>LR738713.1:807460150-807556826 GCA_902687465.1 Secale cereale
GGGGGGGGGGGGGGGGGGGGGGGGGGGGGGGGGGGTTCTGTAGCGGCGGTATGCCGTGACTCAGCGGGGAACTATCTAGGCAGCTGCGCACTGGTGGTGCAAGGCGTAGATCATCCGATGACGCTGGAAACATTGGCTTGCAGGGAGGCGCTCTGCATTGCCGATGACCTTCTCCTACAGCGCTTTGTCATTTCCTGAGATGCAAAAGGGGTAGTTCAGGACATCAACCGGGGTTCACATGGAAGGCATGGCGCAATCATCAATGAGATCAAACTTCGGTCTACCAATTTTTCTTGTAGTTTTATTCATGAAGGTCGTGAAAGTAATATGGAAGCTCATAAGTTAGCTAGATACTCAACCACATGATCTAAACAAAATCCCACTCGTTGTGGACTTCGATCAATAAAGATTAGGCTTTTTTCCTAAAAAAAATGTAACTACGGACTGCAAAGGCCCAACGGCTCCCGCGGAACGGACTTACAATAAAGATAAAGTAAATCTCAAAATAAAATAAAATAAAATAAAATCCTAGCAATCCCCCCTGTCGCCACTTTTTTTCGCTCGGCGGCGCGCAACGAGCGGCGCGACGGGCTCCGCCGACCTCCTCTACCGCCCGCCTTCAAGGTCAGCGACTCACTCCCTCTCCAACCTACGCGCGCGCGCACCCCAACTTCAGTGAATTTCTTACCGACCCGCTTCGCTCTGCCCTCGCAGCTGATCCATGTACAGAGACATCAAGAGCTCATCGCCCCCGGAGCCGTCCCACTCACCAACGGACGCGCCCCCGACGTGTGGATCCAGGTGAAGGACGATTCATCAGTTGATGTGACTCATGGCCGGGATGCTCGTCTGATTTGGCGCTCAGTTGCTGCAGAGCAGAATACGAAGATCCCCTCGTCACATTGCAACTCACGGGTCGGTACATTCAGTACGTGCCGGTGTGAGGCTCTGAATTCTGATGAAGCAGCAAGACGGTAATGTCGCCGCTTTCATCTCTGAATTCGAGAGCCAACTGCTTTCATGTACTTATTATTACTGGAGTTTGGCCATACAGTTGTTGAATTAATCCAAACATATGTAAGTTTCCATGTTATATTCATGTACTAATTGGTAGTAGCTAGTACGTGCAAGTTGTGTGCGCACAGAATTATGAAGCGTGATCAAGCTAGCCGGGTGATTAGTATGGGAAAGAGTGGCATATATGTGTTGAGATAGGAAAGGTTTAGCGTGTACCGGTGGTGGAGTCGGTCCGGGTCCGTATACATGTCCAGGTCATGTACGAGTAGATTTAGGATTGGTGTTTTGAGTCGGCTACTAGTCTGGTCCAGTGTTTAGGTTGATGCATATATATATGCACTGTTGCGTGAGATTGTATCAAGGAGAAAAAAATGAGAAAAACAATAAAGAGGAAAATAAGGGCACGACAAGGGCCCTTGGCTATCAGTTTTGTGTGCGCGTGCGTTCGTGCAATTTTATGTGATCGATCCTGAGGGCGTATTTCCAACATTTGGTATTAGAGCAAGGTCGATTTGAAGCTACGCTTGCCCCGGGGTGGCGACCGTACTTGCGCCTCGGGGCGGGCAAATAAAGTCGCTGGTGTAGCGACGAGGAGCGGGCGATATAGTCGGTTAGTGGTGCAGCGACAAGTAGGAGCAGGCGATATAGTCGCTGGGTGGTGCAAGCGACGAGGAAAATTCATCCAAGCGGACGTGGAGGATCGGCCAGTAGTCGTTCGTCGGAGCGACGACGTGAAGGCGGCGAGGGTGTTGTCGCAAGCATGGCGACGGGTGATTGTCGATCAGTGGAAAGACTTGGAGAAGACGGCAAGGACGTTGTCGCATAAGCAAGGCGACGTGTTATCATCGTTTGGGGGTGCGAGGAAGAGGCGACAAAGTTGTGAGCTGTCGTCAAGGTGTGCACATGAGTTCATGTAAGGTGCGTCCAAGAGCTCAGGTGTGTGAGTCTTCTGCTGCAGTTGAGATGTGTCACTGGCGGAGGAGAATTGCGAGCGAGAGCGGGTGGAAAAAGGAATTTGTGCCTTGCGTTTCCGTCCGTAATCATGGAGTTCCGGCGAGTTCATGTACGATGAAGATGAGTTGCACGTATATGACGAGTTGTGTTGCCGCTGGACAGAAGGTGTCGTTCGGTAAGTTGTGTCACCAACGACAAGGAGAAAAAGAAGATGTGGCGGGTGAAGAGATGTGTCTCCCCGTGTGCAAGCAACCGACGAGAAGATGAAGATCAACGTGAAGATGGACGCGCACCAGTTAAGTTGAGTTCCTGCATGAGACTATGCGTTTAGTCTGCATGTAGCACGCTAAGATGTGGCAGCGTGGCTGGTAGTCCTGATTATCGTTGGTTCAGTCTACAAGTCGATATGGAAAACAAAACATGATGGTGATGAAGTGGTGGCCATCATTGGAAGAAGCGAGAAGTTGCGGTCCGATAAGTTGCGTCTCGGAGACAACTAAGGTGACCAGATAGACAGGTAGTCGTCTGCGTGACTCATCCATGAAAAGAGTCGAATGTTTGGATTAGGGGGTGAATGTTGAATTAATCCAAACATATGTAAGTTTCCATGTTATATTCATGTACTAATTGGTAGTAGCTAGTACGTGCAAGTTGTGTGCGCACAGAATTATGAAGCGTGATCAAGCTAGCCGGGTGATTAGTATGGGAAAGAGTGGCATATATGTGTTGAGATAGGAAAGGTTTAGCGTGTACCGGTGGTGGAGTCGGTCCGGGTCCGTATACATGTCCAGGTCATGTACGAGTAGATTTAGGATTGGTGTTTTGAGTCGGCTACTAGTCTGGTCCAGTGTTTAGGTTGATGCATATATATATGCACTGTTGCGTGAGATTGTATCAAGGAGAAAAAAATGAGAAAAACAATAAAGAGGAAAATAAGGGCACGACAAGGGCCCTTGGCTATCAGTTTTGTGTGCGCGTGCGTTCGTGCAATTTTATGTGATCGATCCTGAGGGCGTATTTCCAACAACAGTCACACACATGTCTGAATTCATATACATATTCATAAGATGGCATGGACCACATTTGATCATACTATAACTTGCATACAGAACAAGAGCATTACAGAGGACAAGAAGGCTTAATACTAATCCCCTGATGATCTATTTGTTGCGATTGAAGCCCAACTCAGTGCCACTTGCAAATAAAGCCAATCATACACTCTGTCAGAGAACAAGAACCAACGAATTCTCCAATTCCTCTTGAACAAGAAGCCACAAAAGACAATCCAGAGACCTGCTACCAATCCCGTGCCAATGCCGAGGTATAATGACAATGCATCGCTCACGCCCTCGTGCCCATCTTCAGGAGCCCGTGGAGAGGTTTCAGTTCCTGGACAGTTCCTTGAGACGGGTGGACCACAGAGACCTGGGTTGCCGATGTAGATTGATGGCAGCTCGTCCAAAATTTGTAGTTGATTGCCGGAAGGTATGCTTCCTGTAAGATTGTTATACGACAAGTTCAAGTGGGCCAATGATGTCAGGTCTGCCAAACTTGTAGGGATTTCACCAGAGAGCACATTATGGGAGAGATCCAAAGATTCCACTGCACGAAGCTCACCAATACTTTGGGGCATTATGCTACTAAGGTGATTCCATGACAAGTTCAAGCTTTTCAATGCAACGAGCATGCCGATTTCCTGAGGAATCTGCCCTGTCAAACTGTTGCTGGAAAGATCAATGTTTACCATGTAATTGATTCCTGTTTTGTATTCAAGTTGCTGACCTTTTGTGACTACCCAAAAGCTATCACTATTAGTAGCACCAACAGTTCCCGAGGAAGGCAGTTGAATTTGGACATATTGGGAAAGGCCATCTTGTTGATTGTGAGTATAAGCCATAGCTATGAGGCTCCCAAGTGAAACTGGTATGCTCCCTGAGATGTTGTTGCTTGCAATGTCTAAATACTGAAGCTGATTCATCTTGGTAATTTTGGAAGGGATGCCATGCCACCAGAAAACATGTTTGACCGCAACCGCAGAAATGCCAAGTATGGTAACTTTGATCTAATCCATGTTGGTAACCTCCCAGAAAATTTATTGCATGCCAGGTCAAGGAATTTAAGCTCTTTACACCTCTTGAGAATTGATGGGAATTCTCCTGAAATATCATTGCTATTCAAGTTAAGCATAGTGATATTTGACGTTTTGGATGTCCCAGGGCAATTGGGCAATGTGCCGTTTAGTAGGTTCTCTGATAGGTCCAGGACCTTCAATTTCTGCAGCTCAAACAGGGAGCATTGAATGGTTCCGGAAAAAGAATTTTGGAAGAGCACGAGTGTTTCTACTGTCGGGGCTCCAATATCTGATGGTAGTGCACCTGATAGGTTGTTCCTAGAGAGGTCCAAGTAGGCTAGGTTCTTCGGGAGTGTCTGTATCGGGCCATCAAGCTGGTTTGAACTGATATCCAACACGACAACTTCCAATGCACCAAATATAGAAAAAGTGGGAAGCTTGCCAACAAATCGATTTTCCGATAACTCCAAAACTTTCACATTGTGCATTGCCATCCAAAACTCAACGTGAATGGAATCATGTATACTTGTGTTTGCAATATCAAGAATATCGAGTGTTGGTTGGCTAATCCATGTTGGAAACTGGGGGCCTAGGATGCAAGATCTAAAGCCCGTTGAAGTTAATTTGCATGGAGTGTTCCACGTGCTGTCAACCAGCATAGTTAAGGAATTATTGGAGATCCATAGAACCTGTAGGCTAGTAAGATTCCTGAAATGCTCTTCGGTGATGATACCATGCAAGTTGTTTGAATCCAACTGTAACTCCTTTAACCTTGTGAGTTCCCGAATACTGATTGGTATCTCTCCGGATAGTTTGTTATTATGGAGCCAAAGTATGGACAAACTGCTAAATTGCTTTAGCCAATCTGGAAGGTTCCCTGTCAAATTATTTTGGTACAAGTATAACTGTTGTAACTCATCCGTTGGCAATCTGTGCAATAGATCTTGTATGGCCCCGCCAATGAAGTTGCTCCCTAAGTTGAGGAATCGCAATTTTTTAAGTTTCTTGAAGGTCGATGGCACCACGCCAAAGAAGTTGTTTCTGCCAAGGGACAGTGACTGAATGGAGGTCAAGTTTCCCACCGCGTCAGAGATAGAACCCTTGATTCCGCAGCTATCCATGTAAAAATGTTGGAGAGCAGGTAGGTCCCAAGCCAAGTAGTTGGCTCCAAAGGACGAGTTAAAGGAGTTGGACTCGAGATGGAGGATCTCTAGTGATGAGAGGTTGGAGCGGAACGGCAGCGGCATAGTGTTCCGAAGCCCGCAAGATACTAGTTCAAGGAGTACCAAGGAGAGGAGCATGTTGACAGCATGAGCCCAGTCGACGGCGGCACTTAGGTCCACCCCGGACATGGCGAGGTGGCGTAGCTTCCGCAGGCGCCACACCCATGCCAGATCAGGCGAGTAACAACTGTGGGACTGATGGTAGTCGTAGAGGTCAAGGGCGAGCAGGTTAGAGAGATTTCCAAGGTGGGGAGGGATCCGGCCGCCGAAGTACGAGTTGGCGAGGAGGAGACGCATCAGGCTCCCGAGTCCACCGATGAACTCCGGGATGGGCCTGCCGGCGAAGTTGTTGGATGAGAGGTCCAGGTGCTTGAGATGATGCAGAGTGAGCAAGGACAAGCTTATCTCACCTCCAATGGTAGTTCCGGGCACGAGTTCACCTTCCGAGTTGGTGTGGCTTCTGACCTGGAGCTTGACAATGTGGCCTGTCCGGTTGCTGCACTCGACGCCGGTCCACCGGTAGCAGTCCACCTCGCCCCGCCATGACGAAAGGTAGTTGCTCGGGTCGGTGAGGCCGGCCTTGAAGGCAAGGAGCGCGTCCCGCTCGCGGGGGATGCAGAGGGTGCCTCCTGGCGCTTCTGGTGGTGGCGGTGGTCGGAGTTTAGGCACGACTGCGGCCGACGAGCTCCGGAGGAAGAGGAGGGACCACGTCGCTAGGAGGATCACCACAACTTGGATCAGATGCCTTGGCCTCGCCATTTTCTCAGTAGCAACAGCGAATATGAGAACGGCGGAGGACTGTAGGTTGTATCTAGTTTTAGAGCATAAAATTCCAGACCAAACAGGGTAGCGCGTCAAAGTCATAAACGGCGGCAAGTTCTTCAGACCAGAACATCCACGCACTGCTCTCTGCTGAGCTCAGCTCCTTTGTACACAATAGCTACGTTACAAAATAGTAGTAGGAATTTTCTTATGATATCCTAGGCTCCTAGCTAGCACTCCATCTCTGACTCAAAACGTTCTAGAGTACAGTACTATCTAGTGGCTAGTTTTTGGGATGGTTTGGTCTCTGTCTCTTTCCGTATACTAAGAACATTTCCATTTTTTTCGGGTTTCAGTATATCACCTAAACTGAGTTGTAGCTCTGCTGATTTACGGCATATCCTCAGGGTACCAGCTCCATGTAGTAAGTGTGTGTTCATGCGTGTATAGTTTCGTGCCACCGGTGTGGTCGTCGGCGTTGGTGCCAAGGTGAGTCGTTCGTGTCCAGATTTTTTTCTGTCGCCATGATTCGCGGGTGAGATAATCGTCTGATTTGGTGCTTGATCGGTTGTTGCAGAGCAGACTGAAGATCCTTTCGTCACATTGCAACTCACAGGTCAATACCGTACGCGGCAATGTGAGGCTCTGAATTCTGATGAGGCAACAAGCTTGGGCAATGTCGCCTCAGGTTCGAGAGCCTCTGAATTCTGATGAGGCAACTCACAGGACAATATTTATTATAACTGAAATTTGGTAATACAGCCATACACATGTCTTAGTTCATATACATATCCATAAGATGAAAACATGCACATTTTATCATGCTACAACTTAGATTGAAAAGAGCATTACATAAGACAAAAGGGGCTTAATACTAAATTTCTAATCCCAGATTCATACAGTACTATGTAAGAACAGAAGTTCCAGCTAGCCATGATCTCAGCCAGCCCTCACTGGCATTTTCTTGCCAGTGAATCCCGACTCAGTGCCACTTTCACATAAATCCAATCATACACGCCGTCACAAAACGAGAACCAACGGATTCTCCAATTCCGCTTAAACAAGAAGCCACAAAAGATAATCCAGAGACCAGCTAAAAACCCGGTGCCAATACCGAGGTATAATGACAACACATCGCTCATGCCCTCATGCTCATCTTCAAGAGCCCGTGGGGTGATTCCAGTTCCTGAACAGTTGCTTGATACAGGTGGACCACAGAGACCTGGGTTGCCAACATATATGGATGGCTGGTCATCCAGAGTCCTTAACTGATTTCCAGATGGTATAGTACCCGTCAGGTTGTTATATGACAAGTTCAAGTGGGTCAACGATGTTAGAGATGCCAAACTTGTAGGGATTTCACCAGAGAGCTCATTATGAGAGAGGTCGAAAGATTCCACTGCCTGTAGCTCACCAATAGTTTGGGGGATCACGCCGCTGAGATGATTCCAGGACAAATTTAGGTTTGTTAATGCTACAAGCATGCCGATTTCCTGAGGAATCTTCCCTGTTAATCTGTTGCAGGAAAAATCAATGTTCACCATGTACGCGATTCCTGTTGTGTATTTGAGCTGTTGACCCTTTGTGACCACCACCAAACTATCCATATCAGAGGGATCGACGAGGAACATATATGTGGAAGCCAATCGAAAGTGGACTATTTGCAAAAGGGCGCCTTGTTGGTTGGGAGTATGAGCCATAGTCACGAGATTCCCAAGTGACATTGGTATGTCCCCTGAGATGTTATTACTTGCAATGTCTAAATACTGAAGCCCCTTCATCCCGGTGAGTTCAACAGGGATACCACCAGAGAACATGTTTGACCGCAACCGCATAAATGCCAAGTATGGTAACTTTGAACCGATCCACGTTGGCAAGCCCCCAGAAAATTGATTGTACGCCAGATCAAGGAATTTCAGCTGTTTACACCTCTGAAGAAACGATGGGAATTCTCCCGAAAGATTGTTGTTATTCAAGCTAAGCATGAAAATATTTGAAGTTTCTGGTGCGTGAGGGCAATCCAGCAATGTCTCATTTAGTTGGTTCTCCGATAGGTCTAAGGACTTCAATTGTTCCAACTCAAACAGGGAGCACGGAATTGTGCCATAAAAGGAATTCTTTAAGAGCATCAGTACTTGCAGCTCTGGTGCTCCAATATCTGATGGCAGTTCACCTGATAGGTTGTTCCCTGAGAGGTCCAAATAGAGAAGGCTCTTTGGAAGTGTTGGAATGGGGCCAACAAGCTGGTTATTACTGATGTCTAGTAACATAGCCCCCAATCCACCAAACAAGGAAAATGGGGGAAGCCTGCCAACAATTCGATTTCCCGACAAATCCAAAATTCTAGCACGGGAAACTGCAGTCCAAAACTCATCAGGAATGGAATCATGTATACTTGTGTTTGGAATATCAAGAGTGCCGAGTGTTGTTTGGCTAATCCACGTTGGAAACTGTGGTCCTAGGATGCAAGATCTAAAGCTTGCTGAAGTTAATTTGAATGGAGTGTTCCATGTGTTGTTAACCAACACGGTTAAGGAATTATTGGAGAGCCACAACACTTCTAGGCTAGTCAGGTTCATGAAATGGTCTTCGGTGATTGTACCATGTAGGTTGTTTGAGTTTAACCGTAACTCCTTTAAATTTGTGAGTTCTCGTATACCAACGGGCACCTCTCCAAATAGTTTGTTGTCATTCAGCCGAAGTGTGGTCAAGCTGCTAAATTGCTCTAAACGATCTGGGATTCTCCCTGCCAATCTGTTGTGCTGCAAGTGCAACTCTTGTAACTCATCTGTTGGCAATCTATGCAACAATAGATCTTCTATGCCCCCGCTAATGAGATTGTGTGATAATTTGAGCATTCGTAGTTTCTTGAGTTTCTTGAAGGTCGATGGCACCCTGCCGGAGAAGTTGTTATTGTCAAGGAACAATGACTGGATGTAGGTAAAGTTTCCAACCGTGGCAGGGATAGGACCCCTGATCCCGCAGCTATACATTCCAAGAATTCTAAGAGTAGGTAGATCCCAAGCCAAGTAGTTGGCTCCAAAGGAAGAGTTAAAGGTGTTGGAATCGAGGTAGAGGTTCTCTAGTGATGTGAGGTTGGAGTTCAACGGTGGAGGCATAGTGCTCCGAAGCCCGCAAGATTGTAGCTCAAGAGTTACAAGGGAGGGGAGCATGTTAACAACATGAGCCCAGTCGACGGCGGCGCTGAGGTCCACCTGAGACATGCCAAGGTGTTGTAGCTTCCATAGCTGCGAGACCCATGCGAGGTTAGGCGAGTAACAACTATGCAACTGATTTGAGAGGTCAAGGATGAGCAGGTTGGAGAGGTTTCCGAGGTGGGGAGGGATTTGCCCGCCAAAAAACGAGCCGGGGAGGAGGAGATGCGTCAGGCTCTGGAGGCCACCGATGAACTCCGGAATGGGCATGCCACCAAAGTCATTGAACGAGAGATCAAGGTGCCTTAGATGTCGTAGAGTGAGCAAGGAGGGGTTTATCTCACCTCCCATTGGCGAACCCATGGTGTTAGACCCGTCGAGCTCGAGCTTGATGACGTGTCCGGTTTGGTTGCTGCACTCGACGCCTATCCATCGACAGCACTCCTCGTCTTGCCACGACGAGAGGTAGTTGCCCGTGTCGGTGAGGCTTGCCTTGAACGCGCGAAGTGCATCCCGCTCGTAGGGGATGCAGAGGGTGTCTGGTGGTTGTGGTGGCGGCGGGAGCGCAAGCATGGCCGGAGCTGATGAGCTCCGGAGGAACTATGTCGCTAGGAGGAGGATCATCGTAGCCTGGACCAGCTGCCTTGGCCTGGCCATTTTGGGTACTTGTGTGGTGTGTAATGTGTTTATAGTGTCTTGTGGAGTGGCGATGGCTATATTTAAGGACCCGGCAGCAGTTGGATCATCCATTCGATCGGGGGCGTAGCTAGTGACAGGGAAAATCACCATATGTGGTTCGTGTGAGTCTCCACGACTGGACTACCACCTAGTTTTAGCGCGTGAAATTCCATAACCAACGACTGGTATCGAATCAAAGTCGCGGAAGTCAAAAGCAATGGGAATTCAGATCAGAGCAGTCACCCACTGCGTGCATGTCGGCAGCTCACATCCATTTTTTTCAAACAAATAGTAGAACTTTATTAATTTGAAATAACTGTTACATCATCTATAAGGAGGGTTGCAATACCATTCAGAGGCTCCTCAAACCAATCATAGGTCGTAAAAACTCTAGCCAACCTGTGAGCTCACAAACCACCTTATTTGCTTTCATATTATAATGTTCAAAACTCGTACTCCCTCTGTAAACTAATATAAAAGCTTTTAGATAACTAAAATAGTGATCTAAACGCTTTTATATTAGTTTACGGAGGGAGTACTAGGGAAATCACAGGACATATAATATCAATCATCAAAGGCAGCTGCCACCGCTCCCGTATAACGTCATCCTTTCCTCATGGTGTCGATGTGTTACGCTTCTTGTTTCAGGTCTCTGATTACACGAATTTGACAAGTAGCTAGGGTTCTAAGCCAAGAGAAAATGGGGATTAGGAGAGAGATCGCCGCCGCTGCCAGAGTCATCTCACTTCTGCCTGCCTCCTCCAGTCGCTCATCCACCCGTTAAGTATAGCTAGGTCACCCAGGGGTACTTTGGTCCCTTCAAGGTTAAGGATCCCATGCGAGCTAATGCTAGGGTTAGGCGACCTGGGCGATTCCCTGGCGGCGGCGGCTGCGCCGCCCCCCATGCTCGGCGAGGCCCCGGCCCCTGCCGTACCCCTTGCCGTGTGCAACCTCCGGCTGCACTACGGCCCTTTGGCGGCCCCGTCTGCCCGCAGTCCTGATGATCTCGGAGTCCAGAGCGATAAGGAAACCCAGCAGGGGGAGTCCTACGTCGGCACGAACCCTAACCCTCTGGCCAAGAAATCTACTCCCGACATCCCTTTAAATTCATTGGGTGTTGAAGGCCGGGAACCGCATGAAGCTGCATCGCGGTCGCCTCCCGATCGCAACAAACCACCAGATCGTGTCCCATGGCGTGAAGCAAAGACTGCCGAGATGTCGTCCGCGTCGCTGCCGTTAGCGATCGTGCCAGGTGCGAGGGAGGAGAAGCTAGTGGACGGTGGGGGCGATTATGGGGCTCCCTCTGCGGATGCTTCCCGCCCGAAGCCGCCCGCTGGTGGATCTGATCCTGGCCTAGATGAGAGCTCTGCAGCGGCGGCAATCGTCCCCGGGAGCAACCAGATCAAGGGTGGGGAGTCGGCCAAGGTAGCAGAGTCGACGGCAGAGTGGCCGGTTGTCAATGGGCCGGAGGATTTTGTGGAAGGCGAGGATGCTGAGGAGGACGTGGAGCTAGCCGAGGTTGATCTGGAAGAGGAAGGAGTGATCGAGGAACCTGAACGTCCGTGGACCGTAATCATGTTGCTTTACTCCTTGAAGAAACCCACGCCACACACCCTGTTCACTGCATTGGAAGAAGCTTGGAAGCTGAGAGAGGACATGGACTACAAGTTCATGGAGGGAACAAATATTTTGTGTACTTTGGGTGTGAAGCCGACATGGGGCGCATCCTTAGAGGAGGACCATGGCAATATGATAAGGACCTCCTGATTATAGAGGCATACGACGGCATGAGAAAGATCTCTGAGTACAAGTTAGACACCATGAGGATCTGGGTACGCATACTTGATGTGCCAACTAACTGGCGGACCGAGCCGGTTGTGCGAGCGCTTTGTAAAAACCTAGGCGAAGTGCTGCAGTTTGATCTAGGTACAGGGCACAATGCCGGTGATTTTGTTCGTGTCGGCGTGAAGGTGCCAGTCTACAGAAAGCTAGAGATGAAAGTGGCGATGAAAGCAAGGATTAAAGAGCAACTGCAGATTGTGGAGTTTGGCATCAAGTATGAAAAATTGCCGTGGTTCTGCTACTTCTGTGGCTATCTCGGCCACCAGGAGAAACAGTGTGGTCGTAAGCTCAAAGGAGGATGCCCTGGCGGGGCATATGATGGACGGCGTCGATGCTCACCTCGCAGGCCATACATGCAGCAGTCCGGTACAGTACGTGCAAAACGCAACCCGGTAGTCTTCCGAGGGCTCAACTTTTCCTCTGATACGGACTCGAGCTCGAGCAGGAGCAGTGCTAAAAGGCAGCCGGGACAACAACGCAATCAATCCCAGCAGTGTGGGGCTGCTACTGAACCAAAGGAGAAGAGTAACCTGGTTGTTTCAGAGTACCTTTCGAGCAAACTTCAGAACATATCAAGCGGTGGTGGGTCTGTACGTGGGCATGAGGATCTACCGCCACATCTTCCTACTCCTATGGAGCCAACGGACAACGCCATAGCGACTGTGACCTCCAGCAGGGAAGTAGCTGCAGCAACACTACGACTACGAGCCCCGGCTAGCTCGGATATGATTCCGGCCATGCAGAACCTCTCCGCGGATGTGCGCGCTGCAGATACGGAGATGTCGGATGAGTCATCAGCACTGGGTAAGAGGTCTGCATGTGATTTACTTGCTGCAGGTTGGCAGGATACCCCTGGAACTGCGATGGTGCTACATTCTCAGGCAGCAAGGGTGGAGGTGGCACCGTCAGGAACCCCAAAGAAGCTGAAAACAAGCATGTCCGAGGCGGAGGTGGATTGTGAGCCCATGGAGGAGGAGAAGGAGCAACCCACTAAGGAGGCAACCGGCTCTGGGGCCGCCGGTGACCTGACGGGGCCGCAGGCGGCGCCCCGTCAGGAGCAATGAATATCTTGAGTTGGAACTGCCGGGGGGGCGGGGAACTCCCGGACAGTTCGTGATCTTGCGAGCTTGGTCCAAGCTCAATCCCCTTGTATCGTTTTTCTTTGTGAGACTAGGCAGTCAAAAGATAGGATGAAAAGATATCGGTCCCATCTAGGTTTAAGTGGTTTTGATGCAGTTGATAGTAATGGTCTTAGTGGAGGTCTAGCTTTGTATTGGCACGAATCGGTGCAGCTTGATGTAAAAGTGCTAAATGAACGATATATTGATGCTTATGTGACGGCGATGGCAGAGGAGCCTCCCTGGAGGTTAACATGTGTGTATGGCGAACCTCGCATCGAGGATCGTCATCGCATGTGGACGCTTCTTCGCGACCTGCACCACCAAGCGGACATGCCTTGGGTGGTGATTGGCGACTTCAATGAAGCCATGTGGGGCTTCGAACACTTCTCCGAATCACCACGGTCGGTAGGTCAGATGATTGATTTTCGTGATGTTTTGGAAGTTTGTGGCCTCGGTGATCTTGGCTTTTCAGGCGTTCCTTACACTTATGATAATCGGAGGGCCGGACGAGCCAATGTCAAGGTCCGGCTTGACAGGGCAGTGGCAAATAACAAGTGGAGGGACTTGTTCTTGGAATCGTCGGTTCAGCACCTAACGGCGCCTTCCTCGGACCATGCATCCATATTGTTTCGATGCTTAGTTGAGGAGGCTCGTGTGGATGCCGGCAGGAAGATACACCACTACGAGGTGATGTGGGAGCGAGACCCTGCCCTCCCTGAGGTAATTATGGACGCTTGGAGGGCGGCCGGTAGCATGACACATTTGGGTGATGTCTTCGCAGGCCTGCATACACTTATGCATACCCTGCATTCTTGGAGTAAGAAAAAATTCGGTAATGTGGTCAAGGATATTAATAAATCTCGTACCCGTCTAGAAGAGCTAATGGCTATGAATGCATATCAGAGAACTATCAAGGAGGCTACAGACCGCATGAATGAACTTCTATACAGGGAGGAGATGCTTTGGATGCAAAGGTCCAGAAATGATTGGTTACGGGAGGGTGACCGCAACACAAAATTCTTCCATAGGAAGGCTGTTTGGAGAGCACGGAAAAACCGAATAAAATCGTTGGTTGATGAACATGGAGTGACACATACAGATAGCACAGTTATGGCGGACATGGCCACCTCTTATTTCACAAATTTGTTCACTGCTGATCCATCTTTATGTGCTGATTCGGTCACTAAGCTTATACATGCACGTGTTACTGACATCATGAATGACAACTTGTGCGCAGAATTCACAGAGAAGGAAATCTCAGACGCTTTATTTCAGATTGGTCCCCTGAAGGCGCCTGGACCGGACGGCTTTCCGGCACGGGTCTTCCAACGGAATTGGTCGGTGATGAAACCACAGGTGGTTGCAGGTGTGTTGGAATTTTTTAGAACTGGACATATGCCTGAGGGGGTCAATGACACAACCATCATCCTGATTCCAAAGGTGGATAAACCGGTAAAATTAACAGACTTCAGGCCAATCAGCTTATGTAATGTCATTTACAAGGTAGTGGCAAAGTGTTTGGTCAACAGGTTACACCCTATCCTGGAGGAGATTATATCGCCAGAGCAGAGTGCTTTTGTGCCAGGTAAACTGATTACTGAAAATGTGCTTATTGCGTTTGAGTGCATCCACCATATCCAACAGGAGAAGGATCCAGCAAAGAGTTTTTGCGCTTATAAACTGGACCTCTCAAAGGCTTATGACAAGGTAGACAAGAGTTTCTTGAAGCAAACGATGCAAAAGATGGATTTCGCTCACAGATGGGTTGACTGGATAATCTCTTGCGTCACCTCAGTGAGATATTCTGCTAAATTTAATGGAACCCTCTTGGATTCGTTTGCACCGTTGCGTGGGCTTCGGCAAGGTGACCCCCTATCCCCATATTTGTTTCTGTTGGTGGCTGATGGTTTGTCTGCTTTATTGAAGGAGGGAGAAGTTAAAGGAAAATTTACTCCGCTCAAAGTTTGTCGGCGTGCACCTGGTATCTCCCACCTACTCTTCGCTGATGATACATTGTTGTTTTTTAAAGCGAATGAAGAGCAAGCCAGGGAGGTGAAGAAAATTATAAACACCTATGAAACTGCTGTCAGGACCGGTTTTTCAGTAAAATAATTACCGAAAGACCGACCTTTTTATTAAACCAGCGAGGAAGAATACTTCTTGCTGGTAGACAATTCCTTGATACAGAATTCCAGAATACTGAATGCTTATACAAGGTTGAGCTGAGGTGGCTCAACAATTTTATTACAAGTACACCAATATAGCACATAAAGGCGGATATGACACAATGGCAAGGTGGCTTACTACTAACTCGTAATAAAAAGGTGGTGGATATGTCACAGTGAAGTGGGTGACGTGACTCCAACATAATACAGTTCATCGAGTGTCGGAGTGAGACCCGATGAATTTATTTGGTGGTTGGCGGAAACGGTTATATCACAGTGATCAACTCCAGGATCGCAAGAGACTGACTGGGACTCCACTAGACGTCGGACTCGCTATCGAACTCTTCATCCATGAGATCGCCTTCGTCCACATCTGGCCAAATCAACAAGCCAGGTGAGTACTTTGAATGTACTCGCAAGACAGTTCGGACTTAAGATATAAAAAAATGCCAACATGATGCATGTGAGTATTCTAGCAAAATGCAACCGGATACATATATTCCTGTGCCGTATGTAAATAATTGGAAGTCGGGCGGTAATTCTCCCGAAATCCACAAGATAAATAAAAGGAAACCATACGAGTGTCTGAGTGACGCGTCGTGAGGAAATAGTAAAATGAAAACATGCCACAGTCGGGCGTCTGAGCGACACCACATAAAGGGCTTATAGCAAAAATAAATGACAAGAATGCCTCAGTCGGACGTCTGAGCGACATCACATAAAGGGCTTATAAATAACAAGAATGCCACAGTGGGACATCTGAGCGACATCACATAAAGGGCTTATAAATAATCAAGAATGCCACAGTCGGACGTCTGAGCGACATCACATAAAGGGCTTATAAATAACAAGAATGCCACAGTCGGACGTCTGAGCGACATCACATAAAGGGCTTATAAATAACAAGAAGGCCACAGTCGGACGTCTGAGCGACATCACATAAAGGGCTTATAAATAACAATAGTATAACGATGAAATACTTCAGGAAGTAAATCAATGCAGAGATAATTGGTTAGTTCATCTACCAAATGAACCTGAAAGAAAAAGAAAGGTCACTACTCTTGTTACTATCAAGAATATACCAAAGACGGTCACCGGGTTGACACAAAGATTGACCCTAGGCCATAAACATGGCTACTAGAAGGATTTAACTCTGTAGAGCTTGTACTATTAAATCATAGCCAACAGATTCTACTAGCCACAGGGACTAGTTCCGTCTACGGTGTTTTAGTAGAAACCCAACTGACCAGTACACACCCATTTCACATCCTGCTGTCCGGAATCACCCGTGACAATGTTCACGAAAAACTTTAAGACGGGGAGGCTACAACCTCGAATAGCATGGGATCAAATTTATATATGCGCGCTCTAAGGGGTGCCCCCCTCTCGGTCCCAACCGGAAACACCCATGCCCCCTGATCGGATGACGGGCTTTAATCCAGGGCCATGGAACCCTCATCCCGGCCCCTCTACTTGGTTTGTACTTGGAAAGTGGTTTACAACTGACTAGACCGCAATCACAACAGATGGCATATGACAGTACCAAATGGAGGTGAGCGGGATCATGACTCGATCCACGCGGATACTAGGTTAACCAACTACTGACATGCTTCAATAATACCAGTACTCCACCCATCATGTCACCACATGATCGGGGTGGTTCAATCATTATCATACAGGGCTCACCCGAAGCTTGCTTGCATGAAATATAACCATACAAAAATGCTTATATGACCATGCTTATGAAAAGAACTACTCGAGCAAACATGCAACACATCCATCATATCAAAGGTTCAAACATGCTTGCCTGGTTCGGAGTAGTCGGAGTCTAATTCGGTGAGGTTCGCGGCTCCGCCACGTCCTTCGGTATCTACGTATTCAAACAAAATTGATACTAACATAAATACCGAGCGTGCAAAGAAAGTTGCTCCAAAATTTTTCACATAAATATGACAAAAAACTAGACAGAAAACTAAAGAGGACAGAAAAAGAATCAACTCAAAATCATCTTTAGTTAAAAAGATATTAGAGTTTCTGTCCAGGGACTCATTTGTAATCAAACAAAAAATTTCTAGGGGCTAGAATAGAAAACAGAAAAGCAAACCGGTACGCAGTACGCCAACTGAAGACGAAGACGTACTTTCCCCGAAGGCGCTTTCCAGAAAATCGATTCGGGGGAGAACAAGAGGCTGACGAGGGGGTCCCACTCGTCGGGTTTAAACTCTGAAACAGAGTCGCGCCGGCGCCAGGAGCTGTGGTGCTCGTCGGCGCCGATCCACGGCGAGTTAGGGGAGGGGAGTGGTACGTACAGCTTCCTGGTGTTCTTCCGTGTCGATTGGTGGTGGAGTTGAGCGTCGGCGAGCCCACGTCGAGGGCGACCCTATCTCCGGCGGACGGCGGCTCGGGTGGTCGTGGGCCTCGTCGAAGAGAGCTCCTGGGGTCAAATTGGAGTGGGGGTTAGGTTTAGGTAGGTGCCAGGGTGCTACGCTCGAGTCTAGGGCGGCGGAGGAGTTCTCACCGGAGAGAACGCTGCTGGAGCCCAAGGCGGACGGAGTTGGCCGGAGTTGGGGAAGAAGGGCCCCTCGAGGCTCTTCCAGAGGCTGGGCGCGGTCTAGGGAGATGGTGGAGGTGTGCGGGCTCGAGAACGAGCTCGGGGGCGCTTTATATAGCCGGTCCGAGGCGGTTGCCGTGAACGGGATAAGTCCGGTGAGCAATTACGGCGATGCAGTGGCTGGACGGCGGGTTTAGGGGGCTTGAGCATCGACTAGGAGGTGCACTGGTTCCATTCCCGTGCCTAACTCAGCAGGGGAGGGGTGATTACGGGCTGCCCTCGACGGAACGGCCGTGCGGCATGTCGGCGACAAAGAACGCGCTCTGTGCGCGCCAGGCCACGGCGACAGTGCTGCAGGCGTGCGCTGGCAGTGGAGAAGGCCACGCGGAGCGCTGGGGTGACTTGGGCGGCGCCAAACGGCGTCGAGCTGCAGGATCCTCCTTGTCGGTCGCCACGGGAGGTTCTGTTGCCGTGGAAGTCGCCGGCGTGGTCGGGCCAGGGCGCCACCGACGCCCGGAAGCCGCCAAGCAAGCGTGCGGCGTGCTGGAGAAGCAGGAGCTGCAGTGAGCATCGATCCAAGGCGGGCACTGGTGAGATTGACCCTCCGGCTCTGACGAACTGACGAACTGCACTGTCGACAGTGAATCTTCAGTTAGCAGTTTCTGAAACCGACAGCATAGTGTAAGCCAGGTGTTCGATTAAATGATTCTGGCATGCTGGAAATTTTTTTGGGGCTGATATTTGGTGGAGTGGCCTCTTGGTGCATCTAGAGGCTGCCTGAATTTTCACAGAATTTTTGGAAGAAGATAAATATGAATTTCACCAAATTTTGCAAATCTGGTCCAAACTTGCAGCAAGTAAAATTTGAAAATTTTGAACTTTGGACCAGTGAAACAAGAAGGATTTAGGTTGTGGGTACTAAGGACTATCTAGGGAAGTTAGTTTGGAATCAAATAACAAGATGGATATGGTGGTTCCTTTGTAAATCACCAAGGTCCACTATAAAAGACAGAAATAGAATTTGGAGCAAAATAAATAGAAAAAACAATTCCAATAAGGTTGAAACACACTGGAATTGATGAGAGACTTGTCTTAAGGTGTAGAGGGGGTCTTGGAGAGCAATATCTCTGTTGGGGTCATGGCAAGATGAAGGTTGGAGAGGAAGATAAGCCCAAGGTTAAACCTGATGAGTCTAAATCATGAAGGAAAAGAATCAAACAAATTTCTAAGAAAACAACTTGTGTTGAGCTAACACCAGAAGAATCTTTCAAGACCAAAAACCAAGCTTGAGAAAAACACACAAACTTTGGCCAGAAGAGATTTTAGAAGTGTCATAAGAGAAGATCAAACAACCCCCTTCCAAAAGACCAAAAGTTTTGGAAGAAAAACCAAACCCAAAAATTTGGAGTGTTACAACACCTACCTCCTTAGGAAAAATCTCGTCCCCGAGATTTCTGCTAATCCTCAAATAGGTGTGGGTGTTCTGTCCGAAGGAAATCTTCCCTTTCCCACGTTGCCTCATCCTCTGTGTGATTACTCCACTGAACCTTGAGAAATTTAATAGTCTTCTGACGGGTTCTCCTTTCAGACTCCTCCAAAAAATTTACTGGGTGTTCCCGGTAGGTGAGATCTGGTTGCACGTCAAGACTTTCATGTGACACATGCTTCTCTGGGTTGCTTACACACTTCCGTAGTTGCGAGACGTGGAACACGTCGTGGACGTCTGACAGTTCCTTGGGAAGGTCCAGCTGGTAAGCCGCTGTGCCTCTTCGTGCAATTATACGAAAGGGTCCGATGAATCGGGGTGCTAGTTTCCCCTTGACCTTGAATCGTTGCAGTCCTCTCATAGGTGATACACGTAAGTATACGTCTTCACCGGGCTCAAAACTTATTTCCCGATGCTTTTGATCGTAATAGCTCTTCTGTCGGCTTTGGGCTGTTTTGAGTCGATCCCGTATTATTTTTACTCTTTCCTCAGCTTCTTTTAACATATCTGGGCCAAATATACGACTGTCCCTGTTTCCGACCAGTTTAATGGAGTACGTCATCTTTGTCCGTACATGGCTTCGAACGGTGCCATCTGCAGGCTGGCTTGGTAACTATTGTTGTATGCAAACTCGGCATATGGTAAGCTTGCCTCCCAACTGGTCCCATATGTGAGGACACATGCCCTTAGCATGTCTTCAAGTATTTGATTTACTCGTTCCGTTTGTCCTCCAGTCTGGGGGTGATAAGCTGTACTGAACGTTAGTTGCTTTCCGAGGGCTTGTTGCAACTGGTCCCAAAATTTGGAGACGAACTGAGTGCCTCTGTCGGATATTATAGTGTTTGGAACCCCATGTAGGCATACTATACGGGCGAGGTAAAGCTTGGCAAGCTTTTGGGTGGTGTGGGTTGTCTTGACTGGTATGAAGTGTGCTACCTTGGTCAGTCTATCTGTGATGACCCATATGACAATATTACTGTGCTGTGACCGTGGTAGTCCAACAATAAAATCCATTCCAATATCGTCCTATTTCCACTCTGGTATCCGGTTTGGCTGTAAGAGTCCTGCGGGTTTTTGTTGCTCGGCTTTAATGCGTTGACATGAGTCGCATCATGCAATATATGTGGCTATATCCCTCTTCATGCCGTGCCACCAAAATCTTTCCTGAATGTCCTTGTACATTTTTGTCCCTCCAGGGTGGATTGAGTATGGAGCGGTGTGGCTTTCTGCTAGAATTTGCTGTTTAAGGTCATTGCTATTTGGTACGCAAAGTCTGTCTCCGAACCATAATATTCCCTCACCGTCTATGGTGAATTCTGAGGCCTTGCCCGGACTTACTTTTCTTTTTATACCTTCGATGCTGGGGTGTCCATGCTGAGCCTTCTTTATTTGTTCTATTAGTGTAGGCCGTATTTCCAGATTTGACACTTCGCCTTCAGTGACCATCATTAGGTTGAGTTTGGTGAATTCTTGCTGAAATTCGGATCTCAGGTTCTGTAGGCTGCCGTTGTTCGGGCTGGGGTTACGGCTGAGAGCATCCGCTACCACGTTTGCCTTTCCTGGGTGATAGTGGATACCAACGTCATAATCTTTTACCAGTTCCGGCCAGCGTCGTTGTCGTAAATTGAGTTCTGGTTGCGTGAAAATATATCTGAGGCTCTTATGGTCCGTATATATTTCACAGCGATTCCCAAGCAAAAAGTACCTCCACTCCTTGAGTGCATGAATGAGTGCTGGCAACTCCAAATCGTGAGTAGGATAATTTTCTTCATGTTTTCGCAGTTGCCGGGAAGCGTAGGCGACTACTTTGCCTTCTTGCATTAGTATGCATCCGAGGCCTTTTCGGGATGCGTCGCAATATACTTCAAAACTCTTGTGTATGTCTAGTACAACCAATACTGGGGCTGTTGTTAACTTCTTTTTGAGTTCTTGGAAGCTTTTCTCACATGCTTCGGTCCATACGAATTTCTTATCCTTCTTGAGTAACTGTGTCATTGGTTTGGCTATAGTGGAAAATCCTTCAATAAACCTTCTGTAATATCCAGCCATACCGAGGAAACTTCGTATGTCCGTTACACTGGCTGGTGACTTCCAGCCAAGTACAGCCTTAACTTTATCCGGGTCCACAGCAACTCCCTCTTGTGTTAATACGTGTCCTAGGAAACCCACTTGCCTCAACCAAAATTCACATTTGCTGAATTTGGCGTAGAGTTGGTGTTTCCTTAATTCTCCTAGTACAATGCGGAGGTGTTCAGCATGTTCTTCCGGTGTCTTTGAATATACCAAGATGTCATCAATAAATACCACCACAAATTTGTCCATAAATTTCATAAATACTTTGTTCATGAGGTGGACGAAATATGCGGGGGCGTTGGTCAGTCCAAACGGCTTTACTGTAAATTCATAAAGTCCGTATCTGGAGGTGAATGCTGTTTTCGGGATATCTTCTGTTCGTACTTTTAATTGATGGTATCCTGACCTTAAATCAACTTTTGAGAAAACCTTTGCTTGCGCGAGCTGGTCAAATACATCATTTATCCGTGGCATCGGAAATTTGTTCTTGATTGTGACCATGTTGAGCGCTCGGTAATCTATACACAACCTCGTAGTCCCATCCTTCTTTTTGGCAAATAAAACCGGCGAACCCCAAGGTGAGGAGCTGGCCCGTATAAATCCTTTGTCCAGCAATTCCTTTATTTGTTTCTTTAGTTCAACCAATTCGGATGGTGCCATTCTGTACGGCTTCTTGTATATGGGGGTGGTTCCAGGCGCTAGCTCAATAATGAATTCTATTTCTCTGTCTGGTGGCATGCCCGGTAGTCGTTCGGGAAATACGTCCGGGAATTCACATACAACTGGAACTTTGCTTAACTCAGAAGTGTCTACCTTGTTTAATTTTGGTTGCCGCGATACTGGTCTTTCCTGAGCTGCGACTCTTATTGTCTTTCCGTGATGATGAGTAAGAATCACTGTCCTGTTGAAGCAATCGATAAATCCTTTGTTGGTGGTTAGCCAATCCATACCCAGGATAACATCCAGTCCCTTGTTTTCTAACACGATGAGGTTTGCGTGAAACTGTAACGCTTCAATTTCAATTGTCAAACCTTGGCAGTAATTCTGAGTGATCTGCTTACTTCCGGGGGACTTGATGGTCATTGATTTTCCCAAAGGAAGTATTGAAAAACCGTGTTGCAAAGCAAAACTCTTCGAAATGACCGAATGAGAAGCTCCAGAATCCAACAAAACCGTGGCAGGTATTGTGTTGACAGGGAACGTACCGAGTACAATATCCGGGAGCATCCTGTGCTTGCTCCTTGGTCACATGGTTCAGGTGGCCTTTCTTGTGGTTGTTATTGGGGTTGAAGTTGTTACGCTTGGGCGCGGAATTGTTTCCATTGCTGTTAGGCTTCGGTGCTGAGTTTCTTGGCTTTGGGCACTGTTTAGCATAGTGTCCCTCTTCTCCACATGCGTAGCAAGTAACACCTGGGTGATACGTGAAATCCTTGTCCCTTGTGTGAAAATTCTTGCTTGGACGAGTGTCATTTGTCATGGGTTTGTTCGCCCCATTTTTCTGGAAACTTATCTTATTCCTGTTGTTGCGAGGGTGGTTGGTCTGATCCCTTTTTCTCTTGCGAATGTCTTCCAGACTGCGACGTTCATTTTCCAATGTAATAGCCTTGTCCACCAGTGTCTTGAAATCTGGAAAAGTGTGTACGACCAGCTGTCATTTAAGTGCTGGTGCCAGTCCGTCCAGGAATTTTTCCATCTTATTTTCAGTCATACGCTCTTCGTTGGCATAACGGGATAATTGCGTAAACTGACTGTTGTACTCAGGTACTGTCATGCCCCTTTGCTTGAGGTCATCAAATTCTCTTTTCTTGATCTTCATAATGCTCTTAGGGATGTGTGCCCCACGGAAGCCTTCCTTGAAATCTTCCCAGGTGATATTATTTATGTCGGGGTGCATAAGCAGAAAATTTTCCCACCATGACACGGCTGCTCCAGCAAGATAATGTGGTGCCTAAAGTACCTTTTCACGGTCTGAGCATTGTGCCACAATTAATTTCCTTTCAATATCTCGAAGCCAATCATCGGCCTCAAGAGGTTTGTCTGTGTGCGAAAACGTTGTCGGCCGTGTCTTCTGAAATTCAGATAATTTTGAGTGCTGCTGGTATGGCTCACGGTGATTTCCCATGTTAATGACATGGTTCATCATTTCCTGGTGATGTTGCTGACTTTGCTCGTAAAGACGGCATACTTAAGAAAATGCTGTTTCGCTGCCCTGCTGACTTGACTGCCCCTGCGTGAAATTGTTGTCTGTCTGCGTGCCATAATTTTCCTCTGGCGGACTTGGCATGGAACGCGTCCAGGGACGAGTCATTTCTTACTCTGGGGTATTATTGCAGAAATCATGAGAAGAACCGGT
The DNA here is from genome assembly GCA_902687465.1 of Secale cereale. Taxonomy (NCBI): domain Eukaryota; kingdom Viridiplantae; phylum Streptophyta; class Magnoliopsida; order Poales; family Poaceae; genus Secale; species Secale cereale. The sequence goes on from LR738713.1 coordinate 807,483,602, forward strand.
GTCGGTGTACTAAGGTAGGGGTGCCTCAGTACCCCAACTTGTGCACGGGCAGCTGCAGCTTCCCGCGGCAGGGTTTACCGCGTGCTTGCCGGAGACCTTCCTGCTCCCTATCAAACCATTCAAAAACAAAGTATACAAGACAGAAGATCGAGGCCCCGGCAAGAGGAGCTTGCCGGGAAGGCCGCACCAGGCTCAAGATTACCTCACTAACACAAGGCCCTGGCAAGAGGAGCTTGCCAGGAGGACTAGAAGATTCTATCATAGAAGACCCGGCAAGGGCCCGGGGAGCGGCAAGCTCCCGGGCCCGGCAAGATCAAGGCCCCGGCAAGGTGCTTGCCGGGAAGGTTACACTGTGTCTCCGCGCTCCAGCTCATCGGCCCACGCGTCGCCCTGGAGCCTATCCAGGGACGCGTGGCGGATGGCTGTGCAGCCTGGGGGACACGGTGGCGCTCCACGGTGGTGGATCCATCGCCGTGGCAAACGGAGACGCAATGGCAGGAGCTTTTGGGGTCGACGGCGACGGGCATTAAATGCCCTTGTCCCCTACTGTTAAAGTAAGTATAGACCACTGTTTCGCACTGTAGCTCCACTGTTCCCGCACTGTTACAACTACCACCTCTTTTACGCTTTTACCCCTTTCTCCTACGTTGACACCTGTTGGTGACCCCTTTGCACTATAAAAGGAGGCCCATGCACAACGTGGAGGGGGTTCGGAACCTAGATCACTCTCACGCTCGGTGTAGCTGCTTCTTCAAGCTCCCGAGCTCTCCAACTTAATACAAAACCAAGCAGGAGTAGGGTTTGACGCGTCTACCGCGGCCCGAACCTGGGTAAAACTGCCCGCGTGCTCGCTACGATCTGCTCTTCGTGCTCCCTCCGCCCTCGTACCACATAGACAAAGGGGCTCCGGTCCCATAGGTGTTCGTGGCGGACAGTTTGTTCGTGGCGGACAGTTTCCCCCGACAACCGGGTAGCAAAATAAACCAAGATTTGCAAAAGCAACAAAACACGAGCTCCAAAGAGATTTTTAAAATAAACTGCTTGATTGCGCACGGAGAAGGACCGCTTAGTACATATCTTACACGCGGGTTCTAATTATACATACGTCAGTCAGGGTGTGCGTACACATTCCTGACATGTTATTTATGCTAGTGCACTTCTCCAAGATCCTACATGATGCGCAAACAGACTACTTCCCATCAACCTATTTTACATATCACACACATAATACAAGCGAGCACAGTGCGTCGCGGATAAACGCACTAGTCGGAGATGTTGAAGATTTCCCTCGGCCTGCCGAGGGTAAGGCCCAGTGGTGCTGGAGACTCAACTTCCTCCTCACTAATAGGCTCCAGGCGCGGAGTATGGGTACGAGGTGTTGATGCAGGTGCGGCAGGCGGTGCAGCTCTGACTGGGGTAGGAGCAATGACCTGGTCAAACTCCTCAGTGGTAGGCAGACGGCGAGCGGTGGCTAAGATGGAAGGTGCGTAGGATGTGGCGGACGAGACAAATGTCATTGGTGGCGCAGTATGGAGTAGCTCCCTCCTGTTGGCGGAGCCACTCTGGAGCAAGTCCATACGAGTAGCCACCAAGTCGTCCACAAGATTATCAAAGGCTGCCTCAAGTGCCTTGAGGTACTCAACCATTGATTCGATGGCTTCATCACGTTCCCCATTTGCGCAAGCAAACGCATAGTGGCAAGTGTAGGGCACGTGGCATGGGAGGTAACGGTAGCGACGAGTCTTCATTGAAGGAAGGATGTCCCGGAGACGAGCTATCGCCTCACGGGCAGCCATTTGCATGGCATGCCTCTCCGTAGGCATGGCTCTGCCCACAAATCGAAGGCGGCACGCCTCAGAACGCCCTTCCTTGAAGTGCACCACGGCCTGGTGCATTGACACGCTGTCGTTGAGCTTGTGACGGTAGAGTGTAAACTCTGGACGTGTTGATGGCCCAATCGCGACTTTGGTGATGGCGAAGAGGAGCTTGACAAACCCCTCAGGAATGTTGTCGAACACCTGTGCATCACAGTCGTTGCTGGCCATCTACAAAAGTAGACAAAAATTTCGAATTGTCAAGTCATAAATTTATGATGACCAACAGAAAATTGCTACAGATGTAAAAATGCTGAATAACAATTATTACGCTAATAACCGATTAGCGAGCGCACCTAGTGGCTTCCTACAGTCAGCCTGGCTCTGATACCAAGGTTGTTAGGACCGGTTTTTCAGTAAAATAATTACCGAAAGACCGACCTTTTTATTAAACCAGCGAGGACGAATACTTCTTGCTGGTAGACAATTCCTTGATACAGAATTCCAGAATACTGAATGATTATACAAGGTTGAGCTGAGGTGGCTTAACAATTTTATTACAAGTACGCCAATATACCACGTAAAGGCGGATATGACACAATGGCAAGGTAGCTTACTACTAACTCGTAATATAAATGTGGTGGATATGTCACAGTGAAGTGGGTGACGTGACTCCAATATAATACAGTTCATCGAGTGTCGGAGTGAGACCCGATGAATTTATTTGGTGGTTGGCGGAAGCGGTTATATCACAGTGATCAACTCCAGGATCGCAAGAGACTGACTGGGACACCACTAGACGTCGGACTCGCTATCGAACTCTTCATCCATGAGATCGCCTTCGTCCACATCTGACCAAATCAACAAGCCAGGTGAGTACTTTGAATGTACTCGCAAGATAGTTCGGACTTAAGATATAAAAAAATGCCAACATGATGCATGTGAGTATTCTAGCAAAATGCAACCGGATACATATATTCCTGTGCTGTATGTAAATAATTGGAAGTCGGGCGGTAATCCTCCCGAAATCCACAAGATAAATAAAAGGAAACCAGACGAGTGTCTGAGTGACGCCTCGTGAGGAAATAGTAAAATGAAAACATGCCACAGTCGGACGTCTGAGCGACACCACATAAATGGCTTATAGCAAAAATAAATGACAAGAATGCCTCAGTCGGACGTCTGAGCGACATCACATAAAGGGCTTATAAATAACAAGAATGCCACAGTGGGACATCTGAGCGACATCACATAAAGGGCTTATAAATAATCAAGAATGCCACAGTCGGACGTCTGAGCGACATCACATAAAGGGCTTATAAATAACAAGAATGCCACAGTCGGACGTCTGAGCGACATCACATAAAGGGCTTATAAATAACAATAGTATAACGATGAAATACTTCAGGAAGTAAATCAATGCAGAGACAATTGGTTAGTTCATCTACCAAATGAACCTGAAAGAAAAAGAAAGGTCACTACTCTTGTTACTATCAAGAATATACCAAAGACGGTCACCGGGTTGAGACAAAGATTGACCCTAGGCCATAAACATGGCTTCTAGAAGGATTTAATTCTGCAGAGCTTGTACTATTAAATCATAGCCAACGGATTCTACTAGCCACAGGGACTAGTTCCGTCTATGGTGTTTTAGTAGAAACCCAACTGACCAGTACACACCCATTTCACATCCTGTTGTCCGGAATCACCCGTGACAATGTTCACGAAAAGCTTTAATACGAGGAGGCTACAACCTCGAATAGCATGGGATCAAATTTATATATGCGCACTCTAAGGGGTGCCCCTCTCTCGGTCCCAACCGGAAACACCCATGCCCCCTGACCGGATGACGGGCTTTAATCCAGGGCCATGGAACCCTCATCCCGGCCCCTCTACTTGGTGTGTACTCGGAAAGTGGTTTACAACTGACTAGACCGCAATCACAACAGATGGCATATGACAGTACCAAATGGAGGTGAGCGGGATCATGACTCGATCCACGCGGATACTAGGCTAACCAACTACTGGCATGCTTCAACAATACCAGTACTCCACCCATCATGTCACCACATGATCGGGGTGGTTCAATCATTATCATACGGGGCTCACCCGAAGCTTGCTTGCATGAAATATAACCATACACAAATGCTTATATGACCATGCTTATGAAAAGAACTACTCAAGCAAACATGCAACACATCCATCCTATCAAAGGTTCAAACATGCTTGCCTGGTTCGGAGTAGTCGGAGTCTAATTCGGTGAGGTTCGCGGCTCCGTCACGTCCTCCGGTATCTACGTATTCAAACAAAACGGATACTAACATAAATACCGAGCGTGCAAAGAAAGTTGCTCCAAATTTTTTCACATAAATATGACAAAAAACTAGACAGAAAACTAAAGAGGACAGAAAAAGAATCAACTAAAAATCATCTTTAGTTAAAAAGATATTATAGTTTCTATCCAGGGACTCATCTGTAATGAAACAGAAAATTTCCAGGGGCTAGAATAGAAAACAGAAAAGCGAACCGGTACGCAGTACGCCAACTGAAGACGAAGATGTACTTTGCCCAAAGGCGCTTCCCAGAAAATCGATTTGGGGGAGAACAAGAGGCTGACGAGGGGGTCCCACTCGTCTGGTTTAAACTCTGAAACAGAGTCGCGCCGGCGCCAGGAGCTGTGGTGGTCGCCGGCGCCGATCCACGGCGAGTTAGGGGAGGGGAGTGGTACGTACAGCTTCCTGGTGTTCTTCCGCGTCGATTGGTGGTGGAGTTGAGCGTCGGCGAGCCCCACGTCGACGGCGACCCTGTCTCCGGCGGACGGCGGCTCGGGTGGTCATGGCCTCGTCGGAGAGAGCTCCTGGGGTCAAATTGGAGTGGGGGTTAGGTTTAGGTAGGTGCCAGGGTGCTACGCTCGAGTCTAGGGTGGCGGAGGAGTTCTCACCGGAGAGAACGCTGCTGGAGCCCGAGGCGGACGGAGTTGGGGAAGAAGGGCCCCTCGAGGCTCTTCCAGAGGCTGGGCGCGGTCTAGGGAGATGGTGGAGGTGTGCGGGCTAGAGAACGAGCTCGAGGGCGCTTTATATAGCCGGCCCGAGGCGGTTGCCGTGAACGGGATAAGTCCGGCGAGCGATTACAGCGGTGCAGTGGCTGGACGGCGGGTCTAGGGGCTTGAGCATCGACTAGGAGGTGCACTGGTTCCATTCCCGTGCCTAACTCAGCAGGGGAGGGGTGATTATGGGCTGCCCTCGACGGAACGGCCATGCGGCACGTCGGCGGCAGAGAACGCGCTCTGTGCGCGCCAAGCCACGGCGACGGTGCTGCAGGCGTGCGCTGGCAGTGGAGAAGGCCACGCGGAGCGCTGGGGTGACTTGGGCGGCGCCAAATGGCGTCGAGCTGCAGGATCCTCCCCGTCGGCCGCCACGGGAGGTTCTGTTGCCGTGGAAGTCGCCGGCGTGGTCGGGCCAGGGCGCTACCGACGCCCGGAAGCCGCCAAGCAAGCGTGCGGCGTGCTGGATAAGCAGGAGGTGCAGTGAGCATCAATCCAAGGCGGGCACTGGTGAGATTGACGCTGCGGCTCTGACGAACTGACGAACTACACTGTCGACAGTGAATCTGCAGTTAGCAGTTTCTGAAACTGACAGCATAGTGTAAGCCAGGTGTTCGATGAAATGATTCTGGCATGCTCGAAATGTTTCTGGGGCTGATATTTGTTGGAGTGGCCTCTTGATGCATCTAGAGGCTGCCTGAATTTTCACAGAATTTTTGGAAGAAGATAAATATGAATTTCACCAAATTTTGCAAATCTGGTCCAAACTTGCAGCAAGTAAAATTTGAAAATTTTGAACTGTGGACCAGTGAAACAAGAAGGATTTAGGTTGTGGGTACTAATGACTATCTAGGGAAGTTAGTTTGGAATCAAATAACAAGATGGATATGGTGGTTCCTTTGTAAATCACCAAGGTCCACTATAAAAGACAGAAATAGAATTTGGAGCAAAATAAATAGAAAAAAAATTCCAATAAGGTTGAAACACACTGGAATTGATGAGAGACTTGTCTTAAGGTGTAGAGGGGGTCTTGGAGAGCAATATCTCTGTTGGGGTCATGGCAAGATGAAGGTTGGAGAGGAAGATAAGCCCAAGGTTAAACCTGATGAGTCTAAATCATGAAGGAAAAGAATCAAACAAATTTATAAGAAAATAACTTGTGTTGAGTTAACACCAGAAGAATCTTTCAAGACCAAAAACCAAGCTTGAGAAAAACACACAAACTTTGGCCAAAAGAGATTTTAGAAGGGTCTTAAGAGAAGATCAAACAACCCCCTTCCAAAAGACCAAAAGTTTTGGAAGAAAAACCAAACCCAAAAATTTGGAGTGTTACAACTGCTACAGGACAGCTCATAAATCTCGCAAAGTGCCGTATTATGTTTGGTAAGTCATGTTTGGTGGCTGACCAGGAACATGTCCGTACAGCCTTGCAGGTTCAGATGTCCACTTTTGACGAGAAATACTTGGGATTACCAACACCGGAAGGAAGGATGTCAAAAGGTAAATTCCAGAATTTACATGCACGTCTCACAAAACGCATCATTGCGTGGGGGGATACACTGTCTCTAGCAGGGAAGGAAACTATGATCAAGGCGGTTGCCCAGGCAATCCCGACATACATGATGGGTGTGTTTAAACTGCCTATGTCTGTCTGTGATGATTTAAACAGAATGGTTCAAAATTTCTGGTGGGGCGCTTCAAAAGGGAAGAGTAAAACTCATTGGATATCTTGGCCACGTATCATGTCACATAAAATGAAAGGAGGACTGGGATTCAGAGATTTCAGGGTCTTCAACCAGGCGCTGCTTGCTCGACAAGCATGTCATCTTCTAACTAATCCTAATAGTATTTGTGCGCAGGTCCTCAAAGCTCGCTATTATCCAGAGGGACGCCTCGAGGACACGGTGTTTTCTGGGAATGCCTCGTCAACTTGGCAGGCTATCCAGTACGGGCTCGAGCTCCTCAAGAAGGGGTTGGTGTGGCGTGTGGGAAATGGCCAGAATATACATATCTGGCGAGATAAATGGCTGCCTCGGGCTCCGTCGGGCAATCTGATTTCCGCCCAAGGTACTTGCATACTACGGCGCGTGGCCGAGCTACTTGATGAGCAAGGCGCATGGCGTATGGACCTCCTCCACCGACATTTTCATCCTGCTGATGTTAACATCATCAGGAACATAAGGACGTCCCCACACCTTGACGATGATATCCTTGCATGGGCTCCGGAAAAGAACGACATCTTCATCGTTCGATCCGCGTACTGCTTCGCAATGGACGAGCGCGAACATCCATTCGCGAGCGCATCTAGCAGGGCACCGGATTATCGTCGCGCCATCTGGAAGACCATATGGGGGTGCCCTGCCCCCCCTAAGGTACGCGTCTTCACGTGGCGTCCGGTGTCGAATTCTCTTGCTACTTGGTCAAATAAATGTTCAAGAAATTTGGAACTCACTAATATATGTCCTCTTTGTGGTATGGAACGTGAGGATGGATTCCATGCGATGTGCAGATGCCCACGCGCTAAGGAGCTATGGCGAGCTATGTCCAGAGAGTGGCCACTACCGGGCATTGACGCCGTCAGGAACACGAGGCTAGAATGGTTGTTCGATGTGCTGGAACCCCTGTCAGAAACTGTCCGCATGGTGGTGCTCATGACATTTTGGCGAACTTGGCATGTTCGTAATGAGATCACACATGACAAGGAGCCGCCACCCACGGAAGCCTCCTTCAGATTCTTGCAAAGCTACATTTCTTCTCTGTTGTGTATTAAGGAGCATCCGCAAGGAGATATGACTAAAGGCAAGATGGTGATTAGTACACAAGCAGCTCATGTGCAGCCTATATTGCATACAGAGCGGGAGAGTTCCAGGGAGGAACAGCGCTGGTGCAAACCACCAGCAGGATGGGTCAAGCTAAATTCAGATGGGAGTTTCATCGAAGCCAATGGCCAGGCGGGGTGTGGCATGATCCTACGCGATCAGGAGGGGAAGATTATATTCTCTGCGTGCAGGGAACTCCATGCTTGCACCAGCACTCTAGAAGCTGAATTGTCTGCATGCAAAGAAGTCCTGGACCTGGCGCTCCATAGGTCCGAGCTACCTGTTGTAGTGGAGATGGACTGCTCCGAGGCAATTGCGATGATCCGATCGCAGCAAGGTGATCGTTCAAGATATATGGCTGTAGTGCATGAGATTCAGTCCTTGATGTCTGAAAGAGAGGTTGTATTAAGCTTAGTTAGTCGTTCACAGAATAAAGTTAGTCATAGCCTTGCGGCTTATGGACGTAGTACGCCATGTACGGCGGTGTGGCTAGGCTCAGGTACGGACGAGATTGTGAACTTGTGTATAAGCGACATCCCACCCTAAGTTAATATAAGCTCTCTTTTACCTCGCAAAAAAAGTATAGCTAGGTCACCCACTTGGGGGCTGGGTAGTGCTCGCTGGGCCTTCTCACCTCTTGACTGATTCCTAGGCCTTGTCTCCATGTGGGTCCTCCATAGTCGTACTGGGTTGGGCCGTAACATTCTCCCATCTTGAGAAACATCTTGTCCCCAAGATTGTCAGGATCGGTTTTCCAGTAAAATATTTACTGAGAAACCGACCTTTTTATCGGACCAGTAAAGAAGAATACTTCTCACTGGTAGACAAATCCTTGATACAGAATTCCAGAGTACTGAATATTATACAAGGTTGGGCTGAGGTTGCTCAACAATTTACTACAAGCACGCCGATATTATACATAAGGGCGGATATGACACAAGGGTAGGGTGGCATAACTACTGACTCGTAATAAAAAGTGGTGGTGGATATGTCACAGTGTAGTGGGTGACATGACTCCAATATCTTACAGCTCATCGAGTGTCGTAGTGAGACCCGATGAATTTATTTGGTGGTTGGCGGAAGCGGTTATAATACAGTGATCAACTCCAGGGATCGCAAGAGACTGACTGGGACTCCACTAAGCGTCGGACTCGCTATCGAACTCTTCTTCCATGAGATCGCCTTCGTCAACATCTGGCCAAATCAACAAGCCAGGTGAGTACTTTGAATGTACTCGCAAGACAGTTCGTACATAAGATATAACAAATGCAAACATGATGCAAATGAGCAGACTAGTCGTATGCATTCAAGAAATAAACCTGCGCTGCATAATAAGAATAAAATGGTAGTCGGGCGGTAGTCCTCCCAAAATCCCAAGGGAAATAAAAGAATACCGATCGAGTGTCTGAGTGACGCCTCGAAAGGAAAAGTGAAAAAACATGCCATAGTCGGACGTCTGAGCGACATCTCATAAATGGCTTATATTTAAAAGTAAACAACGACAATGCCACAGTCAGACGTCTGAGCGACATCACATAAAGGGCTTATATTCAAAAGTAAATAACAAGAATGCCACAGTCGGACGTCTAAGCGACATCACATAAAGGGCTTATAACGAAAATAAATAACAAGAATGCCACAGTCGGACGTCTGAGCGACATCACATAAAGGGCTTATAACAAAAATAAATAACAAGAGTGCCACAGTCGGACGTCTGAGCGACATCACATAAAGGGCTTATAACGAAAATAAATAACAAGAGTGCCACAGTCGGACATCTGAGCGACATCACATAAAGGGCTTATATAATCATGAAGGTAAATCATCTCACGAGATTAATCGGTACAGAAATAATTGGTTAGCTCATCTACCAGAATGACTCTTGACTAGATCACAATTCATATCATTACCATAATTTATCTGAGACGGTCACTAAGGTTGGCACGGGGATTTACGCTAGGCCATAGACATGGCTACTAGGAAGGTTTTTGACTCTGCAGAGTTTGTACTCTTAAATCACAGCCAACGGATTTCACTAGCCACAAAGGACTAGTTCCGTCTACGGTGTTTTAGCAGAAAACACAAGTAACCGATACACACCCATTTCACATCCTGCTGCCCGGAATCACCCGAGACAACACTCATGAAAAACTTTAAGACGGGGAGGCTACAACCTCGAATAGCATGGGATCAAATTTATATCGCGCGCTCTAAGGGGTGCCCCCCTCTCGGTACCAACCGGAAACACCCATGCCCCCTGACCGGATGACGGGCTTTAATCCAGGGCCATGGAACCCTCATCCCGGCCCCTCTATTTGGTGTGTACACGGAAAGAGGTTTGCAGCTGACTAAACCGTAATCTTTGCAGAAGACATGTGACGGTACCAAAAAGGAGACGAACGGGATCATGACTTGATCCACGTTAATACTGGGGTTAATAGTTGACTGGCATGCTGCAACAATACCAGCTCACAACCCATCATGTGACCACATGATCGGGTTGGTTCATCATCATCTTTCGGGGCTCACCCGAAGCTTGCTTGCATGAAATATAACATCCACATAGGCTTATATAACCATGCTATGAAGAAGAACTACTCAAGCAAACATGCAACACACTCATCATATCAAAGGTTCAAACATGCTTCCCTGGTTCGGAGTAGTCGGAGTCTAACTCGGTGAAGTTCACGGCCCCGTCACTTCCTTCGGTATCTACATATGCAAATAAAACGGGTACTAACATAAATACCATGCGTGTATAAAAGTTGTCCCAACTATTTTTCAAATAAATATGATAAAAAACTAGACAGAAAACTAAAGAGGACAGTAAAATAATCAACTCAAAATAATCTTTTGTTTAAAAGTTATTAAAGTTTCTGTCCAGGGACTTATCTGTAATGAAACAAAAAGTTTCCAGGGGCTAGAATATAAAAACAGAAAATGATTCGGTAAGCAGTACGCCAGCTGAATAGTTAAAACATACTTTGCCCGAAGGCGCCTTCCCGAAAAACGATTCGAATGAGATTGAGAGACCGACGAGGGGGTCCCACTCGTCAGGTTTGAAAATTAAAACAGAAAACAAAGTCGCGCCGGCGCCAGAGAGCTGCGGTGGTCGCCGGCGCTGATCCACGGCGAGGTAGAGGGAGTGGGTGGTACCTACGTGTTCCTGGTGCTCTTCCGCGTCGGTGGGTGGTTGAGTTGGACGTCGACGAGCACCACGTCGACGGCGACCCTGTCTCTGGCGGACGGCGGTTCGGGTGGTCGTGGGTATCGTCGGAGAGAGCTGCTGGGGTCAAATTGGAGTGGGGGTTAGTCGCCTAGGAGTGTCAGGAGACTACTGGCAAGTCTAGGGCGGTGGAGGAGCTCTCACCAGAGAGGAAGTTGCCGGAGCTCGAAGCGGATCCGGGCGGCCGAAGTTGGGGAAGAAGGGCCCCTCGAGGCTCTTCTAGTGGCTGAGCGGGGTCTTGTGAGATGGTGGAGCTGTGCGGGGTCGAGTGCGAGCTTGGGGATGCTATTTATAGCCGGCCCAAGGCGGTTGCCGCGAACGGGATAAGTCCGGCGAGCGATTACGGCGGTGCTGTGGCTGGACGGGTGGTTTAAGCGCTTGAGCATCGACTAGACGGTGCACTGGTTCCATTCCGGTGCAGAACTTAGCAAGGCAGGGGCGCTTACAACCTTCCCCCAATGGAATGGCCGTGCGGCCACGTCGGCGGCAGAGAGCGCGCTCTGCGCATCTCAGGCCACGGCGACGGTGCTGCAGTGTGCGCAGGCAAGGAGACGGCCACGCGGAACTTCCAAGTGGCTTGGGCGATGCCGAACGCCGTTGCGTTGCAGTGTGCCCCCTGTCGGCCGCCACGGGTTTCTCTACCTCCGCGGAAGACGACGGCGCAGGCAGGCCACGACGCCACCGACGCTCGCAACGAGCCAAGCGAGCGTGCGACGCTCAGGATAAGCGCGAGGAGCAGTGCAGCACGGAGCCAAGGCGACACTGGTGAGATTGACGAGAGGTTCTGACGAAATTGACGAAACTGCACTGTCGACTGCAATCTTCAGTTAACTTTTCTGAATTTGACAGAAACAGTGCACGCCAGGTGTTCGATGAAATGTTTTTGGCATGTGGAAAACTTTTCTGGAGCTGATATTTGGTGAGGTGGTCTCTTGATGCATCCAATGGCTGCCTGAATTTTCACAGATTTTTAGGAAGAGAGAAAATATGAATTTCACGAAAAATGGCAAATCTGGCCCAAACTTGCAGCAAGTGAAATTTGAAAATTTTGAACTATGGATCAGTGAATCAAGATGGATCTAGGTTGACGGTACTAAGGACTAGCCAGGGGAGTTGGTTTGGAATCAAAAATCAAAAGGGAATTGGTGGTTCCTTTGTAAATCACCAAGGCTCAATTTAAAAGACATAAATTGTTTTTGGTATAAAATAATTAGAAGAAAAATCCCAATGAGGTTGACACCTACTGGAATTGATGAGAGACTTGCTTCAAGGTGGAAAGGAGGTTTTGGAGAGAAAGACTTTCATTGGGTGTCATGGCAAGCGGAAAAATTTGAATGGGGAAGACAAGTCGATGGTTTTTATATGAAGGTTTTTCATGAAGGGAAAATTGTCAAACAAAACCTTTTTGAAAATAACTTATGTTGAGTTAACACAAGTAGAAAACCTTCAAGACCAGAATCAAGGTTGAGAAGAACACACAAACTTTTGTCATAAAAGTTTTTAGAAAGGGTTTTAAGGAAAGATCAAATATCCCCCTTCCAAAAGACCAAAAAGTTTGAAGAAAACAAATCCAAAAATTTGGAGTGTTACAACACCTACCCCCTTAGGAAAAATCTCGTCCCCGAGATTTCAGCTGATCCTCAAATAGGTGTGGGTACTCTGTCCGAAGAAAATCCTCTCTTTCCCATGTTGCCTCATCCTCGGTGTGATTGCTCCACTGAACCTTGAGAAGTTTAATTGTCTTCTGACGGGTTCTTCTTTCAGACTCCTCCAATATTTTTATTGGGCGTTCCCTGTAGGTGAGGTCTGGTTGTACATCAAGGTTTTCATGCGACACATGCTTCTCCGGGTTGCTTACACATTTCCTTAGCTATGATACGTGGAACACGTCGTGGACGTGTGATAGTTCCTTGGGAAGGTCTAACTGGTAGGCTACTGTGCCTCTCCGTGCGACTATGCGAAAGGGTCCGGTAAACCGTGGTGCTAGCTTTCCTTTGACCTTGAATCGTTGCAGGCCCCTCATAGGAGATACACATAGATACACATTTTCACAGGGTTCAAAACTGACCTCACGGTGTTTCTGATCGTAATAACTCTTCTGCCGGCTTTGAGCTGTCTTGAGTCGATCCCGTATTAGTCTAACTTTCTCCTCAGCTTCCTTGAGCATGTCTGGGCCGAAGATACGACTGTCCCCTATTTCTGACCAGTTTAATGGGGTACGACATCTTCGTCCGTACAAGGCTTCGAAAGGTGCCATTTTCAGACTGGCTTGGTAACTATTGTTGTATGCGAACTCGGCATACGACAAGCTTGCTTCCCAACTGGTTCCATAGGTGAGAACACATGCCCTCAGCATGTCTTCTAGAATTTGATTTACCCGTTCGGTTTGTCCTCCAGTCTGGGGGTGATATGCTGTACTGAATACTAGTTGCGTTCCCAGAGCTTGCTGTAAATGATCCCAAAATTTAGAGACGAACTGAGTGCCTCTGTCGGATATTATGGTCTTCGGAACTCTGTGCAGGCATACTATACGGGCAAGGTAAAGTTTGGCAAGCTTCTGGGTGGTGTGGGTTGTCTTGACTGGCATGAAGTGTGCCACCTTAGTTAGTCTATCTGTGATGACCCATATGGCATCATTCCCGTGCTGTGAACGTGGTAGTCCAACAATACAGTCCATCCCAATATCGTCCCATTTCCACTGAGGTATCTTGTTTGGCTGTAATAGTCCTGCGGGTTTTTGGTGCTCGGCTTTAATGCGTTGACATGAATCACAACATGCAATGTATGTGGCTATATCCCTTTTCATACCGTGCCACCAAAATCTTTCCTGAATGTCCTTGTACATTTTGGTCCCTCCAGGGTGAATTGAATATGGAGCGGTGTGGCTCTCTGCTAGAATTTGTTGTTTGAGGTCTTCGTTATTGGGTACGCAAAGCCTGTCTCCGAACCATACTATTCCCTCACTGTCTATGAAAAATTCCGAGGCCTTGCCCAGACTCACTTTCCTTTTTATGCCCTCAATGCTGGGGTGTCCATGCTGAGCCTTCTTAATTTGTTCTATTAATGTAGGCCGTATTTCCATATTTGACACTTCGCCTTCGGTGACCATCATCAAGTTGAGCTTGGCAAATTCCTGCTGAAACTCAGGTCTCAAGTTTTGTAGGCTGCCGTTGTCCGAGCTGGGGTTACGGCTGAGAGCATCTGCTACTACGTTTGCCTTTCCTGGATGATAGTGAATACCAACGTCATAATCTTTCACCAATTCCAACCAGCGTCGTTGTCGTAAATTGAGTTCTGGCTGTGTGAAAATATATTTGAGTCTCTTATGGTCCGTATATATTTCACAACGATTTCCAAGCAAAAAGTGCTTCCACTCCTTGAGTGCATGAATGACTGCTGCCAATTCCAAGTCATGAGTAGGATAATTTTCTTCATGCTTCCGTAGTTGCCTGGAAGCGTATGCGACTACTTTGCCTTCTTGCATCAGTACGCACCCGAGGCCCTTCCGGGATGCGTCGCAATATACTTCAAAACTTTTGTGTATGTCTGGTACGACCAATACTGGGGCTGTTGTTAATTTCTTTTTGAGTTCCTAGAAGCTTTTGTCACAAGCTTCAGTCCATACGAATTTCTTATCCTTCTTGAGTAACTGTGTCATTGGTTTGGCAATGGTGGAAAATCCGCCAATAAATCTTCGGTAATATCCAGCCATTCCGAGGAAACTTCGTACATCTGTTACATTGGCTGGTGGCTTCCAACCAAGTACGGCCTTGACTTTTTTCGGGTCCACAGCAACTCCTTCTTGTGTCAATACATAGCCTAGAAACCAACCTGTCTTAACCAAAATCCGCATTTGCTGAATTTGGCGTATAGTTGATGTTTCCTTAATTCTCCCAGTACAATTCGGAGATGTTCAACATGTTCTCCTGGTGTCTTTGAATATACCAGGATATCATCAATAAATACCACAACAAATTTGTCCATAAATTTCATAAACACTTTGTTCATGAGGTGGACAAAATATGCGGGGGCGTTGGTCAGTCCAAACAACATTACTGTAAATTCTTATAGTCCGTATCTGGAGGTGAATGCTATTTTCGGGATATCTTCTGTCCGTACTTTTAATTGATGATAACCCGACCTTAAATCATTTTTTGAGAAAACCTTGGCTTGAGCGAGCTGGTCAAATATATCATTTATCCGTGGCATCGGATATTTGTTCTCGATAGTGACCATGTTGAGCACTCGGTAGTCTATACACAATCTCATAGTCCCATCCTTCTTGGCAAATAATACCGGCGAGCCCAAAGATGAGGAGCTGGCCCGTATAAATCCTTTGTCTAGTAATTCCTTTATTTTCTTCTTTAGTTCAACCAATTCGGACGGTGCCATCCTGTATGGTTTCTTGTAAATGGGGGTGGTTCCAGGTGCTAGCTCAATAATGAATTCTATTTCCCTGTCTGGTGGCATGCCTGGCAGTTCTTCGGGAAATACGTCCGGAAACTCACATACTACTGGAACCTTGCTTAACTCAGAAGTGTCTACCTTGTTCAATTTTGGTTGCCGAGATACTCGTCATTCTTGAGCTGCGACTCTTATCGTCTTTCCGTGATGATGAGTAAGAATCATAGTTCAATTGAAGCAGTCGATAAATCCCTTGTTGGCGGTCAGCCAGTCCATACCTAGGATAACATCCAGTCCCTTATTTTCCAACACGATGAGGTTTGCGTGAAACTTTAATCCTTCAATCTCAATAATCACACCTTGATAGTAACTCTGAGTGATGTGCTTAGTTCCGGGGGACTTGATGGTCATTGATTTTCCCAAGGGTAGCATTGAAAAACCATGTTGCAAAGCAAAGTTCTTTGAAATGAACGAATGAGAAGCTCCAGAATCAAACAAAACTGTGGCAGGTATTGTGGTGACAAGGAACGTACCGAGTACGATATCCGGGGTATCCTGTGCTTGCTCCTTGGTCACATGGTTCAGGTGACCTTTCTTGTGGTTGTTATTGGGATTGAAGTTGTTACGCTTGGGTGCTGAATTGTTTCCATTGCTATTTGGCTTCAGGGTCGAGTTCCTTGGTTTTGGGCACTGTTTGGCATAGTGTCCTTCTTCTCCACAAGCGTAGCAAGTAACCCCTGGGCGATACGTGAAATCCTTGTCCCTTGCATGAATTTTTTTGTTCGGACGCGTATCATTGGTCATGGGTTTGTTCGCCCCATTTTTCTAAAAATTAGTCTTGTTCCGGTTGTTGCGAGTGTGGGTAGTCTTATCCCTTTTTTGCTTGCAAATATCCTCCAAACTGAGGCGCTCATTTTCCAAAGTAATAGCCTTGTCCACAAGTGTCTTGAAATCTGGAAAAGTGTGTACGACTAGCTGGCATTTAAGTGCTGATGCCAGACCGTCCAGGAATTTTTCCATCTTTTTATTTTCAGTCATACGCTCTTCGTTGGCATAGCGAGATAATTGAGTAAACTGGCTGTTGTACTCAGTCACTATCATGCCCCTTTGCTTGAGGTCATCAAACTCCCTTTTCTTGATCTTCATGATGCTTCTAGGGATGTGCGCCCCTCGAAAACCTTCTTTAAAATCCTCCCATGTGATATCATTTTCATTGGGGTGCATATGCAGAAAATTTTCCCACCATGATGCAGCTGCTCCAGCAAGATAGTGTGGTGCATAGAGTACCTTTTCACGATCTGAGCATTGTGCAATAATCAATTTCCTTTCAATGTCTCGAAGCCAATCATCGGCCTCAAGCGGTCTGTCTGTGTGAGAAAATGTTGGCGGACGTGTCTTCTGTAGTTTAGACAATTTTGAATGCTGCTGATGTGGCTCACGGTGATTTCCCATATTGATAACATGGTTCATCATTTCTTGGTGCTGCTGCTGGCTTTGCTCGTAAAGGCGGCATACTTGAGAAAATGATGTTTCACTGCCCTGCTGACTTGACTGCCCCTGCGTGAAATTGTTACTTGTCTGGGTACCATTATTTTCCTCTGGAGGACTTGGCATGGAACGAGTTCAGGGACGAGTCATTTTCCACTCTAGGGTATTATTGCAGAACTCATGAGAAAAACTGAGTGGCAAAAATAAACCAATGATTTTGCAATAGCAGCAAATACACAAACTCCAAAGATTGTTAAAAAAAATACTTGATTGCGCACGGAGAAGGACCGCTTAGTACATATCTTACACGCGAGCCGTAATTATACAATACGTCACTCAGGATGCGCGTACACACTCCTGACATGTTATTTAGGCTAGTGCACTTCTCCGAGTCCCTACATGATGCGCAAACAGACTACTTCTCATCAACCTATTTTACATATAAAACATATCACACAAGCGGACACATCGCATCGCGGACATGCGTACTTAGTAAGA
This sequence comes from Secale cereale, assembly GCA_902687465.1. Lineage (NCBI taxonomy): Eukaryota > Viridiplantae > Streptophyta > Magnoliopsida > Poales > Poaceae > Secale > Secale cereale. The sequence goes on from LR738713.1 coordinate 807,500,894, forward strand.
GATGTTGAAGACTTCCTTCGGCCTATCGAGGGTAAGACCCAGTGGCGATGGAGACTCAACCTCCTCCTCACTAATTGGCTCCAAGCGTGGAATACTGGTTGGAGGAGTTGGTGCGGGCGCGGCAGGTGGTCCAGCTCTGACTGGAGTAGGAGCAATGACCTGGTCAAACTCCTCAGTGGTAGGTAGGCGGCGAGCGGTGGCTAAGATGGCAGGTGCATAAGACGCTGAGGACGAGACATATGTCAGTGGTGGTGAAGTATGGAGGAGTTCCCTCCTGTTGGCGGAACCGCTCTGAACTAAATCCATACGAGCAGCCACCAAGTCGTCCACAAGGTTATCAAAGGCTGCCTCAAGAGCCTTGAGGTATTCAACCAATGGTTCGATGGCTTCGTCACGTTTTCCCCTTGCGCAAGCAAACGCATAGTGGCACGCGTAAGGCACATGGCATGGGAGGTAGCGGTAGCGACAAGTCTTCATCGAAGGAAGAGCATCCTGGAGACGAGCTATCGCCTCACGGGCAGCCATTTGCATGGCATGCCTCTCCGTAGGCATGGCCCTGCCCACAAATCGGAAGCGGCGTGCTTCAGAACGCCCTCCCTTGAATTGCACCACAGCCTGGTGCATCGACACGCTATCGCTGATCTTGTGCCGGTAGAGTGTGAACTCTGGACGAGTCGATGGCCCGATCGCGACCTTGGTGATGGCGACGAGGAGCTTGATAAACCCATCAGGAATATTGGCGAACACCTGTGAATCACAGTCGCTGCTGGCCATCTACAAAAGTAGACAAAAATTCCGAATAGTCAAATCATAAATTTATGATGACTGACAGAAAAATTGCTACAAATGTAAAAATGCTGAAATAGCACTCAATACGCTAATAACCGATTAGCGATCGCACCTAGTGGCTTCCTACAGTCAGCCTGGCTCTGGTACCAAGGTTGTCAGGACCGGTTTTCCAGTAAAATATTTACTGAGAAATCGACCTTTTTATCGGACAAGTACAGAGGAATACTTCTCACTGGTAGACAAATCCTTGATACAGAATTCCAGAGTACTGAATATTATACAAGGTTGAGCTGAGGTTGCTCAACAATTTATTACAAGCACGCCGATATTATACACAAGGGCGGATATGACACAAGGGTAGGGTAGCATAACTACTGACTCGTAATAAAAAGTGGTGGTGGATATGTCACAGTGTAGTGGGTGACATGACTCCAATATCTTACAGCTCATCGAGTGTCGTAATGAGACCCGATGAATTTATTTGGTGGTTGGCGGAAGCGGTTATAATACAGTGATCAACTCCAGGGATCGCAAGAGATTGACTGGGACTCCACTAAGCCTCGGACTCGCTATCGAACTCTTCTTCCATGAGATCGCCTTCGTCAACATCTGGCCAAATCAACAAGCCAGGTGAGTACTTTGAATGTACTCGCAAGACAGTTCGGACATAAGATATAACAAATGCAAACATGATGCAAATGAGCAGACTAGTCGTATGCATTCAAGAAATAAACCTGCGCTGCATAATAAGAATAAAATGGGAGGCGGGCGGTAGTCCTCCCGAAATCCCAAGGGAAATAAAAGAATACCGATCGAGTGTCTGAGCGACGCCTCGAAAGGAAAAGTGAAAAAACATGCCACAGTCGGACGTCTGAGCGACATCTCATAAATGGCTTATATTCAAAAGTAAACAACGAGAATGCCACAGTCGGACGTTTGAGCGACATCACATAAAGGGCTTATATTCAAAAGTAAATAACAAGAATGCCATAGTCGGACATCTAAGCGACATCACATAAAGGGCTTATAACGAAAATAAATAACGAGAATGCCATAGTCGGACGTCTGAGCGACATCACATAAAGGGCTTATAACAAAAATAAATAACAAGAGTGCCACAGTCGGACGTCTTAGCGACATCACATAAAGGGCTTATAACGAAACTAAATAACAAGAGTGCCACAGTAGGACGTCTGAGCGACATCACATAAAGGGCTTATATAATCATGAAGGTAAATCATCTCACGAGATTAATCGGTGCAAAAATAATTGGTTAGCTCATCTAACAGAATGACTCTTGACTAGATCACCATTCATATCATTACCATAATTTATCCGAGATGGTCACTGAGGTTGGCACGGGGATTTACGCTAGGCCATAGACATGGCTACTAAGAAGGTTTTTGACTTTGCAGAGTTTGTACTCTTAAATCACAGCCAACGGATTTCACTAGCCACAAAGGACTAGTTCCGTCTATGGTGTTTTTGCAGAAAACACAACTAACCGATGCACACCCATTTCACATCCTGCTGCCCGGAATCACCCGAGACAATACTCACGAAAAACTTTAAGACGGGGAGGCTACAACCTCAAATAGCATGGGATCAAATTTATATCACGCGCTCTAAGGGGTGCCACCCTCTCGGTCCCAATCGGAAACACCCATGCCCCTTGATCGGATGACGGGCTTTAATCCAGGGCCATGGAACCCTCATCCCGGCCCCTCTATTTGGTGTGTACACGGAAAGAGGTTTGCAGCTGACTAAACAGTAATCTTTGCAGAAGACATGTGACGGTTCCAAAAAGGAGACGAACGGGATCATGACTTGATCAACGTTAATACTAGGGTTAACAGTTGACTGGCATGCTACAACAATACCAGCTCACAACCCATCATGTCACCACATGATCGGGGTGGTTCATCATCATCCTTTGCGGCTCACCCGAAGCTTGCTTGCATGAAATATAACATCCACATATGCTTATATAACCATGCCATGAAGAAGAACTACTCAGGCAAACATGCAACACACTCATCATATCAAAGGTTCAAACATGCTTGCCTGGTTCGGAGTAGTCGGAGTCTAACTCGGTGAAGTTCGCGGCTCCGTCACTTCCTTCAGTATCTACGTATGCAAATAAAACAAGTACTAACATAAATACCGTGCGTGTATAAACGTTGTCCCAACTATTTTTCAAATAAATATGATAAAAAACTAGACAGAAAACTAAAGAGGACAGAAAAAGAATCAACTCAAAATCATCTTTTGTTTAAAAGTTATTAAAGTTTTTGTCCAGGGACTTGTCTGTAATGAAACAGAAAGTTTCCAAGGGCTAGAATATAAAAACAGAAAACGATTCGGTTAGCAGTACGCCAGCCGAATAGGGAAAACGTACTTTGCCCGAAGGCGCCTTCCCGAAAAACAATTCGAATGCGATTGAGAGACTGACGAGGGGGTCCCACTCGTCAAGATTGAAAATTAAAACAGAAAACTGAGTCGCGCCGGCGGCAGAGAGTTGCGGTGGTCGCCGGCGCCGATCCACGACGAGGTAGAGGGAGTGGGTGGTACCTACGTGTTCCTGGTGCTCTTCCGCGTCGGTGGGTGGTGGAGTTGGACGTCGGGGAGCACCACGTCAACGGCAACCCTGTCTTCGGCGGACGGCGGTTTGGGTGGTCATGGGTCTCGTCGGAGAGAGCTGCTGGGGTCAAATTGGAGTGGGGGTTAGTCGCCTAGGAGTGTCAGGAGACTACTGGCAAGTCTAGGGCAGTGGAGGAGCTCTCACCAGAGAGGAAGTTGCCGGAGCCCGAAGCGGATCGGGGCGGCCGGAGTTGGGGAAGAAGGGCCCCTCGAGGCTCTTCCAGTGGCTGAGCGGGGTCTGGTGAGATGGTGGAGCGGTGCGGGGTCGAGTGCGAGCTTGGGGATGCTATTTATAGCCGGCCCGAGGCGGTTGCCGCGAACGGGATAGGTCTGGCGAGCAATTACGGCGGTGTTGTGGCTGGACGGGTGGTTTAAGCGCTTGAGCATCGACTAGACGGTGCACTGGTTCTATTCCTGTGCAGAACTTAGCAAGGCAGGGGCGCTTACGGCCTTCCCCCAATGGAACGGCCGTGCGGCCATGTCGGCGGCAGAGAGCGCGCTCTGCGCATCTCAGGCCACCACGACGGTGCTGCAGCGTGCGCAGGCAAGGAGACGGCCACGCGGAGCTTCCAGGTGGCTTGGGCGGTGCCGAATGGCGTTGCGTTGTAGTGTGCCCCCTGAAGGCCGCCACGGGTGGCTCTGCCTCCGCGGAAGACGACGGTGCAGGCAGGCCACGACGCCACCGACGCTCGCAACGAGCCAAGCGAGCGTGCGGCACTCAGGATAAGCGCGAGGAGCAGTGCAGCACGGAGCCAAGGCGACACTGGTGAGATTGACGAGAGGTTCTGACGAAACTGACGAAACTGCATTGTCGACTGCAATCTTCAGTTAACTTTTCTGAATTTGACAGAAACAGTGCACGCCAGGTGTTCGATGAAATGTTTTTGGCATGTGGAGAACTTTTCTGGAGCTGATATTTGGTGAGGTGGTCTCTTGATGCATCCAGTGGCTGCCTGAATTTTCACAGATTTTTAGGAAGAGAGAAAATATGAATTTCACCAAAAATGGCAAATCTGGCCCAAACTTGCAGCAAGTGAAATTTGAAAATTTTGAACTGTGGACCAGTGAATCAAGATGGATCTAGGTTGAGGGTACTAAGGACTAGCCAGGGGAGTTGGTTTGGAATCAAAAATCAAAAGGGAATTGGTGGTTCCTTTGTAAATCACCAAGGCTCAATTTAAAAGACAGAAATTGTTTTTGGTATATAATAATTAGAAGGAAAATCCCAATGAGGTTGAAACCTACTGGAATTGATGAGAGACTTGCTTCAAGGTGGAAAGGAGGTTTTGGAGAGAAAGAATTTCATTGGGTGTCATGGCAAGAAGAAAAATTTCAATGGGGAAGACAAGTCCATGGTTTTTATATGAAGGTTTTTCATGAAGGGAAAATTGTCAAACAAAACCTTTTTGAAAATAACTTGTGTTTAGTTAACACAAGTAGAAAACCTTCAAGACCAGAATCAAGGTTGAGAAGAACACACAAACTTTTGTCATAAAAGTTTTTAGAAAGGGTTTTAAGAAAAGATCAAATATCCCCCTTCCAAAAGACCAAAAAGTTTGAAGAAAACAAATCTAAAAATTTGGAGTGTTACAAAGATGGAGCGTCGTGGTAGTGGCGATGTAGCTCATCGCGGTCTTCTCAGGTAGCCAACGACGCCCGCTGTTCCATCCACCGGACAAGCACCTGCTGAACTGGGTCCGTGTCACACTGTTGCTGTCGGCTGGCGAGGATCTCCACTGGTGGAGGACTTGACACGGTGTCGGTGGGCAAGTCCTTGAGAGTTCTCTCCATAGGTGGCAGGGCGCGCGCAGTTGGGAGTCGTGGAAGACGGGATGGATGGTGCACGTCTCTGCATGGAAGCTTGACTTTGTACGCCACCTGCCCAACATGCTGGATCACTTGAAAGGGGCCAAAATACTTGAATGAAAGCTTTTGGTTAGTTCGCGTCACCAGCAAGTGCAGGATGTATGGCTGAATCTTGAGTAACACCCAGTCATCCACATCAAAGGTTCTGTCTGATCGCAGCTTGTCTGCGGACTCCTTCATATGCTACTGAGCGTGGAGAAGGTGCTGTCGGAGCAGTGCCTCCATCTGAGCGCAATCTTCTAGCCAATCTTGCAGGTATGGGATAGCACACACCACCGGGTCTAGGACGCCGAAGTGCCGTGGGGCGTAGCCCTACAAAACTTCAAATGGTGAGGTCCCCAATGTTGAATGAGGTGAGGTGCTGTACAAGAACTCCGCCAACGCCAACTATGAGGACCACTTGGACGGGCACGCGTGTACAAAGCACCGTAGATAGGTCTCAAGACACTGATTCACGTGCTCCAACTGTCCGTCGGTCTGCGGGTGCCGCGCCGTGCTCATGCGCAGTTTAGTGTGCGTCAATCTGAACATCTCCTTCCACATGGTGTTTGTGAAGATGGGATCGAGAACTGAGACGATGGCCTTCGGCAAGCTGTGGAGCTTGTAGATGTTGTTGACGAAGGCGAGAGCGACCTGGAACGCCATGAATGGGTGCGACAACGAATGAAGTGCGCGTACCCTGAAAACTTGTCGCCGGCCACCAGGATACTATTTTAGCGAGACGATTGTGGAAACCCTTTGACGAAATCCATGGTGATGAGCTCCCATGCTTGTTTGGGCACCGGCAGGCGCCCATCAATCCGGGGTAGCGAACCCACTCTGGTTAGGCCTACTTGCAGACCTGGCACTCCTCAACAAACAGCTTCACCTGTTGTTTCATGCCCGGCCAAGTGAATAGCCGGCGGACGCGGCGGAAGGTGGCATTGAACCGCGAGTGACCGCCAATTACTTCGGAGTGTAGGGCCGTCAAGACTTGCTTCTGAAGCGGCACATTGTTCCCTAGCCAGACGCGCCCGTTTTGCTTGATGATAACGCTCTGCAGGATGAATCTGCCATGGCCGTTGGGCTCAATGGACAGACGTGCCAACAAGTTTTGAGCTACCGGATCAGTGGTGTAGCCATGCAGAACTGCTTCAAGCCAGATCGGCACCGCCACGGTGACCGCAGCCAGGTCCCCTTGCAGTGGCCCTGGGCGTCGGGACAACGCATCAGCCAAACGGTTGTCCTCTTCCCGCTTGTACACGATCCTGTACCTCAATCCAAGCAGCTTTGCCATGATCTTCTGCTGCCAGGGTGTTGCCAATCACTGATCTTCCAGGTGCACCAGGCTGCGCTGGTCAGTATGGATTACGAACTCGTCGTTCTGTAGGTAAGTGTGCCAATTCTCGAATACAAGAAGAATGGCCAAACCTTCCTTTTCATAGGTGGACAAGGCACAATTCTTGGGCCCAACGATTTGCTGAGAAACGCCACTGGGTGTTTTCCTTCGTGTAGTACCGCTCCATTGCCTCGGTCGGAGGCATCTGTTTCCAGCTCAAACAACTTCGTGAAATCCGGAAGGGCCAACACCGGTGACGTGACTAGTGTTGTTTTGAGCTCCTGGAATGTTGCAGCTTCAAGATCAGTCCAACGAAAGACTGTGTTCTTCTTGAGCAGGTCCGTCGGTGGCCTACTGATCACACCAAAGTTCCTGACGAACTTGCGGTAATACCCCGCTAAGCCTAGGATCCCACACATTTCCTTGATATTTGCTGGGGTCAGCCATTTCTGAACTGCAACCACATTCTTGCTGTCCATGCGTACCCCTTCATCGCTGATCTCATGCCCCAGATAGGTGAGGATGGACCTAGCGAACGAGCACTTGCTCATCTTGATCTTTTTTCTGATGCTCGTCGAGCAACTGAAACACATGTTGTAGGAGCTTGATGTGCCGCTCCATGGTGGCGCTGTAGACTAGGATGTCATCAATGAAAACAAGCACTCTCTTTCGATTGAGCAGTGCCAACAGAATGTTCATTCCCCCTTGAAAGGGTGTAGGACCGCCGGTGAGACCGTATGCCAACACCCGGAACTTGAAATGGCCGTGGTGAGTCCTAAAGGCCGTTTTGTGCTCATCCTCAGGCCTCATATGTACTTGATGGTACCCTGCCCGCAGATCTAGACTGGTGAAGAGCCTTGCACCTGCCAATTTATCGAGCAGTTCATCGATAAACGGGCAGTGGAAACCGATTCTTCACCGCCACGGCACTGAGGTGACCGTAGTCAACACAGAATCGCTAGGTCAAGTCTTTCTTCTGAACCAGTAAGACTGGCGATGCCAATGGGCTGGTGCTGGGCACAATAATCCCCCGCGCTAACATGCCAGCAACTTGCCTTTCAACTTCATCCTTTTCTCCTGGGTTGTAGCGATACGGCCGGACGTTAACTGGTCTTGCTCCGAACATCAGAGGTATGGTGTGGTCAAAAGCGCGCTGCAGGGGAAAGCCGCGTGGTTCGGCAAAGAGCTGACTGTAGTCTTGCAGGAGATTGAAGACCGTTGGGGGAACTGGCAGTTTCATGGCCTTGATCTCTTCGTTCACCATTGCACAAAGGTGCACCACACGTGCCACCCTGGTGTGCTGTAGCAGCGTGTCCAATTCCTGGCTCGCCTCGCAAGTGAATGTGTTCTCCGGACTGATCAAAGCTCATTGTCTTCTCTCTCTCGAGTGCACATTGGACTGTGTTGCGCCAACCAGTCGATCCCAGAATGATGTCATAGCTGCCCAGGGGACACACCTTGAGGTTGGTGGTGAAGGTGATGCCCTGGGTGCACCACTGGCAGTCCGGTAGTTCACGGTCACAGCGGATCACGCCCCCGTTCGCCACTCGCACGGTCAGCATACTCTTGGCTGCTTGCACCCTTGCTAATGATCTGCCAGGGCCTCGCGTATGAAACTGTGGGAGGAGCCCGATCCAACAATATTAGGACCTCGAACCCAGCCATGGAGACACATGGTGGCGGGGGATCAACACCCTCCATTGCTTGGAAATGACACAACAATCAGCATCCTGCTCGCTAGGCGTGCCCTCGCCGGGTGGCTCCTCACTGAGATGGGAGGGCTCGCTGTGCATCATGTCTAGCAGCTCCTCCACCACATTTAGTTGTACCGTCGGCCCATAGTGATGGTCGCGCCCCCACCTCTCGCCGCAGGTGAAGCAGAGGCCACACACGTGTCCATACGCTTGCCGCGTCGCCATCTTGTCTTCAGGTGGTGGTGGTGTGTGCGGACTCCACGGCACGGCGATTCGTGCTGCGCTTTTCAACAGAGATCGTCTGCTTGGGTGGATCTGTAGACGGAGGAGGTGGGAGTGGCAGAGAAATGCGTGGCACCGCTCGTGACGCCGTGGGCGCGGAATAGTGCCGCTCCTCATGCTTGTCCTCCCGGCACATCGCTTCCATCACCTCTTCCTGCCAACACGCAAGATCGACGACAATATCGACAGATTTTGGTCGATGCAAAACCATAGCTGCTCTAATTTCCTTATGCATTCCATCAATAAAACGTGTGATAAAGTACGATGGCTCCCACGACTCGTTGTGTGCCATGTGATGCATGAACTGGGTAATTTTTTTGGGCATACTCTGTCACCGAACCACTCTGTGGAGGCCTGTTAAACTGGCAAGAGGGACTGAAATTCCTCACCCGAATTGCACACAAACAACTGTTAGGAGAATATGCAACCTAGTATTATTAGGAGGTCAAAGCCAGCATATATACACATACATGAGGATGTAATCCAATGAAGCGTTGCCGGAGATAGACCCCAGAACACCACGATGAACTAAAGAGGAGAGGCAAGAACCACAAAAATGGCCAAGACGATGATGCAATTGCTGAAAAGGGTTCGCACATGCGGCAAGAGGGGCCACGAGACTGGCAACGGTGGCATCGAAGGTAAGACGAAGCCAGTCAAACTCCCAAAGACCATCATTGCGTCGAGGGCCAGCACCAAGCAAAGCGCCTGTGCGACGATCCTGAACAGAGCATGAATCGAAGTCGAGATTGACCCTAAAATTAGAGTCAACAATCTGACTACCTGAAAAGAGTTGCATGCTAAGTCAAGGAACATGAGCAACATAGGGAACAAGAAAAAAAATATGTACTAAGAGTGTCTCGACTAGCGACAGGGAGGGGAGTAACATCAGCAGTATGAACACAAACATGAGACTCGCTAGGTCGAACAAATGTTAAAGTGGAGGAGTCATAAGTCACATGAAAAGATGCTCCGGTATCAAAGATCCATGAGGATCTACCTGAATGAGTAGAAGGTTATCTCTCATTGCCCGAAAACTCAGGCGCAAAACTAGCAGAACATATCGGTGAAGAATCCCAAGTATCAAGAAGGCATCAGAGTTGCACAATCTCATGCGCAGACAAAGACACAGTGGTACACGTCAAGGTAGAACCATCTTCTGACGAAGAGTGGTGGCGGCGGGGACAGAAGACTAGGCACAGCGGCGGCGGCGGTGGATGTCAAGCCCCAACCACGATTGATTCAGGCATCGATCGAACAACACAGCGGCGGCGGCGGCCCACGTCAAGCCCCAACCATGATTGATTCAGGCATCGATCGGACAACATACGTGTGGGAAGACGCGGGCGTTGCTAGCTGGCCGCACGGGAGACGCCGTGACCATTGACCAGTGTGTACCAACCGAAGCACGGGAGGCCAGCCAAACTAGGACCAAATCGATCTAGAGGAGCAGACCACGGCTACTCGACCAAACGGCGGGCAGCGGCTGGAGGTGGAAACAGTGGCCAGCAGCATGAAATGACGGCCGACGGCTTGACGCGGAAACGGCGGATGGCGGCACCACACGAGCAGGCGCTGTGGAGATGCGCGGGATCCGGCAGCCAACAACAGGAATCGACGGCCGGCGGCACCACACGAGTAGGCGCGGTGGTGAAGTACGGACCCGGCGGCTAGCAGCAGGAATTTGTGGACGGCGTCTGGGGGCGGAAACGGCACAATCCAGAGAAGCCCTGCGGCGGCTCGATCTGAAGATCGGGACATAAAGCAGCTACTCAGGGCAGCGGTGTTAACGATTTATTTGGAAGGGTGGGCAAGCAGCAATCGTCTAAGCAGAGGAACGGCGGCGACGAAGTGACAACCGACAAAGAGAGAGCACGACGGCGGAAGCAAGCGATCAAGCACGAGCTGCGAGTGCTAAAAAACCCTAAGCTCTAATACCATGTGAGGAGAATATGCAACTTAGTATTATTAGGAGGCCAACGCCATCATATATACACATACATGAGGATGGAAAAAGGTTACACGAGGATGCCAAGAGACTACTACCTCCGTCTCAATGTATTGGCCCCTTTGTAATTTGTGTCAAACTTTGACCAAAGATTTAACTAACAAAATGGTAATGCATGTCAACAAAAATTATATCGTTGGATTCGTATTTCAACATAATTTTCAATGATATATTTTTTGGTGATGTGCATGAACATTTTGTTAGTTAAAATTATGGTTAAAATTTTGCACAAAATACAATAGGCACAAAATACATCCGCCGTCTTGCCCTTGTCTAGCACCTGCACATGCAATCACCCACCTCTGTGCACAGTTCTTCCATCGAGTGCTCGATCGTCGGCCTTCACCCCTAAAACTCGAGGACAACTGTGTGTATGTCGTCGATCTTAGTCGTCAGGTCAGCCAACGCCTTGATGTGCTCCTCCATAGCCACTACAAGAAATATGTCAACTTGTGACCTTCTGTCAGTGACCCTGGAAGAATCAGTCATAAATTTATGACCATTTTAGACCAATTGGTCAAAAGCTGTTCGGGGGGCTCCAAACCCTAACCCATAACAACCATTCTGGTCAGAAAGGTCGTAATTTCAATAGAGGAAATGGTCATAAAGCAGACAGCCCTGGTTCGTGCCTCATTTCTAGCAAATTACGACCAATATGAATGGCCATTACACTTGAGTTTTAATGCAATTGTATGATTAGGCGGCCACCTCTGTAGTCTCGCCTATGTGGAGTGTTTAGTTCTCATTTTCGCTTACATGTGTATATTCAACGAGAGCTCGTTTACAGGAAGGACCCACTTGACAGGCGGGACCGAGCCCTAAATTTGTTAGTAAAAAATAGGCGCGAGGGGGAACTCGAACCCGCGACCTCGCGCTGTTTAACTTGTTCGCTACCACTGGGCTAGAGAGGGATTGCTGCCCATCTAGTGGAATGGCTCTGTATATTATAGAAAACAGCGGTTGTCTCTTGCCAAATCTAAGTCGTGGACAAGTGGGACCTATTCCCAGGATCGGATAGAGCCAACACTTAGCCAAAAAATTCTAGGTCATTCGACCAGCTGGCAGCGGGCTGCGGGCATCGGCGTGGCCGGCGGCCAAAGCGACCAACAGAGGCGGGGGCGACCGACAGTGGTGGGGGCGGGGGTAGGAACGTCCTCGCCGCAGGTGACCTCACCCACGGCCTCGCCGCTCACCTTGTCCACGACAGGAAATCGGCGGGGGGCTGGGGCGGGGCCGGCAGCGGAAGCAACCGACAGGGGTGGAGGCGGGGCTGCCTGCCAAAGCGACCAGCAGGGGCATGGGCGACCTGCGGTGGTGGGAGCGGGCGCAAGAATGACACCCACGCAAGGAGAGGCTCACCGAGGATGGGGGACTCGCCGCCGCCGCAAGCACACCTCCCGGTATGCACCCCTCTCCTCTACCCCCCCTCTTCTCTCTCACTATATTCACCTCGTCACCGAGCATAGATGAATTTTGTTGATGAATTTTGTCAGATGTTCTTCAACAGAGATGAATTTTGTTGATGTACTGTTAGGAGTTAGGAGATAGCTTGCTTGTTTGCTAGATATTGCATAGATGAATTTTCTAGATGTACTGTTAGTAGTTCTTCAGCTTGTTTGTTAAGAATTCTTCAGGCCTTGTTTGGTTAAGAATTTTTCAGCTGGATTGGAATGGAATGGAGGGGATTTGGGGGGAATTTGAGCTAGATGGGATTTAATCCCTGCCAATACCTGTTAACCCCTCTCATTTATCATGGAAGAACAATGCCTCAATTGTTTGTCTATGGATTGTTAGGATCATAGTAATTGTAATTGATAGAAACTGCATAGTATTTGTTAGGAGCTAGCTAGCTTGGTCTTCCCAGAAACATGATCCTTCTAAATCTTGGTTTGGTTTAATTTGAATTCAACATAAATTCGTGCCAATTTCAGTGTTGGTTTCATTTATAGTTTGGTTTGTTTCAATGTTGTGGTTAGGCAATAGCATATAAAATTTTCTGGATTTTTAGCTGCCATTATTGCCATTCATTTTCATTAATTAATGTTGATGCACTTAGATTGATTTGCTAAGTTGCAACAATTTGTTGTCTTTGGCAGATGGACAGAAGCTGGATTAGAAAAGGAGTTAGAACGTTTTCGAAAGAACATATGAAAGGAGTTGATGATTTCATGGCATTTGTTCGGGCAAATTTTGCCAACGATGCTCACATTCTTTGCCCATGCTGCGAATGCCTCAATCGTTCAAGAATGGCTCAAGGAAGAGTGGAAGATCATCTGCTTCTTAATGGGATGTCCAGCACATATGATAGATGGATATATCATGGAGAACCTTTAAACGAACAACCTCAACATTTTGAAGCTAATACACAGGCCCCTCATATCACTACTAGAAAAAAGGCTATAGGTAATATCACTGTTAGTGGCGCACCAGAGATGTGGTGCGCCACTACTATATAGCAGTGGCGCACCACAAACAGGTGCTCCCCTTCACTGGTGCGCCACTAGTATTCCTGGCTACTAGTGGCGCACCAGTGAAGGGGTGCGCCACTGGTAACCTGGGACGCATTTTCACCAAATGCACCCCCCCCCCCGTGGACCGCCTTTTCAGTTAAAAAAATAAATAAAAGAAAATGATAGAAATGTCAAAAAAATAAAAATAAAAAAGATTCCAATGTGATTTGTGGTCTAGTTGTTAGCAAAATTTACAAACATGAATTTCGACTTTTTTTGCAAAATCTCTCGAGAATTTGTAAAATGGGCATAACTTTTGCATACGAACTCCGATGAAAAAGTTTTTTATATGAAAAAGCATCTACTCGAAAAGTTACATCCGAATTCAACCGGGGGGGGAACCCCGTTGAAGATTCTTAGAATCCCCAAAAACCTAACCGAATAAAAGATACGGGGCTTTTAAGATCTAGAGGCAAAAAAATTCAAAAAAATTCAAAAATAGTAGTGGCGCACCGTGGGTGTGGTGCGCCACTAATATAGTTTTTTTTTTGAATTTTTTTTTTGAAAAACTATTTTTTTTGGAATAAATATTTTTTTTTGAAAATATGTTTTTTTGGGAAAAAAATGGTTTTTTTAGAAAAAATGTTTTTTTTGAAAAAAAATAGTTTTTTTGAAAAAAATGATTTTTTTTAAAAAAATAGTTTTTTTTAAAAAAATTCAAAATATGATATGTAAAATGACCGGGAAGTTTGAAATATTTTTTCAAAATTTCATCACACTCATGAACATGAACAAACTCCTAGACATCAACAAGGTTTAATAGGATTGATATGATAGATATATCAACAAGTGCCTGCTAAGTGAGCTGGTGCTGGGGTTGGATAGAACTCAGAAGTTAAGCGTGCTTGGGCTGGAGTAGTGTAGGATGGGTGACCTTCCGGGAAGTTTGACCACGGAGTGCGATTTGACCCGAGATTAAGCCATAGTGACCCGAGATTAAGGAAAAAAAATTCCCGCCAAAATTGAAAAAAAAATTGAAAAAAAAAATTCTGGAAAAAAATTTGAAAAAAAAAATTGTTACTAGTGGCGCACCTGTAGCAATATCAATGGCGCACCTGTAGCAATTCTGGAATAAAATTTGAAAAAAAAATTTGAAAAAAAAAATTCTGAAAAAATATCAGTGGCGCACCCTTATACTTAGTAGTGGCGCACCAGGTGGTGCGCCACTGATATCTGGATTAGTAATGGCGCACCTCTGGTGCGCCACTAATACACATTACTAGTGGCGTGGTAATAGTGGCGCACCAGAGGTGCGCCACTAATACCCAAAAGTGGTGCGCCACTAATGAGCTTTTTTCTAGTAGTGTATGATGGGTGGTGGTGATGCTGGCATTGATTTCATGGAAAAGGTTTTGCGAGATAATGCTCGTTTGGACAAAGAGGATGGGCATGAAGATGATAGGATTCCTGACCTATTGAACGATTTGTACGATGTTGAAGATCATGCTGATGGACATAAGTCGTTGTTTGCTGAGGTGTTAGAGGAGGCGAAGCGCGCAACTCATGAAGGGGGTAATTTTTCAAGATTTACCTTCACCGTGAAGTTACTCCACATCAAGTCTTTCTACTGGATTAGCAATGCTGCATTCAACGCAATACTACGCCTTTTGAGCTTGCAATTCCCTGATAGCTGTGTTCCTAGATCTTATGATGAAGCATTGAGCATAATCCGCAGGTTGTGGTTAGGTTATGTTTCAATACATGTGTGCCCAAATAACTGTGTCTTGTTTCGGAAGGATTTAGAAAGCATGAAAACTGTCCAAAATGCAATGCCTCTAGGTGGAAAGATGCTGATGGGAAGAATTCAATACTGGAGAAGGTACTGAGGCACTTTCCGTTGATACCAAGGCTGCAGCGGATGTTTATCTTGAACAAATCATCACTGGAGGTACAATGGCACAAGCTGAAGCGGCAACAGTGGACAATGAGCTAAGCCATCCAGCGGACGGAGAGGCATGGAAAGAGTTTGACAATATACATGTAGATTTTGCTACAGATCCAAGGAACATAAAACTTGGCATTGCCACAGCTGGGCTTAATCCATTTGGAAACATGAGCACGTCTTATAGCATGTGGCCAGTTTTTATGGTGCCGTACAACCTACCACCATGGGCATGCATGGATTAGTCCAACTTCATGATGTCATTGCTTATCCTGGGTCCAGAGTCTCCAAGAAAGGATTTTGATGTCTTTATGGAGCCCCTCGTAGAAGAACTGCTCCAGCTCTGGGCTGGTGTACCTCCATACGATGCCTTGAGTCCAGAGAAAAAATTCACTCTACGTGCTGCAATCATATGGTCCATCCATGATTTCCCGGCTCTGTACACTCTGTCTGGGAGGATCACAGTGGGTTATAAGGCATGTGTCCATTGTGGCAAAGACCCTTTCTCAAAGAGAATAAGGAGCAAGATCTGCTATATTGGGCACCGCCGCTTTCTTCCCCGAAACCATCGGTGGCGAAGAATAAAATATTTTAATGGTGAGAATAAAACCCGTGACAAGCCAGCTAAATTCACTAAAGCAGAGCTAGAGCAGCAACTTGAAAAGGTGAAAGATGTGAGACCAGGAAAGCTTGCGAAGAAAAGAAAGTGTGAGGAAGGTCAATGTTGGGACCAGAGGTCTTGTTTGTGGGACCTGCCATACTGGGCTGATAAGAAATTAAGGCATAATCTCGATGTAATGCACATGGAGAAAAACATATGCGACAATATGCTAGGGACGTTTCTAAACATTGAAGGGAAGACAAAGGACACGGTTAGTTCTAGGCTTGATTTGGAGGACATGGGCATAAGAGAATATTTGCATCTACAGCACAATGAAGATGAAGATTCATTTGAAATGCCACGAGCATGGTATACAATGAGTAAAGAACAAAAGCTTGCATTCTGTGAATTCCTAAGAGCGGTGAAATTTCCAGATGGTTATGCTGCTAACCTAGTAAAGTGTGTTACTTCTGATGGATTCAAGCTTTCAGTACTGAAAACCCATGATTGTCACACCCTCCTCCAAAGGATTTTACCGGCGGGCCTCCGAGGAATCATGGACAAGGATATATATGAAGCGGTTGCTGAGCTGGGAAATTTCTTTAGAGAACTGTGCTGCAAAACACTCAAGTTAACTGTCCTGGAAAGACTTGAAAAAGAAATTCCAATTATTCTTTGCAAGCTCGAGAAGATTTTCCCTCCAGCTTTGTTCATCGTGATGGTCCATTTGGCGGTGCACTTACCAAAAGAGGCAATGCTTAGTGGCCCTGTGCAATACGGTTGGATGTACCCAATCGAAAGAAGGTTGCTTACTTGTAAGCATTATGTGCGAAACACGGCAAGACCTGAAGGTTCTACTGCTGAAGCATATGTCGTTGACGAGTGCTTGACTTTTTGCTCTAGATACTTTGGCGCTGTGGAAACAAGATGGAACCGGCCGGGCAGAAATAGAGAGCGGTCTGATTCGCAAATTGGTGATGTCTCTATTTTCAACCGTGGTGTGAACTTTCTTGGAGCCTCACAATACTTGGAGGCTGGTGATGAGTATGACAAGATGGTTTGGTATGTGCTCAGCAATTACGCCGAGGTTCTACCATATATCGAGTACGTTATATCTTGTGCACTCATTATATTTTTTTTGCTTGGGTTGGCACCAACCTAATGTTTTAATTCACATGTTTTGTTTGCATTGCAGGAAATGCAAGCAAGAGTTAAATCAGGAAGAAAGCAAGATGCATGTTGATAAAAGGGTTGCCAAGGGGTTTCTAATTGGTTTAAGAATCATGTGAGATCTTTAGCCACATGTTTGATGTTTTCTGTGTCATTCACCAACTGTTAAATACCATTGTCTGGAAAATGGTTTATTTGTGCATATTGGAAAGTTGCATGAGGAGAAGAAGGTCAGTGATGATCTATTTTCTTTGGCATGCTTACCGGATAAGCGAGTGAGAGTGTATTCATCATGCACAGCTGACGGTGTCCGGTACCACACCGTTGACCGCGAGAAAAAAAGGAAGACACATAATAGTGGAATCGTCACTGAGGGGTCACATGATCGTGAGATCATTGACTTCTATGGTCAGTTGAGAAGCATCGTAGAGTTGTAGTACAACTCTAGTGGAGGCATCCATCACTCGGTTGTCTTATTTCGCTGTGACTGGTTTGAGCTTGGTAGCAAGAAAAAGAGAGACTCTTTTGTCAAATATGATGGCCACTTCAAAAGCATCAACACTGCAAGGTGCTGGTATAAGAGTGATCCTTTTATTCTAACAATAAAAGCAACAATGGTGTTTTATCTGCCAGACACTCTTTTGCACGGAAAATGGCGAGTTGTGCAAAACTTTGAGCACAGACACTTGTGGAGTGTGACTGAAACTAGAGTGGAAAAGGGCCCTGGTGGTGGTGGACTAACATACCAGGATGATGACTCTACGGAAGTTCCGTTGCAAGCTGATGATGACTCTATGGAAGTTCCGATGCAAAGCAGAGTGCGAAGGGACTGGGAACGTGTGCTCGTTGATGCTGCAACAGTTGACAGCATCAAGAAAAGAAGAAAGGTGGAAGCGGATGGACATGAGAGCGAGGATGAGGAAACCAGGACTGATCATACTATGCTGCAATATTCTAGTGATGATGAGGAAAACAAGAGTGGGCATAGAGTTCCTTGTTTTCGCATCGACGACGATGAGTAACAAAGGTAAATTTTGTCTCCTCAGTGAGATAATGCTATTTTATCTCCTTGGTAGTTGTTGTTGATATGATCCTGATGTAGTTTTTCTACTACAATTGTCTAGGTACCAAAATGCATGATACTGTGTAGTGATGGAGAGGCAGATGATGGTAGAAGATACAATGCAAAATGATGTAGCTTTGGTGATGGAAGATACAATGCAAAAAGAAGATGTTGTTTTGGTGAACTGAAGATGCAAAATGATGCTCTAGTAGTGGTGATGTAGTTTTGGTGAACTGAAGCTGTTGTTTTTAGAGCTGTTTTTTGAACCGAAGATGTTGTGGTGTAAAATGCTGTATACGTTGCTCTCTGGTTCATGGGGTTAGGGTTAGGGTATACGTTGCTCTCTGGTTCATGGGGTAGGATCGATGGGGATTCATGGGGATGATCTCCCTCTGGTTCATGGGGTTAGGGTTCATGGGTTTCATGGGGTTAGGGTTCATGGGTTTCATGGGGTTAGGGTTTATGGGGGTCTAAGTGTGTGTTCTAAATTGCCTCCCTATGCATGATTTCAATTGTTGTTACAAGTATGTGCATGTTCTGAGGGGTTTTCATGAAGAATGCATAGTTTTGCCTGTGCAACATGGGTTAGCCTACACAAAGCCACTTACTTGCAATTGTTGTTGGTCTATATGGGTTGATATACCAAATCATGTTGTGAGAATTTGCTTATGAGAATGTCCATAATTCTTTTTTCTGTACCATTCTTATGAGAATGTGCTACTGCACATTGATTATGATGAGTAATCTGATTTTGTATGGGGTTGGATTCATGGGGTTAGGGTTTTGTGGGGAGGTGGTTCTTTATTCTAGATTTTGTATGCTCTATTTTGATTGTGCATCCCTATCAATGACTCTGACATGGCCTGTGGCTTGATATTATTCTAGATTGTTGCTTGATGTTTTCCGTTGTCATGTGGATGCCCCGTGGTAGCTCATCCATGGCCTTGTTTGTCCTGCAGGTCATTGAGCAAGATTAGGAGGAGGAGCTCAAGCATTGCCTCGATGACCGCCGCCGAGGGCCGTGCCGCCCATACCTAGGGTTCGTCCGCCGGTCGTGTTGACCGGCTGCCCTAGAGATTCTTTTCCCGAGCCCTTGCTCCGGGTTTTCCTCTCTCCACCGGTCATCTTGATCGGCGTTTTCTTTAGGTTTTTCTGATCTATACTTGATCGGTTTGCGTCGCCCGTCGCCGCCGTCGACCCCCGTTTGCCTCTACTCCGACACCAGTGCGACTGACTGGCTTTTTCACCGACCCGACGGCCTCACACGACAGGCGGCCTCGTCACGGGTGTCGTCTGCGCGCCGACCCGCCCGTCGATCTACGGTGACCGTCTCCGCCCTCTCCAACTAGGACACCTGCATCGCCTCCACCAGACAGCCCCGCGCCATGTGGCGACCAATCATAGCCACCGCTCGTGCGCTGGCCCGCCAATCGATCCACGCAACCCGCCTCCGCCGCATCTACATGAAGACCCTGGGGGTTGCCTCGCCGGCCTCGTCACTGGCTATATCAGGCCGGTTGCGTTAGGCCCGTCGGCTGCCTCGAGTTTGGTTGCCGCTGCTCCGTTGGTCGCTTGGCCCCGCAGCCCGGGCGACGGCGCTGCTTATGCGGCCCAGGTGCCGCTGCTGACGCGCTCATCCGCACGTCGTCCCGCGCCATCCATCGTCGCCAGCTTCATCTCGGACTCCACCGCCACCCCGCCTCTACCGAGCGGCGTCCCCAACCTCGCACGCGATCGGATTGATCACCCGACCACCACCGCGATTTGCGTCATCTACGTCGGGCGACCGACCTGGCCCGTCCGTTGCGCGCGCCTCCGTAGGCCCCGTTAAGACCCTCCTGAGTTCAGCGTGCCCCTCTACCAATCGACCAACGTGCTGCCGCTCCATCGCCCCGTCGAGCCGCAGCGCCGCCGCCCCGTGGTTCTTCTCCCGGCTGCATCGACCCACGTCACCGCTGCATCGCCCTTCTGTAGCGACCCGACCTGAATGGATCAAGTCCTTGTGCTTAAGTGTCATACCTGGATCGGTATGCTCATACACACAGTACTCGAGGATTTATAACAGAGGTAAATCATATGTATAAAGTAACGTAAATACTATTACCTCAATCCATATAGCGGAAGTAGCAACAAAGTTGTGGATTCCCATCAACACCAACGGCAAAGTTGAGTGTAGACAGCGCAACCCTAACGTAACACTTACTCATCGAATAATTCCTGCAACATGAGACGTTGCAGCCATGTAGGTCAGTACATTGAATGTACTGGCAAATTCACATTGTAGCAGTAATGATGAACAATGCCTACAACTACATGCATATTTGGTTGGTGGAGGCTGTAAGGTTTATTTTGCATAAAGCTGTTTTTCCCTACCACAAAGGAATGCATTTATTTAACTACTTTGTTAAATTTACTTCATGAACAATTGAGTATGGTTCCTCCATCTCAATCCCAAACCAAAGTCATTATTAACCCAACAAATTAATTAAATAGAGTGTTGAGATTAACAAATAGTCCACTTCTAAATACTCAAAGATGTTCATAACCGTGGACACGACTAATCATGATCAGTTTGTACAGTCTGCAGAGGTTTGCGCACTTTTACGCACAAGACTCGATCTCCTCCGTTGGTTTTCTCGCACTGCATGGTGTTTGAGAAACGGATGACCGAGACACAGTCTTTCAGAAGTATTAACTCTTTACCCTGGGTAGACCGGTACACGTACATTCGCTACATCTACTAGTCTACCACTAAAAGAGGTCACACAACATACTCAACTATGCCAGAGCCCATAATGGCTTGTGGCTGCACATGGAAGTTTCTAGGCATGAAAATATCATATGATCCCTTTGAGTCTGGGTGGCATTCCAATAGGGTGATCACACAGGTCCTCCGGTATCCCCTAGGACCACACTGGCTTCTCCAGGTGCCCGGGCAGACCACTAGGTGCTCCAGGGTGCCCCAACCAATCCACCCAGATGTGTATTAAATTTCCACCTTAAAGTTTCCCTTAAATAAACATCACTCTCACATGTTTCATGAAACTCTCATACCAATCCACGTCTACGAGCATAGCTAAGCAATAAGTAACAAAGCGTATATCCCCTTGGTTGATCTCAAGTCATTGGGTTGCTACCTCATGAACGATAAAGCACCATATTATGTAACCAGTCCTACTCATGCAACTGCTTGAGGATATAACTAATGCAATAAAACTGGGTATTGGAAAGTATGATCAAAGTGTGAACTTGCCTTGTATTGTTGATGTAGATTCTTCGCTCTCATAACTTGTGATAGATCTACTCGTCACACTCCGATCAATCAATCGTAGACAATCAATGGTAACCACCAATAAGCAATCACTCAAAAGATCAGACAGAACAAAAAAACACTTCGGAAAACGTCAAAAAAAAAGCGAATAACTCTTGCATCATCAAACAATTTCTAACAGTACCAAAATTAAGAGAATTAGGCCTTATCAGAAAGTTTCGGTCAAGGGCTTCGATTTGCAAAAAGAATCAACTAACTCGGAGTTACGGTTTAAAAGATATGTTTAAAAGAAGTTTGAATCAAATTTAGTTGAATTCTAATTTTAAAACTTTCAAAAACATGTTTAAGTTGTTTTACTGGATAGAGGGGATCGTAAGAAAAAGGGGGCGTTGGTTTCGTTGGATTTGGACCAACGGGTAAAAAGTTGTGATAGAAAGAAGAGCAGGGACTAAACTATAAAATAAAATACTACAACTAGGTCCCTGGACGAAATTAAAAAGAAAAGGAAAAACTTATCTAACGAACGTTCGTTTTCTAACCTTAACAAGTGAACGTTCACTAAATAACTAAACCTAATAAAAAACCGATCTAAAACAAATAAAAGCGAACCAGAAGAAAACTGGGGCGGGTTTTAACGGTTTATACCGGTTCACCACGGTTCGCGGACCCGGGCGTATCGGGTCTGGCGTGGGTGGAGCTCGGAGCTCCGGCGGTAGTCGGCTCGCTCCGGCGGGCGATGCGGTGGCGGCGTGCGGCTCCGGAGGAGGGCCAGGGCGGCGGCGGCTTAGCGGCGGCGCGGTGCGGTACGGTGCGGGCGGAGGGAGCGGCGGCGGCGGCGGCGAAACGGCGGCGGGGCGTTGCAAGGAGGGAGAGAGGAGGCCGGGGGCCGGGTGGCACTATTTAAGAAGGACGAGGGGAGTGCCTTGGGCGAGGGGGTAGAGGACTCCGGCCTCGGCACGGACGCCAAGGTCAGCGACGGCAGCGTGGTGGCGGAGGAATCCTTCGGGAGGTCGGTGACGACGGTGGTGGGTCGGCTGGGCTGGCTCAGCTGGGCCGGCCCCAGTTCGGGAGTTCTCTTTTGTTCAGACAACAAAAACAAAAAATAAAACCAAATAAACATAAAAAATACTATAGGCATATTATATATCAATATATTCAGAAAAATATTTCCTACAACATGAACATTTTTCTACAGTCATATAAAATACTAAAAAATTTAAATAAATCAAACAGTGCTACTGTTGCAATAAAATCCAATAAAAATCATTTTAAAAATACCAAAATGATTTCTAATATATTTCTCTCCAATTTTCTACTGTAGGGAATCATGTTACCCTATTTTCCATATATTTTATTTTTGGTGAAAAATAATTTGAATATAACCCAATAACTAAAATTTTGAAAAATGAGTTTCAGAATATTTCAAAAGAACTTCCAACTCAAATTTCTTATAATTTGAAGAAATCATTTTATCTTCTCTCAGGAAAATCATTGAGTTGCATAAAGTTTATGAATTTGAAATATTTCGAGAATGAAATTCAAAATCCATCAAAACCCTTTTTCATTTAATAAATGGAAGAAGTCATATTATCTTCACTCCAGGGTTTTGTGATGAAAAGAATTTGAATTCATGGAGAACATAAATGCAAAGTGAAAGTTAGGGAAAGTCATTTCATTCCCTCTCATTTAACTTTCAAAAGTTTCAAATTTCACGCAATTTCACTCATCACATCACACAAGCAATCAAAACTATCTATTTAATATAACATTCCAAAATTTAGAATTTTGGGATGTTACAAACCTACCACACTTAAAATGAGTCTCGTCCTCGAGATTCGGAGAGGCTAGCAAGAAACCGGTTGGGGTTCGGGGTCTCCTCACAAATCAATCAATTGATCGGTATGGTCTAGTGTGCTACCACACTTAGAAGTATGGTTATGGTTCTATCAAAACTCAAGTACTCCATCCTTTGCTGACACGGTCGGTCTTCTCAAATCTTCAGGGTAATTCCTTCTCTAGGCTCTTTCGGTAGTGGCATAACCTTTTCCCTCCATTCTTGTGTCCTTTCATCTTGGTAAGGTTCTTCTGAGACCGATTCTTATTAGCCGATAGGTCTGGCACCAATACTAAACAAATATCGACATCTCATGGTGGTCATCAACCAACTAACTGGGTCCCTGCAGAAAACTGGTCTGGGCTTCATTCTCACCGTATGTCCTACTTTTGGCAACACTGCCTTGTACAAGGGGAAAATTTCAATATCATTCTAAGGTTTAAACAAAGTTTTGACATCGTCGTCTCTCTACTATAGGTAAGTCACTCAGATTTACCATCCTGTATAACAGAGGCGAACAATAAGAGTAAGTCGGTATGGTGATCAATCCATTCCACACCCAAATCATTACCTTGTATATGGTTTAATGAATCTCACATTCTAACACTCAGTCATCCTCACAGGCATTGCAAAATTTCTCTTGTCAACGAGCTAAGTTCGGTTAAATCCATTGATTCTGCAAGCCAAACAAACATCTACCGTTCTTCACAACCCTCGGGTTTTGCGTAAATACCTATATGATCGTATGTTGATCAAAATCGTAGCTCTTTCCAGGGGTTTTCCTTCAACAAGAGTGTGCTTGCTTCTTTGTCAGGTCCTGGGGGCTGTGGGTTATGGTCCATCACATCACTTGTAGACCATAAACTCATCTTTGGGTTGTAAGGGATCATCCTTCCATCATCCAGCTTCCTTTAGCATTCTCAAATCCATCCAATTGTATTGTGTCCCTTCCTTCTGTTGGTACGGACTAAGATGTAATCACTAAGACTCATCATTTTTTTTTTGACAGAAAGACTGTAAGGGAACCCCTTACAGCATAATTGGTGCAACAAACCCAAATTGCAAGTACCGTGCCATGTACCTGGGTGGGTGGGAAGGCATCAGCCCCTTCCCACCACTAGGCTATGCCTTAGTCTGCACTAAGACTCATCATTGAGTGGTCCATTCCAAAGTCTCTCATAACTAGCTCTTGTATTCGGGTAACTGTGTTGGATTCTACCACCCTTAAAATGAAAAACACTAGTTCTCTTCCAAATCTCATTCCATGCATGATGATTTCACTCATCACTTATATAGTACCAACTCATAAAATCCAAAATTAATACCCCGATGCTACTGTATTGATCCTCAACTTACTATGATCTACTGCATTTCCATTGCATGCTTCAATTCAACTACTTAACACAACTCTCCTTCTCCTTGGGACAATCTCTAACATAGTGCCCTGCTTCATAACAATAGAAACATATTACTTCTGACAAGTCTCGTGGTTCCCTTGTGATTATGTAGCCTCCTTAGGTCCCCGGCTTGGGTCGACTTCAGAACTTGTATATCCTTAACTCATCCTTAGAGTCACTCTTCCTCCATACTCCAGCATTACACCCTTTTAAAATCCAAGTGTACCTATTTCCTTCATACCTTTGGGGTAAGCATATAAACTGCAACTTATTTGTGCAAACTCCACTATTTGGGGCAACAGTTTCCTTTCTATGGGTCCAGGGTTCACACAGTAAGGTACCACAAAACAAAACAAAATGCAAGTTCATCCGTAATCCATATTCTCCTCATATCAAATCTTTTCTTACTTCCTAAACCATTATTCAACACTCCAATTACCAAGGTGCTTCACTACGAATGTTGCCATCCACATGGTCTGGTAGGGTCAAGCATTGGTTCCATCTTTATTCATTTGTCCAAGCTAAGGATGCTTCAGTCCCACTAGAATTGTGCAATGTGATTCTTGAACTCATCGATCTTTTGATTCATCCTATTGGCCGTGTGCTTCATCTCTATCATCTCTGCATGCACCCTACTCAGGCATTCCTGGGTATGACGAAGCCCTGCTTCAAGTATTTCTCCAATCTGACGTATGGCCTCCATAGCAGCTTCACGAACAGAGTCAAAGAATGTTGTTCGTGGTACTCGCGAGATGAAAAGTATTGTCCCATATTTTTTTGGGCAAACTCGTTTCACACAGTGGAGGTGTACCTCCACGTACCAAAGTTTAAATCCACTCTCCATGAAGGGATAACCCTTGTAAACTGCATCTCCTTCCAGGTGAATATGCTTCATCACGTCCTTCAGGATTTTTGGGTAATCCTAATCACTAGTAAGGGTCATGATCGTTTCCGGGCCCTTGAGAAAAGACTCGTAAAGGGTTGTCATCTGTAGGTATATGATAGAAGGGGTTCTCAGGATAATGTATGTGTATCCTTGGTTGAAATGCGGCTGGTTGTCCGAGAAAGGTTTGGGTCAGCTGGTCCATGGGTTCTAGATTTTAGTCTGGTAAAAAGAGGCACTCACACTCGACCAACAACTCATAACCTTCCTTCCTAGATTCCAAAAATAACAACTTCTATTGCTTCACGAACTATTACAATGTTCTTTCCATAACTCAACTCAACATCGTAATAAAAGTGTATTCCACATTTAGCTGCATGCTTCCTTCTAATATCCAGATATCAACTGCTCGACTCAATCTTTCCTCTGGTCTGAACCTTCTCTGGCAAAATGCCCTACAGCGTAAACTAATGTCATCAGACAATTCTAAGGACTTCATGGTGACTATCGTGGTTCATCGGGTTCTTGGCTTCCTTGTTGGGCAGTTGCTAGCGTAATGACCTAAGTCCTTGCACCTATAGCATGTGATGTGACTCGGGTCCTTTTCCGCAGAAATTGGGTTCTTCTGCGGACACATGCTCTTTCCCTTCCTTGACTTCGTCGTTCCTATCAATTCTTCTATCTTTTGTGGGTAAAACTCCACCTCTTCTGTCGGAAGGTCTCTCAGATACTCTTAACTTTCCTTCGTGCAATACTGTGAAAGATGCCCTTTTTCCCCACATGAGTAGCAAGCACGAGAGTAATATCTGTCTAAGCCTTCTCTATCAGGGTCATCAATATCTTCCTCCATCGCGGATTCCCTTAGGGTTTCCTCGAGGACTTCTTTCATTGCTTCTTTCTTCTGCTGGATAGTTCGTTGCACCATAGGGTAAATGTGGCACTGAGCAGGGTAGTGGGTTGTCCCTTCACACAAGAAACAAGTAATCTACCTAGTTGGGCATTCTTCAACTGGGTGACTTTCTTCACAATGAGGACATTCATCCTTGTACTCCTCTTGGGTGTGTCCTATTTCTCCACAAATCCTGCAGGCACAAGGCTTCTTCTTCGGGTTGTCACCACGTTCTCGGATGAGACGGGATCTTAACAAAGTCTTCTTGAATTCCTCCTAACTTTCTGCTCCATTACATCCTTGTATGGCTTGATGCATTTTCCACCATGTTGCAGCACTTTTTGTAAAGTACTGAAGAGCGTAATGAACTTCATTCTTCCTTGCAATCAAAATTTTCCTGAAGTGATCCTCAATGTTTTGCATCCATACCTCTGCCTCTGCCTGGGTCATCGGTCCAGAGAATACAAGTCTATCTTCTTTCATCCTCTATTGTGTCCAAGGGTTTTGGGATGAGACTCGAGAGATGGAGAGAGATACACTCAATACAAACAATAGTTTTTGAAAAGACGTGTTTTGTTTTGCGTCCGTATAAAAAAAACATCAATCAAATGACGGCTCACAATAGTCACATCTAACGTAAGCACATAACAGGGTTTGGTCTTCTAAAGGTCAATTTCTCTTCAAAGTTGTCCATTCTTCAAACCTTCGGAGTATCCACTGTTGTAGCTTCAACACTTCTAATGCATGGTGAAATCCTTTTTACTCAGAAGTGGTCAAAAGGGGCGAGGGTGTAATCTAACTATTTGAGGTGAGAGGAGAATTTGCTAAAGCTCAGAAAAGATGAGAGTGAAATAATCTTTTAGAAAATAAAGTTTTCGAGAAATCCTTTCCTATGGGCTGGCCAGTTTCTAGGGTCACATCCTACAATCAACATGTGCTTTGATACAATCTTGTAGCGACCCGACCCGAATGGATCAAGTCTCTGTGCTTAAGTGTCATCCCTGGATCGGTATGCTAATACACACAATATTCGAGGATTTATAACAGAGGTAAATCACATGTATAAAATAACGTAAATACTATTACCTCAATCCATATAGCGGAAATAGCAAAAAAGTTGTGGATTCCCAACAACACCAACGGCAAAGTTGAGTGTACACAGCGCAACCCTAACGTAACACTTACTCATCGAATAATGGCTGCAACATGAAACGTTGCAGCCATGTAGGTCAGTACATTGAATGTACTGGCAAATTCACACTATAGCAGTAATGATGAACAATGCCTACAACTACATGCATATTTGGCTGGTGGAGGCTGTAAGGTTCATTTTGCATAAAGCTGATTTTTCCCTACCACAAAGGAATGCATTTATTTAACTACTTTGTTAAATTTACTTCATGAACAATTGAGTATGGTTCCTCCATCTCAATCCCAAACCAAAGTCATTATTAACCCAACAAATTAATTAAATAGAGTGTTGAGATTAACAAATAATCCACTTCTAGATACTCAAAGATGTCCATAACCGTGGACACGACTAATCATGATCAGTTTGTACACTCTTCAGAGGTTTGCGCACTTTTCCGCACAAGACCCGATCTCCTCCGTTGGTTTTCTCGCACTGCATGGTGTTTTATAAACGGATGACCGAGATACAGTCTTTCAGAAGTATTAACTCTTTACCTTGGATAGACCGGTACACCTACATTCGCTACATCTGCTAGTCTACAACTGAAAGAGGTCACACAACATACTCAACTATGCCAGAGCCCATAATGGCTTGTTGCTGCACATGGAAGTTTCTAGGCATGAAAATATCATATGATCCCTTTGAGCCTGGGATGCATTCTAATAGGTTGATCACACGGGTCCTCTGGGATCCCCTAGGACAACACTGGTTTCTCCAGGTGCCCGGGCAAACCACTGGGTGCTCCAGGGTGCCCCAACCAATCCACCCAGATGTGTATTAAATTTCCACCTTAAAGTTTCCCTTAAATAAACATCACTCTCACATCTTTCATGAAACTCTCATACCAATCCATGTCTACGAGCATGGCTAAGCAATAAGTAACAAAGCGTATATCCCCTTGGTTGATCTCTAGTCATTGGGTTCGTACCTCATGAACTACAAAGCATCATATTATGTAACCAGTCCTACTCATGCAAGTGTTTGAGGATATATCTAATGCAATAAAACTGGGTATTGGAAAGTATGATCAAAGTGTGAACTTGCCTTGTACTGCTGATGTAGATTCTTCGCTCTCATAACTCCTGATAGATCTACTCGTCACACTCCGATCAATCTATCGTAAACAATCAATGGTAACCACACATAAGCAATCACTCAAAAGATCGGACAGAACAAATAAAACACTTCGAAAAACTTCGAAAAACAAGCGAATAACTCTTGCATCTTCAAACAATTTATAACAGCACCAAAGAGAATTTGGTCTTATCAGAAATTTTAGGTCAAGAGCTTTGATTTGCAAAAAGAATCAACTAAATCAGAGTTACTGTTAAAAAGATATGATCAAAAGAAGTTTGAATCAAATTTAGTTGAAATCAATTTTTAAAACTTTCAAAAACATTTTTAAGTTGTTTTACTTGATAGAGGGGATTGTAACGAAGAAGAGGGCGTTGGTTTCATTGGATTTGGACCAACGGGTAAAAAGTTGTGATAGAAAGAAGAGCAGGGACTAAACTGTAAAATAAAATACTACAACTAGGTCCCTGGACGAAATTAAAAAGAAAAGGAAAAACTTATCTAACGAACATTCATTTTCTAACCCTAACCAGTGAACGTTCACTAAATAACTAAACCTAATAAAAAATAAACCGATCTAAAACAAATTAAACCGAACCAGAAGAAAACCGGGGCTGGTTTTAACGGTTTATACCGGTTCACCGCGGTTAGCGGACCGAGGCGTATCGGGTCCGGCGCGGGTGGAGCTCGGAGCTCCGACGGTAGTCGGCGACGGCTGGCTCCGGAGGGCGATGCGGCAACGGCGTGCGGCTTCGGAGGAGGGGCAGGGCAGCGGCGGCTTAGCGGCGGTGCGGTGCGGGCGGAGGTAGCGGCGGCAGCTACGCGGCGCGGCGGCAAGATGTGGCCGCGGTGGCGTCGGAAGGAGGGAGAGAGGAGGCTAGGGGCCGGGCGGCGCTATTTAAGAAGGGCGAGGGTGTGCCTTGGGCGAGGGGGCAGAGGACTCCGGCCTCGGCACGGACACCGAGGTCGACGGCGGCAGCGTGGCGGCGGAGGACTCATTTGGGAGGTCGGTGACGACGGCGGTGGGCCGGCCCCAGTTCGGGAGTTCTTTTTTTTCAGATAACAAAAACAAAAAATAAAACTAAATAAACAAAAAATACTACAGGCATATTATATATCAAAATTTCCAGAAAAATATTTCCTACAATATGAACATTTTTATACAATCAAATAAAATACTATTTTTTTTAAATAAATCAAACAGTGCTATTGTTGCAATAAAATCCAATAAAAATCATTTTAAAAATACCAAAATGATTTCTAATTTATTTCTCTCCAATTTTCTACTGTAGGGAATCATGTTACCTTATTTTCCATATATTTTATTTTTGGAGAAAAATTATTTGAATAAAACCCAATAACTCAAATTTTGAAAAATGAGTTTCAGAATATTTCAAAAGAACTTCCAACTCATATTTCTTATAAATTGAATAAGTCATTTTATCTTCTCTCGGGAAAATCATTGAGTTGCATAAAGTTTCTGAATTTGAAATATTTCGAGAATGAAATTCAAAATTCTTTCAAAACCCTTACTCATTTAATAAATGGAAGAAGTCATATTATCTTCACTTCAGGGTTTTGTGATGAAAATAATTTGAATTCATGGAGAACATAAATGCAAAGTGAAAGTTAGGGAAAGTCATTTTATTCCCTCTCATTTAACTTTCAAAAGTTTCAAATTTCACTCAATTTCACTCATCACATCACACAAGCAATCAAAATTTAGAATTTAGAATTTAGAATTTTGGGATGTTACACCTTCGGGTCGTAGCGCCGCGGCCCGCGGTCCCACGCCACCCTGAGGCCGTCCGCTCCAAGCCGTCCCGTGGCTGCACCGACCCTCGTGACACCGCTGCGTCGCCCCGTCGGGCCGTAGCGAGCGTGGTATGCGGTCCGCACCGCCGTCCTGTTGCATCGACCCGGGTTCCGTTGCTACGCCGCTCCTTCGGGCCGTCGCGTCGTAGCCCGCGGTCCTCGCCGCTTCCCCGAGGTGTTCCCGCCGTCGCCCCGACCCGCCTGCCGCTGCTGCGTCGCCCCTTCAGGCCGTAGCGCCATGGCCCGCGGTCCACTTTGTCGTCCCCCTACGTCGACTTCCTATGGTATGCGCCGCGCTGTCTCCCTTGGCACGTGAATGCCATTTTCCGCGCCGGTCTTCTTCACGCCGTCGGGTCCATCGCCTAGTTCGAGCACCGCCGTCGCGCTCCACTACAAAAAAGGACACATCCGTGACATTTTGGGCCGAACGAATTTTTTTTCTGTCATACTTATGACACTTCTATGACGATAATTGTGACAAAACCAGGTATCATCATAGATGTGGTGGGGTCCTACTTCTATGACAAAAAATCATGACAGAAAATGGGATTTTCGTCCTGGGCGGGCCGAAGACGCAGCTGGATGAGATTCTTTGGGCCGTCCATGACGGAAAAACCATGGTAGAAGCGAGGGCGAGGGAAATATCGAGGTGTTCCCCGTTACGGTGGGTGGTCGGGGCCGAGCGATGTGCGTTTCTCTCGTACACGCACACACGTGGGTGCGAGGCGTTGGGCTATAACTGAACCTGAGCGAGGCGTTGGGCTCTAACTGAACCCGAGGGATTGCACTGCAGGCTACGCGTTACTGAACCCGAGCGATCGACCGATGGCTGTTAACTGAACCCGATCGAGCAATTCCTTCGCTACTGCTGCTAACTGAAGTCGATCGATGCTGCCTCTGGATGAACAGTGAGCGTTGCTGGGGAGGGGGTTGGAGGAACAGTTCCCGGTGGGGGTGGATGAACAGGACCCCGTGGTGTTGCCTCTGGATGAACATGACCCCAATCGATCGATCCGGTTGGGGCTGGATGAACAGGACCCCGTGGAGGGCTGGATGAATAGGACCACCCCGTGGAGGGCAGGATGAACAGTAGACATTGGAGGGCTGGATGAACAACAGCCGTAGAGGGGTGGTTGAACAGGAGCCCGTGGAGAGGGCTGGTGTAACACCCCCCTTGTACTAAGCACTGTGACATTTGGTTAATCATGCCATGTCATGCTAATTTGCAAAGCTAATCACAGTGGTTAAACAAAGCAACTCAAATTTGCCCCTGAAAATTCAAATTCAAATTCAAATGCAAATTGAAGTTGTTCCAAAAATTATGGAAAAATGTTCATTATTTAGCAAATATTCCAAAACAGTTGATGTTGAGGAAAACAACATCACCAGCAACTTCAAAGTGGGCTAGGGCATTAAACAGTGCAATATCAGCGCTTAAATATGCCATTTCATTTTTGGTAAATTCCAAAAATGATCCAAAAAAAGCCCAAACCAATTTTTGCTGTTAGGGAATATTGCTAGGACATTTTTGGACCAGGTAACACATTTTATAAAAGTGTTAGGTGGACCCCTCTTTTCCTTTTCTATTCTGCTGCTTGAATAAAAGGAAAAAGAAGGAAGAACCTTACCAGGCGCCCCCCTCCTGGGCCGAGCCGGCCCAGCCCGCGCGCCTGTCCCTTCCCCCACCTGCTCCCGCCACCGTGTCGAACACCCCGTGGGCGCACGCGCTCGCCGCTGCGCCGCGGCGACACCTGCCGTCACAGCGGCGAGGAGAGGATAAGAGGGAGCTCCTCCCTCTCCCCCCCTCCGTCCCTATCCATTCCACTCGCCTCGCCCGCTCTCTCCCTCGCTCCTCCCCTCTCAGATCCGCGCGACCCGAGCGCCCCGTCGCTGCTCGACCGTCGCCGCCGTCGCAGCCGTCGACGCCAGCCCTCGCCAATGTGTCTGGCGAGTGTGCGGGCTTCGACTACGTCAGCCTCGCCCACGAGCCGGAGCCAGGCGGCCCTGCTGTGACCCCGCGACGCCGCCCCCTTTCCTTCGGGCTCCGGCGAGCTCCGGTGAATTACGACGTCCCCGAGCCTGCTCCGAGCAGGCGCACGTCGGCTCCCCTCCCTGTAAGCCCCCTCCTTCCTCTCCGTCTCCTCTCGTCGCGATAGCTGCCGTGTAATCGCGGCGCAGCTCGCCGCCGAACTCAACGCCGTGGACCTCGTCGCCGGCTAGGCTCCAGCGAACTTTGGTCACGCCAGCTTGTCCGCCTGGCTTGCAACGTCGCGTAGATGTCGTCTATGTGATCGCCGTGCTCGCTAGCTTCGCGCGTCGCCGTTTCCACCACCGGCCGTAGCCTTCCTCCGCCGCGGCTCAACGTCGGCGCCGTTCCGGCCACTTCCGAGCCGCGCCACTACCACCATTCGTCTCCTCACCCTCGACTCATTCGAGCGCAACAAACCGCGCGGCCAACGGAGCCCCCTAGCCCCTTTTTCCATCGGCGCCCGAAGCCGGCGTCCGCTCCGCCGCTCGCCGTCGCCGCTCCGGTGGGACTCCGGCGACACCACCACCACCGTTGGACGCGCGGCGAAGTGGCCGTTCGAACGCGCCCAGCCGCGCGCCAAGCAGACCACCGTAGCATTTTTCCGGCGAGCTCCCGTGGTCGCCGCCGCGTTTTGACGCTCGCCGGCGTTTAAACGCCGGCGGCTGACGTGGCGAGGTGGCCCCCACCACCTGTGACGCTGACCGATGGGCCCCACGGATCAGTTGACCAGGTCAACTGACCACGTGGCACTGACATGTGGGCCCGTGTTTAAAACGTTTTAAAAATAATCCCAAACTGCTAATTAATATGTTAATTAAGTTAATTAATTAGTTAGTTTAACTAGTCTCTATGACATGTGGGGCCCACCCCTGAAATCATCTCTGTTAGATTAGTTTAAAACTCTGTTAAGCCTCAGAGGCTGACAGGTGGGACCCACTGGTCAGGTTTGACCTGACCAGTGCGGCTGTTGACCGCTGACGTCATCATTGCGTCATGCTGATGTCACAGGCACTGTTCTGGATAATGTTGATTTAATAAATAAAAACAATTCCAGGAAATGTCTATAATCTTTAGAAATTCATATCTTTTTATCCGTAGCTCGGATGGAAAAACTTTCTACATGAAAGTTGCTCAGAACGACGAGACGAAGCCAACCGTGCTATCTGTTTCCGTGTCGGGACCCTCTACGAAGGTGAACCCGCAACTTTTAGCCTGTTTCCGGTAGATGAATAGTGCACATACACCGGTTAATAATCCCAGCTAATTCCTAAAAATAACTAATATGACTTAGTCATGTTTTTAAGCAACCCTGCACTGCACATTAGCCTAGCACGCTTTGTGATGCTTGTATTCTGTGTATTTATCTGTTTCTTCCCCCCTCTTCTCTCTCGGTAGAGTCCGACGCTGACGCCGCTCCAGAGACCGACGCCGTCCCGGTGATTGGTCCCCCCTCCGACGACCTTGCTTTTGCCACCGAGCAACCAGGCAAGCAACCCCCCCTCGATCATTCCGATATCGCCTATGTCTACTCCCTCTTATTCTTGCATTAGAATTGCCGCTACTGCTGCTGCTCCTATTACTGCTGCATAGCCTGTTTTTGCAATACTGTTGATACCTGTCTTTATTCCTAAACTGCTTAGTATAGGTTGGGTAGCACTGCTGTGGCCCCGCATTCTCGTAGTTGCCTCGCTTAGTACCCTTGCCTCGATCAAGCGATCGAGCCCCTTCCCCTGACTTTCTTCACATCACCGCACACCCCCTAGTATGCTCGACTCCGCAGAGTTAACATCGGGTGACGAGGGTGATACCTCCGAACTCACTTCCGATGTTGTCCCTGTAGTATAGCTAGCTCATTGTGGGTTACCGAGGGTGATTCCTCTTCCCACTTCCGACTTAGCTTTTGTCGTGC
This sequence comes from Secale cereale, assembly GCA_902687465.1. Taxonomy (NCBI): domain Eukaryota; kingdom Viridiplantae; phylum Streptophyta; class Magnoliopsida; order Poales; family Poaceae; genus Secale; species Secale cereale. The sequence continues at coordinate 807,535,010 of LR738713.1, forward strand.
ATCCGCTATGGTGATTACCGCCGAGGGTGATTCCTCCGGTATCACCTTAACGGGACTTGTCGTTTAGGAATCCAACGAGGGTGATTCCTCGGATTCCTCATCGGCATGGAAACCACACGGATGCCCTGGTTTACCGTACCGTGTTTAAAGACGTATCGATCCCCGAGGCCGGACGTCGCCAGGAACAAAGGCGTGCGGCCAGAGGTATCGTGCGTCTGAAGACACTTTATAGTTACTACTACACATGTTGGATAGAGACGGGTTGACCCTGAGGGGTACCCGCGAGTGCCTTTGAGGCGTGAGCTGTGGAGTCGGGTGACCAGTGAGGGTACCCGCGAGATAACTACGAAGCGTGGCCGGTCCTGTAAGGTCCTTGTCACAAGTCTTCGAGACGGGACGTCGGGGCCACCGGTGTGGTGGCAACGCTCGTTACCGCGCGCTCCCAATTCACTAAGCGATTTGGATATTTGATCCGAGGGGCCTTCGGGTCCGATAGCACTAACCACCACGTGGGTGTGAGTGGGTGCTCTGCGTCGTATACTTCAGCCGGAGTCGTCACGACGTCAGCGATTGAGCGGCCCGTTCGGATTGGACCCGGAATGCAACTGCGTGCTTGTATAAGGGGTTGCTAGTTCTGCTACCGAACGGCCACGTAACGTGCAGGAGCGTCCGGGGCGATGGTCCAAGACCCCCGGGGGCATAGGCTTAGTCCGGCGTGCTTGATCCTCTCTGGCGGTTTCCGGTCGGGTTACGTCGTGTTGTTTAGCCGAGGCCGGGCAGGACCCAGCAAGTGTGTCCGGCCGGAGTTAAGCGAGCGTGGTGGGTAAGATGGTGCACCCCTGCAGGGAAGAAAACATCTATCGATAGCCTGTCCTACGTTAACGGACACTCGGAGTTGTATCCACTTCGGTACAACTAGAACTGGTGACTTGAGATATGAGGTAGGGCTCTGGGATTGCTTTCTCGCAGGGAGTCGAGGAAGGATCCCCGGCCGAGGTTGATATTACTATGAACACTTTACATTATGATGTACTAATCTACACCCTTCTAATTGCTGCAAGACCCTGAAGATGCTAGTCTTCGTCAGGACTAGGTTTTCCCCTCTCTACTCTGGCTTTCTGCAGACTAGTCCACCCACATAAAGTCTCCTTTGAAAATGATGCATTGCTTAGTATAGATCTGATGTAAGTCTTGCTGAGTACTTTGGATGAGTACTCACGGTTGCTTGCTTCCCCTTTTGTCTTACCCGCATGGAAACCAGACGACGGAGCCATGGTGCCTGCAGCCCCCGTTGACGACTACTACTACCAGCCCGAGGCTGGCTACTACTACTACCCGGCCGGCGAGTACTTCTACGAGGAGCCGGCGGACGACGACCAGGAGTAGGATCGGAGGTCCCAGGCAGGAGGCCTGCGCCTTTTCGATCATAGCTTTTCTTTTGCCCCGCCTGTGTAACAGGCCTATTTCAGTACTGTGTTGTATCTGTACCCAGATACCTAACGCTTCCGCTAACCTTGTGTATGACACTTGTTATGTATTCGAGCCCTCGAGGCCCCTGGCTTGTAATATATAACTTGTATGTATTTATTTATGTTTTAGAGTTGTGCTGTGATTCCTTCACGTGAGTCCTTAGGCTTGATCGTGTGCATTTGCGTGTATGATTAGTGCACGATTGAGCCGGGGTCGTCACAGGTTGGTATCAGAGCCGACTGCCTGTAGGAACCCCTTTCCAACTCCTTGGTCGAAGTTGAGTCTAGAGGTCAAAAACTGTTTTACTAACTTGGCTGTGTGGCTTATGGCCCCACGTCGCCACTTGGGTGGTGTAGCTTCTTTTATTCCTCGTCTATACTCTGGGACTCTTCTCTCTCGTCTATTCGGGTTAAGTTTTACTAACTCCATTAGGTTCTCGTTTTCACATCTACCCGGAGAGCTGGATATCAGTGCGGTTTCTTATCATTGACCTGATTAGTCTGATAATCATTCCTTTCCATTTGTTTGTTTAACCTTTCTTACCAAGTTCTGTTTAATTATCATCAGGACTTGACAAGTCTGATTCTTCTTCTTTCCGATGGATCCTCTGTTTCCACCTCGCCCGGAGACTCAGCTAGTGCTTCGCACCTGGGCTCGAGATGCCCCTGGGTTTCCGGCCATTCTAGTCGCTCTCCTAACCAGGCTGGGCTACCGCTGGTACCCCGAGTACATGGTCTACGAGGAGTATCGCGAGTTCAACCAGGAGCAGTATTATGCTGATGTTCGTCTCTACGACCGGCAGGATGACTCAGACACTGAGCTGTACCGCTTCCGCGGTAGCGGCGTGACGGTTGCGATGGCAGTCCATGATGCTGCCTACGCTGCTGTCGTACGCCTCAGAGGAGAGCACAGAGATAGCTTGGATGCCTCTGAGTTTCGGTACATTCCGTATGCACCTGCTGGAGATGAGACTGGATACTACTCAGCTATCTGTGCCCCGTACGAGAGTCGACGATATGACCCGCAGGTTCTGATTCAGCACACTCAGGCGCTGGATCGAACTGCTCGGGCCCTGGCGGTTAAGTTGTCCATCACTCGGACAACTCTCTACCAGACGTTGACGCAGTTGGTACCGGCTGTCCAAGCAGGGACACTTCCTCAGTCTATCCTTTGCCCGCGCAGGATCAACACACCTCCAGGTGTCGAGTGGCCTGCGGTTGGAGGTTACACGCCAGTTCGTGGACCTCTGATTCCCGTCCGAGACCGGGTTCTGCATCAGAGTGCACATGGAGCTCAGGATCCTTCTGCGATCGAGATCCGCCGTCCGCACTTGCAGCTACCCCGTTTCAGTTCCTTTCTCCGACGTTGATGTAGCCTTTGCTATGTCTCGTTGTGTACTTCCTTACCGCGGTCTGCGCGCCGCCTACTATGTCTAGTTTTTGATTTTGCGCCGTTATGCTGCCCGTTTGTAACCGACGCTATGTACGAACCCGTATGTCATGATGTGTATGATGTTGTATTATTGCACTTCCCTTATGTCGTGCATATTTACTACATTGTTGAATTCATGCAATGTGTATTCTTGTCGCTAAACCACCCCTGTTGGAATTATCAGGATGGCTAATAACAATGATCCCCCTGCACCTCCGCCTCCGCCTCCGCCGCCAGACTATATGGCTGCCGTAATGCAGACCATTGACTTGCAGCGTCAGGTGCTGCAGGGTATGCTCAACCAGATGCCCCAGATCAACGCCAATGCTCAGCATCAGCCAGCCGCTATCACTCTGCAAGAATTTGTGCGGCTCAGTCCAACGATATTTCGCAGTGCCGCCAACCCCTTGGATGCCGATGATTGGCTGCGTGACATCTTCTTTGAGCTGGATTCTGCCGCCGTGTCCCCTGACAACTATGTCAAGTTCGCGACATATTTCCTGAAGGGTCCGGCGGCCCAGTGGTGGGACACGCACCGGAACACAGTGCCTGCTGGAACTGTCATCACCTGGGCAGACTTCAAGACTGCCTTCCGCGCTCGGTACATCCCTGAGGGTGTTATTGACCGCAAGAGGACGGAGTTCCGTAACCTGGTTCAGGGCAACAAATCAGTTGATGCCTATCAGCGGGAGTTCCTTGAGCTGTCCCGCTATGCTGAGGAGGATATCGCTACTGACGCTAGACGCCAAGAGAAGTTCAGGCGCGGACTTCATCATGATATTTTGCTTGCTCTAGTGGCGCTTGATTTTCCGGACTTCGCCACTCTGGTGAACAAGGCCATTCAGGTTGAAACTGGACTCAAGCTACACAAGGACGCTCTTAAGCGCTCTCGCGAGTCGGGCTCATCTTCGGGCTCGTCTTCTCAGAAGCGCCGCATATGGATTCCTCAGAGCATGTATCGTCCAAACGCTCCAGTGTACAGGCCTTCTTATGCTGCACCTCGTCTGCCTCCTCCACCGCCAATGCAGTACAGGCCAGCAGTCCCAGCACCTCGAGCACCTGCGATTCGTCCAGAGAGTGGACTCTGCTTCAAGTGTGGCCGTCCGGGTCACCGTGTCAGAGACTGTCCGCAGGTTCAGGGTCAGCTGGCTCTTCCATCTGCTGGCCGTGGCAGTGGACGTGGAGTTCCTCAGCAGCGCAACAATAATACCAGGCCTTCGTATGCTCGTGGTGGTCAGCTTCACCACGTCAATCTGAGTGAAGACCCAGAGCAGCCAGCCACAGTGATGGGTACACTTCTTGTCAACTCAGTAATTGCTAATGTTTTGTTCGATACTGGTGCTTCGGATTCTTTCATATCTGAACCTTTTGCACTCAAGCATGAATTTGAAGTTGACACACTGTATCATCCAGTAAAAATACAAACCTCCGCGGGTCCTTGCCGATCTACCCTCTTCTGTCCTCAAGTTATTGTTGAGATTGAAGAGAGAAAATTTCAGGCGTACCCCATTGTCCTGAAATCTTGCGGCATAGACCTCATCCTGGGTATGGATTGGTTGGAGGCTCACGAGGCCCAAATCGATTGTGCCACCAAGACTGTACGTCTTCGGCACCCCTCGAATCAGTTGGTGAATTGTCGCGCTCGTATATCTCATGATGCCGAGGCTCAAATCTATGCCTCCAACGTATTGAATGCTTCACCACTCGAAGGGCTCGAGAACATACCAGTGGTACGTGATTTCCCGGATGTCTTCCCAGAAGAACTTCCAGGAATACCCCCTGTTCGAGCTGTCGAGTTCGTCATCGACTTGAAGCCAGGTACTACTCCTATTGCGAAGCGTCCTTACAAGATGCCACCGCATGAGCTCCTCGAGCTTAAGGAGGAAATCGACAAGTCACTCAAGAAGGGCTTCATCCGTCCTAGTTCCTCTGCCTGGGGAGCACCATCTCTTTTCGTCAAGAAGAAAGATGGTACGAATAGGCTGGTACAAGATTACCGACCTATCAACCAGGCAACCATCCAGAACAAATATCCGCTTCCTCGGATCAACGACTTATATGATCAACTGGCGGGATCATCGGTGTTTTCTAAACTCGACTTGAGGTTGGGTTATCACCAGATCCGTGTTCGCGAAGAGGATATTCCAAAGACTGCATTTGTTACTCGCTATGGCTCTTATGAGTACACTGTCATGTCTTTTGGACTGACCAATGCTCCAGCTACCTTCTCCCGTCTGATGAATTATATATTCATGGATTACCTTGACAAGTTTGTCGTGGTATATCTGGATGATATTCTGGTATTCTCAAAGAACAAGGAAGAACACGCCGAACATCTTCGCCTTGTTCTGGAGAAGCTGCGAGAGCATCAGCTATATGCTAAGTTCTCCAAATGCGAGTTCTGGCTTTCTGAAGTGACCTACCTTGGACATGTGATTTCCAAGGATGGTATTGCTGTTAATCTGGAACGGGTTCAGGCTATTCTTGACTGGACTCCTCCGAAGAATGTCAAGCAAGTGAGAAGTTTTCTCGGCCTTGCAAGCTATTGTCGTCGCTTCGTCGAGAACTTTTCCAAGATTGCCAAGCCCCTGACTAATCTGCTTCACAAAGGCGTTAAGTTTGAGTGGACAGATAAATGCCAGGAAAGCTTTCAAGCTCTTAAGGACAAGCTCGTTTCTGCACCAGTGCTTGCTCCTCCAGATTCTCGCAAGGACTTCATGATATATTGTGACGCCTCTCGTCAAGGCTTAGGTTGTGTCCTAATGCAAGAACGAAGAGTAATTGCTTATGCATCACGTCAATTGCGTCCGCATGAAGAGAATTATCCAGTGCATGATCTTGAACTTGCTGCAGTGATCTTTGCATTGAAGCTATGGCGACATTACCTTCTCGGTAACCGGTGTGAGATTTATACTGATCATCAAAGCTTGAAATATTTATTCACTCAGCCGGATCTTAATCTCCGCCAACAGCGATGGTTGGAAACTATTTCTGAATACGACTACGGTATTTCTTATACCCCTGGCAAGGCTAATGTGATGGCCGATGCCTTGAGTCGCAAGTCATACAGCACCAACCTCAAGGTTAAGCGAGCTCAGCCTCGTCTTTATGAGGAATTACGCAAGCTGAATCTGCATATCGTTCCACATGGTTCGCTTAATGACCTTGTGATACAGCCGGATCTTGAGAAGGCTGTCAAGGTAGCGCAAACCAAAGATGCTTACGTTGACGTTATGAAACAGGAACTGCATCTTCCGAAATACAGGGATTTCTCAATATCCGAAGATGGAACCTTGTATTTCCGAGGCCGCATCGTGGTAACGCGTTTCGAGCTTATGACTGACAAGGTCATGAAGGAGGCACATGATACACCGCTGTCTATTCATCCTGGTAGTACTAAGATGTATCGTGATCTCCGCCAAAGGTACTGGTGGCCTAATATGAAGCGGGATATTGCTCGTTATGTTGCTGAATGCGATGTCTGTCGTCGCGTGAAGGCAGAACATCAGAAGCCTGCTGGACTTCTGCAACCTCTTCCTATTCCGCTGTGGAAATGGGATAAGGTGCAGATGGATTTCATTACTGGCTTTCCTAAGTCCCAGAAGGGTAACGATGCCATTCTTGTCGTCGTCGACCAACTCTCAAAGGATGCACACTTCCTGCCAATCAAGGAGACTATCACTGCTAGCCAGTTAGCAGAACTGTATATCTCCCGAATTGTATCCCTCCACGGAATTCCGAAGGAGATCAGTACGGACCGTGGCACCCTGTTCACTTCCAAGTTCTGGGAAAGTTTTCAAGAAGCTTTGGGAACTCATATCAACTGGAGTTCAGCTTATCACCCCCAGTCCCAAGGTCAAGTTGAACGAGTCAATCAAGTGCTTGAAGATATGCTGCGAGCTTGTGTTATATCATTCGGTAAGAAATGGGAAGAATCCCTTCCATATGCCGAGTTCTCGTATAACAACAGCTATCAAGCAAGCTTGAAGATGGCTCCCTTTGAAGTTCTGTACGGACGTAAGTGTCGAACCCCTCTGAACTGGTCAGAAACTGGGGAACGACAAGTTATTGGTCCGGACATTATTCAACACGCCGAAGAGCAAGTCCGTATCGTGCGTGAGAATCTCAAGGCGGCTCAAGATCGCCAGAAGAGCAACTTTGATCGCAAGAGATGGGGATTGACTTATCAACCAGGTGATCAAGTTTATCTTCGTGTCACCCCTATGAAGGGCACGCACCGTTTCGGCGTTAAGGGCAAGTTAGCTCCACGCTACATTGGCCCCTTCCCCATGGTTGCTAGACGTGGATTTGTGGCTTATAAACTGGAATTGCCTCCGCAATTCTCTCATATCCACGATGTGTTCCATGTATCGCAACTTCGACGATCCTTCAAGGAGTCCCCGCATCGTGCTGTGGATCACGAGATGCTCGAGCTTCAAGATGATCTTTCTTATAAGGAGCATCCGATCCGCATCCTCGATCAAGCTGAACGTCGGACCCGTCAGAAGACAACCAAGTTCCTGAAGGTGCAGTGGTCGAATCACACCGAAGATGAAGCCACTTGGGAACGCGAGGAAAATCTTCGGGCGGAATACCCCGACCTCTTTGCTTCTACCTCCTAAATTCTCGGGACGAGAATTTCTTTTAGAGGAGGAGAATTTGTAACACCCCCCTTGTACTAAGCACTGTGACATTTGGTTAATCATGCCATGTCATGCTAATTTGCAAAGCTAATCACAGTGGTTAAACAAAGCAACTCAAATTTGCCCCTGAAAATTCAAATTCAAATTCAAATGCAAATTGAAGTTGTTCCAAAAATTATGGAAAAATGTTCATTATTTAGCAAATATTCCAAAACAGTTGATGTTGAGGAAAACAACATCACCAGCAACTTCAAAGTGGGCTAGGGCATTAAACAGTGCAATATCAGCGCTTAAATATGCCATTTCATTTTTGGTAAATTCCAAAAATGATCCAAAAAAAGCCCAAACCAATTTTTGCTGTTAGGGAATATTGCTAGGACATTTTTGGACCAGGTAACACATTTTATAAAAGTGTTAGGTGGACCCCTCTTTTCCTTTTCTATTCTTCTGCTTGAATAAAAGGAAAAAGAAGGAAGAACCTTACCAGGCGCCCCCCTCCTGGGCCGAGCCGGCCCAGCCCGCGCGCCTGTCCCTTCCCCCACCTGCTCCCGCCACCGTGTCGAACACCCCGTGGGCGCACGCGCTCGCCGCTGCGCCGCGGCGACACCTGCCGTCACAGCGGCGAGGAGAGGATAAGAGGGAGGTCCTCCCTCTCCCCCCTCCGTCCCTATCCATTCCACTCGCCTCGCCCGCTCTCTCCCTCGCTCCTCCCCTCTCAGATCCGCGCGACCCGAGCGCCCCGTCGCTGCTCGACCGTCGCCGCCGTCGCAGCCGTCGACGCCAGCCCTCGCCAATGTGTCTGGCGAGTGTGCGGGCTTCGACTACGTCAGCCTCGCCCACGAGCCGGAGCCAGGCGGCCCTGCTGTGACCCCGCGACGCCGCCCCCTTTCCTTCGGGCTCCGGCGAGCTCCGGTGAATTACGACGTCCCCGAGCCTGCTCCGAGCAGGCGCACGTCGGCTCCCCTCCCTGTAAGCCCCCTCCTTCCTCTCCGTCTCCTCTCGTCGCGATAGCTGCCGTGTAATCGCGGCGCAGCTCGCCGCCGAACTCAACGCCGCGGACCTCGTCGCCGGCTAGGCTCCGGCGAACTTTGGTCACGCCAGCTTGTCCGTCTGGCTTGCAACGTCGCGTAGATGTCGTCTATGTGATCGCCGTGCTCGCTAGCTTCGCGCGTCGCCGTTTCCACCACCGGCCGTAGCCTTCCTCCGCCGCGGCTCAACGTCGGCGCCGTTCCGGCCACTTCCGAGCCGCGCCACTACCACCATTCGTCTCCTCACCCTCGACTCATTCGAGCGCAACAAACCGCGCGGCCAACGGAGCCCCCTAGCCCCTTTTTCCATCGGCGCCCGAAGCCGGCGTCCGCTCCGCCGCTCGCCGTCGCCGCTCCGGTGGGACTCCGGCGACACCACCACCACCGTTGGACGCGCGGCGAAGTGGCCGTTCGAACGCGCCCAGCCGCGCGCCAAGCAGACCACCGTAGCATTTTTCCGGCGAGCTCCCGTGGTCGCCGCCGCGTTTTGACGCTCGCCGGCGTTTAAACGCCGGCGGCTGACGTGGCGAGGTGGCCCCCACCACCTGTGACGCTGACCGATGGGCCCCACGGATCAGTTGACCAGGTCAACTGACCACGTGGCACTTACATGTGGGCCCGTGTTTAAAACGTTTTAAAAATAATCCCAAACTGCTAATTAATATGTTAATTAAGTTAATTAATTAGTTAGTTTAACTAGTCTCTATGACATGTGGGGCCCACCCCTGAAATCATCTCTGTTAGATTAGTTTAAAACTCTGTTAAGCCTCAGAGGCTGACAGGTGGGACCCACTGGTCAGGTTTGACCTGACCAGTGCGGCTGTTGACCGCTGACGTCATCATTGCGTCATGCTGATGTCACAGGCACTGTTCTGGATAATGTTGATTTAATAAATAAAAACAATTCCAGGAAATGTCTATAATCTTTAGAAATTCATATCTTTTTATCCGTAGCTCGGATGGAAAAACTTTCTACATGAAAGTTGCTCAGAACGACGAGGCGAAGCCAACCGTGCTATCTGTTTCCGTGTCGGGACCCTCTACGAAGGTGAACCCGCAACTTTTAGCCTGTTTCCGGTAGATGAATAGTGCACATACACCGGTTAATAATCCCAGCTAATTCCTAAAAATAACTAATATGACTTAGTCATGTTTTTAAGCAACCCTGCACTGCACATTAGCCTAGCACGCTTTGTGATGCTTGTATTCTGTGTATTTATCTGTTTCTTCCCCCCTCTTCTCTCTCGGTAGAGTCCGACGCTGACGCCGCTCCAGAGACCGACGCCGTCCCGGTGATTGGTCCCCCCTCCGACGACCTTGCTTTTGCCACCGAGCAACCAGGCAAGCAACCCCCCCTCGATCATTCCGATATCGCCTATGTCTACTCCCTCTTATTCTTGCATTAGAATTGCCGCTACTGCTGCTGCTCCTATTACTGCTGCATAGCCTGTTTTTGCAATACTGTTGATACCTGTCTTTATTCCTAAACTGCTTAGTATAGGTTGGGTAGCACTGCTGTGGGCCCGCATTCTCGTAGTTGCCTCGCTTAGTACCCTTGCCTCGATCAAGCGATCGAGCCCCTTCCCCTGACTTTCTTCACATCACCGCACACCCCCTAGTATGCTCGACTCCGCAGAGTTAACATCGGGTGACGAGGGTGATACCTCCGAACTCACTTCCGATGTTGTCCCTGTAGTATAGCTAGCTCGTTGTGGGTTACCGAGGGTGATTCCTCTTCCCACTTCCGACTTAGCTTTTGTCGTGCATCCGCTATGGTGATTACCGCCGAGGGTGATTCCTCCGGTATCACCTTAACGGGACTTGTCGTTTAGGAATCCAACGAGGGTGATTCCTCGGATTCCTCATCGGCATGGAAACCACACGGATGCCCTGGTTTACCGTACCGTGTTTAAAGACGTATCGATCCCCGAGGCCGGACGTCGCCAGGAACAAAGGCGTGCGGCCAGAGGTATCGTGCGTCTGAAGACACTTTATAGTTACTACTACACATGTTGGATAGAGACGGGTTGACCCTGAGGGGTACCCGCGAGTGCCTTTGAGGCGTGAGCTGTGGAGTCGGGTGACCAGTGAGGGTACCCGCGAGATAACTACGAAGCGTGGCCGGTCCTGTAAGGTCCTTGTCACAAGTCTTCGAGACGGGACGTCGGGGCCACCGGTGTGGTGGCAACGCTCGTTACCGCGCGCTCCCAATTCACTAAGCGATTTGGATATTTGATCCGAGGGGCCTTCGGGTCCGATAGCACTAACCACCACGTGGGTGTGAGTGGGTGCTCTGCGTCGTATACTTCAGCCGGAGTCGTCACGACGTCAGCGATTGAGCGGCCCGTTCGGATTGGACCCGGAATGCAACTGCGTGCTTGTATAAGGGGTTGCTAGGTCTGCTACCGAACGGCCACGTAACATGCAGGAGCGTCCGGGGCGATGGTCCAAGACCCCCGGGGGCATAGGCTTAGTCCGGCGTGCTTGATCCTCTCTGGCGGTTTCCGGTCGGGTTACGTCGTGTTGTTTAGCCGAGGCCGGGCAGGACCCAGCAAGTGTGTCCGGCCGGAGTTAAGCGAGCGTGGTGGGTAAGATGGTGCACCCCTGCAGGGAAGAAAACATCTATCGATAGCCTGTCCTACGGTAACGGACACTCGGAGTTGTATCCACTTCGGTACAACTAGAACTGGTGACTTGAGATATGAGGTAGGGCTCTGGGATTGCTTTCTCGCAGGGAGTCGAGGAAGGATCCCCGGCCGAGGTTGATATTACTATGAACACTTTACATTATGATGTACTAATCTGCACCCTTCTAATTGCTGCAAGACCCTGAAGATGCTAGTCTTCGTCAGGACTAGGTTTTCCCCTCTCTACTCTGGCTTTCTGCAGACTAGTCCACCCACATAAAGTCTCCTTTGAAAATGATGCATTGCTTAGTATAGATCTGATGTAAGTCTTGCTGAGTACTTTGGATGAGTACTCACGGTTGCTTGCTTCCCCTTTTGTCTTACCCGCATGGAAACCAGACGACGGAGCCATGGTGCCTGCAGCCCCCGTTGACGACTACTACTACCAGCCCGAGGCTGGCTACTACTACTACCCGGCCGGCGAGTACTTCAACGAGGAGCCGGCGGACGACGACCAGGAGTAGGATCGGAGGTCCCAGGCAGGAGGCCTGCGCCTTTTCGATCATAGCTTTTCTTTTGCCCCGCCTGTGTAACAGGCCTATTTCAGTACTGTGTTGTATCTGTACCCAGATACCTAACGCTTCCGCTAACCTTGTGTATGACACTTGTTATGTATTCGAGCCCTCGAGGCCCCTGGCTTGTAATATATAACTTGTATGTATTTATTTATGTTTTAGAGTTGTGCTGTGATTCCTTCACGTGAGTCCTTAGGCTTGATCGTGTGCATTTGCGTGTATGATTAGTGCACGATTGAGCCGGGGTCGTCACAGCTGGTTGAACAGTAGCCGGTGGAGTAGCGCGCGGTGGAGGCTGGATGAACAGGAGACCGTGGATGAACAGTCGCAGTTGGAGGCTGGAGGAGGTCGACGATGGATGAACAGTAGCCCGTGGAGGCTGGAGGGGGTCGATGGTGGAGATGAACAGTATCCCGTGGAGTCCCGTTTTGCGGTACGCCACACCCCTCCCATGAACAGGACCCCCGTTTCGACCGTAGCGCTCCAACACAAGTCCTTTTCCTCTGTTTTGCGGTACGCCACACCCCTCCCGATCAACAGGACACCCGTTTCGACCGTAGGAGGTCCGTTTCCTCCATTTTGCGGTACACCAGACCCCTCCCGATGAACAGGATCCCGTTTCAAACGTGGCCGGTCGAACACAAGCCCGTTTCCTCCGTTCTGCGGTACGCCAGGCCTCGCTTCCATCGGTTGTTCCGTCCAAGCCCTCCCGATGAACATGACGACATATTCCGTTCCGACCTAGCCGCTTGGCTCCCCATTTACACGACGACGTTGTTTCTCCGTTTCAACCCAGCCATGTACACGAGCCCTGGCCGTACGTACGCGTGAGTAGGCGTTCGAGACCCCGCACGTATGTACGTACGCGGCCATATTTACTTTCTTGCACCCTAGCCGCTGTACGTACGTGTACATGCTACGTGCGCGCCTCTGCTACGACACATGCGCGCCTCTACATCGACCAGTATGTACGTACACGTTCACGACCAGAATGACAACGCTACGTACGCTTCGACCAGGTGGGTCCTGACTGTCAGGCACTTCCTTGCGTGCGAACATGTAGCCGGTGGGTCCCAGCAGTAAGGGGGGCGAATCAATTTTTTTTGCCCGTACGCACTTCCTTGCGTGCGAAGATGTAGCTGGTGGGTCCCAGTAGTCAGTGGGAAATGTTTTTTTCGTGAAATACGGTGGCCCGCCCGGTGGGTCCCCGCTGTGAGGTGTAGGGGTGGGCATTCGGTAAAAACTGAAAATTCAGTTTATACCGTTCGATTTATTGTCAAATTCGGTTTACAAAGTTAAACACCGAAAATAACAACCCAAAACAGCTAACCGATAATTCGGTTAACCGTTAGTTCTGTTCGGTTTTCAATTTTTACCGAACATTTGCTTTGTTGCTTACAAAGTTGTTCACGAGTAGTACCTACTCACTCCCAGCCTCTTATATAAATGGGCACCTCGTCTCCTTGAGCTTTGCTTGGCGATGTGGGACTAAAAGAAAGATGCTGCATGCTCCACCAGCCCTCAGAAATATTGGTTATTGTGTTTGGGCTTGCAAGCTCGGTAAAAGGCCTATGCCTGGCGCAAAAGGCTCTATCCTCTTGGCCCATCAAGTTGGCTGGCTAGCTCGCACGTGAAGCGCTCGTACGCGGCTGTGCGGCCGAACACCAGGCGTGTGCGCGATCGGCGGTGGCTTCTATGTGATGGTGAGCTTCGCGTGACATGCGACTTCGGTTTTCCTTCGGTAATATGGTTTTTCACCGAACCGAGTGATTTCATTTCGGTTTCCATAAGTAAAAACCGAATTTTGATGTACCAACTGCAAAAACCGAAAATTCGGTTTTGTCGGTTTTGGTTTTGGTTCGGCATTCGGTTGGTCGGTTTTTATGCCCACCCCTAGTCAGGTGGAGGAATGATTATTTTGCGCATAATAAGGAGGCACTTCCTTGCTGCGGCTGTGGACCTAGCTGTCAGCCTCTCCAGGTACAGTCTTCTTCCGATGGAAGTCATTCCTTGACTACGTTGACCACGCCGCGCCGAGAGCACCAGGGCGGTGGACGACGGTGAGGCCTAGGAAGGGGACGACGCGGAGCCGGGGAAGAGACGACAGTGGAAGCCCGCGCGGAGAGGTGTACGAGGGTTCACTGGTTCGGTTGCGGTGTGAGGCTGCCGTCTCCGCAGGACCTGGCCAGCGGTGGGAATAGTAGGGAGCGGTGAGGCTTACGCGGCAGCACAACCGACCACGGGAGGGAGGAGCATGCGGCACGACCGGCGTTGCTTTGGGCGGCTGGAGCAAGAAGACCAGAGGTTGAAGAAGCACTACGGCCGTTGGATGGACATCATACGGTCACTGGAGCTAGAATCGTTCATATTGACTAAGTTGACAAAGCACTCCGTCCCCGTCAACTTAGTAGGCCCACAAGTCAGCCACCCACCAAGGTGGGTCCCAACTAGCAGGGGGAGTATTCATTTTTGTGCGTAATAAGGAGGCACTTCCGGTGGGTCCGAGCGGATAGCGGGGGGAACAGTTTTTCGTGAAATACGGTGGCCCGTCCGATGGGTCCCAGCAGTCAGGGGCGAATGTTTTTTTCGCCAAATACGATGGCCCGTCCGGTGGCTCCCTGCTGTCAGGTGGAGGAATAATTATTTTCCGCGTAATAAGGAGGCACTTCCTTGCGGTTGTCGTTGACCCAGCTGTCAGCCTCTCCACGTACAATACTCTTCCGATGGAAGTCACTCCTTGACCACGTTGACCACGCTGCGCCGAGAGCACCAGGGCGATGGACGACGGCGAGGCCTAGGAAGGGAACGACACGGAGGAAAGGAAGGCTTGGCAGTTGTTTCCCACGCAGAGAAGAGTACGACTGTACGAGGGTTTACTGGTTCGTCTGCCATCGCCGGAGAATAACAGCAGGTGTGGGTGAGTAGAGGGATGGCTAGGCCAGCGATGGGAGTACGGTGGGGCGGTGAGACCTACGCCGCAGCATAGCCGGCCGCGGGGAGGAGGGAGTAGGCAGTCCCGCCGGCGCTTGTTTGAGCGGCTGGAGCAGGAAGAGCAGAGATTGAAGAAGCACGATGGCCGTTGGAGGGACATCCAACAGTCACTGCTTGTGCGTCAACCTTTTTTTAGGAAAGCCTCAAATTTGTGGAAAACATCATACAGCTCATCTGCCATTATTTCTAATAATTTACATCCCATTTGCTAATTCTTAAGGTTTTTTTGGAGCCCATATTCTTTTTGTTAGCATTACATCCCATATTGTGGCCACGGTTAAAAAATTATACGAATTTTTGCATATTTCGGTGCGGTCCGAACTATTTTTAATCCCAAAATTTCGAGTCACATTCAAACTGATTTTAAAAATAAATGTATATCAATATAAAATCCAACAAATTGTCCACGCATAAAAATCAATGCAATTTAAAATCTCGAAATGAAAAAAAGAAATTTGAAACTAATTGCCGGTTTGATGTGTTTGAAAAATGTACAACCCATTTCTCATTGCTGATAGGCCATTTTCTCGGCCAGCCGAATGAAGTTCTCCTCGTCTTGAAAGATTTGCAGCCCAACAGGCCTGGCAAAGCGACTTACTTGGCAAATCACAAAGAATTGGGCTATGGCCGTGGACCCAGCTGCGGCCGTGGACCCAGCTGTCAGCCTCTCCACGTACACTACTCTTCCGATGGAAGTCGGTCGTTGACCACATTGACAACGCCGCGCCGAGAGCACCAAGGCGGTGGACGACGGCGAGGCCTAGGAAGGGGACGACGCGGAGCCGGGGAAGACGCGGCAGTGGATGCCCACACAGAGAGGAGTACGAGGGTTCACTGGTTCGGCTGCGGTGTGAGGCTGCCGTCGCTGTAGAATAACATGGGGTGTGAGTGGGTAGAGGGTTGCCCTGGCCAGCGGTGGGAGTAGTAGGGGCGGTGAGGCCTCCGCGGTATCACAGCCGGCCATGGGAGGCAGGAGCATGTGGCACGACCGGCGCTGGTTTGGGCGGCTGGAGCAAGAAGACCAGAGGTTGATGAAGCACTACTGCCGTTGGATGAACATCGTACAGTAACTAGAGCTAGAATCGTTCATATTGACTAAGTTGACAAAGCCCTCAATCCACGTCAACTTGGTAGGCCCACAAGTCAGCCTCCCACGATGCTGGGTTCCAGCTGGCAGGGGGAGTATTCATTTTTTTTGCGTAATAAGGAGGCACTTCCTTGCGTGTGAAGATAGCTGGTGGGTCCGACCTGTCAGCGGGGGGCACATTTTTTTTCCAAAATACAGAGGCCCTTCTGGTGGGTCCCAGATGTCAGGTGGAGGAATCAAAGACTTGAGAAGGCGTACAACACAAGCTAGTGTACCAGTAAAGAGACGTTGCTGAGTTTTAGAAAAAAGAGAGATGTGCTCCTGTAGCTGGTTCGAATCCAAACCTAGACTATGACTATATATCGTGCTATGCTACTCTGCAAATAATGAAACTGACATATCCAACGTCCGCTTCTCCTCTTCTCTACTTACTCTGCCTAGCATCAAAAGCTCTGGCCACAGCAACCATGTTCGCTGGCTGCTCATCCACCTACTCTTCAGCAGGTAACAACCAAATATGCGCCAAGTTGCCACCCGTACCATCGCCTGTGGGTCTCATCACACCCCCGCCGGCACGCGCACCGCAGCTGGTTGCTCATCGCAACCTGCTACCGTTGGTGTGGTGCCACTGCTGCAAATCACGCAGAGCCATCAGTCGCATCTCAACCACAATCCTCAACCCTAGTCGAGTCTTCTACAAATGCCCCAATCATGGGGTAATAATATGTTTAAGTGTTGTTCTGCTGCTTTCAGTTGATGATTTTTTTAATAGTTTGGTTGATGATCTTCCAATTTGATTCGTGCAGAAAAGGGTAGATTTGTGTGATTTGTATTTCTGGGAAGTTGCTGATGTGGCGGAGTGCAACTACGCTGATTATTTGGTTAGCCGAGGAATCCCAATACCAGCAGGTTGGGGTGTTGGACAAGTAACTGAAGGAACATCAGAAGAGGAAGATGCAGAGCAGAAGGTTAAAGATGCAGTTCCTCTGATCATGGCCAATCAACAGCTGCTGAACGGCCTTGATAGCAATGAGGAGATGAAAGAGCTTGTGAAGATAATGGGCAAAATCGATGTGCTTTGTAGGATGATTGTCTCTTTATTTGCAGTGTATGTAGCACTCATGATGTATTCAGTGGCTATGACATGAGCACTTTGCTGAAACTAGTAATGAATGAAACCTGTGTAGCAGGCTGGGTGTAGTGTTGTGAACATCTAATGATTTCTATTAAAGGAAATCAGGGGGTATCCCCTTTTGCTCATAAATAAATAAATAGCAGATGCCCTTTTGGCAATAAATAAATAAATTAGCAGAGGCCCTGTCGGCTCAGCTTTGTTCTCATTCGAAGACGTCGAGCAAATTGCAGTCCAACATCAAACTATGTCATCAAATTCAAATTTCACACCCAAATATGAGTACAACTAACTACAATGTCATCATGTTTTAGTCGTCATACAATCACCAAACACAAATCAACATACATAACAAGTGACGTTCTCACAGGAAAATACTAAACAACATGTTCATCAGGTTTCAGTTGTCATAGCAAACACAATTTCACATAGTAGATAAAAAAACGTCTTCTGACAGGCAAATACGACAAAAGCAATGTAATCATCATCCACAGCAGCAGCCTCAACATCTTCGCTATGTGTATCAGTCTGAATCGTAATTCCCCACGGTGTCATCTTCTTCTTCGTACTCAATGTCCTCGAACGTTGGCTTCTTCTTGATCAACTCTTGTATGTTCGCAGCACGACAGACAATCTTTTCGCCGGCATCATTCATGTGACGGTTCTCAAAGATATTAGGAACATCTGTGTTATCTTGTACATCAAGAGCAGTGTAAGCGTCATCTTGTTGTACAACTTCATTAAACGAATTCCTCCGCTCAAACCTTTGCAATACTCTCCAGTCATCGCTACGTGCAAATGTGTCTTCCAAGATAAATATCTGTGTTGCTTGATTTTCCAAAATAAAAGGCTCGTTGGTCTGGTACGCCGCCTTGACATTGATGGATTTGAAATAATCACCAGCTCTGGGTTTTGCGATCCTGGAAAACCGGTTATACCAATGACATGACAACAGAACCACACACCGATGATCCTCTAAACTGGAGATATACTGCAACTCAACAATGTTTGTTATGTTAGCATACATTTCAGTTGTCTATTTGTCATACGTATCCGTGCTCATGATGGCACTATTTTCTGTCTTCCTGCCTTCGTCTCGTGCTAGGGTGTTGTAGCGCACATCTCCAACAACGCAAGATTCATAATGTCTTACCCGAGTATCAGGACCCATTGCTAGTGAGTAAAGGGCATCATCAACTGCCTGCCCATCCTCCCGCATCTTCTTAACCTATGGTTAGAAAATAGACAAGCTGGTCATCTTATGTACTCAATATATTAGAAAAAACTGATAATGCAATTCAAAAGCTTACATGGCTCTTGAACCATTTCGTAAATCCTGCCATAACCAGTTTATCAATGTTTCTTGGATTTTGCGGTAGTCACTCCTTTTTGTAGATGCTGCACAACATAGTGATCGCGTCAAACATCTAAATATATAAGAATGTGCTGCAAGTTTAGTAGATTACGATGTATAAGCTGCAGTACTTAGCACTTACTTGATATAAGGTAGAATCTCAGGACAGTTATTCAACACATACCAAACCATTTTGTCCAAATCTTTAGGTTTGTCCTCTTGTCGACTCTTCCCTGTAACTCGAACAGAATAATCGAAAACATTGACCCTGGGATTGTCTTCATTCACCTCTTTGCTAAGCTGATCAGCTGTTTCAATATATTTTGAGCAGAATGTCAACACTTCTGTAGTAATGTAGGCCTCTGCAATGGAACCCTCGGATCTAGCTCTGTTCCTAACATAGCCCTTGAAAGTGCCTAGCCTCCTTTCAATACGGTACATCCATCAATACTGTACTGGACCTCTAAGTAGTGCCTCATCAGGTAGATGAATAGTCAAATGCACCATCATATCAAAGAATGCTGGAGGATATATCTTCTCAAGGTCGCATAGGATAGTTGGTATCTTGTCTCTAAGACGCTCCAAAGCATCTATCCTGATATTTCTAGTTCAGAGTTCCCTGAAGAATTGTCCCAACTCTGCAGCTGCTCTGTATAAGTCAGGGCGGCCCAATCCTCTAAGGATAACAGGTAAAACCCTTTGAAGTAGGACGTGGCAGTCATGAGTTTTCCACCCTTGTACCTTGTTTCCATGAGCACTGACTCTCCTTTCAGGGTTGGAAGCAAATCCATGTGGGAATCTCACACGTGACAGGACCTCGCAGAATTCTTTTCTTTTTACCTTGTCCAAGACTTACACAGCTGGTGCCATATCCCGTGGTTTACCTTCATCTTGCACCTGCAAATCCTGTCTGATACCCAGGTGTGTCAAATCAATCCTAGATTTTAAGGTATCTTTCGTCTTGCCTTCAATATTAAGAAGTGTGCTGATAATGCTGTCACATATATTTTTCTCGATGTGCATCACATCAAGATTATGCCGCAGATCCAAATCTTTCCAATACTCCAAGTCCCCAAAAGTGGACCTACGGGTAAACAATAATCTCTCTTCTGCCCTGCCATGCTTCCTTTTCCCGCTACTATTATCAGGATGGTTTCCTGGTGTAATATGCATGACCTTCTGTAATTCCACTTGCAACTCATCGGCGGTGAGCCTCTTTGGCGCATCACGGTTTTCATGCTTTGCATTGAACACATGTCTTCGGTATTTTCTAGGATGCCGCTTGTCCTTGGCAAGGAAACGGCGGTGTCCAATGTAACAGATGTTGCTAAGTATTGTGTATGACAGCGGATTCCTGTCACAGCGAACACATGCATTGTAACCATGTGTCGTTCGCCCTGACATAGTGCCCAAAGCCGGATAATCATGGATGCACCAAATTATAATAGCACACAGAAAGAAATCAGCTGGTTGGCTGCTATATAGGTCTCGAGTGAGAACACCCCTCCATAGCTGTTGAAGTTCCTCCACAAGAGGCTCCATGAACAAATCACAATCCTTTCTAGGACTTTTTGGACCTGGGATGAGCAAGGCCATCATGTAGTTTCATTCTTTGGTGCAGACATTTGGAGGCATGTTGTAAGGGATAACAAGCACTGGCCACATGCTATATGTGGCGCTCCGGTGGCCAAATGGGTTAAATCCATCTGAAGCTAAGCCAAGTCTAATATTTCTCGGGTCAGCAGCAATCTTTTCATGCTTCTGATTGAAGCTTTTCTACTCACTACCATGTGATGGATGGCTCATTACATTCTGATCTCTGTACTCCTGGTTCCTAGAATGCCACAATACATCCTCTCTTGTTTCAGCATCATGAAACAACCTCTGCAATCTTGGTGTAATTGGAAAATGTCTCAGAACATTATGAGGAAACCTCTTCACATCATCACCATCTTTCCATCTTGATGATTTGCATTTCAGGCATTCACTTAAGTTGGCATAATCCTTCCGGAATAGAACACAATTATTCTTACAAACATGGATCATATCATATCCAATTCCAACTGCACAAAGGAAATTCTTCATTTTACTGTAGGTGTGTGGCATCTCACACGCATCTGGGAAAGCTTTGCGGAAAGCAGCCAACATCGCACCGAATGATTTGTTGGTCATCCGCTCAGATGTCTTCACCTGAAGAAAGGTGACCATAGCTGAGAATACTGACAACTTATTTCCTGGGGTGACAGTCACGTTGCATTGTTCCAACATGCGGGCCCACTATTTTTCTTCTCCAGATGAAAGTTCACAAAATGCACGAGCATTTTGTAGCATTGTTTCAATATTGGTCAAACTCACTGGCTCCGCCGCCACCACCACCTCCTCCTCTTCCACCTGAGCATCAGGTAGATCAAGATGGTGATCTGCTGCTTCCACGTAGTCAACAACATTGACGTTCACAGCTTCACCATGATGAACCCACCTCGTATATGTGACCGACATCCCATAGTGTAGATGATTTTGCACAGTTTACTAGGGTCTTGTAACTGAATTCATACAACTGCTACACGGGCAGAGCACATCTGATTTCAGACCACCGTACTCAGCTTTGATAAAGTTCATGAAGTTTTCAACCCCCTCGACATATGCAGTGGAGAATCTTCGAGCAGAAGTTATCCAAGTCCTGTCCATCTATTAGACATACAAATTAGTTCTTCTACTAGATATTACAGGAAAAACATATATGCTTTTTTATGAAGTCCAGAAGAAAATACCTAGGTCGATGTCTAAAGCTATGGCAAGATATTTGGACGAGCAGATCTAAGTAAGGAAATATATGTAAAGCTAATTCAGCAAACATATTTGAGTGCTAAATTATGGTAGGCTGTTTCAGCAGTCAATGAGGCCGAGCACACAGCCATCGAACTATCGAAGGCCATCGCAGCAACAAAGATCGAGTATAAAACGGTGTAGAGCTATTTCACCTAACAGATTGGCTACTAGACCAGGGCAATCTACGTCACAATAAATATATGGTAGGATATTTTAGCAACTAATCGGCCTTGGCATGCCATCTTAGCTAAGCAGATTGAGTGCAGAACAGGGCAAGGAAGCTTCTGAAGCAGAGAATATTGACTGTAAACTACTTCGGCAAACAGTGAGATTAACAGCATCTATCAGATAACATTCAGCGCTACACCGACATGCACGGGGCCTCAGTCTAGAATGCACGTACCGTGGGAGAAGCTGACCGCCATGCGTCTCCATATGAACGTCGCCAGTGGTGGCGGTACTGACCATCGTGTGCCTCCACAAGAACGTCGCCAGTGGTGGCGGCACGGCTAGAGGACGGCAGTCTACGAGACCGTACAGTGGAGCGAGAGGATTGCCGTGCGTTCCCTCGACGAACCGCGGCGCCGACGTATTGGCATGGTGGGGAGAGCGGCTTTGGCGGAGCGAATGGAGTGGAGGGGGACGGGGGG
>LR738713.1:807559490-807616872 GCA_902687465.1 Secale cereale
GGGATCAGAGGGAGTATATTGTATGTTCATAAGCGAAACGAACGTATTTTACCCATCCTAGTCTTCTTTCAATCGATCTCCGGACCCCGAGATGAAATTGAGAGAGAATGAGTGGGGGGCATGTGTGATACCTAAGGCGGATTCAAAATTTTGAACCGGTGATCATAGCATCCGCAAATGATATTTAAAGGGTATTCAATGTTTGTTTCGTTTTTGAACGAACAATATACTCCCTCCTATCCTTTCTAGTTTACATATAAGTTTTATGTGTAGTCAAAGTATCTCTACTTTGATAAAAAAGTATCAACATTCAACAACGCCCAATCAATATTGTTAGATTTGTATGTACTCCTAGATTTGTACTCGAGATGGTTTCCAATTTGTTTTCAACCACGTAAATGTGCTTGTTCTCGCGCATGCTCTTCCTACTAGGATTTCGCCTTATATAGCCAGTCCAATAGTAACTTTTTATAAGCTCCCTGTCCAATAGTACTAGTGGAGTACTAACAACATCTGTACTAGAGTGTGCAGTGCTCATAGTTGTACTCCCTCCTTCCATTTATATAGGGCCTATGTGGAGGAGGGAGATGTGAAGAAGTAAGGGGAGTGAGCTCCCATGCAAGAGCCTAGCTATATACGCATTCCTAGTTAAATACGTACAATAAATATGAAGAAAGAGATGGAGAGGAGTTGCAAAAAAGTACTAATACAATAACCAACCTTATAATTTTTTTTACGGGAAATAGCCAACCTTATACCCCACACTACTGTATGAGTGCATATAATAGATGATGGCTATAGATGACATGGCAGTTCCTTATAGCCATCGACTGGCTATATTAACCATGCTCTAATGCGGTTTTCAAAACCGCATTTGACTATTGACAAGATTAATAGTACATGAGATGTATAATGTGAAAATTATATCATTGGAAGCTCCTTTCACATACGTATCCCTGCCTTACACTCCCTTTCGGTCACTTACTGGTGGACCCCATGCTTGCTAGGCCCCGCATGTCAGTTACTCAATGGGTTCGGCCACGTCAGGGGATCCTCATCCGTAGTATACTCCCTCTGTTTTTATTTACTCCGCATAAAATGACACGGGCGGGGGAGGGACGTTGGTTTGCTCTCAATTGTGGTCCCACAAGCGAGCGAAAACACAAGACAATGCGCGTTCCATTCGGTGAGCGACGTGGAGGGTCCAGCGTGCCGGGGTGCAACGCGAACGCGACAAGAGCGATGTACAGTCAAAACCGATTGACCGGTCGTCACCGGAACCACTATTCACACCAAAACCTTCACTGCTCAGCCTACGCCAGCCACTGCCCTAAAACCACACCTAATCTCCAGCCCCTTCCCCCACCTTTCGATCCCCTATCCCGCATCAAGCGTCCCCTAGTTCGCCGGAAAGCCATGGTGCGCCGGAAGATCATGTACTACAAGATGCTGACGCCGGAGTGCCGCGCAGAAATCGCGGCGGCGGTCGGTGCCAGAGACCTCCGTTCCCAAGCTCGCTTTGCGGCGGGCCAATCCCCGAATTCTCTGGAGCCAAGCTATGAGGAGGAAGCTGATGCAATGTTCATGGCGGAGGTCGCGGTGCAGAAGGCCCCCGATGGGTATGAGACGATGGACGCGACTTCGTGCCGGCGTCCGAGTCCCCCATGGTGCAGGCGGACCAGCGGTTCAACCTGGCGATACTAAAGGAGGACCGGGAGGCAGAGTCTCAACTCGACGCGGAGCACGCGCATGCCGCTGCCATCGAGGCTTTCCTGCAGGCGGAACCGGATGTCGTGGATGTGAACCGGGCAGCGGAGGCTCAATTTGAGGGGGAGCGCGCGGATGCCACTGCCATCGAGGCCCTCCTGCAGGCGGAACCGGACATCCTGGACTTGAACCAGGTGGCAGAGGCTGAACTCGACGCGGAGCGCGCGGATGCCGCTCTCATCGAGGCCCTCCTGCAGGTAGAACCGGTCATCCTCGACTTGAACCTGGCGGTGGAGGCTCGACTCGATGCGGAGCGCGCGGATGCCGCTGCCATCGAGGCCCTCCTGCAGGCGGAACCGGACGTCCTCGACTTGAACCGGGCGGTGCTCTTGTCTGTGCAGAGCGCCCGCACTCTCCGCATGAACGAGTAGCTGGAGGCCGAGGACAACCACGGTGCGGAGACACACGTCGGCAGCTACAACTGGTTCGCGCCGGTAGCCAAAGACGACAAGACCGTCTCGTTCCGCGAGCAGTGATAGTTTTTCTTTATGTTGTTGTTTTTATGGATCTTTTGCTGTGTAAAAACATATATTGTTATGCAAGTCACCTGACTTGGGTCAGTCTACCATTTCAGGCGGTTGGATGAATATCCTACACCTCCTAACCCTTCTTCCTCACCTCTTCTTCTTCCCCAACAGACCACCGCACTGGCCGTACGGATACTCCTGAACATGCGGTTGGATAAACATACTCTATGAATGAAATTTATGTGTTAGCGGTAGGATGGCTGAGTTTGGTTTGTTCACATGCGACAGCACGTGTCAGTGAGGGTGCGTTCCCTTGGTTGGGTTTGCGGCGTGCAGGAGCGATTGTGCATGTGAGGATGCGGTGCGACCGTGGCGTGCAGGAGCGACCGCGACAGCCGTGCGCAAGTGTACCTCCTTTTCATTTTGAAAACTTTAGGCAAGCTTGGCAAAAATGTGTGGTGAAGTATGGCAATGCAAGACCTAGACCCAAACAGGATAAGTACGTAGTACTACGTACTAGGAGTACTAGTGTTAAAAAAGAAAGGCGGGGTTTTCCTTTGCGGGATTAATCGATACAAATCCTCATTTCACATGTCAATTAATGCGTTGTCGGGGTTTTGGAATGACATATGCCAATGGATGGCTTATCATGTATGTGGTCAAAAGAACGTCGCCGGGCTCGGGAAGCGGGATGAAGCGGAACTTAGGACGCCTACGGATCTTACCCAGGTTCGGGGCTCTCCGAGGAGATAACACCCCTAGTCCTTCTCTGCGGGGGCTCCGCGTCATGACTGATGTCACTATGGTAGCTACAAGGTTGCTCCTCGAGCTGTGCGGTCTAGAGGAAGAAGATGAACAAGGCTAGCCCACCTCCTATCTCCCTTCTAGGGTCCAATCTCGTAACCTTCTAACCCCTCCTCATGGAGGACCCTGGGGGGTTTATATAGGCCTACCCCCCAGGGGTGCAATGGTAATCTCGACGGTGTGGCTCCCAACCGTCAGTGTCTTCTGGAGTCGGCCTTGCCGCCTGCCTGCTGGGGCCCGCTGCCTGCGGGCCCTATGTGATTGTCTTTCACTGTAGATGCGCCTCTGCCGACGACAGCCTTGTCAGGAGGGAATTGGCTATAGTGCCGCCGTCTCTTGCCGTTCGCTGCCGCCACGCCCTGTCTTGTCATCTTGATGAGGCTCGGACTTCTAGGGTGAGAATTGCCGCCTGC
Organism: Secale cereale; assembly: GCA_902687465.1. Taxonomy (NCBI): domain Eukaryota; kingdom Viridiplantae; phylum Streptophyta; class Magnoliopsida; order Poales; family Poaceae; genus Secale; species Secale cereale. The sequence continues at coordinate 807,562,942 of LR738713.1, forward strand.
TACCAGGCGGCCGTCTCCCCTGGCCGTCTGCCAGGGGAGGCTCGTTCATGAGCTACACGCTGGCCAATGGGCCCAGCCGCCTGCTGGCCCTGCCGTCTGTGAGTAGTGGGATCGTGGCCTCCTCTAACCGATGCTTGGTCACGAGCAACGTGGCTACAGTGACCCGTCGCTTAGGAGATATTCATAAGGTACACGTTCACTGTAGCCCCGCCCATATAGATCTTCTAAGGACATGTTCACCTGTAGCCACGCCCCTGCTGCGTGGGGGACCCCCAGCACACGTCCTGAGGGAGGGATATGGGACCGTCTGCTAGCTGGTGGTGTTGGTGTCGCCGCCTGTTGGGTCCCTGCCGCCTGCGGGCAGCCGGCTCCTAGGGCAGGCTACCCTAGGAGGCGGCCCGATGATCAAACGGCCACGGTGGACCAGGCGGCTGTTATTTGTCTTGAAATACCAAGGGTGGTCGCCGAGGGTACCCATGGTCAATATCTCCGACAGTAGTCCCCGAAGCTGGTGGAACTCCGCGGCGGGCGCTGGAGGGCCGAGGGGTTCCAGCAGCTTCCCTCCTTAGGCAGGCTCAACGTCCTTCACATGTCTTCCGTGGATATCCGTCTGCTGGCAGCCGGCCGTGCGCTAATGGAGCCGGCCTCCAGCAGCCGAACCGTCGTCTTAGAATCTTTGGGGGGAAGGCACCGCCTGGTCGGCAGGCAGTCAAGCAGGCCCGCCGACCGTTGGCAGCTCCCACGCGTCACCGCCCTGCCTCGTTGGCCTGCCAGCCCACGCGCGTGACAGGGCGCAACAGTGGGCCGGGGCCCACCACTATGGGGCCTCGGTCCCCGCGCGTATCCACAGTGGCAGGGGTAATCGATTACCCTCCCACGCACATTTAATGCACGCGGATTCGGCGTGAAAAAGCGGGGGTCGTGCGGGGCGTGGAGCGGTTAATCCCACGCCCGTCCCCTCGGCTTCGCCGCCTGGGCCTATATATAGGTCGGGGGAGAGGGCTGGTGTGGGGACCCCGACTTAAGAGTCGAGATCACCGAATACACGTGCACAGTGATCCCAGAGATCAATGCTCACTGAACACACAGAAGCTGAATAACAAGAGTCTTACATCCATACATACCGTCTTACACAAATTATGGCCATTATGGCCAAGTCTTACATAGATAAAGCCTCAAGGGCTGAATAGCAAATAACTCGAATAGCGGAAGTCTTCGATGATAAGTAGAACCCATGCCATCTGCCTTAACCATACAGGCATTCTGACTGGGATAGCGTCCTAGTTCGCATGTTCGTCTCCATAGAATTCTTCTTCATATTCCTGCTCTTCCATGCCTGGCCAATTAAATAACCAGTGGCAAGCCAATGAGTACTTTGAATGTACTCGCAAGCAACCCATGATTTGGTTCAAGATAATGATGCAATTATACAACAATGAGCAAACTAGCCACAAGCTAGTACAAATATTCTACCATCAAATGTATGCATCAACAAGTTCAAGTAACCTCGAGGATAGGTTACCGACATCAACATGAATAGGATTCGACCGAGTCTAGTCACCACCTTGACTCAACATACACACACACACACAAGGTTTCGCAAACATTGGACGTAGCCCAAGAGCGGTTACCCAACTGTCGTTGACCGTGGACATGGCTATTCGAATAGTTTTACACTCTACAGAGGTTGCGCACTTTACCCACAAGATCCGGGAAGCTTTCGTGTCACCCACGATCCCGCAGTACCTCAAGTACTCGGGGGAAGCACCCGGTCATTATCTTTCCCTAGACGACACTAACATAGGGTCCACTCGTTGGTGCACAGTCCTCGAGTACAAACAATAGATCATGGGACTTGCCCTATTTTCAATGTCACGCGTACACGAAGGGACCAACGGTGTCCGGTGCCCTGTGAAAACAGTCATGGTCGCCTATCCGAGCACGACCCCGTCCCGGGAAAGACCTCAAGTCTTCCGTCACTAGTAATGTGGGCACCATGCTAGTATCGGCCTAAGTAATCAGTAATGCCCCGTCTCATAAGGGGTAGAGTGGTTGCACATGTATGGTTGGAATAACGGTCGCAACTTAAACCAATCCGTTTGAAAAACATCACACACACTTGTCTTGGTACACCACTTCATCATCAAGTGGTTACCCATCTCATCTTTTTTCCCCGGGCATAAGTGGCACCCGACGGGGTCTTAAAAGAATGCAACCACGAAGGCATCATGGAACACATGCATCTCTAAGCATCACTACTAGTCATTTGCAATGCATCTAGCACATAGGAAGATTATGAGTAAAGCATGCATCATGTGGTGGTTCTTAACTAAGTCACCACTGTCATTCTTATCATCATGCATTTGGAAACAAACGGGTTCCGAAGAACACAAGTGTATCATGGTCAAAGGGCTGCTTGCCTGGATTGGCTTGGTCTTCAAAGTCTTCAAATCCTTCCCCTCCTTCTTCTTCAGCAACCTCGTCAAATACGGTATCTAATCGTCGCAAAATAACAACGGGAAAATAAGACCACAATAAAAACAGAAAAATCAAAGTGCTCAAAAAAATGTCAACTTATTTTTGTTAAATACTAGAGGGAAAACTAAGATGGAAAAAATTCCTAGTTTGAGTTTTGGAGTGGCAGAATGGGGTACATGAATATTTGAACAGAAGTTTTAATGTTCAAATATGAATTTAAATTTGAACAGAACAGGAAAGGTCCATGGACATGTGTGAATGTGACATCATTAAATAGGTTGGAATTTTACAAGTTTTTAGGAACTGGAATTAATTCATTTGGATATATACTTAATTCTGTGGAATTATTTGAAAATCCACAGAAAAGAAAAAGAGAAAAAGGCTCTGTGCCACTGGGCCAGAACGGCCACAGTGCAACGGCCCAGGGCAAAATCAGCCCACCGCATGGCGCCAGTGCGCGCCAGGGTTTTTCTAAACCTGACGGGCGGGGCCCGGCGGTTAGCGTCAGAGAGGGGAGAGAGAGAGAGGTGAGGATGACAGGCGGGGCCCGCCTGTCATCTTCAACCTCGCGGCCAGAGAAGCGGCGAGCTCACCAGCGGCGATACGGTGCACGGCGGGGCAAGATGAGGGCAGGAATGGGCTCAGCAGGGTGTCGCCGTTCTAGTGGTGGTGGTGCGGGTCGCCGGAGGGGCCTGGTTCACCGGCGGCGAGGACACGCGGCGGAGGAGCGTCGGGAGGATGCTGCTCCGGTCGATTCCGGCAGCTGCAGAGAGGGGAAAGAGGGGGAAACGCATCAGTGACGTGCTGTGGTGCTAGATCGAGTGAGAGGGAAGGCTAGGGCGGCCTGTACCGGGCTGGCGACGGGAAACCGCCGCGGCGGAGCACGAGCTCGATCTCGAGCTCCGGCGGGTCTGGAGAGGGGGCGAGTGGCTCTGGGGATGATTGAGAGAGGGAGAGTGCTGCTGGTGAAGAGAGGAGGGGCTCGGGGGCCCTATTTATAGGGGGACGGCGAGGTGCCGTGAACCTGTGCGCCGGCGAGCCTCTGCTCGTCGCCACAGTGCACGGGAGGTGCTGGGGATGCGTCTGTGGTGTTGCTGGACGAGTCCCAGGGCAGCGGAAAGGAAGAGGGGGAGCGGGGGATGCTTCTGGAGCTGCGCGCGTGTGAAGCCAGAGGTTGGAGCTCGCGGGCGGCCGGCGCGCGTGCGAGGGCGTTCACTGGAGGGAGAAGGAGGAGGGGGACAGCGCCGGGGGGAGTTGCGGACGTCGAGGCGCGTTGAACGGCGCGAGGGGGAAGCACGAGGTGGTCGGGGGCGATGGATTGGGCGAGGCTACAGTGCGGGTGCGCACTGTAGCATGCTCTGGAGCATGCTTATCGCATGCCACAGCATGCCGTTGGCTCACTGGGCGTGTCCGCCGTGTCTGGGGGGTCCAGCACGAAGTAAACAAACCAGCTGTGGCCTTGGATGCTTTGGGGGTTCAGTGAGAGAGGAGGGAAGCTGGTAGATGGGTAGAATTGGGTTGTCCAGCAAGGTAATTTAGGGTTTCACCCTTCAATCATGGAGCTCTGGTCCAGTGTAATGCCCAGGATGGGACTATACCTCCTACGTGTCGAGGCACGACTTAAAGGTATAAGCCCATCCTAGAATGATCTCAAGTTTGGTATCTTTGCACGACTCATGTAAAAGAGGGATTAAAATGCAAAAGGAGATAGTTGGCTTACACTCGCCACTTCACACAATACATTTCATAAGCAATACATCATTCAAAACATCACAACCCGACTACGGGCGAAGATCCAAAGAAAGATACCAAAACAACATAAAGCCACAGGTCAGGATCGAATCCTAGTAGAAACCACTACTGATCGTCGAAACGTCACAGGCAATCGGTCACTCTCTTCATCGAGCTCCCAATGAAGAACTTGAACCAGCTCCTGCTTCAAACTCGGCTGAACCTGCATCTGGTGTTGTAGTATCTGTGAGCCACGAGGACTCAGCAATCCCATAACCATGGGTAACAAGACTAGCAAAGCTTTGTGGGTAGGAAGAGGTAAAGTGGTGAGGTTGCAGCAGCGGCTAAGCATAATATGGTGGCTAACTTACGAGTACCAGAATAAGATGAGAATCTACGCAAACGGCCGCAAAAGAGGTGATCGCTAAAGATCCTGAACTACATACGAATCAAACATAACCCCACCGTGTTCTCTTCTCAAAGTGAAAAGAGACAGTCACGGTTACTCACACAGTTGTGTGTTTTACTTCGGATCCTCTGTCAAGTTTTCTACAACCGGACATTAACAAATTCCAATCTGCCACATAACCGCGGGCACGGCTTTCGAAAGATCATAACCCTGCAGGGGTGTCCCAACTTAGCCCATCACAAGCTCTCACGATTAGCTGAAGTGATAAATATAATATCATCACCCCTTATCTTAGGGAAAATCCGATCAGGCTCGGCATCCCGGTAGCACAAGTCATTTCGACAATGGTAAAACAAGTCCAGCAAGACCTCCCGGTGTGTCGACACCCTGATAGTAGCCGCGCGTATTTCGTCTCAGGACACTACCGGATGGACGATGCTACAGGTTATACCAGATACCTCGGGTTTCCCCAAGACGGCCCTGCAGGACCCCCGTTTTTGGGACCAACACCATCAGCACTGGCCCCCCCTGCTATGTAGAATTAAGAATCCTCGGGTAGCGCTAACTCCCTATGCAATTTAATTAATTAATTAAGTTGTTATTATGAGCAAATTAAAACCAATGTTGGGCCTTGCTGGAGGAGTTTTATTCAAAGTCGAACTGTCAAGGGGTCCCCATTTCACCCATCGTGTAAGAAACGCAAAATCAAGGAACATAATGCCGATTTATCGGCGCCTAAGGTGGCATGAGTGGAACAAAACACCGAGCAAAAGGCCAAGCCTTCCACCCATGCCCAGTATATAGGTGTGTTAATAATATTAATAGATATTGTGATATTCCAACAACAAGTTCCCACCTGGAACGAACTTCATCTTCACCTGCAACTAACAACGCTATAAGAGGGGCTGAGCAAGCGGGTAACATAGCCAAACAGTGGTTTTGCTAGGAAGGTTTCAAGGTTAGAGGTTTCATGGCAACAAGGAGAGGCTGACATAAAAGATGGGTAGCGCGACATGTAACGATAGCATCGAGACAACTAAGCATGGCAATGGTAGTAAAGGTATCCAAGGGTATGATCATCTTGCCTGGGATTCCACAAGGGAGAAGAACGGATCCATGAAGAAGACGGAGCAACAGTCGAGAGGATCCTCACAACTCCGGAACGAAACCGAAGCTAACAAGAGAAGCAACCGGAAAGAAGCAAACAACACGGTAAACACACATATCATAAACATGGCATACGATGCACACCCAAGTATGATGCATGTCCGGTTTAAATATGCAAGGCATGGCAAAGTGCACAAACAAAACTACAAGTTAAGTGGAGCTCAATATGCAACGAGTTGCATATTGACAAAACACCACAATTAATCATTTAGTTGACTCTCGTTTAAATTACAAGACAAGATTAAATGTTTTTAACATGGCAAGAGGTGAAGCATAAAGAAACTACACTATTTAGACATTTTAAATGAGGCCGGAAATAACAACAACATATCCGGAAAATCCCCATGAGCATGCTTAATAATTATTAAAGCAACAACAATTCACACATATATAATGTTGTTAACATGATGCGGATGACATGAACAAGTTTATGCAATTTTTATTAGAAGGTTAACAAGAAGATGATATGAAGCATCGTCACCGTGGTGGAAGGAAAAGGGTGCCACGGCAACAATTCCGAAAATGATGCCACGGCAACATATCGGTTCCGGTAACTCGTTGAGAGTCCGGTGCAAAAGGAAAGATGGCGTGAGCGAGCCAAACGAGATGAAAGGTGGGGCGATCCCGTTACCGGGTTCCCACGAGTCGGTGACGAAGCAACCGAGGAGCACGACAAAAGTTGAAACGGCACGGAGCACAAGGGGAACATTTCATACAACACAACATAACACCTCACGGGTCATCGACTCGAGGTTATACCTTCGGAACAATCGTTTCGGGGCGGTTCGAGATCGTAGAGGAAGGAGTCGTTCTCTTGAGTCGTAGAGGAAGTAGTGGTTCACGTTTCCGAAGAGGAAGTAGTCGTTCCGATATCGTGTCGTGGTACTTGCGGCGTCGGACATCTTCGGGGCGACGGTAGTGGTACACGTTCCGTAGGGGTACTTGTCGCATCGCCATGTAGTTGTTCACGTTCATCGGAGAGGTACTCACCATCGTAGCCGTTCGGTCGTCGTGGTACTTGGCGCTTCCGGCGACGGTAGTGGAAGTAGTGGTACTTGTCGAGTCGGTCGTCGTACACGGGGCGACGGTAGTGGTACTCGCGGTCTTCGATCGTAGTGGTACTCGTTTCCGTAGAGGTACTTGAGGGTCTTCGCACTCGCCGGTCCTGAGGTTCCAATCGCAGCACACAAAAGAGCAAACAAAAGCAACAGCACGGGGCACTCAAGGGTAACTCGCAGCTGCCGACGAGGAACGGAGGCTGCATCGGGGCTACGTGGCCATGGCAGCGGCATGGCGACGAGGACGGACGAGGCAGGGGCCGGTTGCTGAAGGAACGGCGTGAGGTGGTGATGGAGACGACGCACTGCTGAAGATGGAGGCGCGGCTCCTGCCTGGGGCGCGCAGGAGACGGGCGCGGTCGAGCTCGGGGCGGCCTTGAGACGGGGCGCCGGGGCTGAAGATGGAGGAGGGGCGCGCCGTGCTGCGGCCTTCGCGAGGAGACGGGCTGGCTGGCCCTGGCGTCGGAGGAGGGAGGCCGGAGGAGATGGGAGGCCACGGCGCTGCGGCGAAGCATGGAGGACGGGCGCTGTCGCGGAGGAAGGAGGGTGCGAGGCGCCATGGCGCGGAGAGCTTGGGCGCGGCTGCGGCCCTGGAGACGGAGGAACGGGCGCGGGCCGGCCTGGCCTGGCGACCAAGGTGCGGACGCGGCGCAGGGTCGCTACGAGGGAAGGGAGCGGGCGTCGCAGCCTGGGACGAGGCGCTCGGGAGGAGGGCTCGGTCGAGCGAAGAGCAAGGAGTGGCGGCGGTCGATGGGGGAACGAGGGAGCGAGAGGAAAAATGTGCGGTCGGGCTAGGGTTCGCTGCACTGGAGTGGGCCTGGCGGCTTGGAGAGAGAGATGGGCCTGGGAGGTCTAGAGGCCCAGGAGGGATGGAGGCCGGGCTGCGCTGGGATGATGGCCTGAGGCCTCTGCTCTTTACCGATTCTTTTAGCAGAAAAACGAAAGAGAAGGAAAAGAAAAAGAGGAGGGGGGTTAGGGCAAGAATTAGGACAAAGGTTAATTTTCTCGGGCTCGTAAAAATGAGCACGACCGGAGAAAAATATAAAAGGCCAGATTGAAAAATAATTCAAACATATTTGAATTTAATTCAAATGGGTTTGAACTGAGACTCGAATAAAGAAGTGTCCAAAAAATGTTGAGGATTTTCGGAGGAACCTCGAAACAACGGAAAAGAATTATTGGCAAGGTTTTTGAAGGAGAACTCGAAGTAGGAATAACATGGGGAAAATTATGCACGTGTGTTGGTTAATTCCAAACAAATGGAATATTTATAATATAGCTCTCGAATAATATTGAGAGGCTTTTATATGTTATAAAGAGAAGTCACCTTCCCTCGATTTAAATGGACCGAAGGTCCACACAATTTATTTAGGTTGAGATGCAAGATAAATATGACATGATGGCATGATGACATGATGCAATGCAAAAATAAATAACACAAGCACAAAGAACACACGGGCAACCCGGAACATCTGGAATCTTCTGGAATCTTCTGGGATCTTCTGGGACGTCGGTCTTCGGGCGTCACATCCAGGGTAAGTTACTAGGTGTAGAATGTAACTAGGTGAAGCTGTGGTAGAAAGTTGAAGCAAGAGTTACTAGTAAAAGAGGTCAAGATGATGGTTTTGGTAAAATGGCAGAAGGTGTTTGATCAAGTTTTGAGCAAGCAAATGATCTCCACTAGCCATGACATTTAACAGGATTGAATGTCATATGGAAATAGGGTGTTCCACCAAATTTGGGCTTGTTTGAAGAAACTAGCCAATGTAACTTTGGTGAACCCTAGAATTCAACAGAAATGGTTTCACCATGTTTGAGTCAAGCTAATCATCTCCCCTTGATGCACCACTTGGTGTAGTTTCATCATTTGGGGTATTGATCATGCTCACAAAGTTTGAAGCTCCAGGTAAAAAGTTGGTAATGTAAAGATGTTCAAATTTGAATTTGAACAGAAATGGTTTTGGGGTATTCTGATCAAGTTACCCTTCTCCAAAACTTGTGCCATTTGGTCTAGATGCCTTATTAGGCCATTCTAGCATGTGCACCAAGTTTGAGAGCATTTGGACAAGTTTGGCAATGTAAAGTTGCTCAAACTTCAGATATGGATATAATGGTTTTGAAGGGTTTTGAGGATGTTATCTTGCTTCCCAAGGCATGGGGCTTGGCAAGATCATCAAATATGTCATATATGACATGATAGAATTTCCCTGGAATTTTTGGAGAATATTTCCTTTGTAAATATTTCAAAAGCTTGAAATATCTGAAAGGGTTTCTCAGGGATTAGCCCATTATTTTGAACATGACCAAGTGTTGAAACTCTTATATATGGATAATATATGTCCTATGAGTCTCCCTGAATTTTGGCAAATATTTTTGAAATACTTAAATAATTTTTTCCCTATTAAAGACCATTTCTGGCCTTAAGAAAAAGCTTTTAAATAAAATAGGAAAATAACTTTTAAAATTATAATTTTGTGGTTTCTGGGAGTCCTATATCTACTAGGTCTCAAATATACTTTTTGAAATAATTTTCTCACCCTAAATCAAGCACTTGCAGTGCAAACCTCAATTCAGGGGTTTTTTAGAATACTAATTTTTGAAAATACATTTTGGCCAAATTAATTTTATAAGAAAATACCATACTGCTATAAAACACTTGGCATGATCATTGGGCAGAAGTTTTGAGTATGGAGATGAATTCCATAAGAGGTAATAGTTGACTTTAATGAGCACATGAAAAACATAGGAAGAAAACCTCAATTCCAAATAAAAGCCAAATGATGCCAAAAAAAATTGCCGGTCCAAATTTTCATGCTTCAATGATGCAAAGGACATGTTACAAAATGCAGGGTGTGACAGACCTACCCCCCTTACAAGAATCTCGTCCCCGAGATTCCTAAACTAGGTCTTAAAAGAGATCGGGATACTCGGATCTAAGATAGTCTTCACGTTCCCATGTTGCTTCTGCTTCCGTGTGGTTGCTCCACTGGACCTTGAAGTACTTGATGGTGCGGCTTCGCGTCTGTCGCTCTGCTTCATCCAGAATGCGAATGGGCTTCTCGCGGTAGGTCAAATCAGGCTGGAGATCACTGGCTTGGTGATCAACATCTTTGTAGAGGTCAGGCTTGTTCGGAACTTGGAGACATTTCCGGAGTTGTGACACGTGGAATACATTGTGCACATCGGATAGCTCAGGTGGTAGTTCCAACTGGTAAGCCACTTCTCCTCGTCGGTCGATGATCTTGAAAGGGCCAATAAACCTTGGTGCAAGTTTCCCCTTAACGTGGAAACGCTTGGTTCCCTTTAGAGGAGTTACTCGCAGGTACACATGGTCTCCGACACGGAAACTCATGTCTCGGCGACGAGTGTCAGCATAGCTCTTCTGCTTGACTTGGCGGCCTTCAAACGTTCTCTGACTAGTTGGACTTGCTCTTCTGCTTCGCGGAGAATATCCGGTCCAAAGACTAGCCCTTCTCTAGTCTCTGACCAGTTGAGGGGTGTGCGACATCTCCGTCCGTACAACACCTCAAATGGTGCCATCTGAAGGCTCGACTGATAACTGTTGTTATAGGAGAACTCGCAAAAGGGAGGCAATCTTCCCACTTGGCTCCATAGGCCAAGACACAAGCTCGGAGCATGTCTTCGAGAACTTGATTTACTCGTTCTGTCTGACCTCCGGTCTGTGTGTGGAAAGCTCTGCTGAAAGACAACTTGGTTCCCAAGGCTTCTTGGAATCTTTTCCAGAACCTTGAAGTAAACTGGGTGCCTCGATCTGACACAATTTCTTGTGGAACACCATGGAGGCTCACGATTCGGTTGATATATAGAGTTGCCAACTGGTTGCCTGAATAGGTAGTTTTGACAGGAATGAAATGGGACACTTTGGTCAAATGGTCGACTATGACCCAGATGGAGTCATGTCCTCTATTCGACCTTGGTAACCCAGTGATGAAGTCCATTCCGACTTTATCCCACTTCCACTCAGGAACCTTGAGTGGTTGGAGCAATCCATCGGGTCACTGCTATTCAGCCTTGACCCTTTGGCACACATCACACTTTGCAACATAAGTTGCAATCTCTCTTTTCATCCCGTGCAACCAGAATCTTTCCTTCAAGTCTTGATACATCTTGGTTCCTCTAGGGTGGATGGAATACTGAGTGTCGTGGGCTTCTTGCAGGATCAGGTTCTTCAGCTCCATCTTGTTTGGTACGCAGATGCGACCTTTGTACCAAACAATCCTGTGCTCGTCTTCGGAGAATCCTGGGGCCTTGCCTAGCTTCATCTTCTTCTTGATGCCTTCAATCCTTGCGTTCCCGCCTTGCGCCTTCTTGACTTCATCCATCAGGGTCGGTTTGACTTCCAGATGATCCAGAAATCCAGGGGTGACCAATTCCAAAATGAATTGTTCGAGCTCCTTACACAGGGTTGGCTGCCTCTTTTAAATTATGGCATTCAAGGAGCAAGCCTTCCTGCTTAAGGCATCGGCCACCACGTTAGCCTTCCTAGGGTGATATTGAACACTGAGGTCATAGTCTTTGATGAGTTCCAACCATCTTCGTTGCCTCATGTTCAATTCCTTTTGGGTGAAAATGTACTTCATACTTTTTTGGTCTGTGTATATCTCACACTGTTTCCCTAGGAGGTAATGCCGCCATGTCTTCAAGGCATGAACCACTGCTGCTAGCTCAAGATCGTGAGTAGCGTAGTTCTCTTCATGAGGTCATAGCTGCCTAGAAAGGTAAGCTATGACTCGGCCTTCTTGCATCAGAACGCTTCCCAATCCGGTTCGAGAGGCATCACAATATATCACGAACTCCTTGTGAATATCAGGTGTTGCCAGAACTGGGGCAGTGGTCAATCTCTTCTTGAGCTCTTGGAAGCTCTCCTCGCATTTTGGCGTCCACTCGAACTTCTTGTTTTTCTTGAGGAGCTGAGTCATCGGCCGGGCAATGCTAGAGAATCCTTCCACGAATTTGCGGTAATAACCCGCAAGTCCGAGGAAGCTTCTGACTTCCTTGACGGTCGTTGGAGATTGCCATTGGGTCACATCTTCAATCTTTGCGGGATCAACTGATAATCCTTCTTCGGTCAAGACATGACCTAAGAATCCAACTTTATGCAGCCAGAACTCACATTTGCTGAACTTGGCGTATAGTTGGTGCTCCCGAAGCTTGTCTAGGATCATCCTCAAATGTTGCTCGTGCTCTTCCTCCGTCTTCGAGAAGACAAGAATGTCATCGATGAAGACAACAACAAACTTGTCCAAATATTCCATGAAGACTTTATTCATGAGATACATGAAGTAAGCTGGGGCATTGGTTAACCCAAAGGACATGACCGTGCACTCGTACAGGCCATATCTGGTTACGAATGCCGTTTTCGGAATATCTTGGGGTCTGATCTTCAATTGGTAGTACCCAGATCTAAGGTCGATCTTGGAGAACACCTTGGCTCCGCTAAGCTGATCAAACAGATCTTCAATCTTGGGAAGTGGATATTTGTTCTTGATTGTAACTTCATTGAGGGAGCGATAGTCAATGCATAAGCGGATGGTACCGTCCCTTTTTGCCACAAACATAACGGGTGATCCCCAAGGGGAGGCACTTGGGCGGATAAATCCCTTCCTCAGCTGCTCTTCCAGTTGCTTCTTCAACTCGGCTAATTCTTCCGTCCCCATTCTATAAGGCTTCTTATAGATGGGTCCTGCCCCGGGCACGAGCTCGATAATGAACTCAATGTCACGGTCAGGGGGCATTCCCGGTAGTTCATCTGGAAAGACATCAGGATACTCGCATACCACCGGTACTTGCTCTAGCCCAACTTCAGACAGATAGTTGACTTGAGCGGCTTGAGCGGAAGAGGAGTTGGAAGCAAACTTAACTTCGACTCCTTGGTCATTGGTCACGGTGACAGTCCGATTGGCACAGTCTAATAAGCCTTGGTGCTTACTGAGCCAATCCATTCCTAAGATCTCATCCAAGCCTTGCGATCTTAGGATGATAAGGTCTGCTAGGAAGTCTACGCCGTTAATGGTAATACTGACTCCCTTACAGCCTATCTTGGCTCTCATCTCTGCTCCGGGGGTTTGTACCACCATGGGGTTATTCAGGGGTGTAGGGGTCATGCCACTTTTTAATGCAAATCTTTGAGTGACAAATGAATGCGTTGCTCCAGAATCAAACAAGACAGTTGCAGGTGCTGAGTTGACAAGGAACGTACCCAGCACGACGTCCGGGTCTTCCTGGGCTTCTTCAGCAGTGACGTGATTCACACGCCCCTTCCCATGGTTAGGCGGGTTGCAAGGAGCTGGGTTCCTTGGTGGCATCCCGCGGCCTTGTCCTGGGTTCTGCGCATTGGGGCACGGGGCATCAGGCTTCTTGTTGGGGCACACCCTTGAGATGTGTCCTGACTGACCACATTCAAAGCAAGTGACTTGGTTTGGATTATTGATCTTGTTGCCACCACTGTTATTGGGGTTGAATGCTGGCCTTGGGTTGGCATACTGCTGAGGCTGATAGTTGGTGCGAGGTGCAGGAGCTCTTGGTTGCTGATAGGCTGGCTTGACCAGGGCTGACTGCCACGGGCGAGGCTTCTAGTTGCTGGAACTTCCCTTGCTGACCATCTTGCGCTTGCGAGTGTCTTCCAAAGCACGCCGCTTGTCTTCAAGCATGAGTGCTTTGTTCACCAGGTCAGGGAAGGTCGGGCAGTCGCACACGACAAGCGAGTACTGCAGAGTCTGATTGAGGCCTTCCATGAAGCGCTCCCTTTTTGCAGCATCGGTGCTGACATCTTCAGGGGCATACCTTGACAGAACACTGAACTTCTGCATGTACTCCTTGACAGTGCCACTTCCTTGCTTCAGGTCTCGGAACTCATGCTTTTTGATAGCCATGATTCTAGAAGGAATGTGGGCTTGCGGAATTCTGCCTTGAAGTTGTCCCAAGTGATGTCTTGTCCAGCATGCATGACCTTGAATCCATCCCACCAAGCTCTAGCAGTCCCCCCGAGGCAATGGGCTGCATAAGCCACCTTCTCGCGGTCTTCGGTGCATCCGACTAGTTCCAGCAAGTCCTCAATGGTGCGGAGACAGTCGTCTGCATCCAGGGGTTCAGCAGTCTCGATGAAAGTTGGCGGTGCATGCTTCTTGAACTCTGCCAACGTGGAACGTCCATTGCCATTCCACGCCGGCTGGCGGTTGTTGGTGACAGCTTGAGCAATCAACTGAAGGGCTGCGGCGTTGGCTTGGCGTTCCTCTCAGAAAGCTTTGAGAAGCTGAGCCATGTCCATGTTCGGAGGAGGTGGTGGTGGTGGAGCTTGGTCGTTGGTTTGGTCGTGGCCTGCCTCTGATTGAGCGGATGCTCCGGCTTCAGGCTGCTGGGTAGAGGTACCGGTACGAGTTACAACAGGCATCCTGTTGGAGTGGTAAAAGGTCTCATGATTTGGAAGAGGGAAAGCAGTATAGATGGGTGCCTAGTAAGGGGGTGGTTGTGACACTAATCAAATCATGCAAGGGCCGAAAGGGCCAAACACATTCATTAAAATTCAAATGGGTGATGTAGTCGTTTACATATTCCCGAAGGAAGAATTCGACATACATCCAAACACAACAATAGCAAACACTAGATGGTTTCATATGAACCATACAAGGACTTGACTGCGCATAGGGGTTACATGACCTATCCTAACGTAGAGGTCACGAACTGGCATATCCGAGTTGCGAATAATGCCTAAGAGGCGGAATGCTCGGTCGCGTATTCTGGCTCTTCTGGGTCTTCCTCCTTGTCTTCATCTGTCTGGGCCCCCTTGTCACTTGAGGGTGTGGGGGAGTGGAGGAGCTGGATACGACGGTGCTTTGTTGGTGGTGCAGGGAAAAGCTTGCGATATTCCCTTGCCGTCATACGGCGTCGTCGAGGTGGTTCTTCATCCTTGGAAGATACATCTCTTGAGGGCCTTCCGCCTCGGTATGCGATAGCGGACTGTCCGAGAGGTGATCCTTCCTTCTTGATCCTATCTGTCTTCTCTTGTGCTCGACGAAGAAGTGCCTTGGTCTTGTGCAGTTCTTCTCGGAGCGTCATCGATTCCGAGGCCAAGTCTTGTGCCAAGCTATCGGCACATAGACTGAAGTAGGTATGGAATCGAAGCGAGAGTCCTTCCTTCAGTGGAGGGGCTAGTGCGCTGCTCTCATCTTCACCTTCCTTCCGGTAAGGCAAGAAGCGGGTTGTCATCTTGGCTGCCATCTCCGGAAGAAGCTCGCGGAGACGGGTTAGTGCCTTGAGTGCAGTAGCCCCGACAGCGAGAGGTAGTGTTTCCATCTGGGGTCCCTCAAAGAACCAACTTGTGGGAGGATCGTTTGCCTTCACGATCACTTCCACATGGTACTCCACCTCAGTGTCGCTAACCCAATGCTCAAGGTAGGTGAGGATGGGTGCTCGGTGGAACTGTCACTCCTGGAGGCTATCCTCGAGAAGCAAGGGAAACCCAGTGGTGAGGTGCTCTTCAGGTACAGCGGCCATCTACAAAGGGTGAATAGGAGAGGTTAATAAGCTGATGATATCTCAGGTTGGTAAGGTTTAGAAAAGAAGAGAGGTTCAGAAGGTTTTTGAAAAAGGGGTCTCATCTAACTAACGCCCATGCTAACTAAGGCTTCATACAGTCAGGTTGGTTCTGATACCAGCTCTGTGGGGACCCCGACTTAAGAGTAGAGATCACCGAATGCACGTGTACAGTGATCCCAGAGATCAATGCTCACTGAACACACAGAAGCTGAATAACAAGAGTCTTACATCCATACATACCGTCTTACACAAATTATGGCCATTATGGCCAAGTCTTACATAGATAAAGCCTCAAGGGCTGAACAGCAAATAACTCGAATAGCGGAAGTCTTCGATGATAAGTAGAACCCATGCCATCTGCCTTAACCCTACAGGCATTCTGACTGGGATAGCATCCTAGTTCGCATGTTCGTCTCCATAGAATTCTTCTTCATATTCCTGCTAGCTCTTCCATGCCTGGCCAATTAAATAACCAGTGGCAAGCCAATGAGTACTTTGAATGTACTCGCAAGCAACCCATGATTTGGTTCAAGATAATAATACAATTATACAACAATGAGCAAACTAGCCACAAGCAAGTATAAATATTCTACCATCAAATGTATGCATCAACAAGTTCAAGTAACCTCGAGGACAGGTTACAGACATCAACATGAATAGGATTCAACTCAATGAGTCAAGTCACCACCTTGACTCAACATACACACACACAAGGTTTCGCAAACATTGGACGTAGCCCAAGAGCGGTTACCCAACTGTCCTTGACCGTGGACACGGCTATTCGAATAGTTTTACACTCTGCAGAGGTTGCGCACTTTACCCACAAGATCCGGGAAGCTTTCGTGTCACCCACGATCCCTTAGTACCTCAAGTACTCGGGGGAAGCACCCGGTCATTATCTTTCCCTAGACGACACTAACATAGGGTCCACTCGTTGGTGCACAACCCTCGAGTACAAACAATAGATCATGGGACTTGCCCTATTTTTAATGTCACACGTACACGAAGGGACCAACGGTGTGTCCGGTGCCCTGTGAAAATAGTCATGGTCGCCTATCCGAGCACGACCCCGTCCCGGGAAAGACCTCAAGTCTTCCCGTCACTAGTAATGTGGGCACCATGCTAGTATCGGCCTAAGTAATCAATAATGCCGCGTCGCATAAGGGGTAGAGTGGTTGTACATGTATGGTTGGAATAACGGTCGCAACTTAAACCAATCCGTTTGAAAAACATCACACACACTTGTCTTGGTACACCACTTCGTCATCAAGTGGTTACCCATCTCATCTTTTTCCCCCGGGCATAAGTGGTACCCGATGGGGTCTTAAAAGAATGCAACCACGAAGGCATCATGGCACACATGCATCTCAAAGCATCACTACTAGTCATTTGCAATGCATCTAGCACATAGCAAGATTATGAGTAAAGCATGCATCATGTGGTGGTTCTTAACTAAGTCACCACCGTCATTCTTATCATCATGCATTTGGAAACAAATGGGTTCCGAAGAACACAAGTGTATCATGGTCAAAGGGCTGCTTGCCTGGATTGGCTTGGTCTTCAAAGTCTTCAAATCCTTCCCCTCCTTCTTCTTCAGCAACCTCGTCAAATACGGTATCTAATCTTCGCAAAATAACAACGAGAAAATAAGACCACAATAAAAACAGAAAAATCAAAGTGCTCAGAAAAATGTCAACTTATTTTTGTTAAATACTAGAGGGAAAACTAAGATGGCAAAAATTCCTAGTTTGAGATTTGGAGTGGCAGAATGGGGTACATGAATATTTGAACAGAAGTTTTAATGTTCAAATATGAATTTAATTTTGAACAGAACAGGAAAGGTCCATAGACATGTGTAAATGTGACATCATTAAATAGGTTGGAATTTTACAAGTTTTTAGGAACTGGAATTAATTCATTTGGATATATACTTAATTCTGTGGAATTATTTGAAAATCCATAGAAAAGAAAAAGAGAAAAATGCTCTGTGCCATTGGGCCAGAATGGCCACAGTGCAACGGCCCAGGGCAAAATCAGCCCACCGCACGGCGCCAGCGCGTGCCAGGGTTTTTTTTTAACCTGACGGGCGGGGCCCGGCGGTCAGCGTCAGAGAGGGGAGAGAGAGAGAGGTGAGGATGACAGGCGGGGCCCGCCTGTCATCTTCAACCTCGCGGCCAGAGAAGCGGCGAGCTCACCGGCGGCGATACGGTGCACGGCGGGGCAAGCTGAGGGCAGGAATGGGCTCAGCAGAGTGTCGCCGTTCTAGTGGCGGTGGTGCGGGTCGCCGGAGGGGCCTGGTTCGCCGGTGGCGAGGACACGCGGCGGAGGAGCGTCGGGAGGATGCTGCTCCGGTCGATTCCGGCAGCTGCAGAGAGGGGAAAGAGGGGGAAACGCATCAGTCACGTGCTGTGGTGCTATATCGAGCGAGAGGGAAGGCTAGGGCGGCCTGTACCGGGCTGGCGACGGGAAACCGCCGCGGCGGAGCTCGAGCTGGATCTCGAGCTCGGGCGGGTCTGGAGATGGGGCGAGTGGCTCTGGGGATGATTGAGAGAGTGAGAGTGCTGCTGGTGAAGAGAGGAGGGGCTCGGGGGCCCTATTTATAGGGGGACGGCGAGGTGCCGTGAACCTGTGCGCCGGCGAGCCTCTGCTCGTCGCCACAGTGCACGGGAGGCGCTGGGGATGCGTCCGTGTTGTTGCTGGACGAGTCCCAGGGCAGAGGGAAGGAAGAGGGGGAGCGGGGGATGCTTCTGGAGCTGCGCGCGTGTGAAGCCAGAGGTTGGAGCTCGCGGGCGGCCGGCGCGCGTGCGAGGGCGTTCACTGGAGGGAGAAGGAGGAGGGGGACAGCGCCGGGGGGAGTTGCGGACGTCGAGGCGCGTTGAACGGCGCGAGGGGGAAGCACGAGGTGGTCGGGGCGATGGATTGGGCGAGGCTACAGTGCGGGTGCGCACTGTAGCACGCTCTGGAGCATGCTTATCGCATGCCACGGCATGCCGTTGGATCACTGGGCGTGTCCGCCGTGTCTGGGGGGTCCAGCACGAAGTAAACAAACCAGCTGTGGCCTTGGATGCTTTGGGGGTTCAGTGAGAGAGGAGGGAAGCTGGTAGATGGGTAGAATTGGGCTGTCCAGCAAGGTAATTTAGGGTTTTCACCCTTCAATCATGGAGCTCTGGTCCAGAGGAAGTTACTAGGGGTAGAATGTAACTAGGTGAAGCTGTGGTTGAAAGTTGAAGCAAGAGTAACTAGTAAAAGAGGTCAAGATGATGGTTTTGGTAAAATGGCAGAAGGTGTTTGATCAAGTTTTGAGCAAGCAAATGATCTCCACTAGCCATGACATTTAACAGGTTTGAATGTCATATGGAAATAGGGTGTTCCACCAAATTTGGGCTTGTTTGAATAAACTAGCCAATGTAACTTTGGTGAACCCTAGAATTCAACAGAAATGGTTTCACCATGTTTGAGTCAAGCTAATCATCTCCCCTTAATGCACCACTTGGTGTAGTTTCATCATTTGGGGTATTGATCATGCTCACAAAGTTTGAAGCTCCAGGTAAAAAGTTGGTAATGTAAAGTTGTTCAAATTTGAATTTGAACAGAAATGGTTTTGGGGTATTCTGATCAAGTTACCCTTCTCCAAAACTTGTGCCATTTGGTCTAGATGCCTTATTAGGCCATTCTAGCATGTGCACCAAGTTTGAGAGCATTTGGACAAGTTTGGCAATGTAAAGTTGCTCAAACTTCAGATATGGACATAATGGTTTTGAAGGGTTTTGAGGATGTTATCTTGCTTCCCAAGGCATGGGGCTTGGCAAGATCATCAAATATGTCATATATGCCATGATAGAATTTCCCTGGAATTTTTGGAGAATAATTCCTTTGTAAATATTTCAAAAGCTTGAAATATCCAGAAAGGGTTTCTGAGGGATTAGCCCATTATTTTGAACATGACCAAGTGTTGAAACTCTTATATATGGACAATATATGTCCTATGAGTTTCCCTGAATTTTGGCAAAATTTTTTGAAATACTTAAATAATTTTTTCCCTATTAAAGACCATTTCTGGCCTTAAGAAAAAGCTTTTAAATAAAATAGGAAAATAACTTTTAAAATTATAATTTTGTGGTTTCTGGGAGTCCTATATCTACTAGGTCTCAAATATACTTTTTGAAATAATTTTCTCACCCTAAATCAAGCACTTGCAGTGCAAACCTCAATTCAGGGGTTTTTTGGAATACTAATTTTTGAAAATACATTTTGGCCAAATTAATTTTATAAGAAAATACCATACTGCTATAAAACACTTGGCATGATCATTGGGCAGAAGTTTTGGGTATGGAGATGAATTCCACAAGAGGTAATAGTTGACTTTAATGAGCACATGAAAAACATAGGAAGAAAAACTCAATTCCAAATAAAAGTCAAATGATGCCAAAATTTTTGCTGGTCCAAATTTTCATGCTTCTATGATGCAAATGACATGTTATAAAATGCAGGGTGTGACAGCTGGCACTGTTCTCGCGCTCACTCCTCCCCGTCCTCCATCTTCTTCCTTGCTCTTGTCATCGTCGTCGCAGCGAGCCGCCGCCCAAACCATGTCCGCTCCGGCACCTCCCCGACACCATGGCCAGTGGGACGACAGCGAGGTCCTGCAGGAGCACATCGACGTCCTCCGGCGGTCGCGGAAGCTGCCCCCGGCCAACAGGGTCGCCGTGCGCCTGGCGTCGGTGGCGGAGATCAGGCCGGCCCCGCGGCAAGGTGAGCGGGTCGTCTTCCGCTCGCACTTCCCGTGCGGATTCGGCCTCCCGGCGAGCGGTTTCTTCCGCTCCTTCCTGGAATTCTTCCACATCCAACCCCACCACCTTACGCCAAACACGGTGATGACGCTCTCGTCCTTCGTCGTCCTTTGCGAAGTATACCTCGGCATCCTCCCCACCATAGAGCTTTGGACCAAGCTCTTCTACGTGAAGCTCGGCACCGCCGTCCAGAGCGTGCCCGCCGAGTGCGGGGGGTGCATTGCGGTGAAGCGCAGCGGGACGAAGAACTTCTTCCCGGTGCCGCAGTTTGTGGGGTCGGTGAAGCAATGGCACAAGACGTACTTCTACGTCTCCAACGCCGACCCCGAGCAGGATTTCATCTGCCTGCCGGAGTGGGTGCCGGGGCCGCTTGCCGAGCCTCGTGACTCCTGAAGGACCCGGCCTGCCACCCTCACCGAAGGCGCTTCCATCACGCTGCGCCATCTCCGGGAGCTGAGATACAGCGAGGGCTTGGTCTTCGCGGATCTGTTGCTCACGTTTGCTGAGCGTCGGGTGCTGCCGCTGTAGCGCCGCTCTCACCTGATATGTGACATGAGCGGGCGCCGGGACCCCAGCCGGACGTGCACCAAGCCCCTGCCATACGGGGAGGTGGCCCGCCTTGTGAACCACATCTCCAGCTGCAGGGTCTCCGACTCCGGCTGGGCCTTCGACAAGCCACCGTATAGCAACGGCAATCTGCCGCCCGCAGTAAGCTCTTCATCCTTCTCTTTTCTTTCTTTTTCGTCCGGCTGCTGTAGCCGTCTGATCCTGATATCTTGTTCAGATCTTCCCTGGCCAGCCGGCGCCGGGCTCTGACCAGCTGGGCCGCCCCTAGAGCCGGATCGCTCCCAGAGCGACACAAGCGACCCCGATCTTGGGGCCGTCGCCATGGAGGAGGAGGAGGTGACGGGCGGTCGGGCCAGCCATCGGGCGGCCTACCGGAAGGCGGTGTTGAGAGCTGGCCGGATGACGACGAGGAGGTGGAGGAGGCACCCGTCTGCGCCAGCCTGCAGGCCAGGCCGTCTGGCACAGCCGGCGGTGGGAAACGGCGGTCCTCATCAGGGCCGACTGGTGCCCCACCCAAGAAGCTCTGGCTGTCAACCGCCGCCACGAGGCGTCGAGAGGCGGCCGCCAGGGCGAACGTGCCGAAGATGCCCAAGGCCAGGCCGATTGTGTCTGGGTAAGTGTTCTGCATTCCTTCTTTGTGTGATACTCATCTTCTCAGCTGATCCCCTCTTGATTGACTCCCCGTTTCTTTGGGATATCCGCGCAGCGCGCCACTTTCCCTCCCGCGGGTGCCAGCGGGCTCTGTTATGGGAGGCTCGGATGCCCCTCCTACGCCACCTTGCGTGGATCCAGCCCCCGCGCTCCGGGAGGCGACAGAGAGGAATGCCCGCGAGGCGCGCGCGGAGCGCGAGGCCGCGGATCGTGAGCGAGCGGTGGTCGATGCCGCCGCCCAGGCGGAGGCCGAAGCCGCCAAGAAGGCCCAGGCAGATGGCGTCCGAGTCCGAGAATGGGAAACGGGCCCTCAGCAGCCAGCGGGCCACATCGTTCGCCCGGAGTCAGGGTCTCTGGAGCCATCGGCCCAGGCGCCAGCTGCTGACGAGCAGCCGGCTCCAGGCGATAGGGGGGAAGACTGCGTCATTCTGGAGATGCCGCCACCGCCCCCCACGCCGCCTGCTGGGGAGCAGGGCAGTGATGTCTACACACGCTTCTACTCTTGTAGACTATGTTGGGCCTCCAAGCGCAGAGATTTGTAGGACAGCAGCAATTTCCCTCAAGTGGATGACCTAAGGTTTATCGAACTCAGGGAAGTAGAGGTTGAAGATGGTCTCTCTCAAGCAACCCTGCAACTAAGATACAAGAAGTCTCTTGTGTCCCCAACACACCTAATACAACTAGGAGTTGTATAGGTGCACTAGTTCAGCGAAGAGATGGTAAAATATGGATGATAGGAGTGGCAAAGCAAAGTAATATAAATCTGAAATAAAAAGTGCAGCAAGCAAACAAGTGGTAAACGTGAGCACAAATGGTATTTCAATGGTGGAAACAAGGCCTAGGGATCATACTTTCACTAGAGGCAACTCCCAACAACATTAACATAATCGAATCACATGATATTTCCCATAAAACATGCAATGGAGACGCACCCGGAGGTCATTCCTTCGTGGTCAAGAGAGGACGAGAATTATGTAGGGCTACAAAAGCACACCTCAAAGTTCGTAGTTCTCAATCTAAGGATTTCCCAATGTCACCGCGGCCATCCAAAGAGAGTCCCACAATCACCACAACATATCTAAAGGATAGTCAAAGACAAGACTCTCAATCCTAAATCAACACACAAGAGAGGAAATCACTCATGAAAATATTTTTCTAATCCATGTCCAATAGACCGCTGTCACCTTGGTCTCGGGGATTATACTAGATAAAGACAAGTGAGTACATCAATCCAATACATAGAGGAAGGGCAAATATCATGGGATCACCCTAGATTAACATAGCCTATGATCACAACGAAGATCACATCATGGGAGAGAGAGATAACCACATAGCTACACGTACGAGCCCTCGGCCCCGGAGAAGACTACTCATACATGGACATGGTGAGGAGGAGGTTGATGATGGTGTTGATGGAGAGGTGCAGCCCCGCGAGGAGGAGATGGCCGGCGGCAGCCACGGAGGCGGCGGCGGCGGCCCTTGGGGCGGCGGCGGCCCTAGGGGGCAGCGGCTCCTTAGCCCCCCTTCTTCCTTGTGGATGGTGCTGCAATGGTGCTGGTCCTCCCTCCAAGACGGCGGCTCGGGAGGAGCAAAATTCGTGGCCCTTGGTGACCTAGGTTTCCTCTCTTTATATAGACTCTCGGATTCCCGTCATCAGATTTTGGGCCTCAGTAAAACGGGCTTTACTCGGCCGTCCGGACTCCGATTTGGACGAATTTTATATCCAGAAGCATCGCCTCGAAATTCCCCACAACTTTCGCAACTAACTTTTTCCGTTTGACGTCGTCTTCGGGCCGGAACGTGACAATCTTTAAAAAACGTTCTCAGACAGATTTCAGGAAAGTCAGAGTCCTACTCCAATACGACTCCTTTTGCGTTTTTGTCAATTTCCAAGTAATTCCTACACAATAAAGTGTAAAACAAGAACATTGTGCACTTTTGCAACCATTAGTAGGTTAGTCCAAATATGATCAAAAGTGTATGGAAGTGCATAAATATCATAGCAATATCACACAAAAAAGGCAAGGAGCAAGCAGAAATTATAGATACGTTTTGGACGTATCAACATCCCCAAGCTTAATTCCTGCTCGTCCTCGAGTAGGTAAATGATAACAAGCATAATTTCTGTGGTGACATGCTATTAACCATATAAGAACTTTTAACAGTCAAATGACAAATGCTTACTGAGATAATGAATCTGTAGTAATTAAGTTTCCTCATGAGAATATCACAAAGAACTGAAAGTTTTACAATATGATACTGAAACACTCAATAGATTTGTAGTGAGCATGGTGTGCAAACATGACAAAGTGATACCTCGCTTGCCCCCTTTAGTGAAGCAAAACATAAATGCAGGGGCACCTCCAAGGTTTAAGTGACGACTAGATACAATGATTTCAGAATAAATGATATCATAATCATGCAAAAGACAATGGTACTTTGGGACAATGCACATTACACTCAGAATGACAATCATGCTCTCAATAGTTGGTGCTTTAAAGAAGGTGGAGACTCTCGAACCGTGGCTTTTGTTGGCAAGGTTGAAAACCCGTGGTCGGAAACAAAAACTAAACATGTACCAGAGCTCTTGGTTTTAAAAACAGAGGTAATAATTATTATTTTAGAATATGCATATTTCGTCAACGAATGCTAGCAGATAACTCAATTACTTCTTGAGCTGGACAAGTTTCGAGGAACGGCTCCCGAATGAGGATGATCACATCCTCTTAATCTCCTTTGTTTATCACTGCCAAAGTTTTCTGATTTCTCATGAACAAAGCGTGAAGGAGGGTTTGTTTGTTTGTATATATTTTTAATGAGCCGGGCGCACTCTATGCCAGTTCCTTCTCGTATTATGGGTTTGCACATTAGACATGCAATCCCGGGGTGAAGCTTGTCCAACTTAAAAAGATCATGAATTAACTACTACTTCCTCATGAGCTAAAACAGAGGCACAAAAGAGAAATGTTTTTTTTGAATAATTTCGAGATGGTACATGAAAGTCTTCGTTAGGAATGGCAGGTAAATACCATGTATAGGAAGGTATGGTGGACTCATATGGCATAACTGGTTTAAACGATTTGGATGCACAAGCAGTCAGTCCGCTTAGTACAGGCGAAGGTTAGCAAAAGACTGGGAGCGACCAACTAAAAGAGCAATGACGGTCATAATCATGCAGAGCGACAAAGCAACATTGAATCGGGCATGGAAGTTATATCGCCACTCAGAAATTAAAGATCATCAAGGCTTGATAGACTTTCTTTACAGTCTTAAATATGCGTGAGCATATGCCAAGTCAATCAAAATAAATTCTTGGGGGAAGATATCACTAAACCATACCACATCATAGGCAAACAAATCATGTTGGTACTTCAATAACACATTGAGAACCCCCCAGCTATTTGAGACTAATCATAAGAAAACATGAACTACTAAGCACCATTATGCACATAGCATTTTTTTCACAGACATATCAACCAGTGCAACAGAAGCCAACTCTCTTAACAAGATAAGCATGATAACTAAAGAGAGTTCCAGCGACCAACTAAACAAAAGCTCTTTAAAAAGATAAGCATGAAAACTAAGAGCTGAACATGATAGTAGCTATTGAAAGACAAAGAACACACACAGTAAGGATAGACATGAAAATTCTATGTTATGTTCTAGGTTGAAGTGGAGCGTGTTTCTCTCCCACACAAAGAAAGCTGAGTTCCAACTCGTTATGAACAGCAAGCAAAGCTAAAGAAACTAAAAAGGAAACTAAAAGCAAGACGCTCCAAGCATAGCACATAACACATGAAGTGATAAAAATATAGTGGAACGAAAGACGAACTGATAATGTTGATGGAGAAGGGGATGCACGGGGGCATACCCAAGCTTAGACGCTTGAGTCTTCTTGAATATTTCTTGGGGGTGCATGGGGGCATCCCCAAGCTTGAGCGTTTGACACTCCTGAATCTTTTTATCATCTTCCCTCGCACACTTGAAAACTCCCTTCATACATAACTCATCATAATCTGATTAGCGAGGTTAGTACCCTTAATAAAATAATTTTTCCTTGCTGGAAATAAGGATATTCTTGAAGTTCTACTGTTTCTCAAGATTGCCAAAAGGTTTTTGCAAAGAAAAAGCAAGCTCAAGGTTTGCAAAATGAAGGAAAGGCAAAACAGGACAGAATCTGTGAAAAACAGACCAGCAGGTAGTAAATAATTTTTTCGCGGCATTTCTGCAACTCAAATCAAAAAACTCAGAACAGACGCCCGAAAGACAATTGTATAGAGCACGCTGTCGAAAAAATTCAGACCACAAAGATGATCTGGTGATTTTATACGAATTTTTCTATCCAAGGACAGAATCTGTTTCCTGGACAGCACGTCACAACTTTTGAACTTTCTTGCAATCGGAGGCTAAACTTGGCACAAAGCTGAAAAATAAAGATACAATGATGTTGCTACTGTAGTAACAAACATCAAGACCACTATAAACTGAAAGAACAAACTGAAAGCAAAGATAACAAGGGTTGTCTCCCTAGAGCTCTTTCTTTATAGCCATAAAGATAGGCTTAAGACTTTAATGATGCTCTCGTAGGAATAAGAGTTGAAGAACAAAAGAGAGCATCAAGAAGCAAATACCAAATACATTGAAGCCTAACATGCTTCCTATGCATAGGAATATTGCAATGGAATAATTCATTGAAGCACAAAGCAATAAGCATAGGAAGACAAAACAAGTGCAGCTTCGAAACCTTCAACATAAAGAGAGGGAACTTAATATTATTGAAATATCTATAAGCATATGTTCCCTTCTCATAATAATTTTCAGTGGGATCACGAATAAACTCAACAATATAAGCATCACATAAAGCATTGTTACCATGATCCACATGCAAAAAGGTACTCTTACTCTCCACATAAGCATCTTTGGGGAGCCCATGGTTAGGACTTTTTAGCATTAACGTTTTCAGTCTCCCCCAAGCTTGAGCTACGCTCTCTCCGTCATGAGGATAGAAATTATAAACATAATTCCTATTCTCATGGACTTCATGAAGAGGATAAAACTTGGAGTAAAAGAGAGACATAAGCTGTTGCCAATCAAGCAAGTGCAAGTTATCGAGAAGCTTATACCAATCTGAAGCTTTATCTATAAGTGATACGGCGAACAATTTCCTCATGACAAACTCCATTGATACACCTGCAAGCTTAAATAATGAACATAGTTGTGACAGATATAGCAAGTGTTCACCGGGATGTCTGTCTCCTGCATAACGATTAGCCAAAACATAATCGATAATACCAGCCGGTATTTTATAGGGCACAATTTCAGTAGGAGGAGGAGCAACCACCACAGGTGTGGGGCGTCTTCCCACAAGCAACGAACTAAGATTACGGTTTTCCATAAACATAACTAGTGAAATAAAAACAAGAAACAAAAAGATTTAATTGCAAGATCTAAAGATATACCTTCAAGCACTCACTTCCCAGGCAACGGCGCCAGAAATAGCTTGATGTCTACACACGCTTCTACTCTTGTAGACTATGTTGGGCCTCCAAGTGCAGAGGTTTGTAGGACAGCAGCAATTTCCCTCAAGTGGATGACCTAAGGTTTATCGAACTCAGGGAAGTAGAGGTTGAAGATGGTCTCTCTCAAGCAACCCTGCAACTAAGATACAAGAAGTCTCTTGTGTCCCCAACACACCTAATACAACTAGGAGTTGTATAGTTGCACTAGTTCAGCGAAGAGATGGTAAAATATGGATGATAGGAGTGGCAAAGCAAAGCAATATAAATCTGAAATAAAAAGTGCAGCAAGCAAACAAGTGGTAAACGTGAGCACAAATGGTATTCCAATGGTGGAAACAAGGCCTAGGGATCATACTTTTACTAGAGGCAACTCCTAACAACATTAACATAATCGAATCACATGATATTTCCCATAAAACATGCAATAAAGACGCACCCGGAGGTCATTCCTTCGTGGTCAAGAGAGGACGAGAATTATGTAGGGCTACAAAAGCACACCTCAAAGTTCGTAGTTCTCAATCTAAGGATTTCCCAATGTCACCGCGGCCATCCAAAGAGAGTCCCACAATCACCACAACATATCTAAAGGATAGTCAAAGACAAGCACCAAGAGACTCTCAATCCTCAATCAACACACAAGAGAGGAAATCACTCATGAAAATATTTTTCTAATCCATGTCCAATAGACCGCTGTCACCTTGGTCTCGGGGATTATACTAGATAAAGACAAGTGAGTACATCAATCCAATACATAGAGGAAAGGGAAATATTATGGGATCACCCTAGATTAACATAGCCTATGATCACAACGAAGATCACATCATGGGAGAGAGAGATAACCACATAGCTACACGTACGAGCCCTCGGCCCCGGAGAAGACTACTCACACATGGACATGGTGAGGAGGAGGTTGATGATGGTGTTGATGGAGAGGTGCAGCCCCGCGAGGATGAGATGGCCGGCGGCAGCCACGAAGGCGGCGGCGGCGGCCCTTGGGGGCGCGGCGGCGGCGGCGGCCCTAGGGGGCGGCGGCGGCCCTTGGGGCGGCGGCGGCCCTAGGGGGCAGCGGCTCCTTGGCCCCCCTTCTTCCTTGTGGATGGTGCTGCAATGGTGCTGGTCCTCCCTCCAAGACGGCGGCTCGGGAGGAGGAAAATTCGTGGCCCTTGGTGACCTAGGTTTCCTCTCTTTATATAGACTCTTGGATTCCCGTCATCAGATTTTGGGCCTCAGTAAAACGGGCTTTACTCGGCCGTCCGGACTCCGATTTGGACGAATTTTATATCCAGAAATCGCCTTGAAATTCCCCACAACTTTTGCAAGTAGACTTTTTCCGTTTGACGTCGTCTTCGGGCCGGAACGTGAAAATCTTTAAAAAAACGTTCTCAGACCGATTTCAGGAAAGTCAGAGTCCTACTCCAATACGACTCCTTTTGCGTTTTTGTCAATTTCCAAGTAATTCCTACACAATAAAGTGTAAAACAAGAACATTGTGCACTTTTGCAACCATTAGTAGGTTAGTCCAAATATGATCAAAAGTGTATGGAAGTGCATAAATATCATAGCAATATCACACAAAAAAAGGCATGGAGCAAGCAGAAATTATAGATACGTTTTGGACGTATCAGGCAGCCGGCCAGCGGGGACGGAGGCGCCGCCAGTTGGGGGCGTGCTGGTGACTGGCCCGCAACCGGCCCCCCGAGCCCCAACCCGCCGGCGCCTTGTGAGGGCGGTCTCCATGCCGCAACAGGTGGAGGTCGGCGGGGCCAGCTCGTCCGCGCCGGAGAATGAGGCGACCAGCGCGGCGCCGTCAAGTTGGAGGCCCGGAGGTGGCGGCGCGTGGATCATCGCGTCGCGGGACGTCCTTGACCACTTCAAATCCTTGGGCAACGTCGTGCAGATGGCAGTGCAGGAGTTCGTGGCCACACGGTCCTCTGTTCGGATACGTGTGCTTCGTGTTCCTTTGTTTTTTATTCCTTCAATTTCTTCTGTGGGGGCGCGCCAGCGCACCAACTGGGTGTAGTCCCCGAGTTCCGAGCCGGCTGCTGAGCAGGCGGCTTGGAACTCCTAAGTGTGCGTCGTGGGCTGATTTTGCGTCTTGCTGCAGTAGTACCACAACCTCCGCGTGGCCTCCTACAACGCTCAGCGCTAGGAGCTGGCGCAGCTGCAGGCTGGCTTGGCAGACAGCCGAGGTGAGTGCCTCCTCTTCTCCTTGCGGGGGCGCGTCAGCGCACCCGCTGGGTGTAGTTACCGAGTTCCGAGCCGGCTGCTGAGCAGGCGGCTTGAAACTCCAAGGTTATCTTTTTGCCGCTGACATTTGTTGTTTTTCTTCCTCCCTTGCCAGCGGTCGCAGCCGACCTCCGCAACCAGCTGGGCGAGGCCCAGTCGGAGCTGGCTGCTAAGGAGCGGGAGCGTGGTCTTGCCGCTCAGGACCGCGACCGCCTGGCCAAGGAGCTGGCGGACCAGGCGGCGGCCCACAAGGTCGAGCTTGGGAAGATGTTAGACGCCGAGACACTTCTGCGGGCCGAATTAGAGACCGAGCGCTCGAATTGGGCCGAGAAGGAGGCGGCTCTCCAAGACGGCTATGTAGCCATTGGAGACATGGCTGACGGTGAGATGTCTACCCTTTCATCTTGTATTCGCCGTTTGTAACAGCCGTCTTTCTTTTCTTCCGATCCTTCTTCTAGTTTTGGTAGAGTTCTTCCCGGGCTACTCTGTGGACGCCACCCAGGCCATCGAAGCCGAGCATGCTGCGAGGCGCCAGGCGGGCCGGGCGATCGCACCCAACGTGCCCAGGACCCCGGCCGAGGAGCTTCTTGCCATTCGGGTGCATCTCCTGCCGGTCCGTCGTCTGCTTCGCCGTCTGCAGCGTGCTGGCGCCCAGGTCCTGGCCGCCCTGTGGCCAGGTGTGCCAGCACTCCGCACTCCCAGTCGGACGGCCGACTGGCTGGAGGCGGCCGGCCAACACTTCGAGGCCTGGAAGGGCTCCGCAGCGAGGGCTGGCGCGTGGACCGCCCTAGAATTCGTCAAGAGCTGGTATCCTAGCCTGAGCCTTGAACGGCTGGAGACCTTCCGTGCGGAGGCCCAGCCTGAGCTGGCCGTGGTGCAGAAGGAGCTCATCCAACGCGCCGCCGCCCTTGCCGAATACGCCAACACCTCCGTCTTCATCCCGGAGTTGGACGACAGGGGCCTTGTGGTGCCGCCTGGCAACTTCAGGCTGGACCTGGCGGCGTCTGAGGAGCCTGACGAGGAGATCGCCTCGAGTGAAGGTGACGAGGAGAAGGAAGGTAGCGACGAGGAGGCCAGCTCCCAGGAGGCGGACCCGTCAGCTAGCCGCCAGCCTGACCAGTCCTCGACAAGCGGACCAGGAGTGATGGCCCCGCCTGCCGCAGGAAGCGGCCAGACCGAGACCCACCAGGCGCCCCCCCGGAAGCCGGCTCCGTTGTGCCGCCTGCCCAGCCTTCTGCGCCTTAAGTTTTTTTCTTTTGTATCCTCTATTTCCCTGTAAGCCATCGGGCGGCCTACCGGAAGGCGGTGTTGAGAGCTGGCCAGATGACGACGAGGAGGTGGAGGAGGCACCCGTCCGAGCCAGCCCGCAGGCCAGGCCGTCTGGCACAGCCGGCGGTGGGAAACGGCGGTCCTCATCAGAGCCGACTGGTGCCCCACCCAAGAAGCTCCGGCTGTCAACCGCCGCCACGAGGCGTCGAGAGGCGGCCGCCAGGGCGAAGGTGCCGAAGATGCCCAAGGCCAGGCCGATTGTGTCTGGGTAAGTGTTCTGCATTCCTTCTTTGTGTGATACTCATCTTCTCAGCTGATCCCCTCTCGATTGACTCCCCGTTTCTTTGGGATATCCGCGCAGCGCGCCACTTTCCCTCTCGCGGGTGCCAACGGGCTCTGTTGTGGGAGGCTCGGATGCCCCTCCTGCGCCCCCTTGCGTGGATCCAGCCCCCGCGCTCCTGGAGGCGGCGGAGAGGAATGCCCGCGAGGCACGCGCGGAGCGCGAGGCCGCGGATCGTGAGCGAGCGGTGGTCGATGCCGCCGCCCAGGCGGAGGCCGAAGCCGCCAAGAAGGCCCAGGCAGATGGCGTCCGAGTCCGAGAATGGGAAACGGGCCCTCAGCAGCCAGCGGGCCACATCGTTCGCCCGGAGTCAGGGTCTCTGGAGCCATCGGCCCAGGCGCCAGCTGCTGACGAGCAGCCGGCTCCAGGCAATAGGGGGGAAGACTGCGTCATTCTGGAGACGCCGCCACCGCCCCCACGCCGCCTCCTGGGGAGCAAGGCAGCCGGCCAGCGGGGACGGAGGCGCCGCCAGTTGGGGGCGTGCTGGTGACTGGCCTGCAACCGGCCCCCCGAGCCCCAACCCGCCGGCGCCTTGCGAGGGCGGTCTCCATGCCGCAGCAAGTGGAGGTCGGCGGGGCCAGCTTGTCCGCGCCGGAGAATGAGGCGACCAGCGCGGCGCCGTCAAGTTGGAGGCCCGGAGGTGGCGGCGCGTCGATCATCGCGTCGCGGGACGTCCTTGACCACTTCAACTCCTTGGGCAACGTCGTGCAGACGGCAGTGCAGGAGTTCGTGGCCACGCGGTCCTCCGTTCGGGTACGTGTGCTTCGTATTCCTTTGTTTTTTATTCCTTCAATTTCTTCTGTGGGGGCGCGCCAGCGCACCCACTGGGTGTAGTCCCCGAGTTCCGAGCCGGCTGCTGAGCAGGCAGCTTGGAACTCCTAAGTGTGCGTCGTGGGCTGATTTTGCGTCTTGCTGCGGTAGTACCACAACCTCCGCGTGGCCTCCTACAACGCTCAGCGCCAGGAGCTGGCGCAGCTGCAGGCTGCCTTGGCAGACAGCCGAGGTGAGTGCCTCCTCTTCTCCTTGCGGGGGCGCGTCAGCGCACCCGCTGGGTGTAGTCCCCGAGTTCCGAGCCGGCTACTGAGCAGGCGGCTTGGAACTCCAAGGTTATCTTTTTGCCGCTGACATTTGTTGTTTTTCTTCCTCCCTTGCCAGCGGTCGCAGCCGACCTCCGCAACCAGCTGGGCGAGGCCCAGTCGGAGCTGGCTGCTAAGGAGCGGGAGCGTGGTCTTGCCGCTCAGGACCGCGACCGCCTGGCCAAGGAGCTGGCGGACCAGGCGGCGGCCCACAAGGTCGAGCTTGGGAAGATGTCAGACACCGAGACACTTCTGCGGGCCGAATTCGAGACCGAGCGCTCGAATTGGGCCGAGAAGGAGGCGACTCTCCAAGACGGCTATGTAGCCATTGGAGACATGGTTGACGGTGAGATGTCTACCCTTTCATCTTGTATTCGCCGTTTGTAACAGCCGTCTTTCTTTTCTTCCGACCCTTCTTCTAGTTTTGGCAGAGTTCTTCCCGGGCTACTCTGTGGCCGCCACCCAGGCCATCGAAGCCGAGCGTGCTGCGAGGCGCCAGGCGGGCCGGGCGATCGCACCCAACGCGCCCAGGACCCCGGCCGAGGAGCTTCTTGCCATTCGGGTGCATCTCCTGCCAGTCCGTCGTCTGCTTCGCCATCTGCAGCGTGCTGGCGCCCAGGTCCTGGCCACCCTGTGGCCAGGTGTGCCAGCACTCCGCACTCGAGGGCTGGCGCGTGGACCGCCCTAGAATTAGTCAAGAGCTGGTATCCTAGCCTGAGCCTTGAACAGCTGGAGACCTTCCGTGCGGAGGCCCAGCCTGAGCTGGCCGTGGTGCAGAAGGAGCTCATCCAACGCGCCGCCGCCCTTGCCGAATACGCCAACACCTCCGTCTTCATCCCGGAGTTGGACGACAGGGGCCTTGTGGTGCCGCCTGGCAACTTCAGGCTGGACCTGGCGGCGTCGGAGGAGCCGGACGAGGAGATCGCCTCGAGTGAAGGTGACGAGGAGAAGGAAGGTAGCGACGAGGAGGCCAGCTCCCAGGTGGCGGACCCGTCAGCTAGCCGCCAGCCTAACCTGTCCTCAACAAGCGGACCAGGAGTGATGGCCCCGCCTGCCGCAGGAAGCGGCCAGACCGAGACCCACCAGGCGCCCCCCTGGAAGCCTGCTCGATCTTGCCGCCTGCCCAGCCTTCTGCGCCTTAAGTTTTTTTTTCTTTTGTATCCTCTGTTTCCCTGTAAGACTTGTAGGGTTAATCCGAACAATTCCACCCGCTGGGTGTATCAGTAAGTTGTTACTGCAAGGCGGCCCTTGAGGCCTTTTGGATGTAAATATTCTTTTTAATGCTGCATGGTTTTTATGCAATTGTGCCGAGTCCTAGGATTAGCCTTGCCCTAGTTTCCTTGTGGCAATTTTCTTCTTGGCGTCTCATTCAACTGCCGCCCTGCCAGCCAGATAGCCACTTTGTGGTTCTGTGGCTGGGTCAGGGGCTTGGCTGTTTTCAGGGTGGGCAAGTATCTTGCCTTCTGGGAGGCGGCCTGGCCAAGCCTAGAACCGGCTGGCCGGCTGCTTGACATCCGGCGGCTCATGTGAGGGGCCGGCTGGCCCTATGCCTTTTTCCTTAGCTATTTTTCATGCGGGCACCATTTCTTGCCTTTGGCTCCTGCCAGTCGGACAGCCGCGCTCTACGAGTCTGTGACTTGATGCGGGAGAGGGCTTGGATGCCATCACATTACTTGTGTGACTATTTAAGGAGAATTTCCTAGACATAGGGCTAGGCGGCCAGTCCCCGGGCCGTCTGCTAGGCTCCGGTGCCGGACAAAGGAGTGAACAACAATCATTCACATGCATAATTCTTATCATATAGGTAAAGGGTTGGGCAGTCCCTGAGAACTCCTCGGGGGTCCCATTGGTTCTCAAAATAACTTTTAGATAGCGTGACACATACTGTCTTTCATATATAAAAGCGGCGAAGTAGGTTTGCGTCCCATGGGCGCTCTGACTCCTTGCCTGAGTCGTCTCTCTTGCGTGCTCTTGGCTTCTGGGCATCAATGAGGTAGTAGGCAACGTTGCCTAGTACCTTGCTGACGATGAGCGGTCCTTCCCAAGGAGCCGAGAGCTTGTGCTGGCCGGCTGTTCGCTGGATCAGCCGGAGCACAAGGTCCCCCTCGCGGAAGGAGCGTGGCTTGACTCGCTGACTGTGATAGCGGCGGAGACCCTGCTGGTAGATGGTGGAGCGGCTGAGTGCTACCAGTCAGGCCTCCTCCAGCAGGTCCACGCCGTCTTCCCGTGCTTCTTTGGCTTCAGCTTCCATATACATGGTGACGCGAGGCGAGTCAAACTCAACATCCGTTGGGATGACGGCCTCGGCCCCATACACGAGGAAGAAAGGAGTGAAGCCGGTGGATTTGTTCGGAGTGGTTTTGAGACTCCAAAGGACAGACGGCAATTCTTCGATCCAGCAGCCGACTGATCGCTCCAAAAGCTCGACCAGCCGGGGCTTGATGCCGGACAGTATAAGGCCGTTGGCGCGCTCGACATGACCGTTGGACTATGGGTGGGCAACGGACGCTAGATCCAGTCGGATGCCCTGTGTAGCACAGAAATGGGAAAGTGCGCCTTTGGCAAAATTTGTGCCACTGTCGGTGATGATGCTGTGTGGTATACCATACCGGACTGTGATGCCTGCGATGAATGTCACATCAGTTGGGCCATTGAGTTTCTTGATTGGTTTGGCTTCGATCCACTTGGTGAATTTATCTATTTCCACGAGTAAATGTGTCAAGCCTCCTCTGGCTGTCTTGAAAGGGCCTACCATATCCAGGCCCCAGATAGCAAATGGCCAAGTGATCGGAATAGTCTTGAGTGCAGAAGCCGGCAAGTGTTGCCTGGAACTGAAGCGCTGGCAGTCGTTGCACTTTCTTACCAAATCTTTGGCATCGTCCAAAGCAGTCGGCCAGAAGAAACCGTGGCGGAAAGCTTTGGCGACGAGGGACCTTGAGGCCGCGTGGTGGCCGCATTCCCCTTGGTGAATGTCCTTCAGGATAGCCATCCCCTTTGCTGCTTCTACATAGCGTTGGAAGATGCCCGTTGTGCTTCTTCTGACAAGCTCTTCGTTGACTATGGTGTATGCTGAGGCCCGGCGTTGAACTTGCCGTGCCAAAGTTTCTTCTGCTGGCAGCTCTCCTTTGAGCAGGAATGTGAGGATTGGCTGTGCCCAAGACGGCACTGAGACTCCTGTTGCCTCGGCCAGGGAGACCAGGGTGGTTGGGCTGGGAGGCGGAGGGCTGGACTGAGCTGTTTGCTGTGCATCCAAAGTCCCCGAGCCGTCTGCTGGAGCCGGCGCCTCCTGGCCGCCTGCTGGAGCAGCCCCCGGGCCAGGAACCGGCACGACTACGGGTTGTCCGTCTGCTGGAGTTGGAGTGTCGAGGCCGCCTTCTGGAGCAGTCTCTGGGCCGGCTGCCGAAGCTGCGAGGCCGCCTGCTCCAGGGTCGGCTGGTATGAAGATTGACTCCGACTCTTGTGAAGGCTTGATAGACGGCTTACGCAGGCATTGAAGAGATACGCCGGCTGGTATTGCTTGGCGGGTGGAGCCGATTCGTGCCAAGGTGTTGGCTTGCATGTTATTGGCTCGTGGTATGTGGAGGAACTCGCATCCATCAAAGTGTCCACTGATCTGCTGGACAAGGAAGCGATAGCTTGCCATGCTTGCATCCTTGGCGTCCCAATCCCCAGACGACTACTGGACAACCAAGTCTGAGTCACCATAGCACATCACTCGGCGGATGCCAATCTCCTTGGCCATCCGGAGCCCGTGGATAAGTGCCTCGTACTCGGCCACGTTGTTGGAGGCGGCAAAGTGGATCTGCATGGTATACTTGAGCTTGTCGCCTTTGGGGGAGGTGAGGACGACGCCGACTCTCAGGCCGGTGCGCATCTTTGACCCGTCAAAGTGCATCCGCCAATGGGTTGAGTCTGGCACAGGCGGCAGGTACTGGGTTTCGGCCCAATTGACGAGGAAGTCAGCCAATGCCTGTGACTTGATGGTGGTGCGTGGCTGGTAGAAGATGGTGAAGGGGGCCAGCTCAATGGCCCACTTGGCAACTCTTCCTGAGGCATCTCTATTGCCCATGATTTCAGCAACCGGGGCCGTGCAGACGACCGTGACAGAATGCTCTTAGAAGTACTGCTTGAGTTTCTTGGCGGTGAAGTACACGCCGTAGCACATCTTCTGGTAATGGGGGTAGTTCTTCTTGGATGCTGACAGCACTTCACTCAAGTAGTAGACGGGCCTCTGGACGGGCAAGGCTCTGCCGTCCTCTGGCCGCTCGACCACAATGACAGTGCTGACCACCCGGCTGGTGGCGGCTATGTAAAGGAACATGGGTTCCTTGTCTGCTGGTGCCGCCAGGACAGGCGGGGTGGACATCAGTCGCTTGAGCTACTGGAAAGCTTCGTCTGCCTGGTCGTTCACTCGAAGCATGTACTCTTCTTCATCAGTTGGTACAGGGGGAGTGCCTTTTCTCCCAGCCGGCTGATGAAACGGCTGAGGGATGCCAGGCACCCCGTGAATCTCTGGACATCCCGCACACGGGTCGGCCGTTCCATCCTCTCAATGGCCTTGATCTTCGCAGGGTTGCACTCGATGCCGCGTTCGGATACCAGGAAGCCAAGGAGCTGGCCGGCTGGTACCCCGAAGATGCATTTCTCCGGGTTTAGCTTAATCCGAAAGCGGCGCAGGTTCTCAAATGTTCCTTGGAGATCCTCCAAAAGGGTTCCTCTCTTCTCCGTCTTCACCACGATATCGTCCACGTAAACGTGGGCGTTCCTGCCAAGCTGCTTGAGAAGACACTTCTGCATGCAACGCTGAAAGGTGGCGCCGACATTTCTCAAGCCGAACGTCATGGTCAGGTAGAAGAAGGCCCCAAATGGCGTGAGGAAGGCGGTCTTCAGGCGGTCGGCTGGATCAAGCTTGATTTGGTGGTACCCAGAATAAGCATCGAGGAAAGACAACAGCTCACATCCGGCTGTGGAGTCGATCACTTGATCTATTCGCGGCAGAGCAAACGGATCTTTAGGGCAAGCTTTGTTTAGGCTGGTGTAATCAATGCACATGCGCCATTTGTT
Source organism: Secale cereale (assembly GCA_902687465.1). Lineage (NCBI taxonomy): Eukaryota > Viridiplantae > Streptophyta > Magnoliopsida > Poales > Poaceae > Secale > Secale cereale. The sequence goes on from LR738713.1 coordinate 807,599,843, forward strand.
GTTCTTCTTCAGCACTAGGACTGGATTCAAAAGCCACTCGGGATAAAAGACTTCCATGATGAAGCCGGCTGCTAGCAGGCGGGCAACTTCTTCCCCAACGACTCTTCTCTTTTCTTCTGATAGGCGGCGCAGCGGCTGTCTGACAGGCTTTGCATCTTCTCTCACATGTAGTTTGTGCTCGGCGAAATCCGTCGGGACACCCGGCATGTCTTTGGGGGACCATGCAAAGATGTCCCGATTCTCACGGAGGAAATCGACGAGCTCGTTTTCCTATTTGCTGTTTAGGCTTGACCCTATGACAGCAAATCGCTCCGTGTGAGATGGGTCCAATGCAATCTTCTTTGTTTCCTTGGCTGGCTGGAACGAGCCTTGTGGCTCCGCCTCCCTGGGATCGGCTGGTATGGCCGGCTGCTCGCCAGCCATTGCCACCAGCCGCTCCAGACGACGCTTTTCCTCAGCCACGACAAGGGACTCTGCCAGGCGGCTGCTGGCTGTTGTGCATGCAATGGACTTCTCGTAGTTCCCGGCTATGGTGATTATTCCTTTGGGGCCCGGCATCTTCATCTTGAGGTAGGCATAATGGGGGACTGCCATGAACTTTGCAAGAGCTTGCCGGCCCAAGATCACGTGATAGGGACTTTCCAGGTTCACCACTTCAAACCAGACCGGCTCCCTCCGGAAGTGCATCTTGTCACCAAACAGGACATCGACCCTGGCCTTGCCAATCGGTGAGCAAGAGAGGCCTGACACAATGCCATGGAACACGGTCCTGGTAGGCTGAAGTTGCTTTTCTTTGATGCCCAACTTCTCCATGGTGTCACGGTACATGATGTTGATGCTGCTGCCGCCGTCTACCAGCACCCGGGAGAAACGACAGGCCCACCTGTCAGTGGAGAGAGTGGCGTCCAGGACCAAGGCGTAGGCCCCTGGCGACGGCATGACAGCCGGGTGATCCTCTCGGCTCCAGCTGACAGGCCTTTCAGACCAATGCATGAATCCCGGGTCCTTGACGGCAACAGTGTTGACTTCTCTGCGCTGCTGGAGCCGGCTGTGCCTATCGTCCGTCTAGCTGGTGAAGACAACATAGGCTCCGTTTTCTTCTGGGAACTCGTCCTGGACTTGGCCGCCAGGGCGGGCAGCCAGCGGATTAGGAGGCGGGGCCGGCTGCCCAGCAAGCGGCGGCGGCAGAGCTTCTCCCCTCGCAATTCTTGTGAGCCAATGACTCTTTCGCGTTGTGTGGTTGGAAGGCTTCTCGCCACTGTGGAACTTGCAGGGGGCGTCCAGAGCTTGTTCAAAGGAGAAGGCCAGCTGCCATACCGGTTTGCCGCCCTTCTGGCGCTTGGGTCTTGCTTGAGCTTCTGGCTGCTGGCCGTCGACTGCTGCCACGAGCCGGCTGTTGGCAGCCGGCGCGTGGGCCTTGCGCTTCTGGTCGCTTGTCTGCTGGCGCCGGCTGGACTCTCCTGCCGGCGTCTTGGAAGTTGGAGGGGTCATCTTGCCAGAAGCATCCACTTGTAGCTCGGTCTTCATGGAGGAGTCAGCGGTGCCATACTTTTCTGCTATGCTTAGCAGTTCATCCAACATGGCTGGTTCATCACAAAGGAGCCGGTGCTTGAGTAAGGTGCCCTCTCTGCACCCGGCCATGAAATACTCGATGGCTTCCACCTCATGCACTCCTTCACAAGAGTTTTGCAGCTCTGCCCAGCGCGTCAGATAATCGCGAGCCGACTCGTCTGGGCCTTGGACACACAGGGAGAGCTGACGCGGCTTGGGAGGACGCTTGTAGGTGCTGGGGAAGTTGCGAGTGAAGGCGTCGGTGAAGTCCAGCCAGTCGTTGATGCTATTGCGCTTAAGGCTGTTCAGCCAAGTCCGAGTCGTGCCCTGGAGCATGAGGGGCACATACTTCACCGCAACACGTTTGTTGCCGGTAGCTATGCTGACGGCTGTGGAGTAATCCACCAGCCAGTCCTCTGGTTTCACTGATCCGTTGTACTTGGGGGTGTCTCTGGGGGGGCGAGAAGCCCTTGGGAAAAGGCTCATTGCGGATGCGAGGGCCGAAACAAGCCGGTCCGAGGTCATCTTCTTCTTCAACCTCCTGGGACCGAGCCAGACGGTCCAGGCGGTGGCGGGCGTCGTTCTCCCCAACCCCCTCGCGGCGGCCCAAACGGCCCGCCAGAGAGGGGTGGTCAACAGGCGCCTCTCCCGCCTGGGAGGAGGCGGATGTTCCCCTCGCCATTCTACGGCCCTTGGGCGGCCGTCTTCGTCGCGCTCGACGGTGACGCGAGTCTGCCGGCTGCGGCTGGCAGCGGGCTCTGAGTCTCACCGGTTGGTGGCGCCGACTGTTGGAGAGCGAGACGTGGCTCCTTGCTCCCGCCGAAAAGGGCGGTTGTCTGCGTGCGCGCCGGCCTCTGATACCCGGCGACGGGCCTCCTGCTGCGTGGCAGCAGCGTCGAGGAGCTGGCGGGCGCGCTGAGTCATGCAACGAAGCTCGTCTCCCTCTAAGTGGCCCATCTCATCGACTGCCGCCTGGGCAGCCCACAGGTTCTCCGATGGAGTGAGGTACACAGGCCGCGGGGCCCCCAGCATGTCTGCCAGCAGCCCACCGCGATCGCGGACGACGCCGGCTCGGCTAGGCTCGCCAGCAGCCGGCGTGCCACAAATGGCGCAGTCCATCTCGCGGCGGTAAGCTTCGGTGAGGCGTTCGCAGGCAGCCAGTTTGTTGGCGCTGTTGAGGAGCGAAACGCGGAGCGCCTCTAATGCCTCGCCGTCTGCCCCCACCGTGACAAGAGCGGCGAGGTGCTGCAAAGCGGCCTCGAGCGGGTCTGGGCCTGTCCTGCTAGATGGTTCGCCGTGGTTGGCGACGAGCACCTCCGTGACGGTGCTGATGGTGTTGCCGATTGGAAGAACGGGGAGGGGGTCGTTGATGATCTCCACATGCTCGAGGAAGGAGTTGACGGGCCCCGCGCCGAGGTCGACGATCATGTCTACCGGTGGGTCAGAAGAGCCTACTGACTCCACGTCAGAGGCGCGCTCATCGACGATGTGGAGCTTTTCGAGGAGCTCGACGAGGAAGCTCTCCGGCGCCACTGGCTCGGCCATCGGAGAGGGTTCGTCATGGATGCGGACGCCGCCGAGCAGATCGGCGAGCCCGCTCACGGCGCATGCGGCCTCAGCGCCGCGAAGCATCCCGGTTTCCACGCCAGCGGGCGTGCCGGGCTGGCTACTCTCGCCAGGAAGGTACAAGGTTCCCGTCCAGAACATGTCTCCGGACGACGGTGCACCTAGCCCCACGGTGTGCGCCAAATGTCAAGGTTTTGGAACGACATATGCCAACGGATGGCTTATCGTGCATGGGGTCAAAAGAACGTCGCCGGGCTCGAGAAGAGGGATGAAGCGGAACTTAGGACGCCTACAGATCTTACCCAGGTTCGGGGCTCTCCAAGGAGATAACACCCCTAGTCCTGCTCTGTGGGGGCTCCGCGTCATGACTGATGTCTCTATGGTAGCTACAAGGTTGCTCCTCGAGCTGTGCGGTCTAGAGGAAGAAGATGAACAAGGCTAGCCCACCTCCTACCTCGCTTCTAGGGTCCAATCTCGTAACCTTCTAACCCCTCCTCATGGAGGACCCTGGGGGGTTTATATAGGCCTACCCCCCAGGGGTGCAATGGTAATCTCGACGGTGTGGCTCCCAACCGCCAGTGTCTTCTGGCGCCGGCCTTGCCGCCTGCCTGTTGGGGCCCGCTGCCTGCGGGCCCTATGTGATTGTCTTTCACTGTAGATGCACCTCTGCTGACGACAGCCTTGTCAGGAGGGAAGTGGCTACAGTGCCGCCGTCTCCTGCCGTACGCTGCCGCCACGCCCTGTCTTGTCATCTTGATGAGGCTCGGACTTCTAGGGTGAGAATTGCCGCCTGCTACCAGGCGGCCGTCTCCCCTGGCCGTCTGTCAGGGGCGGCTCGTTCATGAGCTACTCGCTGACCAATGGGGCCGGCCGCCGGCTGGCCCTGCCTTCTGTGAGTAGTGGGATCGTGGCCTCCTTTGACCGATGCTCGGTCACGAGCAACGTGGCTATAGTGACCCACCGCTTAGGAGATATTCATAAGGTACACGTTCACTGTAGCCACGCCCTTATAGATCTTCTAAGGACATGTTCACCTGTAGCCACGCCCCTGCTGCATGGGGGTCCCCCAGCACGCGTCCTGAGGGAGGGATATGGGACCGTCTGCTAGCTGGTGGTGTTGGTGTCGCCGCCTGTTGGGTCCCTGCCGCCTGCGGGCAGCCGACTCCTAGGGCAGGCTACCATAGGAGGCGGCCCGATGAGTAGACGGTCGCGGTGGACCAGGCGGCTGTTATTTGTCTTGAAATACCAAGGGTGGTCGCCGAGGTTACCCATGGTTAATATCTCCGACATGCGTATTTTTTTCTCCAAAGCCCAAAGAGCTAGCCATCTCACTCCTCATCACTTGATTAATGCAGCGGCATGCAAACCAACCTTCTCACTTCCGCATGCATGCAGGGGATATTAATGTCCTTGGTTGCTAGTACGAGGCAAACCCCATCAATTTTGCCTCGATTAGTGTTAGTGCCCTTTTGCAAATTGTAATTTTGATATACTGGCCTTGTGTACAAAAAAATGAAGGTAGTAACTATATTTGACTTCCTTCCCCATTCCGGTGATGTTGACGATATCTCGAACGTTGTGGTTTGGCGAAGTACGTTTGACGAAGAACACCATCGAGGGAGACCACGGTAAGTCATTCCCAAGTGCCGCTTGCAAGCCGAGACAACCGCCTTATTTGCATCTAGGAAGTCCGTTGAACCAAAGGACACGTAAATGTACTAGTACTACTCGTACACAATAGCGTCGTCCGTCCAGCTTAGTGCGGTGAGATGGTTTCTCGAAGAAGACGATGGAGAAGCGGAGTCAGCGAAGAGTGAAATGATGGTTGCTTCGTCCATGCTTTGTGATTTGTGATAGAAGGGACAGGGGAGTAGACTATGTCCTCTATACTGTACATGCGTCCAAGCACGGGAGAAAGAGGAGAGATGTTGCAATTTTCTGTTCCTTCAATCAATCAATCAGGGAGCTTCGGTTCCATCCTTTTGGCTTTGGCAACACCGTCCACAATGGTTCCCACGATGCCAAAAGCTATTTTCACATTTGGCTACACATTATGGATGCCCTTAACCGTACCACTTGGTTTTGCTCCTGTGTGCTATCTATACAAATCTCAATTATATTGATTTAAAAAATTATAGAATTAAGATTAGTAAAAAGAATGTGATTTTGCCGCGCGGATGGCGTGGGGGGGGGTTCTTATTTTTAGAGGACGTTGTCCTGGAGGTTTGCTAACATGCGGTCCCATGTGTCAGTGCTTCACCAAGCCGGTCTGCTTCCAACATGAGGTAGAACAACGGCAGAAGCAACACGTGGTTAACTTGAAGAAGATGAGGGAGAAGCGGATTCAGCAACGAGTGAAATGATGGCTGCTTCGTCCCTCCAACTTCTTTTTTTAGCATTATTACTTCGTCCCTCCAACTTAACTGCGGCAAAGGTGCAACTTTGTGATTTGACGCCTCATTGCTCATTACTACGCCGGCGCCATGACTGGGTGCTTCACCCCGGCTGCTCTGCACTGTATTCTGGTATGGCACATGGACCCAGTAGCTTGATGCCCCACATGTCGGCGAAAGGGACTAGAAGATTTGTGAAAGCGAGCGATCCACTCTTACGATGGAGGAGTACACGACACGACGGCCCAGTGAACTGTCACTTGTACTGTATATAGTACTATAGTTTTGCTGTTTCGCACGATCCATCGATACAAACCCGATTAAACAGGAAAGGGCGGGATTTTTCCCGCGTGGTATATGATACTGGCCATACATTTCAAAGGCAATTTTAATGTATGCAAACTGAATAATTAAGTAACAATATGATATCTAGTAAAACTAAAAACACATATGATTTATTGTGTTAGTGTAGTAGTAGTAGTGATGTATTGCATAGTTGTTAGATGTAACATGCGAGAACGTGTAGAGATGTAGTTTTGGAGGGCCTACAGAGAGAAGAGCTTAATACGTTCACCGAACTTCAGAATAAGCTAATTACGGTCACTATATACGTTTTGCGGTGATTATATGGTCACTTGCTCACGGTTCAGCATCGGATTGCACTCTGTTGACCGGCCAAATAGTCTGCGTGGCACCATGTTGAGTAGTTAAATTGACCACGTTCCTAGTCGGTCCCACCTGTCAGTTCGCATAGGGAAAAGGTCAGATAAACACAAATTTACGCAAGCGCGACAAGACTCCAACCCGTGCGCGGGAATCACCTGGTTGTGTATGTGTCTGTCAGGGCCTGATGTGTGTGCATGCACGTGTAGGTTGAGCACTTGAGCGTGAGAGTGTGTGTTGGTCGTGTGGTGTACTGGTATGCGCATGCATGCGTTCGTGTGTGTGTGAGTGTTGCGTGCGTGCGTGTCTGCGTGTGTACGTGTGAGTGTTGCGTGCGTGCGTGGGTGCATGTGTCCGTGTGAGTGTTGCGTGCATGCAGTTCGTGTGCATGCGTGCGTGTGTGTATAATCACCACACCAGCTCCTGTGTGTTAAAACAGACGGCTCAGCATACCAATATAAGGCCACCTTGTCTGCTGTGCCAGCGGTCATGACTTCAAACCACCGTCCAATATTTTTTTGTCGTTTGTTTTCATTCTTACTAGCAAGATGCCCGTGCGTTGCACGTAACATCAAGATGCATTTGTATGACTAGTTTATCTTGTGATAGAAAAGGATGAACAAGGGAAGGCCTTATTTGCAAATGTGGAGAGGTGTGTGGGTACCTTTTTGCAAAATTGTCATAGTCTCTTTCCTATCTGTCGGATATAAATCGGACGACCTATATTGCAGGATGGCAGGAACACCATCATCACCAACTCTGTTTTTTATAAGAGTGTATTTTATCCCTACTCTTATAAAAAGCATAGTCGGTGATGATCGTGTGCCTGCCATCCTGCAATATAGGCCGTCCGATCTATATCTGACGGATAGGAAGGAAACTATGGCAATTTTGCAAAAAGATACACACACCCCTCTCCACACTTGCAAATAAGGCCTTCCCTTGTTCATCCTTTTCTCCCACAAGATAAACCACTCATACAAATGCATCTTGATGTTCCGTGCAATGCATGGGCATCTTGCTAGTATTTTATAAGAGTGTAGATGTAGAGTAGATACAAGCCGACAGGTGGGCCCAATGGTAGTGAGATAATGTGATGCAACACTAGAGGTGCCACGTGGAGCGTTTAACTGGTCAACTAGTCATGTCTTGAGCAAATACAGAGTTGTACGGTGAGCCCGTGACTGTATAATAACAACAAAACATAAATGGTGGCCGTAATGAGTGGATTCTGAAGTCCAATGTACGTATCGTGCTTTCGCTTCAAATACAATGATCGTCACTGTATATATCGCGAGAGAAAGATGAAACATGTGTGAATGTGCTGGGGGCTTAGTTTTAGAGGACCTGGAGATAATTTGTGTGCGTACGTGAAAGGGGCGTAGAGGGGGGTATGCGATGGAGAGAGAGAGATGCTCTTCGTTTCTCTTTATTATGACTAACTTTATATGTAGTATAAAAATATACAAATTCACAGTGCGGAATAAATATCATTGTGGGCACCATGCAATGCAAGCGTTCATACTCCTCCATATAACTTTGTAATTTTGTATATATGTAGAAATTCTAAAATATTTTTTTGGCCAGACTTTATTCAAAAGGAATGTTGTATGCGAAATAAACGTGAAGAGAGGGCTTTTTAGATCAATGGGGTATGTGATGTAACATGTGTGAATGTGTAGTTGATGCATTTGGCAGGGCCTAGAGAGGTACGTGTGTGTATTACGTATTCGAGATAGGCATGGATAGAGGGGCCGGCAGGGGGCGTGGGAGAGATAGCACGAGAAATGAGAGTGGTCTAGAGAGAGAGAGACGAATATGACGTCACAGCGAGAGATTCCCTTGAGTGTGTATATGCAAGGGGGGAGTGGATAGAGGCACCAGGAGAATTTTTTGTGTGTGGTGTTTGTGTTGGTATGTGTGGGTGTGAGAAGATAACGAGACGTGGGGGCAGAGGGTGTGTCATCGTGTGAGGTCTGGTGGGTCGAGGTGAGGCCCTTCGTTCTGTTCCGTCCTACGCCACATTGGTCGTCACGTGACGCATTTAGGGAGACCCATGGATGACTAGTCGTAAAAGACAAAGATAGCATAATTGTGAAGGACTCTATGTCCACTGACAAAGCCGGCTAGGATTTGTAACCCTAGGTTCTCGGACTAAGGTAACCCCTTTATCTCTAATATTACTATTCATCCAACCTAACTTTAAGGGGCATCCTACAGAATGCTCTGCTAGAATCATACTCGTCGATTAGGAAGAGAGGTGTGAGACAATGAGTGAGAGACAGGCCTAAAGATAATGTACGTACAGGAGACACGTAGGCAGGTCTATGTATATAGAAAGGGTCGATGGGGATTGTGCGGGTGTATGCTTGCGAGAGGGCGAGTGCTTGTGATAAAGGTTAGTGAAAACAGTCGTAAATGGTTACGAGAGGGAGGGAGGGTTATATCGAGAGCATGTGTGCGAGAAAGACACCTTGGGAGAGAGTGTGTGAGCATGTGTGAGAGACCATCGATGGAGAGTGAAACTACACATACAAGACTATTGTACACATTGATTAAAGATATAAATTGTATCCAAATATTAGGATGGGATCATGATATTTGCAATTCATGTAAGGAACGGTCATTGATCCATCAGACATCTAGATTCTATCGAATTTGATCATGTCTATGTTATTATTCGACACAATTGATCCACATAGTTAGTATTTTGAACTCCAGACAATGCATCGCTTCAGCAATCGAATATAAACGTGAGTATAGTTCATGTTGTGTGTGTAAAGCACATTATACATACGAAAGTTACACAATGAATATTATAAATAGCTACCTATGAACTAGCATACATTTGAATTCAACTTAAGGTGGTTTAAAAAATCGAATTCAACATGAAGTCCATTCAATTATTTGAATTTGATATCATGGCATTTGTAAATCATACCTAAATTATGGGGCACCAATCTTTGCTCTGATTTTGTACATAATAGCATATGTAGTCGTGTACAAAATAGATTCTAATTTAGCTCCTCCATTCCAAAATAATCGTAGTTATAGTATTTTCAAGGGTCAAAATTTCAAAAAGAAGCGGATCATTTAATGAGGTTTTCAAACATACAAGGTCAAACATACAATTCTCCACGCAACGTTGATAAGTAGGAAAAGGGGTATAGGTAATGGCGCACCCACCGCTCCTCCCACCCTCTCCGGCGATCTCCGCACTCCACCACTGATTGCTTGATTGTCTCCGGTGATTGGCTTCGGCGTCCTCCGCCGATCAAGTTAATACCCATCTCTCATGGGTTCTCATGGTGGTTCGACCCTGGGCTTGGATTTCTCCCCGGGCCTCAGTTTTGCAGATGGAATCTTCAGATCTATGGGTTGCTCAGTCCATCCTATGAATGGGATGCGTTCTTTCAAGTTAGTGGTTTCCTTCAGCCGTCACATCTTCCGTCTAAATGAAGATTCTGCCGCGGCCGCCATTGAATCTGCGATTGGGGGTTCAGCTATTGATTTGCAAGTCACTCACATCAAAGGAAAGGTATTTGCTTTCCACGTCTCTTGTAAGCAAGTTGGGTTTTTCATCATGGATCTTCGTTCCTACTCCTGTTATGATTTCAAGTGTTATTTCAATCTTTGGGGCAATGGGGGACCTAACTGGGAACGAGAGGTCAATATTTGGAGAAAGGAATGTGATGCTGAATGGATCTTTGTTAGCCCTAACAAACATCGTTCATCTTTAGCAATGCTAGCTATGGATAAGCCCCCAATTCGTTCTTGTATTAAGTTTGCGAATCCGGTTTGGAAGAAGCTTTCTTTTGCTACTTTTGAGAACTACACTGCCTGCCGTGGTTATCGTTTTCGGGCGACTGAAGATCACATTCAAACTGCTATAGATGGTGGATATGATTTGCCACCACATGAGCGTGTAGTGATCCATCCGCCACCCCCTGCTGAACTCCGCTGGACGGTGGCGCGACCACCTATTTCTTTTGGCACAATCAGGCCTTTTCCCCAGCGACTAGCCGCCCGGCACCCCCACCGGCCACTCAACGCATGCAGTCCGAAACAGCTCCCGCGATCAACGCGGATAGCGCCGTTGTTACGGAGGCGCCATGCACGGCTATTCAAACTAGTGGGCTTTCGACTGATTTTGCTAAGGATTTGCCTGGGCCAAGCCAAATGGCTTTGGGCTCCATGGAGGCGCTCGCAACGCATGCCTCGGATTTCTCTCTGGATCACACTGGGCCGATTGGGCCGGATGCTCCTAATTTGTCTAGGCCCTTTTCCTCCCCGTCGAATACCAGACCGGCCCCTCTGAGGGTGTGTTCGAAGAGCCCGGATTTACCAACTTCTCAGGAAGCGACGGCTCAGTTTTCCTCTATGGTCGATGACAATGTGGACCGAATTCTTACCTGCACGTTATGCTCCCAGCGGAGCCACCTGTCATCCTCCTCTGGAATCCGAACGGTCTGCTCGGCTTGCTCCCGTGTCGGTCACTCAAGTAACAATTGTGATGATTTCGCCCGGCGCAACGGATTGGTTTGGAAACCGATTTTGCAGCGGCAGCTCTCTGATTTTTTGGCATTGCCTGCCTCTCTTGGAATTCGCACATCAGTTATTGTGGACGACCCCAAGGTCTCATCGCCTCTCTACCCCTCTTCCCCCACTGCCGGCGACCGCAAAGATAACCTTGCTCCAACGCCACCACCTCCATTGCTCTCACCACCACCTGGACCTGCGCCAATGGCGAACTTCGAGCTTGACCCAGAGCGCTTCGTGCCGGTGGGCCATCACATCGTCGACGGAGGCGCCTTCCGGCTGCCGCGCACCTTCATCTCGCCATCCTCTCGTCCGGCCCGCCGCCATGAAGATTACATGGTCGCAGAAGTGATGCCTGCACCTCCGGCGGGTGAAGAAGGACATGTTCGCGAAGAGGTCATACTGTTCCTCCAAAACAGAGGTATTCTGGTCCGCTCTGCCCAGCCCTGGTTTCATGGGATTGGTCTTATTCAAGTTAGGGACCCGGCTGTTCGGTTTAGCTTAACTCAGCATGAGCCATTCCATATTGGAAACGACCGTTTTGTTCGCTTTATGAATCACGATGAAGGAGAAAATTTTAGAGGAGTTCATGGCTTTCGAACTGGTTGGCTGATGTTTATCAGAATCCCACTGGATTATCGCAACACGGAATTTATTTCTAAGGCAGTGAGCACTTTTGGAAAAAAATTATCTTCGAACAGTGAAGATCCGTATCTTGTCCGATCCATTGTTCATGCAAGTTTCCCTGACACACCCCTTGTGCCGCGGGATGTAGTTTTTGGTGATTATGCTGATTGGGGTGGCGCTCATGTTTCCTGGACTGCTCTTGCTATGTGTTGGGGGCAAATTTTGCTGATCAGATGCCCAATGACGAGGATCCAATGCCACTTGATGGAAACCCGCACCCCCTGCCTGGTAATTTGCAGCCGGATAACCTCCCCTTTGTCATGCCATAATACCCGCTTCTGGGTTGGAATGAGCTGCCTCAAATGGAGCCGGAACAACTGATACCTGAGGGATGGGGACATGCGGTCTGGGGCGAGGATGAAGAAGTTAATCAGCCTGAGATTCCCGCTCAGGTACAGGTCTTCATTGACATTGATCAACCTGAGGAATCGCTCTCCTCCCAGACACAGGAAGTCCATATTCAGCAGCAGGAGACCCAGCAAGTCCAACCTCTCGCCATAGTGCCATATCAACCGCCATTGATTCAGCAACAGCAGATTTTTGTTGGAATGATCAAGATTGTGGCGGGGCCAGTTCTGCCACCTGACATGCTTTGGAAGAGGTCTTTTGAATCTCTCATGGAAGACATCGCTGTGGCTAAAGTTCCACGCCCTCTGCTCTTCATGCCCATGGGCACCGTCATCTATCCTAAGAAGAACTGGTCCATTGTCTTTGACGCTGACGCTAGAACATCTTCTCTTATTCCGCAACAGGATCAAGTGCCACCTCTGGTATCTTCTCCACCGGCAAGACGTCCGGTGGCGCGCGCTCTTTTCCCTACTCTGGAGAAACCTTCACAGTTTCTGGTATTCACTGCACAAGCTGACAGGGCACCTAGCACGTCCAAGAAGAAACGCAAGGGTGCCCTTGTGGTGGACACTGCTGTCAGAAGGTCCACGAGAAGCTATGTCAGGCTTAATGGGTACAAGAATGCTGTCTTTGAGCAACTTGTTTCCCAGCCCAGGAAGAAGCGTCCTCACTCCAAGCCAAGTGCTGACGCTATCAACACGGCTAATGTGGACTAGGAGAAGCCCCATGAAGATGCTGAAGTTCCACCTTATACCCCAATTAAGGTTCTGCAAGCAGCTGGGGCCGAGCTGGAGATGGACCCTTCCCTTCTGACGGTGGAAAAGCTTATGGCTGATCCATAGGTGGATTCCTCGTCCCCAAAAGATGATTAATGTTGATGACACAAACTTATGATCGCTACATGCCTTGTATAAGGGCTGTTTATCCTTTTGGTTCCTTCTATTGTGCTACAAACTTTGTGGAGGGAGTTCTAGAGTTGGCTACTGTTGAACCTACCATGGTACTATGTACCATGTGTCTATTTTATTACTTATCTCGTTTATATAATGAGTAATTTCGATACCCGTAGTTGGAATGTGCGAGGGCTCAACTCTGAGGCCCGTCAACGTATAGTCAAAGAAAAGGTGGTCACTAGCAAATGTGCTGTCGTTTGCTTACAGGAAACTAAATTACAGAACGCTGACCGTGCTCTCATAAAAAAGATTTGCCCCCCTGTTTTGATCATTTCATTGAATCACCCTCCAATGGTGCCTCTGGGGGTATCCTCACTATTTGGCGGTCTGACATGTTCTCGGGCACCTTACTTCAAATTGAACCATATGGTATTATTGTCAAATTCGCTTCGGTTCATAACAATGAAACATGGACATTAGTGAATGTTTATGGGCCTTGTCAGGGTATAATGAGGGATGCTTTTGTAGCTTGGTTGTACAGCCTTGATATTGACCCTGATGCCAACTGGATGCTCATGGGAGATTTCAATTTCATAAGATCATTGCATAATAGAAACCTTCCTGGCGGAGATATTAATGATATCTTTATCTTCAATGAAATAATTGGGCATCTGGGTCTCCTTGAATTACCCCTTAAAGGAAGAAAGTTCACTTGGTCAAATATGCAGAGTTCACCCCTGCTTGAGCAGCATGATTGGGTTTTCACTTCTGCTAACTGGATCCTTCAGTACCCAATGACACAGGTCACACCACTTGCCAAAACCACTTCTGATCATGTACCTTGCCTCATTACTATTAGCACCAATATCCCCAAGGCACATATTTTCCGATTTGAATTTTTTTGGGTTGAACAGCTTGGCTTCATGGAGTGTGTTAAGGAAGTTTGGCATAGGAAATCAACAAAGTCACATATTTCTGCAATAATAGTTGACAAGTTGAAGTCCTTGAGATATGCCCTCAAGAAATGGCAGAAAGGGCTTTTACATATTAAGAAATTGCTCCTAAAGACCAATTGGGTCATTCTATGGTTTGATGATCTTGAGGAGATCAGACCCCTCTCAGTGCCTGAGAGAAACTTCAGAAAGATGGTCAAGTTGCACCATGAGCACCTTCTGCATCTCCAATTCTTATATTGGAAGAAAAGGTGCACTATCCGATATATAAAGGTGGGAGAGGACAACACAATTTTTTTTAAGCTATGGCAACTGAGAGGCACAGGAAAAATGCCATAGCAAATCTAGTGTTGCAGGATGGGACATCAACGACTAATCAATGATGACATGGCAGCTGAATTCTTGCACGTGTTCAAGAAAAGAATGGGAACAGTAATACCCATAGTGTTGGGTGAGGAAATCTTGTCTCTTATTAAGCATGTTCCTGGTCTAGAGGTTTTGACTAAACCTTTCACTGCCATAGAGATTGAGAAGGTTATCAAAGAAATGCCCATTGATAAGGCGCCTGGACCTGATGGTTTCAATGGACTCTTCCTCAAGCATTGTTGGCCAATTGTCTCTCAGGATTTCATCACTCTGGTTCATGAATTCCATGCAGGTACAGTTAGGTTGGAGAATCTCAATGATGCTTTCATCACACTAGTTCCCAAGAAGGACTCACCTGAGACTACTAGTGATTTTAGGCCTATCTCTCTCACTAGTGTGGGCCTAAAATTCTTCACCAAATTGGCTGCCAACAGGTTTCAGGAAATGATTATGGGCTGCATCCACAAGAACCAATATGGCTTTATAAAATCTAGAACAATTCAGGATTGTTTGGCCTGGACTTTTGAATACATCCATCAATGTAATCAGTCTAGGAGGTCAATTATTCTGCACAAATTGGACTTTGAAAAGGCTTTTGACTCAATACAGCATGAGGCAATGATCAGAATCCTGCAGGCAAAAGGTTTCACTCCAAAGTGGATTGGTTGGGTTAAGGAGCTCTTATCTTCTGGTACATCCACAATCTTACTTAATGGAGTGCCGGGTAAGCACTTCAAATGCAAGTGTGGGGTTAAGCAAGGTGATCCAATGTCCCCATTGCTCTTTGTTATAGCTACTAACCTTCTGCAAACAATGATAAATAATCTTCTGTGCCAAGGAGACATCAACCTGCCCATTCCAACTCAAGATCCTGATTTTCCCATAGTACAGTATGTTGATGACACCCTACTGTTTATTCCAGCAGAGGAATCACAACTGCTTGCACTAAGAAGGGTTTTGGACTCCTTTGCCACAGCTACTGGCCTGCAGATCAACTACCATAAGTCTTCAATGTACCCTATTAATACTGATGTCAGCTCAGCATCTGCTTTGGAAAATCTGCTTGGATGCAAGTTAGGATCAATGCCATTCACATACCTAGGCCTACCAGTAGGCACCTCCAGGCCTAAGATTGTGGACTTAATGCCACTGATTGATTGCATGGAGAGAAGGCTCACTGCTAGCTCATGGTTCTTACCACAAGGAAGTAGGTTACAACTGGTTAACTCTATTATCTCCTCTTTGCCAATATATTTCCTATGCAGCCTCTCCTTACCTGCTGGCATTCTGAAACAATTGGAGAGAATACAGAGACAATGCCTATGGAGAAAGTATGGCCAAGAGAAGGGCCCTTCTCTGGCTGCTTGGCCTTTAGTCTGTAGGCCCAAATCCAAGGGGGGACTTGGTATCCTGAATCTTGGATTGCATAATGAAGCCCTCCTCATGAAGCACCTGAGAAAATTTTACAATAAAGCAGATGTACCCTGGGTAAACTTGATCTGGGACTCTTATTACTTTCATAGGGTCCCACATGACACTACTCTATGTGGATCTTTTTGGTGGAAGGATGTGTCCAAGTTAATGGATAAGTTCAGAGCAGTAACAATGATAAAGGTGAACTCAGGAGACACTGCTCTGTTCTGGTATGATAGCTGGGAATTGGATAACAAGGTTATACCTTTGAGGGATAGATTTCCAAGACTGCACTCTTATTGCTCTGAGAAATCTATATCAGTCAGGGATTACTTTATGACTGAGGACATTCAAGAGTTGTTCTCCCTTCCTCTTTCCCAGATGGTGCTGGCTCTTTCCACACTGTTATCCACTGTGCATCTGAACCAGGAGATTCCAGATACATGGCTCTGGAAGCATGGAAAGCCTTGTGAGTATACAGCAAAGAAGTTTTACTTACATGTGCATCAACCAATGGTGGCTAACCCTCTCCTTGGTTCGATTTGGCAGAGCTCTTGTACCATGTCTATAAAGATGTTTGCCTGGTTGGTCATCATGGATAGGATCAATACCAAAGACATGTTACAGCGCAGGCACTGGAAGATCAATGATGGACCACAATGTGTGCTTTGCCCCACAGCAACACTTGAGGACAGGAATCACCTGTTCTTCCAATGCAACTTTAGTGTGAGAGTTTGGAATTACTTGCAGATTGAATGGACTGACAGTTCAGATATGTATCAAATTGCTAAACAAGCTAGAAGAGATTTTGGTCAGCCTTGTTTTGCAGAAGTAGTGTTCTTGGCATGGTGCAATATTTGGAAAGTCAGAAATGATAAAGCCTTCAGACACATTCCCCGAACCTTCAGACAGTGGAGAGCAGGCTTCACCCATGACATCAGCATGATCTCTCATAGGATCAAAGCCAGATTCAGGGATGTACTCCTCAAATGGATAGATTTTCTCCCCCCTTGAACTTTATTTCTACCTTTAGCTATGTAAGTAATAGGTTTTTCTCTTTGCTTATAGTTTAGCCCCTCCCCCCTTCCCTTCTCTGAAGGTTGTATATACTTGCACTTATTTTCAATAAAATGCTGTGAGGTGTAAGCCTTGCAGTCTTCATGGTCAAAAAAAATAAATTTAACGTTGTCTATTTATGTCAATCCTCAAAGTTCAAGAGTACTCTAAACGTGAATGCTTGTGTTTCAAAATTTCGAACGAAGTGCCAAAAGAGCCTCTACTCGCCCGAAACCGCGCGCGACCAATGTTTGGTAGTACAAGGAAATTACTTTTCTAATAACTCCAACCCGTGAAACCTACCGGCCCGACGTCCAAAGGTCTAAACCGGGGTAGGTTTGTAGCTTCATCTAGATGCCACGCAACCGCCTCCGAAAAACAGTCATACAAAATGGCCGCCTAAGCACACATGCGCATGGCCGAAATCGCTCCCGCCCACTATTTGGGACACCTGGGATTACCATCCTACCCCCGACCCGCAGTAGGTCCGAAATTTAAGAGGGGGGCAAAGTTTGTACTTTCCCCAAATTTCAAACAAGCGTGTCCCATCTTCTATTCAAAAAAGACAAAAACAAGCGCATCCAAAAAAGAAACATGGTTCT
>LR738713.1:807616984-807697095 GCA_902687465.1 Secale cereale
TTCCCCATTCGTACTCCGTGGGAACGAAAACTACCTCTCCACCAGCCGCAAAACCCCGACGTCCTCTGTCCGCCACCCCATTCCACCCATCAACCGCCGCCCTCCTCCATCACACCGGAGCCGATACCCCGACGTCGTCGTCCACCGCAACCTCAACCGCAACACCCTCCACGGCTAGTAGTTGAAGCTGAGGCCGAGCCATCCGTACCCGAGCCAGTTCAACCACGCCGTCCCGCGCCTCACCGCTGCCACTCCAACTTCGCCACCCTCCATCGCACCGGAGTTGTTCTTGCTATGCCGTCCTTCGCTGCCTCAAATCTGCTTCCCCTCCGCCTACATACGACCATGGCAACACAGTCAAAAATTTGGCCATGGGTTCGTCCAAGCCTGCACCCTCCTCGAGAACATCGATTTCCCCGGCAAAAAGAAGAAGATCGGCGCGACATGTGGAGGCGACCACACCGGCAACCGAAAATGGTACTCATCTTCCCTTATTCATGCAAATCTTACGTGTCTGCTTGCACAGTATTCATCCCACAGAAGACATAAGTTGACCGCTTCTTCTTGATACTAGATGTTCCTAGTAACTCGCGATTCACAAGGTTTCTCCTCATATACTATTTCACCTTAGCTAGAGGTCCGTCGTCCCCCTGAATTTTAATTCATGGTCAGTTGATTCCCAATTAACGGAAGCATTCCCTGGCGTAACACGCGCTAGTCCGCCTATTACACCGGGGAAGCAGCGCCTCGGTGTTTATCTTAGGGGCGTGTGGGGCCTAGAGCTACTGGCGCCCGATCTGGAGGTCGAACGGGATTAAAGGGATGTCCTGGGGGCGCTTCCAAGCACAGCGGTGGTGTGAGGTCGAGGGGAGGGCGGGGCGGCGGAGGCAGGGGTCTGGGCCGGTGGTCGCTGGCGGTTCGAGAAAGAACATCAAGAGTGACTGGTCGGAGGTAGACGAAGGCCATCTGCCCATTCCTTATAGATCAGACTGTTCATTCAAAAAATCGACTGACCTATTTATTTTCAGTCGACTATTATCTTGATATGACCACATGTGGTGGTGTGCTGGACGAGTACCTGCATTTCCTGTGCTCATATATTACAAAATCATACGGAGTAGAATCTAATTTTGTTTGCCATGCAATGTTGTAGAGCTATCATATGTCTCCTGTCAATTATTTTTCAGCCACCTGCTATCTGCTACTTTTACAGCGCACTAGTTTAGCACACACTTCACCCATACTCTCACTATTGTGTTTTTATGCAAGGGTATTTCACACTCTGCTGCTATGAGAGAAGCAAAAAAGAGAAGAGAGAAGTCGCTCTAGCATCGTACGCGGATAGGCCAGACACCTTTCAGCCTTATAATAGGTGCAATGTCAGCAGATGGAGACGGTAAACGTAGCTCTGAAGTTGATGACCTCGCTCGCAATGAACTACCATCCCAGGTGCTTGCTTAAACTTCGTGGTGTCATATGTGGTTGCATGTTCCATATGGTGTCTAGCTTGTATTCGAAAGGCCGAAATCGGTCTTTATTAAGATAAGGAAAGATATTTTTTACAAGAAACACCATCCCGTGAGCACCAGAAGACAAATAGCTAGTCAGGGCACTGGCCGAGCCAGTGACAAGCCCAGCAAAGTGAGGCATCACCTGGAAGCCAACTAAAAAACCGCGATGGTGGCGAAGCAGCCCGCCTCCCACCAGGCTCTCGGGTCCTAAATGATCATGCTCACCACTCCAGCTGGATGTCTATCTTATATTGCTTCCAATTTGGTTAAATTGCATCTGCTTAGCTTATACATTATACCTTTGAATATGACATGCCTTTCTGTTTTTGGTACATAATAGTACATCAGTGTATTAACCATGTTCTTACATCAAACTAATGTTCTTGTGTATCCCTCATTAATCACTTATGATGAGGCAGTCAGGCAAGTGGATTACTCCTCATTTAAAGAATGCAGCGTCAGCCTCCCGACATGATTCTCAAGAAATAATAAGGCTAGATGAAGATAGTGAACGTAGCTATGTAGTTGATTACCGCATCTCCCCTGCACTAGCATCCCAGGTGCTTGCTCTAACTTAGCAGCGTGATATGTGGTTGCATGTTGCATATGGTGTCTAGATTGTAATTTTTCCAATATGGTTAAACTGCATGTGCTATTCCGCTTAGCTTATACATTATACGTGTTAATGTGACATGCCTTCCTGTATTTAGTACATAGTACATCTATCTATTAAGCATGTCCTCACATAAAACTATTGTTTTTTTGTATCCCGCATAAAGCAATATGATGCGACACCTTCAGTATATCCAGTGTGATATTAGTTGCATCTTTGATATGATTTATAGCATGCGTTGCTTCTAATTTGTTGAAATGCCATTTATGATGGGACACTTTTAACTTGGAAGAGTCATATTGGTTGCATATTTCACGTGGTGTCTAGCTTGCATTGCTTCTTATTTGGTGAAATGGTTTCTGCTTAGTTTACACAAACAGTTGTGAATATGCCATGTCGTCCTGTTTTTTGTATTATTCCATCCCGCAATCATGGGTTTGCCTTACATCAAAGTGGTGATTGTCAGTATCATGCACGAATGAGTTCTGAAAAGTGAATTTTATTGCTTTTTCTTGTCGGTTTTACTTGACAATTCAAAATCAATAAAGCGGAAGGAAGTTAGCAAGGCAGCGGATGAAGGTGCTCCTTCCAAATGGAGGGCCTCTACAGATTCTACTCCTCCATCCCCCCAAGATGATTTCCAAGACAACACATGCATAGACACTCAACGTAGCTGTGTTGGTGATGAGCACGTCTCCCCTAGTGCACCATCATAGGTGCTCCCTCTAACTTGGCACTGTTATATGTGGTTGCTTGTTATGTATGATGTCTAGCTTGTATTGCTTCTAATTTTGTTGAATTTCATCTGCTTACTTTACACATTATACTTGTGACTAAGACACGTGTTCCTGTTTCTAGAACATACAATATCTGTCTATCACACCATGTTCTTACATCAAAGTACATTTGTTTTGAAGAACTAAATTGTTATTGATTTTTCTTGTCGACTTGACTTAACATGGCATAGAGAAAGAGGAAGCAAGACAGAACGACGGGGAAAGGGAAGCAGAACAATCCTGCAGATTCTGCTGGTACTGATGGTGCAATAGAAGGTCAAAGTTCAGCGGAAAATTGTACCGACAGGGTATCCCGTGCTACACGAGCTGCAGAACAAGCCAAACAGAAACAAATAGCTGCCACCAAACAGGCAGAGACAACCCTAGTTGTTGCAACACCTTCCATAGTACCACCAGCTGCATGATTTACTCGTTGGTCAACTCAGCTAGCAGCACGTTCCCAAGCTCCCTTGCCACCTGACACTACTTACGAAGCACTCTTGACACAAGATGAGTTGGCATGATCAGATGAACTTTGTGAGCTTCAACAGCAAGAAGGTAGTTGCTGGAGTCAAGTTACAGTTGCATGCTTCTTTATATGTAGTCTCATAGTCTGATGTACACTGACACTTCCTATGTTTGTTGTTGGACGAGCACCTAGGCGCAAGAGGAAACAAACATCAGGGATAATGCTTGATAGGTTAACTAAATCTAGAGGAGGAACAATGGAGATCCGTTTTGAGGCAGGTTTAAAAAGGCCATGTGATGCTACAGAGTCAGCCAAGTTAGTATCAGAGGTAGCGGTTGCTGTTAGGTGTCATGTACGTATCCTCCCAACATGGATTCAGTACAGGAATGACAAAGACGAAACCCAGTTTAACACCTTCCTTGACCATTTATCTGTAAGTATGGTTATGTATGGAAACTAGTAATATCGTCTTGCTCTGTCCAATACTTTCTAGGTTGCTGATAATGAGACTCCCATAATTTTCAACAGATGAGGTTCAAGTTGGATAGCCAACATGATGCAACCAGACAAGCTTGCACCTTACAAGGTTTCAACATATGCTCTGTCCAAAGCCGCTGTTGTAAGTCCTTAATCCTCATGCCTTTTAACTACTACTTACTCTGACTTGTGCCTTGAACTGCATGGTTTGCAGCCAATGTCTATTACTCTTTTCAATTTTATACACAATTGTCTTAGCGTATCATTGCACCTTACAAGGTTTAAAAGAGAGGAATGATGTTCCTTTGGTCTTCACCTGTAATCTAGTTCCGTGCTGGACTTGCCCACACAAAGTTACAATTGCATGTTTGTCTATTCTCAGTTTTTTTGTGATATGAATGATGTCATATTATGCTTACCGTATTATAAACTTCGTCTCTTTATCCTTAGCCCACAATACAATGTGAAGAAATAGACAATATATTAGCGATGGTACATGGTCATATGTTTGGAACCTGGTTTTATTATGTACTTTGCAATAAAATACAACTATTATTTTACATGGGTTCACCAGAATAAGTTTTGTATATAGACCAACGCTATTTTCTTTGGTTTTGCTGCCTCCTTAACATCTTCTGTTCTGGTACTACTAATGTAAAACCTCAACTTTTCAGCGAGCTATGGAAAAAGTGGTGGAACCGCCACCTTCTGAAGGTGGCGAGGCAACTATAACCGCAATGTCGGCTCTTGCTGCAGTAGGTCAGTACATGTCCACTAACAGTGCCAAAAGCACGTTCCTGCGTAATACTGGCTTGGTTGTTAAGGCAATCTTGTCCAAACTGCCTTATGATCAAGATATGCAAGCTCAAAACAATGTTGTATCTGCACTCCAGACACAAGTCCATTCCCTAACAGAGACCATTTATGAAACAAGGAGAGACATTGTTCGATGTTGTCAAGATATGCATGGTTTTGAAACCAGACTATCAGACATTTCTATGTTGTTCAGGAGCCTAGGGGAACTGAAGGCGAAGGTTATGGTGCTCCATCGGACAATACAGCATGAAAACGTAACAGTCAGGTCAAATGAAACCGAGCTTCTGAACTTCTAGTGGAGCATTTATCTGCTAGACTGTTAACTTTTATGCCAACCTTCCTTTTGTTTTATAGTTGTAATTTGTTTTGGTGCGACACAAAATTTGTTCTTAACGTGCAGCCACCGGCTGAAGAAAACAGCAAGCCATTTTTGTATAGCGTAGGGTGTTCCCCATATTTGCACTGGTGGCGAACTTTGATGCCCACCGGTTGTAGTTAACATGGGCCTCCTACGGGCAAGAGAAACAATGGGCCTTCTAAGGGCTGTAGAAACAATGGGCCTTCTTTCTTTCAAAAAAAACAATGGGCCTTCTACGTGGCGTAGAAACAATGGGCCTTATACGGGTTGTAGACACAATGGGTCTTCTATGGGCCGTATCATCAATGGGCCTTCTACGGGCCGTATGATCGGTTTGCCCAACATGGGCCAATAACAGACCACATTATGGCCGTAAATGGGCTAGAGTTAAAATCGTCCGTTCATGGGCCGACCATAATGGGCCGTCGTTAATCGGCCGTATTTTGATGACGCTATGAAAATGGCCCAACGTACTAACGGGCCACAAACGGGCCAACTGTAACCACGGGCTGAATTTGGCCCACAAGCAGAAAATGACATTAACGGGCCGTAAGTAATCGAATGTGGAAATGAGCCCAAGAATAAATGGGCCCCGAGAAGGCCGAAAGATAACATGGGCTGGAAACGGCCCAACGGAATAATGGGCCGTTAACGGGTATAAAGTGATACACTGTTCATTACGGGCCAGTTTCACCACGTGTCATTAATGGGTATAAAGTGATACAATGTTCATTACGGGCCAGTTTCACCACGGGCCATTAATGGGCCGAGAGTAATAAGGGCCTCATATGGGCCGAAAGACATCATGGGCCATACATGGGCCGGAAGTTAAAACGGGCTGGAATTATATTGGACGGCCCAGATGACGCTACTGGGCCTAATTCGGATAGGCCGTAAACGGGCCCTGGGTTAGCGGGCTGTAAATGGGCTATATGCGAACAGGCCGTTAACAGGCTTGTCGTGGGCCGGCCCGCCACCTTTTGACCAAGTCAAACGGGCCGGCCTTTTCACAGGAATGGGCCTCTGTTGGGCCATGCCACGTGTCGACGTATCATAGGAGCTTTGGGTCCAATGAGTGGATGACATTTGTCCCAACGGTGAGCCAACACGTGTTTCCTCCAACCAATGATGATTTTACACGTGGAAAATCCCCATTGGTCGGGACTGTTAACGGGTTATCGGATCCAAAACCGAACCCGATAGCTTAACGGCGTTCCGTTACGGTGGATGCCATGTGTCGGTCACCCTTGACGAAAGCACTTCTGTGACGCGCGATTTATCGTCATGGAAGTGGACACTTCCATGATGATAATTTTGGTAATGTCACGGAACACTTCTACGACAGCACGGGTATGACTATCTTGATTCTGTCATAAATTTTTCATGGATGTACATGCATGACAGAAAACGTGACCTACTGTGACAAACACGTATCATCACGGAAGTGTATTTTTTTGTAGTGCTCCTAACCTAGCCGCCGCCACCGCTCTTCTTCGGCCGCTACCGCTGCTACCCCCATAGCCACCACCGCCCATCCACCCCCTTCATCTTTGTCAAGCACCAGCCCGTCGCCAGCGTCGCCGTATTCTTCCTCGACCACTTAGTCTACTCCGACCACCGTCGGCGACATCGGCCCCGCGCCGATTGGTGCTGCAACCGCCGTCAAGTCTCTTCTCTGCAGGCCCTCTGACTCCTCGACATGCCGTACAACTCGTGCAGGTCCCTCATATATGTATGCCCGGTGCTGGCAACATCGATGCATGCCTTCATCCACGACGTGTCACCGGGCCTAGCAAGCCTTGTCGGCGATTCGTCAACTTCGTCTTCGTCCGTCTACGCATGCCCGGTGCTGGCAACACCGATGCGTGCCTTCGTCCATGATTTTTCACCGGGCTTGGCAAACCCGGCGCAACGCGTCGTCAACAACGTCTCCTTCCCGGCGCACCACTACTTCAATACCACCGCGCCCACGACTAACTCGATGCCTCTTTGCGCCCGTGGCTCCACGACGACTTCATCGACCCTGGCTACCCCGACTCGACATCGACCACGGCATTTTTCGCACGGCTACCTCGACCAGGGCTCGACCACCTACGCTCTCGGCTACCACGACAAATGGCACAAAGGGCTACCGCCTTGCTTGAGCAACCTCGTCGTTTGCCACTCCAACCACGACCCGCAATGGATTGACCGTTATGACTGTGGGGGGTGTATGTCGGCTTGCCTTCGGATAATTCTCTAGTCTCATCGTCTGCGTTGCTACCGTTGTGACTGCGGGGGGATGTTGAGTATATATTGATTATTAGGAAAGACGAGATAGACTAGGATTTGTTCCGACTTGTCTTGTGCTCCAAGTTGATCATTGTACTTCTATATATATGTCCATGAGGCTCAAGCAATACATCAACTATTCCACCAAACCCCTCTCTCCCTTCTAACAATGTTAATTGTTGAACACCTGGATGAATTAACTGCATCGTATAATCCTGCATATTCCATTTTTAAGAGCTAATTAACCCACCATGATTCCACATTAGAGATCCATGTACAAATGAATGCCGCATGCAAGCCCTCTCTTTTGAAGGCTCTCTTTCCTTTAGAGAATCCCACGATTTTCTCTACCCATAGTACTCCTCTCTTTTTAAGGCTCTCTTTTCTTTACATGAGCACACAATTTCCTTTCTTTTAGCCAATATATCTTCTTTTTATTTTGGCACGTACGTGCTCACACAATTTCCAACTAAGATATCCTTTTTTTCAATGACATAGACATGGACCCGCAATTTCCTTTAATTATAGCCGACACCACCGGCAAAATTTATGGAGTCCCTCTTTTTTTCTTGATGATTGTCAAGACAACTTCCTTATTTTGGGATAACCTAGGAACATATAAAAAGTGACAACAGTTCGTATGAAGAAACGAGGTGGGACAATTGCTAATGCAACTGCTAGCTAGCTCAGTTGGATTTGTCTGTCAACATAAGAACTGCAGGTACCAGGTTCGATCTCTCTTGCGTCTCAATAAATTTTTCGTTGGTTATCCATCTGATAAAATGGCAGGCCCATCAAATGTAGCATGGGCCAAGAAAGTGGCGAAGCTAGTGCGGGATGCCGGGGGTGGGGGGGGGGGGCAGAATACAAAATACTACACTTGGGGGATTCGCTTCAGTAATTTTCCTATGCTTGGGGCGACAGCAGCCCCCTCAGGTTTGCATGTAGCCTCGCCACTAGGCCAAGCGCAGGCGGCCGATCTAAGCGTGCGTGTGTGATCAAGAAATTTTTTAAGTCCGAAAAAAACATAGATCTATTTTCAAATCTCATATGTCAATCTTTATGATTAACATAAAATCAATGAATATAAATAGGGTACTCGTATGGAGAAATATGAAAGACTCCTTCCTTTAATATTAGGTAAAGATAGAGTCCACTTCTACAAAAATATTGCCATGTGTCTAATGCAATATTCCTTTCATGGCCCTCAATGGCTCACAAATATAAAGATAAATTTCTATTCACCAGACATTTTATAGACGACCATAAATGAAGCATCCCGTTGCAGCTGTAGATGACCTACAAACGGGAGGTACTTTTATCGTCCAAAATCTTATCATTTATAGATAGCCTAAACGATCAAATAACAACAAGCACTCCACCCTGAGTAGAAATCTAAAACTGTACTCTATCCCATGTAACCAGCTGCCGAATATATTAGCAACACTACGTGGGGGGTACACGCCATAAGCTACTTGAATGACTGACCATATAGAACGAACCAATTTGCATTAAAAACAAGTATTTTATTGTTATTGCATACTTCCATGCCAATTTCTCTTAAGAAGGTTATCCTTGGTAAGAATGACTCGTCTACAAAGATACCACACAAATATTTTATTCTAGTCCAAAACGGGAATTATATTTGCACCCACATTTCCATCTAGGCCAAATATTGGTTCAATTTAAAGAAATGCTCTCCTATGCCACATTATGAAGCAACACCAATTTTTATTGCTTCAATAATTCCAAAATAATTCATGTTGCTTCCGCCACACATACATTTCGAACATCTCCAGAAAATGAGGAGCCATTATACTATTTTTGAGCACAACCTCAACTACCATTTTTTGACCGAAATGGAACATTATGAACAACGTATATTTTGCCTTGCTCCTTTCCATAAGTTATTTTTGGCATATGATTTAGAAGCCCGAAATAATCCTCGCTCTAGGGGAAAAGTTCTCGATCAACTACCAAGTAACAAACACCTTGTGTTGATTTTTAATTTGGTATAAATTGTACTTTGTGTGTTCCCTTGGCCCTCTCTACAGTGTCTTATCTGTACTATCAGAGAGGCACTCACTTGCTAAAGGTTGAGCCAAAAAGATAGCCGGAAAACCCAAAAGCACGAGTGGCATGCCAAATCCGCAGTGACCATGCAGTGGCATGGCCATCCATAGTGCAAGCGAGGTCGTTTTCCATGATTACGTTTCAACGTGGCACCCATAGGGTTCGGGTGTGGTTAATGCTCGCCCAAACCCGCACCCGTCCAAATATTTTTCGCCCCAACCCGTACCGTACCGGCACCTCGGGTTTCATATTGTTCCCATACCCATACACGGCCGGGTGAAGGTAAAACCACGGGTTAAAATACCCATCTCGGTCACCTTTCAATTCACATTTTACCATGTATAATTTCAACATTTAAGTATGTCAAACACAACATTTAAGCATACATATTTAGCATTTCAGCCAAGACGAGATGGGGAGGTGGAGTTTGTGTTCTATGAGTGGGACGACACGATGGGCAGGTGAGGTGAGGGGATTTTGTGTGTGGGTTGGGGCTGGGTTAGGCTAGGGTTTACCCTTTGTTAGTGAATGATGAACTACCTATAAGATGTACTAATATGAGGGTAGGCGAGTGCACATGTATGGGTATTGCCTTCCGATACCCATGCATGCCGTACCCGTTGGTATATTTTTCCCTTTTACAAACCCATGGGTATATAATTTTTCAAAACCCTTACCCTAAGAAGGAATTTGTCCATCGGGTTTGTGGGTAGCGGGTACCCATTGCCATGTTGAATTTATGTTGCATCCCATTCTCCTTGGTCATAGCCTCCTCGCGAGCTCACTCCCTTTGATACCTCCTAGCCCTCACGGTGCTCCCCCTCTCTCTGCTCCCCCATGATGTCACGGTGACCGCCCGACACGGTTAGAGAGCGTCATCGTCTTCCCTTCATGTTGTTCCCTTCGGTGTGAAAAGTGTGATGTCAACTTCCGTCTACATGTCACTCATGCCGATGAGCTCGTCGTTACCATTACTGCGCACCTAATCCCTCTTGTATAGAACATATTAGACCCCTGGCGCCATTCTTATCAGGCCTCGTGGACCTACCTATAAGAAGCAACCCCTGGGCCCCGAGCGCATTTGGAGCTCCACCCTTGCCCCTGTGGGAGCTCCCCGATGAAGAAATTGATCCCTTGATGCCTTCTTCCCCGTCTCTGGCAAGTGCACCACTGGCACTCCCGCTCGGCAATGCCAAGCCACCAATGGCCCATTCGTTGATTCCTCATAGCCATAGACTTCACGGAGCACCACATAGCTTTACCTCTATTGTCCTCGACCAATCGGTCATTGGAGCCCCTGCGCACGGACTCCCCTCGTAGCTTCCCCATGTTGGACCCCCCTCCCCCCGCGACCATGACGCCACCATCTAGCACCATCGGCTTTCCTCGACACCTCCATCCATTCTTCTAGGTTGCCCAGATCACATCTTGGTGGTCCCATCTGTAGCAGCGCCACCGTTCGCCTGTGACGTTGACAATCTGAGCCGCATGGTCACCTTCCCCTGCCAGTATTGAGAGAAAGAGGTAGGTATGTTTGTATTTAGTTTTTTTTACGCCTCTCTCTCTCTAAACATTTGGTCATGATTATCGATTTTGGCTTTTGGTTGAGGACAAGCGGGGTCTAAGCTTGGGGGAGTTGGTATGTCCATTCTGCATCATCTTTTCCTACTATTAATTATAATGTTTTTGATCATTATAACACTTTGTGATGCAATTCTTATGCCTTTTATCTCTTAATTTGGAAGATTTACATGAAGAGGGAGATTGCCGGCAGGTGGAATTCTGGACCTAAAAAAGCTATATCAGAGATACCTATTCTCACAACTACAAATGTGCTGAAATTTCACAGAGATTTTTTATGGAATAAAAAAATACTGGAGCAAAGAAGTACCAGAGGGGACCCACCAGCTGGGCGCGCCCGTCTAGTCTCTTGTGGGGCCACTGACAGGCTTCTTTACCCCATCTTCTGCTATGTGAAGGAACCTAAAAAATTAATCAAGAGAGGACTTTCGCGATGAAGCGCCACCGTCTCGAGGCGGAACCTGGGCAGGAGCACTTTAGCTCTCCGGCAGAGCGATTCCGCCGGGGACACTTCCCTCCCGGAGGGGAAAATCGAAGCTATAGACATCACAAACTACCCACTCATTGTGGGAGGATCAATCTTCATCAACATCTTCACTAGCACCATCTCATATCAAACCCTTGTTCATCTCTTTTATCCAATCTTTGTCTCAAAACCTCAGATTGGTACATGTGGGTTACTAGTGACCTTCTGTCAGTGACCTTGGAAGAAATATGTAAACTTGTGACCTTCTGTCAGTGATCCTGGAAGAAATGGTCATAAATCTACGACCATTTGATGCCAATTGGTCGTAAGTTGTTCGAGGGGCTCCAAACCCTAAACCATAACGACCATTTTGGTTAGAAAGGTCATAATTTCCTTACATGAAATGGTTGTAAAGCAGACATCATTTGTCAGTTGTCTTATTTCTAGCTAATCATGACCAATATAGATGGTCATAGCAGTCATAGCATTGTAAATTGTGGCGTGTTGCTATGACTAGGCACCACCTGATCAGTTTTGCATATGTGTCATGTCGGTGTGTCCGTTTTTGCCTATGTATCATGTCCATGTGTCAATTTTTGCCGTATGTTGTGAAGTAGCCTACATTTCTGTCATTCCCAAAATTCCAAAAAAAAAACTCATAAACTATTTGGATAATATCTTCCTCAAATATGTCAAAAACCTTCCTTGCCTAGTCCATGTGAGATCATCATCCAATCTTTTATTCTGGTCACGTTTTCAGTTTGTGAAACAACTATATTTTATATTGCTTAATTATTACTGAAATTTCACCAGGACATGATCCTACCTATATAACTACCCTCCATTAAATTTCAGGTCAATCCATTTAATCATTTTAGACCAGCTTCAACATTCATATTTTTGTCCAATGTGGTATTTTGAAAAGAAAGTGCCACCTAGGCTCCGCAAGTTGAGCTGAAAATTTGTCAAGACAGTCTCCCTAGTAGATGATCATCCTCAGCCAAAACTCAGGCCCATTGGCCATGCGCATTTCCCCCACCGCTAATCAAACACTTGGCTGCTAATTCATGTTTGAGCTTAGTTCAAACTCCTCATGAGATTCTTCTGTTGTCTCTTTCTTCCTAACAGCCAAGTGTTAGCAGGAAAAAATTTGGAAAACCTCCCCAACCCGACAGACATGCCTAGGCCGCCCAAAACGCGTGGCAACACGACAGTCACGGGGTGACCACGCAGATGGAAAGCCAATTTACGCGCTCTGGAGTCGGGGCGCTCGGCCACCATCCAAACCTTGACGTCTCACCACCACACCATGTATCTCTGATTAAATAGATATGTATGTGCCTATAAATGATTTTTGGAAAGAAAAAATAAAGAGCAAACTATGAGGCAACTACAGTTCCAATTTGACCCGCTTCCTACCGAATCAGCGAAAAAGTGTCTTTTTCACGAGAGGTGGATCAAAACTTTCGACACACAATCATTTGGTCAATTGTACATTAAATATGTCCTAATATTGTAGAAAATTGATTTGATCCAATTTTGCAATAAATATATGGTAGGTCCTTCACAAAAAAACTCATTTTGGGCACTCGAAAAATGGAAAATGATTTTTTCGTCCAAAGAAAATGAAAACTTCCTTAGGCAACATTGTTTGCATTCGAAGATGCACCCTTGTGAACAATATTAGATCATGTGAACAAACTCTGCCATGATCGTGGCCATAAGATTGATCATTTGGCTTGAAAGCCATGAATCTTCACACATGACAGCTCATTTCTGAGAACACTTTTTTCTGTATTACAAGTTTATTATTTTTCCTGGTAACTTGGTCACATATAATGACATAATGGAGAGGTTTTCCAATTTTATAAATTTTTCATGTCCATTTCAAAATGCGGTCAAAATGGCGGGCATGACCATTCGTAGCTAGTGGTTGAATCTTGGAAACCTTTTAGTGTTTCTTCGATTAAATAGATACTTATGTACCTAAAAATCATTCTTGAAAAAAATAAAGAGCAAAGTATGAGGCAATTGCAGTTCAAATTTGACCCGCTACCAGCTGAATCTGCGGAAATGTGTCTTTTTCACGTGAGGTGGATCAAATCTTTTGACACCCAACCATTTCATCAATTGTACGCAAAATATTTATTGGTATAATTTTGCAACAAATATATGGTAGCTCGTTGACAGAAAAACACAATTACGTGTGCTCTATTCTCATTGGTGGAATTAGTTGTCACACGGATCGATAACATGGCACCCATCCATCCATCCATCCAACTATCCATGTCTCTTTCCCACATCCATCCATCCATCCATCTAAAAGAAGAAAAAAATGAAAATGAAAAAGGAAAACACCCACCCACAGCCCAACTATCCAAACACTAACTCGGATCCCATTGACCCGTTGTCCCATCGCACTCCTCCTCCCTCATCTCCTCGCCACCGCCACCTCCTACCCATCCCTGATCTCCTCCTCCCTCATCTCCTCATACGCGCTAGGCGACATATTGCTAGAAAAATCGCCACTCGATCCCCTTCATTTGTCCAACCTCGGCCGCGATCTGATGGCATCCATCGAAGACCAGGCCACGACCGCGGTTCTACTTGCCAGTGACCAGGCAGCGTTCAGCGAGCTGCTCACCCGTCGGCCACCAACGCCGACTGTGACGCCGCTGAGGCCGCTCCCATTGCCTTCCCGCGCTGTGCCTCGCCTCGTCGCTCGTTGCGACAACCACCCCCATCGAGCTCTGCGCCATGGCCACTGTCCTCCTCCGCAAGCGCCTCTCCCCGATGGCCTCGTCTGACTCATCTACCGCCGCACCACCACCTCTATGGCTCCTCCTCTCACCCCGACGTCCAGGACGCGCTCCAGTTCGGCTCCCCCAAGCCCATCGGTAATAAGGCCCGTAGATTCTCTGGACCGTAGATTCTTTATATTACATTCAGAGAAAGTGAATGCATTAGTCAGAGACTTAGAAGCAATGCATCAGTTAGAGCCGAGGTGTTGTGCATATGATTCAGAGAAACGTAGGAATGTTTGGTATGTAGAGCGAGATGTCACATAACAACCTATGCTGATATTGGGCTCACTGAATGAGATTAGATGATCTGAGACAGGGGCATACATGTATGTGCAGTTGTATCTGTAATAAAAGTTTTGTGCATAGAACACAATTGTAATCCAGAATGGAAGATAGCCCATTTTCCTATGATGTAGTAGTGGTACAACACAGACAAGTAGTTGGCATCCCCAGCAGATATAGTTGCATGTATAATAGTTCTCTGTTGGATATGACTATCGAATAGTTGTATAACACAGGATACTAATTAAATATGTTCGCCCAGATCTAAACTTCACCTTCAGTTTTTATGCTTTGGTAAAAAGCTTCTTCAGTTTTGTATATGGTTCATGTGATGATATTAGTAAAAATACACTGATGGTTATTCTCATAACATTATGAGAATCATATTCTCATAACACTTCCGAACTGCATTGTAAAACTGCATTAGAAAGCTATACGCACCGCACCACAGAGACCAGCGAACTTCATGTTTGAAAAAACTGTACGTGTTGTTTTTTCGGTACCTTTTTTGCTCTAGTTTTTTAACCGTTTATCGGAATTATGCGTGTAATATACCGTTGAAAAGCTATGGAGTAGACGCAACTTCGCCATGTTGAACACTTTTCAAAATTCATCATAGTTTAAGAGCAGTTTCGAAAATCATGCGGCTCACAACGAATGGCAGCGAGCGTTTTTTGGCGTTTTTTTCTAAACCGCTCATCGGAATAAAACATATGATACACCGTTGGAAAGATATCGTCGGCGCGCATCTTTTTCATATCTATTATTTTTTCTAATTCGCTCGGTTTAAGAGCAGTTTTGAATTTACTAAATTGCGGAATTATGTTTTTCGAATTTTTTCAAATTTTCGGTACTGTTTTCACTCCAGTTTTCTAACCGTTTGTCGAAACAAGGCGTGTAATATACTGTTGGAAAGCTACGAACGAGGCGCAACTTTCTTACGGTTTTGAGATTCCTTACGGTTTTTAGTTAAATTTGAAAATCGTGCGGCTGACTACGAACGACAGCAGCCGTTTTTTCGTGAAATTTTTACAAAACGTTGGCCGAAATGATCCAAATGATACACCGTTGAAAAGATATCGTCGAGACGCTACTTTCTCATGTAGAACACGCCCTCTAATTCATTATAGTTTAAGAGCAGTTTTGAAATTACAAAAACGCGAAAAGCGCACTGCTTCAAACTGAAGAACGCACTGCATCAGACAGTCAATCGAACCTCATGATTTATTTTGTTGGACGTAGATTTTTCTCAGAGGATTTTTGCTTCCTTTTTCCAACTTTTTTTTCGAAGGAAAGTGGACCGCAACACTCCCGAAAGTGAAGCGGAACACTACCAAAAGTGAACCTCGTGATTTGTTGTTGTCTTTTTTTGTACTAATTAATTTTTTTACGCGCGTTTGAGAAGTGTTGAGAAGTGAGCTGCTTTCCGATGTGTTTTTGTTTTTTGATCACCAAGTGAACCGAATTACTTTTTTGTGTTGTTTTGGTAACATTTTTTTTTTGAGATTCCGCTATTTTTTTTTTCATTTTTCATGTTGGGGGCAAGTGAACGGCATCACTTAAAAAGGGAC
This sequence comes from Secale cereale, assembly GCA_902687465.1. Lineage (NCBI taxonomy): Eukaryota > Viridiplantae > Streptophyta > Magnoliopsida > Poales > Poaceae > Secale > Secale cereale. The sequence goes on from LR738713.1 coordinate 807,633,053, forward strand.
ACAAATAGTACACACGAGAACACACCTAATTCAGTACCCAAAATAACACACCAAATTCAGTATACACATTTTTCTTCATCACATAATGACAAAGTGCACTGCAGATGGAGCATAGGGATAAGGAGCTGCTACACAAATTGCAAACGCCCACACCTCCTTAGTCTCAGAAAGTGCATTAGACAAAGAAGTGAACCTCTCATTAGAAAGTGCATTAGACAAAGAAGTGAACCAAGTGAACCAAAGTTTATTTTACCCTGAAGCATCCTACTATCATTTTTATAACAAACTAGCCTTTTGCAGTGCAGCACGACAAGGAGTGCATCACACTTCTTTTTCTCTTTTTTGGTTCGTCTTGTCCTTCAAAAAAGAGTAAACAATGCAGTTAAGTTTTCTAAAAAAAACTGAACTTCAAAAGCTCTACACTGTTCATTGATCAAACATTTTTTTATTTAAAAATGAACAACACCACAGAGGACAACATATGTGGACTTCCAAGCATACATTTTTTTTCTCATACACAAACAAATAAGAAATTTTTGCACGACCACCCCTCCCCACTGTGTACACAAACAAACGCCGAGCTGCACGCTCACCCCCTGCATACTTCACATGCCAGGCTGAAGAGCCGTCGTCAACCTTCTGCACATAGTATACATCATAAAGAAAATGGATCTTTTCTGCAAACTGTATTCCGCCTGAATTTGTATCTACAAAAAGGAACTAGTACTATGGAGTTTTTTGGCTGCACGCCCACTTTTGCACATAATTGAATCAAAGCACCCATTTTTGGCGAATTGTGTCGTCCGTCGAGGGCTAGGAGCATACTGCAGCGCTGCACCAAGTGGACATCGTCGTCGGCACCGCACGAGGGTCAAACTGCACTGCAGTCGTGTGTCTGGTGAACCTCACACTATGAACTGGACAACTGCACGACAGGTTCACGACCATCCTCGCCCCAGAATGAAAACCACCATATTGGGAATTGAGAGCAGACACTGAACCTCTCTAGCAGAACCTGGGAACTGCACAACACAAAACTAAGTCACTGAAAATGCACAAGACAACAACCACAACCGAACCTCTCTAGCAGAACCTGGGAATGCAAAGTGTGCTGCCTGCTGCAATATAGAGACGTGAGTCGGAGTTTGCTGGAGACCAAGCCGTAGCTGCGGTTGTCCCTCGGCGTGCCCCCTGAACTACATGGAGATGTGCACGGAACCGCATCCCACAATGACGAAGCTGCACCTCAGCGCTCGCCGAACTACTTGACGGATCTACAAGCACTACATGCCGAGCACAAACGAACCTCCGATGAACCTACTTGAGGGAGTTGTCGGCATAGGGGTGGTGTTGTCGGCCGACGAGGCATGGCAGGTGAGCCTCCGTGGTCGTCGAGGAGAACAGATCGGCAGAGGAGGTGAAGAAAACTTCTGGCCGTAGGAGTCGATGCATGTTGGTAGCAACGTCGCCCGCAGTGGCCGGATCCACTGCCGGCGGCCTCCCTGGGTGCCTGTGGCGGCCGGATCCTGCACCGCTGTGGCTCCTCGCGGCGGGGGCTGGGGATGGTCAGTACAACGGCGTCTTAGGGAGGGGTCGGCGACCCGGATCGGGATGGCGATGCAGGAGGTCGGCGTGGGAAGTGAGGGGCGTCGATTGGGGAGAAGATGGGGAAGGCCATGGCGGGGCAGCACACCCGGATCCATGCCAGCAGCCACGCTGGGCGCCTGGGAGGCACTGAATATAGGACAGTCAAGACTGAGGGGTGGAGCGCGGCGACACCTGGGGAGGAAGGAGGCTGGGGGAAGTGAGGGAGATCGGATCCAGTGCCCCGGGATCCCGACAGGGCGGCACGGGTGGTGGCCGGGGCAGGGCGGGTAGCGCTGCGCGGGGGGATGCCGGCGGGGCTGGGCGGGCCGGCGCGGTGGGAAAGGTAGGAGGTGGTCGCGGGAGGAAGGTGCTGTGCTCGGGGCGCTGCCGCGCTAGGAACCTGCGTGTAAGCGGGTGGTGTTATGAGAATAAGGTCTTAAGGGGTGTTATGAGAATAGACCCACCCTATATATATATATATATATATATATATATATACACACACACACACATAGCAAGTATACAATATTGTCCTATACATTTCTCATATGGATCCTATCTTTGAAGGTCTACAATTTTCATGTGTATACAATAATTATTCCAAATGAGGCAGTATGATTCTGAATTCTTAGGTTGTTACCCTGGCTTCATAAGCAAACTTATGTGAATACACTATGCTTGTTGTTGATTATATGATGTGCTACTATGCAGTTCTCATTCACAGTTTTTTAGTTTCTCGATTCATTTATACTATACGATTCATGTCTTATACTTTGCCAGTAGGTAGCTCATAATTACTGGTCACTGTGTGTGACACCCCGAGACCGATGCGCCAGGTGTCAGCCAGTTATTCGTTGTCGCTGCCATGTCATTTGCTTGTGTGTTGCATTTTTCCATGTCATCATGTGCATTGTATTTGCATAGTTTTCGAAACTTGCATCCGCCCAAGCCCGCCTGTCCTTTCCGCTGTTTGTTCTGAGCCCAGACACACTCGCACGCGCCCGCGGCACCTCCGAATATTTATTTTATAAGTGGCCGTAAAATGTACTCAGAATGGGATGAAAGTTGGTGTGCGGTCTAATTATGGCATAGGAGGACCGCTTGTCAAATTTCGTCGCATTCGGAGTCTGTTTCATAGCCCAACCGTTAAACATATACGGCATAGTCGCCGGTCGACTCGTCGGACGTTTTCGGTCTCCGAAAACCTTCCCGTGCTGCACTTCTCTCCCCTCCTCTCAGCCCACTAACCCCACCTACAGCCCACTAAGCCTCGCCCTGTGCATGTTTTAACTATTCTGTGCTCACATGTTTTTTTCTTCAGAATGGCCAAGTCCTTTACAAATGCTAATATGTGGCATGTTTATTAGTGGTGTAACTTTTTGTGTGTTGATCCAAATGGAGCATATAATATGTCAAAGTGTTCATCTCTGAATGCTCTACTTGTAAGTTGCATTTGCATGCTTGTCACTGTTCATCTTGTTGTCTTAATCCTCGTTGCAAGACTGCTATGTGATGTTATTGTCAGGTCCTTGTTGTCTGTCAACAATATGTATGCATGTTTAACATGGTGTAACTTTGTGCATGTTGGTCCAAATGGAGTGTATGATATGTCAAAATATTCATTGTGAAGTGCTCTACATGATGGTGGCTGTTGCATTCATGTTAGGTGACATATTGCCATGCTTATCTCTATTGCAAGAGTGCATATTGCTGTTAAGTGCTGAAAACTGTTATGAGATGCTGATTTGTCTTTTTCATATCTTTTTGTGTGATTTTTGTTTGAGCTACATGTCAATATATGTTAGGAGCACAATCATTTCATATTTGCTGTGGTGCAATCCACTTTTCATGATATGCATTGTGGTGAGTGCAACAAGCTTGCAAAGTGACCTACTCGATGTTGCTGATTTCTATGACTTGTTAAAACTGCTAAGTCTGAAACTGTTATATCCTGATGCCATGTTTGCTTGATGCTATAGTCAAATCCATGCTTGTTTTGGAATGCCCAATGATTTTGTCTTGAAGTATATGTTATGCTCTATCCATTCATGCCCTTGTTTGCAATTATAACCTGTTGTAGCTTGTCTCTTTCTTGCTCTCAAATTGTTATAAAATGTTTCTGTCAGCCTGTTAACAGTAAGTTCAGTTTTGCCATGTGAATAGCTAGTGTTCTATGCATCCTATGACCAAGTTCTTGCCATGAGTAGCTTCATAAACATGTCTTCTTGATGTTGGTTATATTCACATGCCATGTTACGCTTTGAGATGAGTTGCACAAGCTTGCAAACATGCCTACTTGTCATTGTTGCTGCCATGTTTAGTTTATTTCACGAAGTCTGTGAATCTGTTATCTTTTGCAATCTTGCCATGATGTTTTGAGCATGTTCTAGTGGTGTTTTGCAGTAGCTCAGTGACCATGCTTGTAGTGCTTGACATGTACATGCTTGACATACCCTTTTATGCCATGAAATGTTCTTGTATCATGTTGTTTTGATGTCAACTATATGTCTACTTGTTGTTTTGGACAGAATGTGTTTTAAACTTGTTTCGTGTGTATGTGATGAACTGTTGCTCCGTTTTGAGTGTGCTCTATATGAAACTTGTGTTTTTTTTCATGTAGATGCAGAATAACATGTTGAATACCTGTTTGGAGTGTGTTTGCTTGATGTTTGAATGCATCTTGCATCTTTGCCATGTTCATCTTGTTTTGCTCATATCTTCTAGGTCGTAGCTCCGAATTAAATGAACCTTATATGTAACTTGACTAGAATTTCGAATTGATCATCATGGTGCATGTTAACTTGCTGTTTAACAACTTTAACTTAAAGTTTGTTCAGATCTGGACCTATTTCTAAATTTGCATATGAGGACTTACCAGAATTGTTATATGTTGTTTCTGGGCTCATTTAAACTTGCTTCGTGTGATGTTCTTGTATGCTTCATCATTTGCCATGTGTTGCATCATGTAGCCTTGTCATGCATCATACTTGGGTTGAGCATCTTGTCTTGTTCATGTGTTGTGTGTTTACCGTGTTGCTTGCTTCTTCTCGTTAGTGCTTGTTTCGTTGCAACCGTGAGGATTCGTTCGTCTACACTTGGTTCATCTTCGTGGCTTCTTCTTCGTCTTCTTCATGGACTCGTTCTTCTTCCTTGCGGGATCTCAGGCGAGATGACCGTCTCCTTGGATACCTTTACTATCATTGCTATGCTAGTTGTCACGATGCTATCGCTATATGTCGTGCTACCTATCTTTTGTTGTCAGCCTCTCCTTGTTGCCATGAAACCTCTAAACTTTGACACCATCCCAGCAAACCGTTGTTTGGCTATGTTACCGCTCGCTCAGTCCCTCTTATAGCGTTGTTAGTTGCAGGTGAAGATGAAGATGAAGATTGTTCCATGTTGGAACTTGGTTTTTGGAATATCACAATATCTATTACTATAATTAACACACCTATATACTTGGCAATGGGTGGAAGGCTTGGCCTTTTGCTCGGTGTTTTGTTCCACTCATGCCGCCTTAAGAACCGATAAACCGGTGTTATGTTCCTTGATTTTGTGTTCCTAACGCGGTTCGGTATATGGGGACCCCTTGACAGTTCGCTTTGAATAAAACTCCTCCAGCAAGGCCCGACATTGGTTTTAATTTGCGTCATAATAAAAACTTAGCTAATTAATTAAATTGCATAGGGGGTCGCGTCCCCGGGTTCTTAATCCCACATTACAGGGAGGGGCCAGTGCTGATGGTGTTGGTCCCAACTAGAGCATCGTGCAGGGCCGCCCCTTGGCAACTTCGGGTATTCTGGCTCCTGTATGCATAGCTCATCCGGACGTGGCCTGAGACAAGATACGCATGGCTACTATCAGGGTGTCGGCACGACGGGACGTCTTGCTGGACTTGTTTTACCATTGTCGAAATGTCTTGCGCACCGGGATTCCGAGTCTGATCGGTTTGTCCCTAAGATATGGGGTATTTTTACCTCTGTTGATCGTGAGAGCTTGTGATGGGCTAAGTTGGGAAACCCCTGCAGGGCTATGATCTTTCGAAAGATGTGCCCGCGGTTATGTGGCAGATTGGAATTTGTTAATGTCCGGTTGTAGAAAACTTGACAGAGAATCCGAAACAAAACACACGAACCGCGTGAGTAACCGTGACCGTCTCTTTTCACTTTGAGAAGAGAAAACAGTGGGGTTATGTTTGACTCGTAGGTAGTTCAGGATCTTTAGCGATCATTACTAGTTGCGACCGTTTGCGTAGATGCTCCTCTTATTCTTATACTCGTAAGTTAGCCACCATCCATATGCTTAGCCGCTGCTGCAACCTCACCACTTAACCTCTCCATACCCATTAAGCTTTGCTAGTCTTGATACCCATGGTTATGGGATTGCTGAGTCGTCGTGGCTCACAGATACTACAACAACAGTTGCAGGTGCAGGTTTCCGATGACTTGGCGTGAGAGCGATGTACTTGTGTTGGAGTTCTTTCTTCTTCTGCTTCGTCAGTCTTGGGTTAGGTTCCTGGTCGGCAGCCTGGGATAGCAGATGGATGTTTTTGTGCTTTTCATGTTTGCATCCATAGTAGGATGTCTTGTATTGATGTTGTTGTTTTCATGTGACTTGTATGAATTGTTGTACCCCCATGTATTTATGTAATGGTACGATGTAATGATATCCATCTTGCTAAGCGCCTGAAATGCGGTTGTGCCCCAATCACGAGTGTATCACGTGATCGGGATAGAATCGCGTCTTGGGCCTTACAAGTTGGTATCAGAGCCTTGACCGACCATAGGAGCCCCCTTGATTGATCGTAGTTTGGCAGTTGTCGAGTCTAGAAGAAAACTTTTTCGGAGTATAGTTATATCGAAGAGTAGGAATTCTTTTTACTGCTCAGTGCCTTCATCGCTCTGGTGAGGACTCTTGACGTAGGTGTTTTGAATTACTCCTCGTCCCCTTCAATTTTTTTAGGATCACGCGGTTAGCTTTCGTTTGTTGCGTTATCAGCTCTTTTCATCCGGTGCAATTCTCGTCAAGTTGATTTGATCCTCTTTGTATTTTGCGAGATTATCCTCAGTTCTTCCAACCGATGTCTTTTTCACCATCCGATGTGGTTTTTCTTTTCCCACCCGCCCACCCTTTTTCTTCTCGGACCGGAATCCTTAATCGAGTATCCATCCTACTCGTGCGAAGCCTTTGCTTTATTTCCTCAATTATTTTAACTGGTGAATTCTTATCTAGTTCGTCATCCTTCATCTCTTTTCTTCTTCGATGAATTCCCCTCTCGTTCGACATTCTTCATCTCTTTTCTTCTCCGGTGGTTCCAATTTAATTTGTATTTGGTGCTCATAATATTCTTTCCCTCAGTTCAAATTTTCCAATTGCTCGTCCGACTCTCGCCATTTAATTGTTCCGGGGTTCTGAAGACATCTCAGGAGATTCGTCTATGTTCCAATTAATTCGAGGTTGTCACCTTCTTCGAGTCTTTTAATCGTTCCGATGCATAATCTCATTTTCAATCCTTTCCAACGGTGTTTTCTTTTCAGTGGGTCATAACCCATAGGTCTTTTCCCAGGATCTTACCTGACTCTTCTAATTTTCCGGAGTGATTCCAAATTCTTTTCAAAGTGTGACATAAGAATGGATTTCATCAATCGCATGCCTTCTCCAAAGATCGCTTTAAATTCTTTCATCGTCGGTTCAACTTATCCTGTTTCTTCCTTCTGGAGTATCTCAACAATTTTGGTGGAGTTTCTCGTCGTCATTTTCATCATTTGAAAACCGAAGAAGAATTTTCCCCAAAATCTTGTCCGTTCTCTCGAAGATTCGTGGTTTTGGCTTCATGTTATCCTCTTGAATGATTCCATTTGTCATAAATTCTTTTCTTTAACCATCCGGGGTATTTCGTGAATTCTTTCCATTGTGTTCCTTCGAAGGCCATTATTTGAGAAGATTCTTCGTTCTCAGTTTTCAACTTCGTCCTCCAAATATTCTTCATTGATGCCTCTTCGTTCGTCTCCAGATTCTCCCGGTGCTTCATTAAAGTATCATTTAATCAGTTCGCGATCCCGTCATTCTTTTTCTCCGCTTGGTTTCTAATTATTCCGACAATGCATTCTCTTTTCGTCGCTCAATTTCAAAGTATTCCCGGATTTTAGTTCTTTTCTTCACTAGGCTTTAATTTTCACGATGTTTTCACTCAATAGTTGTCGTGGAATTGTCACGGCAGATGTCCTAGTGTGAGGACTTAGTCGTGAGGCCAACGTATCTATGTGGCAGCTTGAGAGGGGTTGAGCAATCGAGAGACGCAACACAAGACAAAGTTTTATACAGCTTTGGTCCCCGGGAAACATCATCCGGTAACAACCCTACATGATGTTTGTGGCTAGGTCTCATTATGATCCTCATGGAGTCGCCGTAAACCGGCTCTCCCAGTTATGTCTAGCCCTAAGATTATTTTCTCTTGCCTGTCCCTCTTTGGGGAGCCCTGCCCCTCCTTATATATGTTCAAGGGGCGGGTTACATGACTAGTCCTAGTAGGATTAGGATTACTCTATTACAAGTGGAGTCCTAGTCTTGCTTCCTTTGTAGGAGAATATTCCTTGTGCTTTATTCATAAACCAGCCCACCATAACATGAACCGGCCTTCCATAAACCACCTTCTGGACCACCGGGTCTTGTCGTTCCTCTGACCCGCTTGCCGGGTCACCCATGAGTTGCCAGGCTCGGGCGGGTCACTTAGTGAGTCGTCCAGTCAGGGCAGGTCATTACTGCGTCGCCAAGTCCGGCCGGGTTATAGTTCCGGCCGAGTTACGCCGCGGGGTATATCCCCTACATTAGCCCCCAGTTTAATTTGGATTTATCCATGTTAAACTAATCTGCAACATAAACACAAGAACAAATCTTGTGGCGTGTGCTCTGGGTTAAATATTCTTATAAACCGGCACTTGATCATCCTTAAATCCTTGTCATTTCTTCCTTCTAAAAAATCCGAGTCAATAGACCAGCTTCATAATCAATTTGCTTGTAGAAGATATTTTGTAAATACAGAATCCATTTGAATCGGCCTTCAATGCTCTGATTTGACAAAAAATATTGGTCTTCAAATATTCAACTGATATTCAGCCGGTTTGAAAATATAGAACTTGCCGGTTTATGATTGCCAAAATTGCTCGGTTATAAAAACTGATGATCCCGGGTCATGACTGTTTATAGACGTCGAGTTATGATTGTTGCCAACGCCGGGTCACACAATTAATCTTCCTGATTTGCCCGGAACTGAGAATTTGAAGATGTTCCTCCTTTATATGCATATTACCTGTAGCCCCCAAGTCTTAAGAGGAGAACATAGTGATAGCTTAAGACTTGTTTCAATATAAATGTTGCAACCTTGAAGAAATCCAGATTATTCATCCCAATCACTAGTAAAAACTAAATACTCCATATTATGTAGCCCCCAAGTGCCGGGTTGTTACGCTTGCAGCAGCCTGGGACTTGTAATTGCATGATGCTCAAAAACTTCAACCAGTGTAGCCCTTAAGGGTCGGGTCATTATGTAATAATGAATAGGGACTTTATAAATATGATCATGCTTCATTGAAAATAACATCATATGATGTAACTCCACCATGGGGCATTGAACCCACGTCCACAAGGATAAGAGCTTTGTGCTTTACCAACCGAACAGTGGACCTTTCAATATAATGGTTTTAATACTTGTGTACCTTAAATTGTTGACATGAGCAATTGGTAGCCCCCAAGGGCCGGTTCTTTACAATGTGATGAGTTGGGTCTTCAATAAGGTGAGCAAAAAATGACTTTGCATTAGCCCCCAAGTGTCATGGTGCATGCTTGCAGCGACATGAGACTTGCATATTTGACGTAATCTCAACTTGAATAATGTAGCCCCCAAGTGCCGGGTCATAAGCCTGCAGTGACTCGGGACTATTCCTTTCATTGTAGAATGAATCATATCCATTGATAAAATAATAGCCATTGCGCTAAAGCGACTTTAAAAACCTCAATCATAATATTGGTTATTGATAACCATGATAAAAATCCAGCCATGTTCCAAAGATTTGAATAATATAACCCGGTTTGAAAACGGGTTCCAATGATATTAGATCACATTGTTGGTTTTACCAAGCAAGTGTAGTAAGGGTGATAACCCAAAATTTGAACATTGATAATTATCATAGATTGCCGGTTTATAAACAAAACCAGGCCGGGTTAATAAACATCGGTCATTATCTTATCTCATTCTGGCGACTTATAGTCGAAAGCCAGGCCGGGTTAATAAACATCGGTCATTATCTTATCTCATAATGGCGACTTATAGTCAAAAGCCAGGCCGGGTTAATAAACACCGGTCATTATCTTATCTCATACTGGCGACTTATAGTCGAAAGCCATGTCGGGTTAATAAACACTGGATATTATTTACCATCATATACTGCCGACTTATAGTCCAATGCCAGGTAGGGTTAATAAACACCGGTTTATCATAAAATGTTGTAAACCTCAACGAAAGAGAAAATTTGTCAAATAAAAGCATGGGAAGACGCGAGGCTTTTCATGGGCTGCCAGGCCCAAAATCGAGGCTTTTCATGGGCTGCCAAGCCACTGAGTTAAAGCATTTTACAAAGCCTTTTAAGATGGACCTCACATTAACCAATCGTCGTTTTAACTTTGATAAGTTCAGGGTCTGTATAAGATTGACTTGCCAAACGTTCGGCGGGTCATACCAGGATTACCTCGGCGGAGTGACTTACTTGATGAAGGCAGGTTAACCCGGGGTTTTCGGTGAATACACTTGGCTTCCAAGCCTGGCTTGATAGCCTATTACAAGGGTCATTAAAACTCTTTGTTGCTGTGCAAAAAGAGCCCCCAGGTAATATTTTGAGCTGTGCTCAGTGGATGCCTATGTTTGAGTTGTGCTTTTGCAACACTCTCTTTGGCCCCTATTAACTTTGGGTGATAAACCCCCATGTTTTTTATGTGACTTTATAAGCCGGATCAATAGGTAATCAGAATTCCTCTTTATAAACAGAAGCCCCCATGTGATATATTTCTGAGCTGTGCTCACCGGGTGCCTATGTTTGAGTTGTGCTGTGCAACAAACTCTCTTTGGTCCCTTTAATTTTTCTTGAGAACTCAAACTTGCGAGAGATTATTCTTTTGAACCGGAAATTCTTAAACCGGATATTGAGAGCTTCAAAGCCTTGTGGGAGACAACTTTCCCTTGAGCCAGATTTTAAACCGGAATCTTCATTTTCAGCCAGAATTTTTCTGACGGCCTTTAAACTCAACTTGCGAGAGATTAATTCTTTTTGAACCGGATATTCTTAAACCTGATTTGAGAGGTTCAGAGCTTTGTAGAAGACAAATTTCCCTTGAATCGGATTGTAAACCGGATATTTGAGGGCTTCAGTAAGACTGATGTCCTTTGAGTCAGATTTTAAACCGGATTCCTTTCGGATGACCTGGAAACTTCTTCATTGAGCCGAGATTTTGTAATTTTCATATACTTTTTAAGCCGGAAATATTCTGACGTCCTTTAAATTTTCATCAATAAAGCAGTTGCCTCTAGGACCGGGTTATCTTTCCCTCCATCGTCCTGGGGTTCTTAAATTTGCTAAAACTGGCAAGATTTGCTAAGTCATGTCGTCGTAGCCCCCGAGTCTTAACACGACTAGAGGAGTTGTCTTGAGATTCTCTGTATTTGACCATAGCAGAAGGTGTATATCATTGGTGTTGATAGCGCGACATGAATCCACAGAAGGTTGAGGTGACTGCAGCGGGTTATAAATTATCCCGTATGAGCCATGTCAGCAACTCGGCCAATGGTTCCTTCCAACTGGCGATTTGAACATAACCAAACTGTAGTGGCGGCGACTTGTGCGCCTGCCCATTGAGCCACCCAATGTAGACGGCGGTTGATAGTATATGATAATTTGCCTGCATTTTGTTGAAATAAAACCGGGCTACCCAAGCTGTGACTTGCTCATACTCAATAAACAGCTCATGCAGACAGGTGTGGCCCAGTATGTTGATGTAGACCAGGCCACGAGAGTCGGACATCAAAGACGACCGCAACATTAGAGGCGATACAGATAAATGAGTCGGCCAGGGCGTTATAAGCCAGTGTAGTCTGGTGAACCCGCCGCGGGGGCGGACGGGTGAGTTGTTTGCGGCGTTGTAAACCAACACAGACGGGTGAGTCAGCCTTTAAATTTGCACCAATATGGAAGTTTAGGGTCCTGCATTAGATAACTTTGCAGACCGGAGTAATCGCTCTTTTAAAGAAAGCGATATATAATATAAAAATATACTGGATGGATTTCACCTAACATCTTAGGCCAGAAATTATCCACCGCGGAGTTGATCATCACCACAGTGAAACTGATATCAATCACGGCCGAGTCGACCGTAGGACCAGACAGATGAGTCGGTTGCAATATTATAGGCCGGTGCGGATGGGCAAGTTGTCCTCCACGTTGTAAACCGGTGTGGACGCGTGAACTGGCCGTCCGTTCATCAGGAAAACACCGTTGTAGAACGTTGCCAGTGCGTGCTTTACACCCGCAGTATAACAATAATTTTACATGTATATAAAAACACTAATAGGGCAGTGTAATGGTGCTCTGAGGAATTAAAATGTCCTGATAAAATATATAGGAGGGATAACACCTGATATGTTAGATCAGAAATTATCCATCGTGGAGTTGCAACCATGATGACAGAGGTAGCGGCTTAAAAAGCGGCAACGGGCGGCTCAGGAAGGATCCTCCGGGTCATGTTTGACCCAAAAAAATTATGCAACTTGCCTCTTCCTTTATTCCATAGGGTTAAAATTTTCCCTCATTGGGTGCGTCAGTGAGTCAGGATGGAAACAGCGGTTTAAGGCCAGTGGGCGCGTCTTTGCAGTGAATAATTGCCCTGCATGAACAAGTACTGCAGACCAAGGCAAAGATAAATTGTTCTTTGATAAAAATAATATGTGATAATAAAACAAACTCAGATGGATATCACTTGATTTGCTCGGACAACAGATAAGTCGGCCGCGTCATTGTAAGCCGGTGCGAACGGGTAAGTTATCCTCCTCGTTGTAAGTCGGCGCGGTCACGAGAGACGGCCACGGTGTGATAAACCGGTGAGGTCACGAGATACGGCCACCGCGTCGTAAGCCAGTGCGGGGTCCGTTGAATAACAACCGCCTATGCTAAATGATGTTGGCGTGGCTCCATTTCCGCGGTATAATATCACTTTGTAATGAATAATTCTCCTGCATATAAAATACAGCAGGGTAAAATAGTTTTGCTCAGATGAATTAATATGTGCTTAAAAATAAAATAGGGTAAATAGCACCTGGTATTTTTCGTTGTATGTGGGTGCGGCCATTAGCGCGCATTTGGTCTCCACGTAATTAGGCTTGTTCATCCAAAGTCGTCTCCTTACCCAAGTCAGGTGAAGCAAGCCGGCGAGGCGGCTCCGAATGGGATCACGGCGACGGCGGCTTACTGCAGGACCGCGGGCCACAACTGCGGATGGTGGCTTGGCGGAGACCGATGGCTCAACGGCTCGTCGGCGGCTTCAAGCATAAGACGGAGGTGATCCTTGGCGGCAGCTGATGGGCCTCTAACCCCTCATTGGTTACCCCAAGTGGAAGGTGTAAGATGCAGTGTTGTGGAAGTTTTTCCCTTAGCAAAGATGCCAAGGATCGAATCCCCAGAGACTCCTAGGTTCAACAAGTAGGTGTCAACTGCTAACGGCGCCGGATTAGCAATCAACGTGGACCTGCACACAGATACAAATAACTTTGCTCCCAACGAGTACAAAGAGGTTGTCAATCCCTCCGGCCTTGTAGTTCACAAAGGATTAAACGCAAATGATAGTAGTGATAGATAATGTTTGCAATAGTAAGTAAAAGCGAAAAGTAAATATCGGATGTGATCAATGATGGTAATATAGACCGGAGTCTCATGATGTTCACTAGTGATGTCTCTCTCCCAAAAGATGATAAAACAGCTATGTGAGGTAAACGAATTACAGCTGGGCAATTGACAGGACAACGAACGCAAACCAATGCTGACTACATTGCAAGAAAGGTTGAGGTTCAAAGCATGGGCGATACGCCAAAGTAAGTAGACCGAAATCCATCAATATCTACTACTAATCATCCACCTTGAGATATCTATCCAGAACATCTCGCTGGTATTAAGTTGCGAGCCCCACCCATAGTGTAAACTCAAAGCAACAGACAACTGCATTAAAAGAACTTTGCGTAAAGTAAACAATCCTTGCACCCGCGGGCACAAGCACCGTTGTTTTCCCCCTTGTGGCAACAGCACATCCCCTAGACTCATGTTTCTGTCACTCAAGCTAGTCATCGAGGGGCATGAACCCACAATCGAGCATAACGTTCCCTCTTGGAGTCACTACGTATTACTTGGCCAAAGCAATAAATAACAACGGAGAACATGCAAGAATTACTTACGAACATAAATATAAAAGAGGTAGATCAAATATATTACTCAATCACAATCTGAACATAATCTCATAATCCATCGGATCCCAGCAAACTCATCATAGCAACAGCATAAGGATTACATATGTGCCTCGATCATGTAGGGCAGCTCACGAGGACTAATTAGTGAAGCACAAGAACGGGAGGAGAACATCACATAGCTACTGGTCATGGACTCATGGTCCAAGGGATACTACTCACAACTCATCCGGGAGGCGTCCATGGTGGTGGAGAAGCTCCCGATCGGGTGCCGGGAAGAGTTCTCCTGGTGCTCCCGATCTTGGAAGCGGCGGCGGCGGCGGAACAGAGATGAGATCGTGAAAAAGAGTTCCCGTTCCGAGGGTTTCGAAGGACGCTCTAAATATATGCCGAAGGGGGGCACCAGACGGGGCTCGGGGGGCCCAGGCGCCCCCCCCCCCCCCGGCGCGGCCCAGGGGGGGCGCGCCGCCAGGGCGCCTGGAGCCCTGGTGGCCCCCCCGGCTGTCCTTCGGGCGCACGGTAGGTTCTGGAACGCTGATTTTTTATATAATTTTTCTGGATTTTTCCTGGCAGTTCTCGTAACGTGAAAACCTGAAATACAAAAACAGCCGAAAACAGAAACTGGCACTGGGGTGCACTGGATTAGTAGGTTAGTCCAAATATGATCAAAAGTGTATGGAAGTGTATGAATATCATAGCAATATCACCCAAAAGTGGCATGGAGCAAGCAGAAATTATAGATACGTTTTGGACGTATCAACATCCCCAAGCTTAATTCCTGCTCGTCCTCGAGTAGGTAAATGATAACAAGAATAATTTCTGTGGTGACATGCTATTAACCATATAGGACTTTTTCATAGTCATATGACAAAAGCTTACTGAGACAATGACTCTATAGTAATTAAGTTGCCTCATGAGAAAATCACAAATGACTGAAAGTTTTACAACATGAAACTGAAACATCAAAAATATTTGCAATGAACATAATGTGCAAATATGATAAAGTGATATCTAGCTTGCCCCCTTTAGTGAAGCAAAACATAAATGCAAATGCACCTTCAAGGTTTAAGTGATGACTAGATACAATGATTTCAAAATAAACGATATCACAATCATGCAAAAGACAATGCTACTTTGGAACAATGCACATTACACTTAGAATGACAATCATGCTCTCAGTAGTTGGTGCTTGAAGAAAGAAAGTGGAGACTCAAAAAGTAAAAGAATGGTTATGTGCTAGAGCTTTTTATTTTGAAAACATAGAAGCAATTTTGTCAACGGTAGTAGTACTTCATATGTGTCATGCATAAGACATCCTATAAGTTTCAAGCCTCATGCATCGAATACCAATAGTGCTCGCACCTTGTCCTTATTAGCTCGGATTTCCATGGGTTATCATTGCATTACATATGTTTCAACCAAGTGTCACAAAGGGGTACCTCTATGCCACCTGTACAAAGGTCCAAGGAGATAAATCGCGTTTGATTTCTCGTTTTTGATAGATCTCAACTTGAGGACATCCATACTGGGACAACATAGAAAATAGATGATGGACTCCTCTTTAATGCATAAGCATATTCTCATAAGAGATTGAGGATTAATGTCCAAGCTAAAACTTCCACCATGATACATGGCTTTGGTTGGCGGCCCAATGTTCTTCTCTAACAATATGCATACTCAATCAACCCATGGCAAATCACCCTTACTTCAGACAAGACGAACATGCATAGCAACTCACATGATATTCAACAAAAGTGTGACAGTTGATGGCGTCCCCAGAAACATGGTTACCCCTCAGCAAGCAACTTATAAGAAATAAGATACATATGCAACATATTCTTTACCACAATAGTTTTTAAGCTACTTTCACATGAGCTATGTATTGCAAAGTTAGTCTCCTTAGTACAGGTGGAGGTTAGCAAAAGACTGGGAGCGACCAACTAAGAGAGCAATGACGGTCATAGTCATGTAGAGCGACAAAGCAATATTGAATCAGGCATGGTAGTTATATCGCTACTCAGAAATAAAAGATCATCAAGGCTTGACAGACTTTCTTTACAGTCTTAAATATGCGTGAGCATACGCCAAGTCAATCAAAATAAATTCTCGAAGGAAGATATTACTAAACCATACCACATCATAGGTACACAAATCATGTTGGTACTCCAATAACACATTGGGAATCCCCCAGCTATTTGAGACTAACCATAAGAAAACCTGAACTACTAAGTGCCATTATGCACGTAGCATCTTTATCATAGACATATTAACCAATGCAACGGAAGCAAACTCTCTTAATAAGGTAAGCATGATAATTAAAGAGAGTTCAAGCAACCAACTAAACAAAAGCTCTTTGAAAAGATAAGCATGAATACTAAGAGCAGAGCATGATAGTAGCTATTAAAAGACAAAGAACACACACAGCAAAGATAGACATGAAAATTCTATGTTATGTTCTAGGTAGAAGTGGAGCGTGTTTCTCTCCCACATAAAGAACGCTGAGTTCCGACTCGTTATGAAAAACTAAAAAGAAAACTAAAAGCAAGATGCTCCAAGCATAGCACTTAACACATGAAGTGATAAAAATATAGCGGAACGAAAGACGAACTGATAATGTTGATGGAGAAGGGGATGCACGGGGGCATCCCCAAGCTTAGACGCTTGAGTCTCCTTGAATATTTCTTGGGGGTGCACGGGGGCATCCCCAAGCTTGAGCGCTTGACACTCCTGAATCTTTTTATCATCTTCCCTCGCACACTTGAAAACTCCCTTCATACATAACTCATCATAATCTGATTAGCGAGGTTAGTACCCTTAATAAAATAATTATACCTTGCTGGAAATAAAGATATTCTTGAAGGTCTACTGTTTCTCAATATTGCCAAAAGGTTTTTGCAAAGAAAAAGCAAGCTCTTGGTTTGCAAAATGAAGGAAAGGCAAAACAGGACAGAATCTGTGAAAAACAGAACAGCAGGTAGTAATTGATTTGTTCGGGGCACTTCTGCAACTCAAATCAAAAAAGTCAGAAAAGACGCACGAAAGACAATTATATAGAGAACGCTGTCGAAAAAATTCAGACCAAAAAGATGATCTGCTGATTTTATACGAATTTTTCTATCCAAGGACATAATCTGTTTCCTGGACAGCACCTCACAACTTTTGAACTTTCTAGCAATCAGAGGCTATACTTGGCACAAATATGAAAAGCAAAGATACAATGATGATGCTACGGTAGTAAACAACATCAAGACACAACAAAAGCAAAATATAAAAAATTTATTCATGTGGGCTGCCTCCCAAAAGCGCTTTCTTTTATGCCTTTAAGCTAGGCATAATGCATATAGATCAAGTTTTATCAAGAGTAAAAGAATAGCTAGCCCGTACAACGGACTCAAAAGGTAACTTGATCTTCTTTCGAGGGAAGTGTTCCATCCCTTTCTTGAGAGGAAACTGAAATTTTATATTACCCTCTTTCATGTCAATGATAGCACCAACGGTGCGTAAAAAGGGACGTCCCAAAATAATTGGACATGAAGGATCACATTCAATATCCATAATAGTGAAATCAACGGGAACATAATTATCATTGACAATGATAAGAACATCATCGATCCTCCCCAAAGGTTTCTTTATGGAAGAATCAACGATACGAACACCAAAAGAACAAGAATCATAAGGTTTCAATTTAAGCATATCATATATTCTTTTGGGCATAACAGAGGTACTAGCTCCAACATCACATAATGCATAACAAGAGAAGTCATTCAATTTAATTTTTATCATAGGATCCCAACCATCTTCTAGCTTTCTAGGTATGGAGGCTTCTACTCTAAGTTTCTCCTCCCTAGCTTTGATGAGAGCATTAGTGATATGCTCTGTAAAGGCAAGGTTAAGCGTGCTAGTGCGGGGATCCCTAGACATCTTGTGAAGGAAATCAATAACTTCGGTAAGAGTGCAATTATCAAAATCAAGGTCACGAGCATCAAGTAAAGTGGTAGTGGTGTCCTTTAGGTTCACTTGTTTGGTAGTTTCTATAGTCATAGCATCACCATTAATAGGTCCATTGGGACCAGGAGTACATTGGGTGCTAAGAGTTTGGATATCCTCAACAACTTGGATAGTAGCAACAGTGTGGTGGGTAGGAAGGCTCTTAATTCTATCCTCTTCCTCCCTTTCTCTAGCCCATCTCTCTTTAAGTTTAGCCATCATCCTAATATTTTCATTAATTTGCACTTGAATAGCATTTATAGGAGTGACTTCCCTCTCCTCAAGAGGAGAAGTTTTAATTTTTAGCAATTTTACCTCATTGGCTAAATGGTCTACCTTAAAAGAAAGATCATCTAGTTTATGTAGTTTTTCTTCTACACTCTTATTAAAGGCTTTTTGGGTAGTGATGAAATCTTTAAGCATAGTCTCTAGTTCAGTAGTGGAGTTCTTGGTGATAGGATAAGCATTGTTGTTCCCATAAGAATTAGAGGGGAACGGTCTAGGATTGCTACCAAAGTTACTCCTATAAGCATTGTTGTTAAAATTGTTTCTAGAGATAAAGTTCACATCTACTTGTTCTTGAGCAATCAAAGAATTTAAAGGAACATCGCGAGGATCAACAGAAGATTGCTTCGAAAGTAGAGACATGATCAAGTCAACTTTTTCATTTAAGGAGGAAATCTCCTCGACAGAGTTTACCTTCCTACCTGTTGGAGCGCGTTCGGTGTGCCATTGGGAATAGTTGGTCATCATCTCATCGAGAAGCTTTGTGGCAGCACCAAGTGTAGTTGACATAAAAGTTCCTCCCGCGGCCGAATCTAACAAGTTCCGCGGGGTAAAGTTCAAGCCTGCATAGAAAGTTTGGATAACCATCCAAGTAGTCAAACCATGAGTAGGGCAGTTCTTGATAAGAGATTTCATACGTTCCCAAGCTTGGGCAACGTGTTCATTATCCAATTGTTTAAAATTCATTATGTTACTTCTAAGTTGGATAATTTTAGCAGGTGGATAGTATTTTCCAATAAAAGCATCTTTGCACTTGTCCCATGAATCTATGCTATTTCTAGGCAAAGACTGAAACCAAATTTTAGCTCCTCCTCTCAAGGAGAAAGGAAAAAGCTTAAGCTTAACAATATTACCATCTATTTATTGGTACTTTTGCATATCACAAAGTTCAACAAAGTTGTTTAAGTGTAAAGCAGCATCATCTCCAGCACCGGAGAATTGATCTTTCATGACTAAGTTCAGTAAAGCAGGTTTAATTTCATATGAAGGTGCTGAAGTGGCAGGTGTAGTGATAGGTGTGCTGATAAAGTCATCGTTGTTGTGACTAGTGAAGTCACACAACTTGGTGTTCTCGGTGGAACCCATAGTAGCAAGCAAGCAAGATAACTATTTTTGTGATTTTCGATAAAAGGTACTAAAGAAAAAACTGAAAGGTAAACTAACAAGACTAAAAAGCAAAGGTAAATAATAGCGTGCAACTGCCCTATCCTGAAGAGTGGAGTCCCCGGCAACGGCGCCAGAAAAACTCCTTGATGGGCCTCTAACCCCTCGTTGGTTACCCCAAGTGGAAGGTGTAAGATGCAGTGTTGTGGAAGTTTTTCCCTTAGCAAAGATGCCAAGGATCGAATCCCCAGAGACTCCTAGGTTCAACAAGTAGGTGTCAACTGCTAACGGCGCCGGATTAGCAATCAACGTGGACCTGCACACAGATACAAATAACTTTGCTCCCAACGAGTACAGAGAGGTTGTCAATCCCTCCGGCCTTGTAGTTCACAAAGGATTAAACGCAAATGATAGTAGTGATAGATAATGTTTGCAATAGTAAGTAAAAGCGAAAAGTAAATAGCGGATGTGATCAATGATGGTAATATAGACCGGAGTCTCATGATGTTCACTAGTGATGTCTCTCTCCCAAAAGACGATAAAACAGCTATGTGAGGTAAACGAATTACAGTTGGGCAATTGAAAGGACCACGAACGCAAACCAATGCTGACTACATTGCAAGAAAGGTTGAGGTTCAAAGCATGGGCGGTACGCCAAAGTAAGTAGACCGAAATCCATTAATATCTACTACTAATCATCCACCTTGAGATATCTATCCAGAACATCTCGCTGATATTAAGTTGCGAGCCCCACCCATAGTGTAAACTCAAAGCAACAAACAACTGCATTAAAAGAACTTTGCGTAAAGTAAACAATCCTTGCACCCGCGGGCACAAGCACCGTTGTTTTCCCCCTTGTGGCAACAGCACATCCCCTAGACTCATGTTTCTGTCACTCAAGCTAGTCATCGAGGGGCATGAACCCACAATCGAGCATAACGTTTCCTCTTGGAGTCACTACGTATTACTTGGCCAAAGCAATAAATAACAACGGAGAACATGCAAGAATTACTTACGAACATAAATATAAAAGAGGTAGATCAGATATATTACTCAATCACAATCTGAACATAATCTCATAATCCATCGGATCCCAGCAAACTCATCATAGCAACAGCATAAGGATTACATATGTGCCTCGATCATGTAGGGCAGCTTACGAGGACTAATTAGTGAAGCACAAGAACGGGAGGAGAACATCACATAGCTACTGGTCATGGACTCATGGTCCAAGGGAGACTACTCACAACTCATCCGGGAGGCGTCCATTGTGGTGGAGAAGCTCCCGATGGTGATCCTCCCCTCCGGCAGGGTGCCGGGAAGAGTTCTCCTGGTGCTCCCGATCTTGGAAGCGGCGGCGGCGGCGGAACAGAGATGAGATCGCGAAAAAGAGTTCCCGTTCCGAGGGTTTCCAAGGACGCTCTAAATATATGCCGAAGGGGGGCACCAGACGGGGCTCGGGAGGCCCAGGCGCCCCCCCCGGCGCGGCCCAGGGGGGGCGCGCCGCCAGGGCGCCTGGAGCCCTGGTGGCCCCCCCCCCCGGCTGTCCTTCGGGCGCACGGTAGGTTCTGGAACGCTGATTTTTATATAATTTTTCTGGATTTTTCCTGGCAGTTCTCGTAATGTGAAAACCTGAAATACAAAAACAGCCGAAAACAGAAACTGGCACTGGGGTGCACTGGATTAGTAGGTTAGTCCAAATATGATCAAAAGTGTATGGAAGTGTATGAATATCATAGCAATATCACCCAAAAGTGGCATGGAGCAAGCAGAAATTATAGATACGTTTTGGACGTATCAGCAGCTCGTCGGCCGAGTCCGACGACTCAAGGCGGAGGTGAGGCAGCCTGCACTAGTCGAGCAAAGCGACACTTTGACAATGACTCGACGTAGTGGTGGCCGGCTTAAATATCCTTCAATATGAATAGATCTGATTTTGTTTTAGTCGTGTGTTCGTGTAGTAGCAGATCAGCCGAGCAGCTAAGCTCAATCATCACACGCGCCCTAGATCGGTGCCAGCTTTTTTCTCCGTCCGCATACACTGTTTTAAAGCAGATCGGCGATGCATAGTGCTATAGCAACAGAACTTCCCTCGATGGGTGGAGCTTCTCGCGGTGGTAACGAGGTGGAGGCGAGGTCGAATCCGAGACGGTGACTCGGGGTGAGGCGAGGTGACTAGGAGGCGAGGTCGACCCCGAATCCGACTCGAAGAAACGCTGGTGGAGGCAGGGCACGCGGCTGAACCGCGGCGCGGTGGCTCAAGGTGTGGTAGCGGGTCAGACACGGCGGATCGGGAGGGCGCAATACGAGGCCGCGGCGGCAAGGTGTCCCGAGGGGTCCTCCCCAATGACAGAGTTGCACTTCCTTCCTTCCTTGATTCCTTCGATCTTCACCTTGGACATGAATGCTTGGACATGAATGCTAGACATGTGCGACATCGCATGTAACCCTAATCATAGCGGGTTATGCTGTATGGTTGTAATTGACCGGCTCTTCTTCAACCGATCAAATCATGAGCTTTTTAATCCCTTGAGAAAATCCCTCCAAAAACTCAACACCACCGTGCGCAGGCCCCACGGTGGGCGCGAACTGTCGTGGAATTGTCACAGCAGATGTCCTAGTGTGAGGACTTAGTCGTGAGGCCAATGTATCTATGTGGTAGCTTGAGAGGGGTTGATCAATCGAGAGACGCAACACAAGACAAAGGTTTATACAGCTTCGGGCCCCGGGAAACATCATCCGGTAACAACCCTACATGCTGTTTGTGGCTAGGTCTCATTATGATCCTCATGGAGTCGTCGTAAACCGGCTCTCCCAGTTATGTCTAGCCCTAAGATTATTTTCTCTTGCCTGTCCCTCTTTGGGGAGCCTTGCCCCTCCTTATATATGTTGAAGGGGCGGGTTACATGACTAGTCCTAGTAGGATTAGGATTACTCTATTACAAGTAGAGTCCTAGTCTTGCTTTCTTTGTAGGAGAATATTCCTTATGCTTTCTTCATAAACCAGCCCACCATAACATGAACCGGCATTCCATAAACCGCCTTCTGGGCCACCGGGTCTTGTCGTTCCTCTGACCCGCTCGCCGGGTCACCCATGAGTCACCAGGCTCGGGCGGGTCACTTAGTGAGTCATCCAGTCAGGGCAGGTCATTAGTGAGTCGCCAAGTCCGGCCGGGTTATACTTCCGGCCGGGTTACGCCGTGGGGTATATCCCCGACAAGAGTTCTTTTCTTTGTTATCATACCACCTTCGTTCTTTTCAATCCTACCGGTGGTTCATGAAGACTTTCTCTAGTTTTGTGCCATATCACTATTTACTCTTTTTCAACGCGAATAAGTAGTATGCAAGTCCATTGTTTCTCATCAATTTATTGGTGGAGGATAAGCATAACATAATTCTTCTTTGTGAAGTTGATTAATCCCTTCCTTCCGAATTTGTTCTTAATGAATAAATTCTATTCCCAAGTGTTTTCATCTTTTCTTTCCGAAGTTCATAGTTTCTCGGACATCTCGTCGAAACCCCTATCTAAAGCATCGCAAGGCCTTAATCTTATTCTTTTCATCCTTCATCATCCTTTTGTTAACGGAGTTCTTCATGGTGGTTCATCATATGTTAATTCATTCTTCAAGTGTTCATCAAATTCTTTTGGAGAAGCTCAAGCATTCTTCTTTTTGCGTCTCGAAGTGCAATTAATTCTCCGTATTCATTTGAAGCGGAGTTTTGCATTGCTTCATTCTCAACTATTCAATCTTCCGTAGTGGCAGAATTTCAACTCAAGTTTTGAGATGTTTTTCTATAAGCCCACATCAAGCTAATTCTGGTGTTGTTGATTTTTTCCAACAACCTCGTTCAAGCCTTTCTTTTGAAGATGCTCTTTCAATTCATTCATGGTGGAACTTGTTGTTCTCTTATATGTTCTTTTCATTTCACTCTTTTAATTATTCCAGAGGCATTGTGTTGCTTCTCTCATCAAGTATTATTCCTTCTTCTCAAGTTCATGTCCTATTCCTTCCATATTCAACCGGAGTGCTATCTAAAACTTATTCTTCTTATTCCTCGTCTATCTTGCTTAACCGGAGTGGTTTCAATGTCTCTCTTGTCATTTAAGCTCTAGATTCTCATAATGTTCCTTGCTCCTCGTTTGTAACGGAGCTTCTCAATCTCGTTCATCTCCGGTGTGTTCTTCTTCCATTCAAATTGTTCATCCTCTCAAGGTTCTTTGGGTTCACCTTCTTCCTTTTTCCCTTCCGTCTCATTCCTAAGATCTCGGGACGAGATCTCTTGTTAGTAGGGGAGTGTTGTGACACCCCAAGACCGATGCGCCATGTGTCAGCCAGTTATTCGTTGTCGTTGCCATGTCATTTGCTTGTGTGTTGCATTTTGCCATGTCATCATGTGCATTGCATTTGCATAGTTTTCGAAACTTGCATCCACCCGAGTCCGCCCGTCCTTTCCGCTGTCTGTTCTGAGCCCAGACACACTCGCACACGCCCGCGGCACCTCAGAATATTTATTTTATAAGGGGCCGGAAAATGTACTCAGAATGGGATGAAAGTTGGCGAGTGGTCTAATTATGGCATATGAAGACCGCCTATCAAATTTCGTCGCATTCGGAGTCCGATTGATAGTCCAACCGTTAAACATATAGCGGCATAGTCGCCGGTCGACTCGTCGGACGTTTTCGGTCTCCGAAAACCTTCCCGGGCTGCACTCCTCTCCACTCCTCTCTGCCCACTAACTCCACCTGCAGCCCACTAAGCCTCGCCCCGTGCATGTTTTAACTATTCTGTGCTCACATGTTTTTTTCAGAATGGCTAAGTCCTTTAAAACTGTTAATATGTTGCATGTTTGTTCGTGATGTAACTTTTTGTGTGTTGATCCAAATGGAGCATATAATATGTCAAAATGTTCGTCTATGAATGCTCTACATGTTATTTGCATTTGCATGCATGTTAATGTTCATCTTGTTGTCTTAATCCTCGTTGCAAGACTGCTACATGATGTTATTGTCAAGTCCTTGTTGTCTGTCAACAATATGTATGCATGTTTAACATGGTGTAACTTTGTGCATGTTGGTCCAAATGGAGTGTATGATATGTCAAAATGTTCATTGTGAAGTGCTCTACATGATGGTCGATGTTGCATTAATGTTAGGTGACATATTGCCATGTTTATCTCTGTTGCAAGAGTGCATATTGCTGTTAAGTGCTGAAAACTGTTATGAGATGATGATTTGTCTTTTTCATATCTTTTTGTGTGATTTTTGTTTGAGCTACATGTCAATATATGTTAGGAGCACAATCATGTCATATTTTCTGTGGTGCAATCCACTTTTCATGATATGCATTGTGGTGAGTGCAACAAGCTTGCAAAGTGACCTACTCGATGTTGCTGATTTATATGACTTGTTAAAAACTGCTAAGTCTGAAACGGTTATATCCTAATGCCATGTTTGCTTGATGTTATAGTCAAATCCATGCTTGTTTTGGAGTTCCCAATGACTTTGTCTTGCAGTATATGTTATGCTCTATCCATTCATGCCCTTGTTCGCAATTATAACCTGCTGTAGCTTGTCTCTTTCTTGCTCTCAAATTGCTATAAAATGTTTCTGTCAGCCTGTTAACAGTAAGTTCAGTTTTGCCATGTGAATAGCTATGGTTCTATGCATCCTAAGACCATGTTCTTGACATGAGTAGCTTCATAAACATGTCTTCTTGTTGTTGGTTATATTCACATGCCATGTTACGCTTTGATATCAATGGCACAAGCTTGCAAACATGTCTACTTGTCGTTGTTGCTGCCATGTTTAGTTTATTTCACTACGTCTGTGAATCTATTATCTTTTGCAATCTTGCCATGATGTTTTGAGCATGTTATACTGGTGTTTTGCAGTCGCTAAGTGACCATGCTTGTAGTGCTTCACATGTACATGCTTGCCATGCCCTTTGATGCCATGAAATGTTCTTGTATCATGTTGTTTTGATGTCAACTATATGCCTACTTGTTGTTTCGGACAGAATGTGTTTCAAACTTGTTTCGTGTGTATGTGATGAACCGTTGCTCCGTTTTGAGTGTGCTCTATATGAATATTGTGTGTTTTTGCATGTAGATGCATAATAACATGTTGAATACCTGTTTGGAGTGTGTTTGCTTGATGTTTGAATGCATCTTGCATCTTTGCCATATTCATCTTGTTTTGCTCATATCTTCTAGGTCGTAGCTCCGAATTAAATGAACCTTATATGTAACTTGACTAGAATTTCGAGTAGATCATCATGGTGCATGTTAACTTGCTATTTTACAACTTTAACTTAATGTTTGTTCAGATCTGGACCTATTTCGAAATTTGCATATGAGGACTTACCGGAATTGTTATATGTTGTTTCCGGCCTTATTTAAACTTGCTTTGTGTGATATTCTTGTATGCTTCATCTTTTGCCATGTGTTGCATCATGTAGCCTTGTCATGCATCATACTTGGGTTGAGCATCTTGTCTTGTTAATGTGTTGTGTGTTTACCGTGTTGCTTGCTTCTTCTCGTTAGTGCTTGTTTTGTTGCGATCGTGAGGATTCGTTCGTCTACACTTGGTTCGTCTTCGTGGCTTCTTCTTCGTCTTCTTCATGGACTCGTTCTTCTTCCTTGCGGGATCTCAGGCAAGATGACCGTCTCCTTGGATACCTTTACTATCATTGCCATTCTAGTTGTCTCGATGTTATCGCTATATGTCGCGCTACCTATCTTTTGTTGTCAGCCTCTCCTTGTTGCCATGAAACCTCTAACCTTTGACACCATCCCAGCAAACCGTTGTTTGGCTATGTTACCGCTCGCTCAGCCCCTCTTATAGCGTTGTTAGTTGTAGGTGAAGATGAAGATGAAGATTGCTCCATGTTGGAACTTGGTTTTGGGAATATCACAATATCTATTACTATAATTAACACACCGATATACTTGGCAATGGGTGGAAGGCTTGGCCTTTTTCTCGGTATTTTGTTCCACTCATGCCGCCTTAAGAACCGATAAACCAGTGTTATGTTCCTTGATTTTGCATTCCTAACACGGTTGGGTATATGTGGACCCCTTGACAGTTCGCTTTGAATAAAACTCCTCCAGCAAGGCCCGACATTGGTTTTAATTTGCCCCATAATAAAAACTTAATTAATTAAATAAATTGCATAGGAGGTCGCGTCCCCGGGTTCTTAATTCCACATTACAGGGAGGGGCGAGTGATGATGGTGTTGGTCACAACTAGAGCACCGTGCAAGGCCGGCCCTTGGCAACTTGGGGGTATTTTGGCTCCTGGACGCTTAGCTTATCCGGACGTGGCCTGAGACGAGATACGTGCGGCTACTATTAGGGTGTCGGCACGCCGGGAGGTCTTGCTGGACTTATTTTACCATTGTCGAAATGTCTTGTGCACCGGGATTATGAGTCTGATCGGGTTGTCCCTAAGATATGGGGTATTTTTACCTTTGCTGACCGTGAGAGCTTGTGATGGCTAAGTTGGGACACCCCTGCTGGGCTATGATCTTTCCAAAGCCGTGCCCGTGGTTATGTGGCAGATTGGAATTTGTTAATATCCGGTTGTAGAAAACTTGACAAAGAATCCAAAATAAAACACACGAACCGCGTGAGTAACCGTGACCGTCTCTTTTCACTTTGAGAAGAGAACATGGTGGGGTTTTGTTTGACTCATAGGTAGTTCAGGATCTTTAGCGATCATTACTAATTGCGACCGTTTGCGTAGATGCTCATCTTATTCTTGTACTCGTAAGTTAGCCACCATCGATATGCTTAGCCGCTGCTACAACCTCACCACTTAACCTTTCCATACCCATTAAGCTTTGCTAATCTTGATACCCATGGTTATGGGATTGCTGAGTCATTGTGGCTCACAGGTACTACAACAACAGTTGCAGGTGCAGGTTTCCGATGACTTGAGGTGAGAGCGATGTACTTGTGTTTGAGTTCTTTCTTCTTCTGCTTCGTCAGTCTTGGGTTAGGTTCCTCGTCGGCAGCCTGGGATAGCAGATGGATGTCTTTGTGCTTTTCATGTTTGCATCCGTAGTCGGATGTGTTGTATTGATGTTGTTGTTTTCATGTGACTTGTATGAATTGTTGTACCCCCATGTATTTATGTAATGGTACGATGTAATGATATCCATCTTGCTAAGCGCCCGAAATGCGGTTGTGCCCAATCACGACTGTATCACGTGATCGGGATAGAATCGCATCTTGGGCCTTACACTGTGCAAATTGTGTGGAGGATAGATCATGGAAATGTAAACCATGCTTCTTTACGGGTGTACCGTGCTATTAAAGTTACATTATGAATATGTCACCATAGATGGATGAGTTATTTATGTTTATCGACTTCTTATTTGTCGTTCACTTGCAGTGCCTACTGTATTGATATGCAAGCTCAAGCATGGAGGTTTCAAGGACATGTACGCAAAGGACCATCTGACACATTTTCTTAAGGTTTGCACTTGTCTAATTGCCCTCTGTATTACACAACTTAATCGTCAACATTAACTGTTTATGGAAATGCATGTGTCATTGTCCAACTGGCTTATAAGTGTATTATGGTCGCATGAAGTGTTTCTGTATGTTATTAATTGACATCTAAAATAGTTCATCTTCCCAATTATCGACCTGCTATAATGTGCTTGGGAGCTTAAATTTCGTACTACTACTACTATGGTATGCATCATGTATGTGAAATTTTTGTGTTGCTGCTTCCGATCACTTAGGATTGCTGGTGCATTTCTATGTCTCGTGTACTAGTGTTAAAATCATAAAACAAAACATGTCTTATTTATTTTGAATAAACAATTTATGAGCTTAGAAATAAATTGTAAGGTTTGAAGTATTTTGGCGCTCACCTCTTTCTCAATTATCTTGCAGGATGCTTTCAAGAGGAGAGGAAGGTTAAGTAACTTCAATCGTACCGAAAAAAGTATCCATGTTTCTGTTGTTGTGAATGTGGTTAAGATGGCGTTCTACACATGTTTCTTATGTTGCATGTGAATGGGGTGAGTAGATAGAACTGGAGTGAGCAGATCACTATATCACTAAGAAAATCAGAAAGTACATGTAGGAAAATATTATAGCTCTTTCTCGCTTTGGAAAAAATAACATGTACTTATAGAAATTGTGCTAAAACATTAGCGTTGCCCATTTGAGAGCTTGCTGCCAGTTACTTGGTACTGCTTTCACTGATACTTGTTGTTTGCTGATAATTATACCTCTTTTGCTAGTTCTACTGTGGTTCATGTACGCATGTTGGCTAGAAATTGCCTTGATTATACATATATTTTTATTACATTATACATTAAC
Source organism: Secale cereale (assembly GCA_902687465.1). Classification (NCBI taxonomy): domain Eukaryota; kingdom Viridiplantae; phylum Streptophyta; class Magnoliopsida; order Poales; family Poaceae; genus Secale; species Secale cereale. Next base: position 807,661,848 of record LR738713.1, read on the forward strand.
GTATTTTTTTATTTGTGTGCGTGATGCTTTGAGCCTGTTTTTTCCTTTCCTCCTTGATTTATCTATTCATGTAATGTTATATTCTTGTAGGAAGGCAAGTTGTCCCATCTGGAGCACATCAGAGGTAGCAATGCAGTTTGTACTACTTGGTTCTTACCATTAGGACAGTACCAGATGTGCTAATACGAGTTGAACAATGTGATGTAGTAGTAAGTTAAGGCAAATTGTGTAGATGATGTATTCATGTGTAATTAAATTTTGTATTCCCTGTGTACATGCTGCATTATATGAAATGTAGATTATGACAATTGTGTACATGCTACTTTATATGGGTTGAATATGGCAGAAAATAGTACTGGGCCTGAATCGGCCATGGCCCAAACAAAGTTGTCTGGAGCTATTAATTTAATGGAAAAACTCGTTAGAGAAGGGCGAAAATAATAAGAAATTCACTATTAAAAGGCAACGACCCAGAATATAAAAAGGCCGAATTATGAATATAAAAAGGCTGAATTGTTGGGCCAGGCCCATGTAGCTAACAAAAATTAACAGAAATAATATATTAAATGGGCTGAATTAGTGGGCTCGGCCCATATAGACACCGAATTGGACCGGGCTAATTCTTATCAACGACCGATTCAATTGGTCGCAATTTTTCCATGTTGGAACCGACGTGGCCTAGGCAGACAACTATTGACCAAAACAATTAGTCGTAGAACCAACGACCTTTTGTTTCGGTCGTAACCTTCTACGACCATATCACAAAGAAGGACGTTAAGTTTTATTAAAGACGACCAGCTTTTGACCAACTATTTTTGGTCACAAAAAGGTCAAAAATGAAAAACAATGACCATTTAGTGACCAATATTGATGGTTGCAAGTTAGCATATTTCTTGTAGTGGCATGCCAAATCCATAGTGACCATGCAGTGGCATGGCCATCCATAGTGCAATCGAGGCCATTTTCCATGATTACGTTTGAACATGGCACACGCAGGGTTCGGGTGTGGTTAATGCTGGCCCAAACCCGCACCTATCCCAATATTTTTCGCCCCAACCCATACCTGGACCGGCACCTCGGGTTTCATATTATTCCCATACCTGTACCCGGCTGGGTGCATGTAAAACCCACGGGTTAAAATACCCATCTCGATCACCTTTAAATTCACATTTTACCATGTATAATTTCAACAATTTAGTATGCAAAACACAACATTTAAGCATGTATATTTAGCATTTCAGCTAAGAGGAGATGGGGAGATGGAGTTTGTGTTCTATCAGTGGAACGACACGATGGGTGGGTGAGGTGTGGGGATTTTGTGTGTGGGTTGAGGTTGGGTTAAGCTAGGGTTTTCCCTTTGTTAGTGAATGATGAACTACCTATAAGATGTACTAATATGTGGGTAGGCGGGTACACAGGTATGTGTATTGCCTTCCAACACCCATACATTCCTTACCCGTTGGTATATTTTTTTCCCCATTTATAAACCCATGGGTATATAATTTTCCCAAACCCTTACCCTAATAGGGCTTTTATCCATCGGGTTTGCGGGTAGCGGGTACCCATTGCCATGTTGACTTTACTTTGCATCCCGTTCTCCTTGGTCATAGCATCCTCGTGAGCTCACTCCCTTTGATACCTCCTAGCCCTCACCATGCTCCTCCTCTCTTTGCCCCCCACGATGTCACGGTGACCACCTGACACCGTTAGAGAGAGTCATCATCCTCCCTTCATGCTATTTCCTTCGGTCCATCAACTATGATATCAACTTCTGTCTACGTGTCACTCACGCCCATGAGCTCGTCGTTACCATTACTGTGCACCTTATCCCCCATGTAGATAACCTATTATGGCATGGTGCCATTCTTATCGGGTCTCATGGACCTGCTTATAAGAAGCAACCCCTGGACCCCGAGCGCATTTGGAGCTCCACCCTTGCCTCTATGGGAGCTCCCCGACGAATAAATTGATCCCTTGAGGTCTTCTTCCCGGTCTCTGGCAAGTGCACCGCTGACACTCTAGCTCGGCAGTGCCAAGCCACCAATGGCCCATTCATTGATTCCTCACAGCTGTAGACTCCACGGAGCACCACATAGCTTCACCTCTCTTGTCCTCGACCCCTTGGCCATTGGAACTCCCCTCGTAGCTTCCACATGTTCTATCCCTCGCGCGACCATGACGTCACCATCTGGCACCATCGGCCTTCCCTGACACCTCCATCCATTCTTTTATATTACCAGATCACACCTTGGTGGTCCCATCTGTAGCAGCGCCATCGTTCGCTGGTGACGTTGACAATCTAAGCCGTGTGGTCACCTTCCCCTGCCAGTATTGACCAGAGAGAGATAGATAAATAGAGAGAGAGAGAGAGATGGAAGGGGGAGAGGGGGAGAGGGAGTATTGTTGACATTACCATTGTGCTAAATGAGTTGGGAGGCAAAACTATAAGCCCCTATATTTCTATGTGTTTCACTAAATTTTTTGCTCCATATATATTTCGTGAGTGTCAGCAATCATAGAAGACTAAACGTTAGTTGAGTATGCGGATTTGCTAATCAAAAGCTCCTACATGAGACCCTTCATGGGAATATGATGAATTGTAATTGCTTTGTTGACTAAGAACATAGTTTGTTAGTTTTCGAGAAAGTTGTGACACCCCCGATTTGACCGTACACTAATCATGCACGCAAACATGTACGACCAAGATCAGGGACTCAGTGGAAGATATCACAACACAACTCTAGACACAAATAAAATAATACAAGCTTTATATTACAAGCCAGGGGCCTCAAGGGCTCAAATACACAAGAGTCAGCGGAAGCAACTATATCTGAGTACAGACATAAGTTAAACAAGTTTGCCTTAAGAAGGCTAGCACAAAAGTAACAACGATCGAAAAGGCAAGGCCTCCTGCCTGGGAGCCTCCTAACTACTCTTGGTCATTGGCGGCCGTCACATAGTAGTAGGCACCCTTGGAGTAGTAGCAGTCGTGAAAGGTGGCATCTGGCTCCTGGACTCCGCCATCTGGTTGCAACAACCAGAAAGAAGAAAGAAGGGGGAAAAGGGGTAGCAAAAGCAACCATGAGTACTCAGCCAAAGTACTCACAAGCAAGGATCTAGAGCACATATGAATCGGTATCAATGAAAAGGGGTAGTATTTCTGGACTAAACTGTAGAATGCCAGAATAAGAGGGGGAGAAGCTAGTCCTATCGAAGACTAGCATCTTCTGGAAACCATCGTCTTGCAGCAACAGGAGGGAGTAGAGTAGTATAACATAAGTCATATTTATATTGCTGTATCAACGCTCCAGGATCCTTTCTCGACTCCCAGAGCCACATATCCATTTCATGCCTCAGCATCAAGTTCTAGTTGTATCGATCGGGTACAACTCCAAGTGTCCGTTGCTATAGGACAGGCTATCGATTGATGTTTTCTTCCCTGTAGGGGTGCACCAACTTACCCACCACGCTCGCTTAACTCCGGCCGGACACACTATATCGGGTCATGCCCGGCCTCGGTCAAAACGATATGCCACAACCCGACCTAGGCTTAATAGAGAGGTCAGCACGCCGGACTAAACCTATACCCCCGGGGGTCTTGGGCCATCGCCCCGGGAACTCCTGCAAGTTGCGTACGCGGCCGGTGAGCAGACCTAGCTACCTCCATAAAAAGTCAGGAGCCTACGCAGTCCAACCCAGCACGTGCCACTCGATCGCATGACGTCAATTAAGCTTCGGCTCATGCATACGACGCAGAACGCCCATACTATGCCGACGTGATGGTTAGCGCTATCAGGCTAGAGGCCCCTCGGATCAAATATCCAAACCGTTTAGTGTCTTGGGAGCGCGTGGTAACGAGCAGAGACTCACGATCATGTGACCCCCATCGACCCGTCTCGACGACTTGCGGCAAGGGCTAAGAATGCCCGGCCACGCATCGTAATTATCTCGCGGGCACCTTCCAGGTCAACCCGACTCCACATCACTCACAATTAAGCACGCGCGGGTACCCCTGATAACCCTCAACCGTAAGGGATCGAGATAGTCTTCGCGGGTAAGAATAACCCAATTTATTGATTCGACACACGGGGAGCCAAAGAGTATTTATAAGCTTTGACAGTTGAGTTGTCAATTCAACCGCACCTGAAATATACTTACTTGCAACAAAAGATAAGTGGTAACAGTGATATGATAGTGATGATGGTGATAGTAAAAGTAAACAGCAAAAGTAAATAGCAAGAGTAAATGGCAAAAGTAGTAACTAGTAACAAGTAGGATTTAAAACACTATAGGCTAGGGAGACGGATGGTTGGGCGCTGCATGGATGAGATATATCATGTTTCTAACTTGGGGCACGGCACACGGAAAAGCAATGATCATCTAGGCAAATATCAAACATTAGGCATGTATCCCGTAGGTAGTTGTACGTGCTTGCAATAAGAACTTGCACAACATCTTTTGTCCTACCATCCCGGTACGAACGGGGCCAAAAGGAACTTATGGAGATTAAGGTGCTCCTGTCAAAGAGCACCGGAACAAAGCAATGAACTCAATGGATACATGTAATCCTCAAACTACGGACCATCCCCTTCGGTGTCCCAAGCTGTCACTTTTGGGATCGCTGGTTCCGAACCGTAATAGGTGCAAACAACTCATAGATAGGATCAAGAACACAAATATATTCATGCAAACACATATGGTTCAGATCTGAAATCATGGCACTCGGGCCCTAAGTGTCAAGCATTAAGCATAACAAGTTGAAGCAAAGATGATAAGCACCATAGTAGATGATAGGCAACATGCCCCCAACGATCTGACAAACTATTACATGATCTAACTCATCCAATCCCTACCATCCCCTTCGCCTACAGCAGGGGATTACTCACACATGGAAGGAGAAGTCATGGAGGGATGATGGAGTGGTGATGGTGATGACGATGGCGACGATCTCCCCTCTCCGGAGGCCAATTCAGCCTCCAGATTAGCCCTCCCGAAGAAGAACAGAGGGTGGCGGCGGCTCCTTGACGAAAACTGCGAAAAGAACTTCTGATCTGGGGTTTCTCCGTCACGAGCTAAAATACGAGTCGAAGTAGGACACCAGGGGAGGTGGGGCCCACCCAGGTGTCGGGACCCCGATCCTAAGTCACACAGGTCTAGTCTGTAACACATCATATCACTTTGCGGCCTCACGCACGTTATCCCCACGGGTGCCACCTTACCTGGCCCGGGACCGTTTGCGCATTTTGGCACACGTATATGATAGTGTCGCTAGCATCCATATGACAGAGAACCCGGGCCGACATGACCAGTTATAAACCAAAAGTGGCACTAAATTACAGAGACAGGCATACATGACCCAGCAACGAACGTGTCGGTCATCAACGTATGAACCCAAGTCGTAGCAAGCTACAAGGACTTAAAGGAACAACGCGTGACATTTCCCCTAAGGGACAGACACTGGAACGAAGAAGGACACATGCCGGCCAGCCTAAGTGTTCCGGAGCAGTAGCAAGCTACCAAGGCTCAGTGGAATCACTAGGAGACATTTCCCTGTAAGATAGGCTACCAAAGGTAAACAACTAGGTGTCGGATCCCATACATAGCAATACACATTACACGTACACATAACATGCAAGTATGTGTTGTACAACATGGCATCACAACATAACTCAACAACTCATATAGATAAAGGCCCAGAAGAGCCATCATAGCATTTATTACAATCAGAGGTCACATGACCCAACATACAGAGCATACAGGCAACGGAAGCATAACATGTCTGAGTACAGACAACTACAAAAGAGAAAGGCTGAGAAGCCTGACTATCTACGAGACCCTCCTAAGGGCACAAGACCGTAGCTGAGGTAACAAGCTAAACATCGAAGTCCACGCGGAACCACTAGCGAGACTGAGGTCTCTCTGCAAAACATAAATTAAGCAAACGTGAGTACAAAGGTACTCAGCAAGACTTACATCAGAACTAACTACATATGCAACAGTATCAACAAGGGGGGGTATTGGAGTTTGACTGCAGCAAGCCAGCTTTGACTCGTGGCTATCCTGAACTACGACTGCAAGTAACTCTTTTGAGGTGGCGCACACGAGTCCACATATTCACCAATCAATACACCACTATGGATCCGCTCCCGTCTCCCTACGAGAAGGCCATCCATAGCACTCACGCTTATCTTGCGTGTTTTAGAGTATCCACTTTCAATTGTCTATGTACCATGTAAGCATCCAAGAAGTCCATATCCGCGGTCCCGGCTATTCGAATAGATCATGTTTACCCTGCAGGGGTGTACTTCTTCACACACGCTCTCGCCACTTACCGCCATGTACACGTCGTGTATCTCGGCAACCTTCAAGCGGAAGCCTGGCGAGGGTGTCGGCCACGACCTGACTAACCACACAAGTCTCTCGTCCAGGTTTATCGCCTATTCGGGTTCCATCCGTGGGGAGATCCGGCCGGGGTGTCGCTCACGGCCCCAAATGATGTGTGCAGGGTTCCCAAGCCCACCAACCGGGTGCCACTTGGTACACCGGGCCACTGCACCTAGTCTGTCCCAAGCCCACCTGTACCGGGTGCCACTTGGTAGACTACTAGCACTACCTACAAACACCAGAAACTAGTTGCAACTCCTGGACAGAGATCGAGTTGATTAATAAGTCGAGAGGGGCACTTAAGCATTCCAATGCGTGGTAGTAGCTTTGTCATTGGACAACTTACACAGAACTCAGTTCTTAAGGACGGCTCCAGTGAGACAACCCACCATGTACTCCTACATGGCCTCTCACCGCTACCTTTACCAAATCGTGTTCACACACTTAGCTCTCAACAGTAGGACATGTTCACCACATTCCAATTCATCCCCGATGAATCAGACCTGACACAACTCTAAGCAATAGCAGGCATAACCAGAAAGCATGTATGAGTAGGCACAACATGGCTCAATCAACTCCTACTCATGCTAGTGGGTTTCAACTATTTACTGTGGCAATGACAGGTCATGCAGAGGAAAGGGGGGGTTCAACTACCGCAGCAAAAGCAGTTCAATCGTTGTTGTCCTAATGCAATAAAAGAGAGCAGGAGCGAGAGAGTGGGATTGTATCGGGATGCTCAAGGGGGTTCTGCTTGCCTAGCACTTCTGAAGATATCAATGAGTCTTCATCGGTGTCATCGATCACATCGTCGGAACAGCGTCTACTGAGAGGGGACAAAACCGACAAACAGAGAAAGAACACAATCAATGCAATGCACAATATTATGCATGAATGTGACATGGCAATATGCTGTTGGTTGAGCTAATGCTACTAGCAACAAGTTAAATGAAGTTGGTTTGAACCAAGGGTTCAAATTCAAACTCCATATGTGATTATTCAAATGCCATTTATTCAAATTGTCCTAAACAGCAACCATAAGTTCTTCTAACATGCATGAAAATTCCATAAACAGATTCCTTGAATTTTTCTGATAATTTTTCATATATAAATTATTTTCATCTGAGCTACGGTTGATTTTATATGATTTTTAGAAGTTTTGGTTATTTTCTGAAATAAATAAATCATTTCTGATTTATTTAAAATTCCAGAAACACTTATTGCGTCAGCACTGCGTCAGGATGAGGTCAGCAGGTCAACTGACTGGCCAGGGTCAAACCTGACGTGTGGGGTCCACACGTCAGTGACACATGGACTAAATCCGGTCAAACCCTGTGCTGACTGGGGTTTGACCAGGGACTGGGCCCACTGTCAGTGGCTATTAGGGGTGTTTAGCGGCTGGGGTTAGCAATAATGATAGTGCCACATCAGCAGTCGCCGGAGTTCGGCCGGCGGCGACCAAACTGACGGCGGCGCGCGTCGGAAAAACGCTAGGGGGCTCGGTTTTAGGAGCGGTTTGTTGCTACGGCCTGCTGGAGCTCTTGCGCATCTAGTGGTGGCATCAGCTCTCGCCGGAGTGGAGCAAAACTACGGCGGCGACGACTTTTGCGGTGGCCGGAGTTCGGGCAGGTGCGGGTGCGGCACTAGGGGGCTAGGGAGGAAGAAATTGAAGTGGCTACGGGCTCCTGGAGGAACACTGAGTGCGGTGACGTGCTCAGACGCGGGTGGCAGCAGTTGTGGCCGCGGCGGTGCCATGGCCGGCGGCAGGAGCTCACGGGTGCGACGACGGGGGGGTCAGCTAGGGCTCAGGGCGAGGAAGTAATTAGGGGGAAACAGAGAGGGGCTCACGGCCATTCAGACGAGCAGGCCGGCGAGGTCGGGGAAGCACGGACGGTGACGAATCGATGGTGAGGTCGACGGCGGCCGGAGGTTGAGGATGGGGTCGGGGAAGACGCCATGAGGCTCCCGAGCTTGCGTGCGTGGGCGTGTAGGTCCACGGGTTCGTGGCGGAGCTCGTGGTCACGTTGCGGGGGCGTGGGGAGGGCTGTGGCCACGGTGGTGGCGAGCGGCGGCGACGAGCCCGCTCGGGTGGGTGCGTGCGAGGGAGACAGAGGAGGGGAGAACGTTCGGGGGAGAGAGGGAGAGGTGCAGGGGGTTCTAGGCGTCCAGTCCAGCTCCAGGGCACCACACGAGGGCCCAGGGGACGTCGACAGCGCGAAGCAGGAGGTGGCGCTCGGCGCTGGCTGCCAGTAGGCGCAAGGTTGAAGACAACCTTGCCCCTGGTGGGCTGGGCCTAAACAGGGATTGGGCCACGCAGGTAAGAAGGCCCAGGTACTTCTCTCTCTCTTATTTTCTTTCTGTTTTCTATTTCTGTTATTTTGTTTTGATTTAGTTTATAGCCCAAATCATTTTAATAAATCCTAAAAATAATTGTGGGCATTAAATAAATTATTACAGAGACCCTCAATTATTTTCAGAATTGTTGGAGCATTTAAGATATTAAAAATATTTACATGCCCCAATTTAAATACTTATTGATTTAATTCAAAGCCCAAAAATTCCCTAAAAATGTTCAATATTTTTGGTTTGGATCAGAACCCTTGCCAAAATTATCACACATTGATGAAGGCATTTCTGGGTTTAATGAAAAGGATTTTTATTTGAACCTAGTTGAGTTCATTTAGTGCTAGGGTTTGATCAATCCCCATTTCAAGTTAACAAATTTTTAAACATGATGACGTGGAGAGCAAGCAAAGACAACAGGGAAGCTAGGGCTGTGACAACTCACCCCCACTAAAACAAGAATCTCGTCCCGAGATTCAAGCGTAGGGTAAGAAATCAGAGGGGACACAAGCTAGCACAATCTTCACGATCCATTTTTTCCTTCTCGGAGATGTTGATTTATTGCATCATATTGATCTTGTCATCCTTGCTTAAGATCTTCATCCAACCAGATGATAACGGAGACATACTCTGTAGAAATCGATCTTCCCGAAGATCGAGGAACTCAAGATCAACTCATGGAGTGAGACATTGAAGTATCTCATGGACTGAGACACGGAACACACATCCAGAGGGATGGAGTGAAACAAATGATGAAGGTTCACTCGGTAGGCAATAATTCCACACCTAAGAAGATGGTGATCGATGTCATCAGACGGGGCACCTTAGAGGAGGTGACTCGTAGAACTATCCTTAAAGTGGCAAAAACAATTACTTTTGATATAGAGATAATTGAAATTCCCTATACCAGCCTAAGGCAATCACAAACGATCATTTGACAGGGTCCGTAAGAATGACATTCTCGGGTCAGAATAGATGATGTGGACTACCTTGTTGAAGACAACACCAGGGATGATTTTGCTTATCATCGGAAATGAATGGGACCCATGGCAAGTTGGCACATTGGCGGTGCAAGCTGGGAACAAAATGCAAATGCTGGGAATGATTCTAGTATCTGGGAAGAAACCCATCAGTAGAGAGTAAATCTATTCTTGAGAGGTTATAGCAAAATCAAGAACACTGTGAGCAATCTCGGTTAGTGCCGGTGATATCACCTAGTGTTTGTGCGTGCTCTCAAGAACTTGAGCATTCCCATATCCATCAAGGTTTTACCAATATCCGTGGCAAGGATTCTGGCAACACAACATACGACCATGATGAGTATCGATGGACGATGCAGATGCAAAGGAAGATAACACTTTCTCAGATTTCACCTTAGCGAGGCCAAGGGGCAAGATCTGGATGATCGACCGAGAGACATTTAGCACTCCGCTTCTAAGGTTCGCCTTGATGTGCTAGCACAACCCATTCATAGATATGTTTGGTATCTTGAACATCAAGTAAAGGTCGGACTTCGGAAGCACAAGAATCCATAAGGAACAACTAGGAAATAAATCCTACGAAATTCTTATGGGGAAGTGGCCAACTTCTTCAATTCAAGATTCTACAACAATAGATCTTCCGGCTAGGTGTGTTGACCACGACATCCACTTTACCGGTTATCGAGAGACCAATATTATAGTTCTTGGGAGATGCACCAACCATCATATCTGCCTGAGATTCAGTTCTGATTGGTGTCAGGATATTCCAGACTCATCGGGTCTAGAAAGAATGAATGTTTGCAACACAAATCGACGAGACGGCGTTGCGAGATTCTCGGGAAATGGTCTGCGGTAGTAAGCTCCAAAACATGAGCTGGTTCTGCTACAAACATGTGAACACGTTGTCCAAGACAAGCATGACCACGTAGTAGTCTTATGATAAAACACTACCGAGTTCAGGTGGGGAACCATCAATAAGGCTAGCGAAGTCCTAACATAAGTCATATGATTAGCTCTTATGATGGAACTTTTCTCCTTGAACAAATCAATCAGTGGCTTGGTGTGCTAGGGATACATATGGAGTGGAGGTAATTAATCTACCAAACCATAGAATACTTTGCACATATGCATGACTGATTTGGGATGATTCCAGGGGAGGTAAAACATGCTTTCCCGAATTCACGGCGGCAACTTCCATCAGATGCACGTGAATTAGAGGAAGTCACTTCTTTCACCAAAACATATACCTCATGAACGGAACATGGAGGCATTGCTTACAAAGTTTCCAACACTAGCTTAATGTCCAACAAAATCATGGAGAGGATAAGGACGTTGTCGATGGGCTCAACAATAACTCATCCAGATTTCCATATAGGTGGAATTCCACAATTAAGTGAACACGGTGATAGCATTGGTCAGACCAAAAGATGTAATGGTATATGCTCAAGGAAACAACCATGAGTAAGACAACATTACGAATATCGTTGGTTCTGATTTGACTTGGCGATAACCCATACTCAAATCAAAGTTTTGGACAAGACAAGAGATCCACAAATGATCACGGGGATCAATCGAAGAAGATATCATCTATCTTCAACACACACACACAATAGATATCCCTTGGGAGGAACTAAGTCAGGCAAGCTCTTATCTTCCAACTCTCTAAGCTGTTGTTTAGCTTAACCAACTAGTTCGGGGTATCCAACACAGATTCTTGGAGAAAGGGTGGTTTAGAGAGAAACCAGCTTGATCACGAACTCAACATAGCGGTCAGGGAACAACCTGTAATACCTCCGAGAAGATATTCGGAAAATCATGAACCACCAATATGTTACTAAGCTCGGGAACAATCTTGCTTTTCAAGGCAAGACGATATGATCAAATGAGCAAGGACTTGACAAAATCCTAACTCATCAATCAAGGAGTGCACCAGGAAAGTGGACTAGGTAGCACGATCAATCTTAGGATGGTGATTCGGTAACCATCATGCTAAGAATGAGATTATCGTCCATTTAACTACCAAGCCACAGAGTTGCTAGGAGTATTGATTTCACACATCACAATTTACTTGTCAGCATTCCGGTTACAATAACACGGAAACCGAGGGATGAACAATGATGGCAAGAAGTATTACTACATCAAGAATTCATAAGAAATAGTGCAATTCTCACGACATTCTTGACATAAAGGTGGTAATACTCCAAGGTAGAACAGATTAGAAGATGGCTTGACATTCTTCATGTGCGGAGTACAACTTTTTTGACCCGATCCAGGATAAGGATAAGGTACTGGAGTTTGTTTCTCATAGTCATTCCAGAATAGAATGGCTTGACGGACCACAAGAGTAAAAGGCATCGATGCACGAGTGCACAACTACTCCTGACTATCAATTGATAGATGAAGGTCGGAAAATAACTGAAAGGAGACAACTCGAGGAACATATAACTTTCTGAGTTGTGGATGCATAGATTAGCGTGTCGAACTAGTTCAACATATTTCTTCCGGATAACCCATGCAGAAAGGTAGGACTGGCAGAGTCACAATGTGGAATAGAGAACTCGTCAAGAGCACTCTGGTTGTGATCTTTTGGTTCGGGAGAACTTCCGCCAAGGAGGGTTCATGGTATTGGAAGAATGACATACCACGGACCTCGAGGACTATCACAAGGTTACTAATATCCTAAAGGAACGAGCAAATACTATCAACATGAAGTAAGTAGAGTGAATCTTGGGTTCAAGAACCCAGAAATAGAATACCTACCAACTAACTAGCATCACGGGATGCTTTCGAGATTGACGGCCAGAATTATCACACTGGGAATATAAAGCATTGCTAGATTACTGGGTGATCTTCTAAGACACTTAGGGTCATAGTAATAAGTCCAACATATATGTCGAGGTAACAGAGTGCCTCAACACACCGACTAGTGTGGTTAATCTGGCCTAGAAGGACATTAGGAACAGATAGGAATGATTTGCAAATGCATCAGACTATTTAGAAACCTGGGATGACTCGGACAGCATAACGGCTGCAAATGCTCGAAAATACTTTTGAGATCCAAGCAAAGGGGTAGCATATCCACTTAATATCATCATGTCAAGGTTCTGAGACCAACAGATGAGCAACAGATGTAGTAGAATAAACTGAACTGAGAGTTGAAACCACATTAACGTGATCCTGATAGACAGAAGAGAAAGCCTAGTTCTTAATCCCCGTAGAAAGAAGAAGGTGACTCAGATCAGAAGGTCATAAGGTAAAGGAGTAAAAAGAGCCTTACGTTCCCTTCCACAATCAATTCCCTTATATAACTAAAGAGTTTCTAGACACGACTTCGACCAGTTTGGCTTGCTAATCCTACAGGCAGTCAGGCTCTGATACCAAAGCTGTCAGGACCCCGATCCTAAGTCACACAGGTCTAGTCTGTAACACATCATATCACTTTGCGGCCTCACGCACGGTATCCCCATGGGTGCCACCTTGCCTGGCCCGGGACCGTTTGCGCATTTTGGCACACGTATATGATAGTGTCGCTAGCATCCATATGACAGAGAACCCGGGCCGACATGACCAGTTATAAACCAAAAGTGGCACTAAATTACAGAGACAGGCATACATGACCCAGCAACGAACGTGTCGGTCATCAACGTATGAACCCAAGTCGTAGCAAGCTACAAGGACTTAAAGGAACAACGCGTGACATTTCCCCTAAGTGACAGACACAGGAACGAAGAAGGACACATGCCGGCCAGCCTAAGTGTTCCGGAGCAGTAGCAAGCTACCAAGGCTCAGTGGAATCACTAGGAGACATTTCCCTGTAAGATAGGCTACCAAAGGTAAACAACTAGGTGTCGGATCCCACACATAGCAATACACATTACACGTACGCATAACATGCAAGTATGTGTTGTACAACATGGCATCACAACATAACTCAACAACTCATATAGATAAAGGCCCAGAAGAGCCATCATAGCATTTATTATAATCAGAGGTCACATGACCCAACATACAGAGCATACAGGCAACGGAAGCATAACATGTCTGAGTACAGACAACTACAAAAGAGAAAGGCTGAGAAGCCTGACTATCTACGAGACCCTCCTAAGGGCACAAGACCGTAGCTGAGGTAACAAGCTAAACGTCGAAGTCCACGCGGAACCACTAGCGAGACTGAGGTCTCTCTGCAAAACATAAATTAAGCAAACGTGAGTACAAAGGTACTCAGCAAGACTTACATCAGAACTAACTACATATGCAACAGTATCAACAAGGGGGGGTAGTGGAGTTTGACTGCAGCAAGCCAGCTTTGACTCGTGGCTATCCTGAACTACGACTGCAAGTAACTCTTTTGAGGTGGCGCACATGAGTCCACATATTCACCAATCAATACACCACTATGGATCCGCTCCTGTCTCCCTACGAGAAGGCCATCCATAGCACTCACGCTTATCTTGCGTGTTTTAGAGTATCCACTTTCAATTGTCTATGTACCACGTAAGCATACAAGAAGTCCATATCCGCGGACCCTGCTATTCGAATAGATCATGTTAACCCTGCAGGGGTGTACTTCTTCACACACGCTCTCGCCACTTACCGCCATGTACACGTCGTGTATCTCGGCAACCTTCAAGCGGAAGCCTGGCGAGGGTGTCGGCCACGACCTGACTAACCACACAAGTCTCTCGTCCAGGTTTATCGCCTATTCGGGTTCCATCCGTGGGGAGATCCGGCCGGGGTGTCGCTCACGGCCCCAAATGATGTGTGCAGGGTTCCCAAGCCCACCAACCGGGTGCCACTTGGTACACCGGGCCACTGCACCTAGTCTGTCCCAAGCCCACCTGTACTGGGTGCCACTTGGTAGACTACTAGCACTACCTACAAACACCAGAAACTAGTTGCAACTCCTGGACAGAGATCGAGTTGATTAATAAGTCGAGAGGGGCACTTAAGCATTCCAATGTGTGGTAGTAGCTTTGTCATTGGACAACTTACACAAAACTCAGTTCTTAAGGACGGCTCCAGTGAGACAACCCACCATGTACTCCTACATGGCCTCTCACCGCTACCTTTACCAAATCGTGTTCACACACTTAGCTCTCAACAGTAGGACATGTTCACCACATTCCAATTCATCCCCGATGAATCAGACCTGACACAACTCTAAGCAATAGCAGGCATAACCAGAAAGCATGTATGAGTAGGCACAACATGGCTCAATCAACTCCTACTCATGCTAGTGGGTTTCAACTATTTACTGTGGCAATGATAGGTCATGCAGAGGAAAGGGGGGTTCAACTACCGCAGCAAAAGCAGTTCAATCGTTGTTGTCCTAATGCAATAAAAGAGAGCAGGAGCGAGAGAGTGGGATTGTATCGGGATGCTCAAGGGGGTTCTGCTTGCCTGGCACTTCTGAACATATCAATGAGTCTTCATCGGTGTCATCGATCACATCGTCGAAACAGCGTCTACTGAGAGGGGACAAAACCGACAAACAGAGAAAGAACACAATCAATGCAATGCACAATATGATGCATGAATGTGACATGGCAATATGCTGTTGGTTGAGCTAATGCTACTAGCAACAAGTTAAATGAAGTTGGTTTGAACCAAGGGTTCAAATTCAAACTCCATATGTGATTATTCAAATGCCATTTATTCAAATTGTCCTAAACAGCAACCATAAGTTGTTCTAACATGCATGAAAATGCCAGAAACAGATTCCTTGAATTTTTCTGATCATTTTTCATATATAAATTATTTTCATCTGAGCTACGGTTGATTTTATATGATTTTTAGAAGTTTTGGTTATTTTCTGAAATAAATAAATCATTTCTGATTTATTTAAAATTCCAGAAACACTTATTGCGTCAGCACTGCGTCAGGATGAGGTCAGCAGGTCAACTGACCGGCCAGGGTCAAACCTGACGTGTGGGGTCCACACGTCAGTGACACATGGACTAAATCCGGTCAAACCCTGTGCTGACTGGGGTTTGACCAGGGACTGGGCCCACTGTCAGTGGCTATTAGGGGTGTTTAGCGGCTGGGGTTAGCACTAATGATAGTGCCACATCAGCAGTCGCCGGAGTTCGGCCGGCGGCGACCAAACTGACGGCGGCGCGCGTCGGAAAAACGCTAGGCGGCTCGGTTTTAGGAGCGGTTTGTTGCTACGGCCTGCTGGAGCTCTTGCGCATCTAGTGGTGGCATCAGCTCTCGCCGGAGTGGAGCAAAACTACGGCGGCGACGACTTTTGCGGTGGCCGGAGTTCGGGCAGGTGCGGGTGCGGCACTAGGGGGCTCGGGAGGAAGAAATTGAAGTGGCTACGGGCTCCTGGAGGAACACTGAGTGCGGTGACGTGCTCAGACGCGGGTGGCAGTAGTTGTGGCCGCGGCGGTGCCATGGCCGGCGGCAGGAGCTCACGGGTGCGACGACGGGGGGGTCAGCTAGGGCTCGGGGCGAGGAAGTAATTAGGGGGAAACAGAGAGGGGCTCACGGCGATTCAGACGAGCAGGCCGGCGAGGTCGGGGAAGCACGGACGGTGACGAATCGATGGTGAGGTCGACGGCGGCCGGAGGTTGAGGATGGGGTCGGGGAAGACGCCATGAGGCTCCCGAGCTTGCGTGCGTGGGCGTGTAGGTCCACGGGTTCGGGGCGGAGCTCGTGGTCACATTGCGGGGGCGTGGGGAGGGCTGTGGCCACGGTGGTGGCGAGCGGCGGCGACGAGCCCACTCGGGTGGGTGCGTGCGAGGGAGACAGAGGAGGGGAGAACGTTCGGGGGAGAGAGGGAGAGGTGCAGGGGGTTCTGGGCGTCCAGTCCAGCTCCAGGGCACCACACGAGGGCGCAGGGGACGTCGACAGCGCGAAGCAGGAGGTGGCGCTCGGCGCTGGCTGCCAGTAGGCGCAAGGTTGAAGACAACCTTGCCCCTGGTGGGCTGGGCCTAAACAGGGATTGGGCCACGCAGGTAAGAAGGCCCAGGTACTTCTCTCTCTCTTATTTTCTTTTTGTTTTCTATTTCTGTTATTTTGTTTTGGTTTAGTTTATAGCCCAAATCATTTTAATAAATCCTAAAAATAATTGTGGGCATTAAATAAATTATTACAGAGACCCTCAATTATTTTCAGAATTGTTGGAGCATTTAAGATATTAAAAATATTTACATGCCCCAATTTAAATACTTATTGATTTAATTCAAAGCCCAAAAATTCCCTAAAAATGTTCAATATTTTTGGTTTGGATCAGAACCCTTGCCAAAATTATCACACATTGATGAAGGCATTTCTGGGTTTAATGAAAAGGATTTTTATTTGAACCTAGTTGAGTTCATTTAGTGATAGGGTTTGATCAATCCCCATTTCAAGTTAACAAAATTTTAAACATGATGACGTGGAGAGCAAGCAAAGACAACAGGGAAGCTATGGCTGTGACACTAGGCGACCCCCCGGCGCGGCCAGGGGCTGGGCCGCGCCACCAGGGCGCCTGGCCCCCCTGGCCCCCCTCTGGCCCCTCTTCTGGCTCCGGGTTCCTTCGGGTGCGTGGATTTTCTGTGATTTTTCATGGATTTTTCTGAGATACCTAAAAATCCGTTTTCCTGCACACAATAAAACCATACAGGCAGCTCTGCTGAAAACAGCGTCAGTCCGGGTTAGTTTAGTTCAAATCATGCAAGAATGAGGTCAAAACAATATCAAAAGGGTTTGGAAAAGTAGATACGTTTGAGACGTATCAACTCCCCCAAGCTTAGCATATTGCTTGTACTCATGCAATTCAGTTCAACGAACTGGACGCGACAAAGAAAACTTTGACAAACTCTTTTGCTTCATTAGATGTATATAAGCATGTACTACGAAAAGAGTCTTGCAAGTATTGAAACAGTACCATGAGGACAATGCACGGAGCAATCCTTCTTTCAAGTGACCAATCACAAATACCCAAAAGTAAATAATATACTACTGAAAATCAAGACAAGATCACATTGCACATAGCTTGAGCATACTAGAGTGGTATCTCGCTAGCCTCCATGAGTGAAGCAAAACATAAATGCAGAAACTCCTTCAGAGTTTTAAAGGAGACTAGAACTAAGAATTTTAGAATAAATCATATCACAAGCATGCAGAAGACAATGTAATACTTTGGGACAATGCACATTACACTCAGAATGACAATTATGCTCTCCTAGTTGGTGCTTTGAAGAAAGAAGGTGGAGACTCTCGAACCGTGGCTTTTGTTGGCAAGGTTGAAAACCCGTGGTCGGAAACAAAAACTAAACATGTACCAGAGCTCTTGGTTTTTAAAAATAGAGGTAAAAACATTTTTGAGAGGTGCATATTTCGTCAACGAATGCTAGCAGATAACTCAATCACTTCTTGAGCTGGACAAGTTTCGAGGAACGGCTCCCGCATGAGGACGATCACATCCTCTTAATCTCCTTTGTTTATCACTGCCAAAGTTTTCTGATTTCTCATGAACAAAGCGTGAAGGAGGGTTTGTTTGTTGTATTATCTTTTATGAGCTGGGCGCACTCTATGCCAGTTCCTTCTCGTATTATGGGTTTGCACATTAGACATGCAATCCCGGGGTGAAACTTGTCCAACTTAAAAAGATCATGAATTAACTACTACTTCCTCATGAGCTAAAATAGAGGCACACAAAAGAGAAATGCTTTTGATTAATTTTGAGATGGTACACGAAAGTCTTCGTTAGGAATGGCAGGTAAATACCATGTATAGGAAGGTATGGTGGACTCATATGGCATAACAGGTTTTAAGGATTTTGGATGCACAAGCAGTCAGTCCGCTTAGTACAAGTGAAGGTTTAGCAAAAGACTGGGAAGCGACCAACTAGAGAGCAATAACGGTCATAATCATGCAGAGCGACAAAGCAACATTGAATCGGTGATGAAAGTGATATAACTATTCTGAAACTCGAAGATCATCAAGGCATAGCAGACTTTTTAGTCTTAAACATGTGTAAACATGTGCCAAGTCAATCCAAAAATTCTCTAAAGGGAAATACCACCTTAGTATACCAGACTATGAACAGTGCAATGCATGTAAATCATTTCAATAACACATTATATACTCTAGCTATTCGAGACTAGCCACAAGGAAAGCATGAACTACTGGAAGAGCATTGTAAACATAGCACTATGTCGCTACAAGCTGGTCTCTAGATCATAAGTACAGGCATATGTACAAAAGTAGAAACAAGAAGAGTTCATACCGGTCTTCCTTGTTGCTTCCCTTCCGTCGATCTTCGTCATTATTGCCTCGTCACTTGCACGATCGAACGTAGGAAATATAATTAAATGCCATCACGAACTCGAGCTGAACTCTGAAAACAAAGCAAACTAAAAAGAGAAAGAAAATCTTTTTGGATTATTTCAAAGGTTGAATGAAAGCAAAAGAAAGAGAAAATCTTTTTGTTGTTTTTGCAAAGAGAGAAATAAAGAGGAACGGCCAAAAACTTCGAAAAGATCAAAGCGAATAAAACGGATAATACAATGGAAAAGAGAGAGGGGCACGTACTCCCCCAAGCTTAGGCTTTTGGCCTAAGTTGGTAGCAGCTACTGCCCCCAGGAGCCTCCTGCTCCGGGGGAACAGTGGTGAGTCCAAGGGTCATAGAAGGATGCCGGCGCGTATACCGAACTCCTCGGAGTCTCCCACGAGGAAGGGTCCGTACGCCAAGCAGAGGAAGACCCTTCACCAAACTCGGTGGCGGTTTCTTCCTGAAAAGGTGGTAACTCACCGTGCTCCTCCTCGTCGGGCACAACCCCCTCCATGGGGTTATGAAACTGATACTGGACCATGAACTCATTGAACTGGACAACATCAAAGGACCATCCGTTCCTGCGAGAAAAATCAAACAAAAGAGGTGCAGGTAGACGGATCTCGCGTTCCGCGACACCGAAACGCAAGATATAAACAAGATTATCCAGCTCAGAAGCCATGATAACAAACTTATGCCTTTTCATAGCAGCAAGATCAAAGCTTAAATAAGTAAAAGGATTATCATCAGGGTGTGGGGTGCCTCCAAGATGTTCTAAGATAAGTGTGGCATAAACGCCACCATATAAGTCTCCCTTGTTACCGTTCATAGCAAGGCGTCGAGCAATTAAGGCACCTAGATTATAATCAGACCTCCCTGAGAGGGCTGCTGCCAGGATAGCAATATCCGGAGCAGAAATGTTGCTCGTGTTGTCACGAGCTAACACCCCTCTAGCAACATAATATGCAAAATACCTGAGGTGAGGAAATAAGATGCTGGAGATCTTCGACCGATGAATATCCCTCGTACCCATGCTGCAGAGAGAGTTGATGACGGTTTTCAGCTCGGAGGGCTGAGTGGCCATCCTAGCCATCCTCCCAACATTTGGCACACCTATTATTTCACAAAACTTTCCCAAAGGCATGGTGATAAGATCATTGTAAATTTTAAACTCAATAGCACCTGAATCTGGATTATATCTAAAACTGTTAATGAAACTGGAGGTGAGTTTTTGATACTGAGTAACACGGCACGTGACGAGCCGTGTCAGACCTGCATTACCACAAAGATTATAAAACTCATCCTTGATTCCCGTAGCTTCAAGGAATTCATCACATGGAAACGTCATAGCACGTGCTGGACTTGTGTCTTCCAACAACTCCAGGGGCACATGATCTTCATTATAGCTCACCCTAGGAGTCGAGGGTGAAGCTGCGGCTCTAGTAACTCGATCGGAGTGTGCGGGCCTCCTCTTCTCAAGCCACCCTTTTGCCCTTCCTAACAAACTCATTTCTGAATTTTTTGGCAATTTACAAAAACAAGGATTAAAACAAGGTGAGTTAAGGCAAACTACTCAACTCACTTGCCCAAGGCATAAACTTGCATCAAAACTTGGATATTTACTTTCTACACATGCATTCAAGCTCATTTATACAGCACCAAGAACTACTAAATACTCACAAATGAAGCCACCAATCAGAAATCTAATTGGAGGGGTGGAGGAGTCACATACCAGGGAGTATTTGTTCAAAATCTCAGCTCAACTGGTGGGATGTAGAGAGAGATCGAAGAATCGCCTCCAAGAACAGCAAGAACACAAGAACAGGTGCAGAACTCGCGTTTTTGGAGAAAAAGAGAGAGGGAGGAAGAAGACATACCTGGAGGGGGGCCCTGTGGGCCCCAGGCGCCCTGTGGGCGCGACCAGGGGGCAGGCCGCGCCAGCTGGCCGCCTGGGCCACTGGTGGGTCCCCCTGGCTGGCCCCAGGTCCCTCTGGGTCACACCCGACGTGGAAATTTTTATTTAAATTTTTCTGGAATTTTTCTGAAAACTTCACTGTTGAAATTTTTTCGAAGTTCAAAAAGCTACGAAACTCTCTGAAAACTTGAATCAGTGAGTAGTATTATGAAGCTTCAAAACATAAATACTTGGTACAGCAAGTAGAACAAGAACTAAAATAAATGAAAACATAACAAGCTCAACTTTTTATCTATATAAAACATGTTTACTAGTAAGGTTGATCAAGTCTTACCAACAAACAGGCGATATATAGAGCAAAAAGTCTCACCTCTTACGAAGTAATCACTGAACCTTTACTTTGATGGACATTGTCCCCACCATGATAGTTTTGTATTTGTGAGGCACATGTAGTGGACAGTCCCATTCTCCAATCTTCACGGTATCGATATTCTCTATAGAGTTGAGGCCATGCCTCCTGTCGGTCTTCTTTGGAAAATATACCGTGTGTTCTTTATCATTCACATTGAAGGTGACCTTCCCTTTATTGCAATCAATAACAGCACCTGTGGTGTTAAGAAAAGGTCTACCAAGAATAATGGACATGCTCCCATCCTCGGGCATGTCAAGCACAACAAAATCAGTAAGAATCAAACAATTAGCAACTTCTACTGGAACATCCTCACAAATACCTATCAGAACGGCGGTTGATTTGTCAGCCATCTGAAGAGAGATATCTGTAGGAATTAGTTTCTCTAAACAAAGCCTCTCGTAAAGAGAGAGAGGCATAACACTCACTCCTGCTCCAAGATCACATAAAGCAGTTTTGACATAATTATTCTTTATGGAGCAAGGAATGGTGGGTATACCTGGATCACCGAGCTTCTCAGGAATCTTACCTCTGAAAGAGTAGTTAGCAAGCATAGTAGATATTGCTTCATTAGGAACTTTTCTTTTATTAGTAACAATATCTTTCATATATTTTGAATAAGGAGGTAACTTAATAGCATCAGTCAAAGGAATTTGAAGAAAAAGAGGTTTAATCCACTCACAAAACTTATTGTAATGCTCTTCTTATTTAGATTTGATGGACTTACCTGGAAAGGGCATGGGTTTTTGTACCCATGGTTCTCTTTCCTTCCCATGTTTCTTGCGATGAAATCTTCTTTAGTGTACCTCTTACTTTTGTCAGGTGCTTCTTCTTCTCGAACTTCAGGCGGATCATTCTTCTCGTTATCCTTACCTGCAGGTTCAGCACCGTCTTCAGTCTCAGCATCGGAGATAGATGCACTGTTGGGATCAACAGCTGGCTCTTCATCTGCAATAGGATCATTAGAATTGTCAGCCTCCTTATGTTTCTTCTTCTTCTTTGGAGAGCCAACAATTTCTTCTTCCTGCATTTGAGAATCTTGCTCGATTCTCCTCGGGTGCCCCTCTGGATAGAGAGGATCTTGAGTGCTAGTTCCTCCTCGGGTCTTAATCCCGAAAGCCTGCAAATCATCTTGTTTGGCATTGTTAGCAAGCAAATCTTTTTGCACATTAGGAATTTGGTCAAGCTGAGTTTGAACCATACAATGTTGAGGATATCGCTTATCGTTATCATCTCGGTCAGCTGGGGATTAGAGATTAATCGGAAATCGGCCGATTAATCGATTTTATCGGTCGACTATTAATTGGCCATTTTTTTCAAATCCCTGGTTCCCAACACTAAAATATGCTATATTCAACACCCAAACAATATTGGACAGAAGTGTTACCTTGAATCCTAGCCTTTGAATCCTGATATAATGACAAACAAAATAGAAAAACATTACATATTGCATAACAAGGTCCACAAAACACAAATAAACATAGTTGTTGCAAACATAGTGCAACGAATAGGACCGATTTTATCGGTAGATTCCCGATAAATCGCTTGTCATAGCGATAAATCGGCCCAAACGATAAATGATGAAGATAAGGCATAATCTTATCGGTCACCCCAAGAGTAGCGATAAATCGGATGATAAATCGCTGAATCGGAAGATTTCTTGAACAGTGGAACCATATGAAAATGCTTCACAAGACATTGAACATCATTAACCGTTCTACCTAGAACATCAAGCAAACTTTTGATAGCAAGGGAATTATCATGCAACTGACTTTGTATCCTCTCATTAAAATGATTTTGTTTCATAATAAAATTATCAAACTCATCTAAACATTGATCAGGAGGCTTACCATGAGGGATGTCACTTGCGTTGAAATCTAAAAGAGAGTGTACCTCTACCATAGGAGGGTGAGTGGCAGGCTCACACAGCTTCTCAATAGGGGGTAGATTCTTCACGTCTTCAGCTTTAATACCTTTCTCTTTAATAGACTTCTTTGCTTCTCGCATATCTTCGGGGCTTAGAACAAACATGCCCCTCTTCTTTGGTGGTGGAGGTGGTTCAGGTACGGACCAATCTTCATGCTTTTTGGCAATCCTGCCCATCAAATCTTCTGCATCTTTCGGCGTCCTTTTCCTGAAAACACAACCAGCACAACTGTCCAAATAGGACCTAGATTCATCAGTTAGACCAGCATAGAATATATCGATTAATTCGTTCTTAGGGACTTCATGTCCTGGTCTAGCCCGAATCAGACCGTAGTACCTCCCCCAAGCTTTAGGGAGGGACTCATCCTGCAACTGTTTAAAGTTATAAATTCTTTGTAAAGCAGCATGTTGCATGTGAGCAGGGAAATACTTATCAACAAAAGAGTGAGCTAAGTCTTGAGGACTCTTAATGGAACCGCATGGGAGTGAATCATACCATGCTTTATCACCTTCCTTCAAGGAGAAAGGAAGAAGCTTGGTCACATAAAAGTATCGTATCTTCTCATCTGTGATAAACAGGCCACCCAACTCACCGAGTTTAGTCAGGTGTGCAATAGCATCATCATTTTCTCTGCCATAAAAGGGGTCAGCTTCAACCATAGGTATAAGTGAAAGATCAACAGAGAAATCATAATCAGGATCATCAATGCATATAGGAGATGTAGCAAATTCAGGATCAGGAACGGTTTTGTTCTTCAAAGAGTGTTTCTCAAACAGTTTCTTAATAACTTCAGGGTCAGAGCCAGAAAACTCTGTCAGTTCCCTGCATAAATCTTCATCAAGCATATAGTAATCATCATCAAGGAGTCTCTCCTTGAGTTTACTCAAATCAGGATAATCATAAGTTTCACCAATAGGGTAGCGAGTAACAGGAATTTCAATTCCAGTCTTTTTAGCAGCAGCAGCGATCTGTTTCTCAAGAGCATAACCAAGGGAACTAATATCATCAACAGTAGTAGAAGCATCATCAAGAGTATCAGACATAGTAACAGATTCAGTAGGAGCATCATGTGGTGGTGGTGAGGCAAACTTACTCATAACAGAAGGTGAATCAAGTGTAGCACTAATGCTCAGAACAGCACCTCTTCTTGTAGTGGATAGTAAGATCGAAACCTTGGGGTCTCCTTTCTTACCCATAGCGGATGAAGTGCAGTAGGTAGGATACTTCAAGTAGACTTGTAAATATTGCTATGATCCCCGGCAACGGCGCCAGAAAATGGTACTTGATAACCCTCAACCGTAAGGGATCGAGATAGTCTTCGCGGGTAAGAATAACCCAATTTATTGATTCGACACACGGGGAGCCCAAGAGTATTTATAAGCTTTGACAGTTGAGTTGTCAATTCAACCGCACCTGAAATATACTTACTTGCAACAAAAGATAAGTGGTAACAGTGATATGATAGTGATGATGGTGATAGTAAAAGTAAACAGCAAAAGTAAATAGCAAGAGTAAATGGCAAAAGTAGTAACTAGTAACAAGCAGGATTTAAAACACTGTAGGCTAGGGAGACGGATGGTTGGGCGCTGCATGGATGAGATATATCATGTTTCTAACTTGGGGCACGGCACACGGAAAAGTAATGATCATCTAGGCAAATATCAAACATTAGGCATGTATCCCGTAGGTAGTTGTACGTGCTTGCAATAAGAACTTGCACAACATCTTTTGTCCTACCATCCCGCTACTAACGGGGCCAAAGGAACTTATGGAGATTAAGGTGCTCCTGTCAAAGAGCACCGGAACAAAGCAATGAACTCAATGGATACATGTAATCCTCAAACTACGGACCATCCCCTTTGGTGTCCCAAGCTGTCACTTTTGGGATCGCCGGTTCCGAACCGTAATAGGTGCAAACAACTCATAGATAGGATCAAGAACACAAATATATTCATGCAAACACATATGGTTCAGATCTGAAATCATGGCACTCGGGCCCTAACTGTCAAGCATTAAGCATAACAAGTTGAAGCAAAGATGATAAACACCATGGTAGATGATAGGCAACATGCCCCCAACGATCTGACAAACTATTACATGATCTAACTCATCCAATCCCTACCATCCCCTTCGCCTACAGCAGGGGATTACTCACACATGGAAGGAGAAGTCATGGAGGGATGATGGAGTGGTGATGGTGATGACGATGGCAACGATCTCCCCTCTCCGGAGGCCAATTCAGCCTCCAGATTAGCCCTCCCGAAGAAGAACATAGGGTGGCGGCGGCTCCGTGACGAAAACTGCGAAAAGAACTTCTGATCTGGGGTTTCTCCGTCACGAGCTAAAATACGAGTCGAAGTAGGGCACCAGGGGAGGTGGGGCCCACCCAGGCGACCCCCCGGCGCGGCCAGGGGCTGGGCCACGCCACCAGGGCGCCTGGGCCCCCCCTGGCCCCCCTCTGGCCCCTCTTCTGGCTCCGGGTTCCTTCGGGTGCGTGGATTTTCTGTGATTTTTTGAGGATTTTTCTGAGATACCTAAAAATCCGTTTTCCTGCACACAATAAAACCATACAGGCAGCTCTGCTGAAAACAGCGTCAGTCCGGGTTAGTTTAGTTCAAATCATGCAAGAATGAGGTCAAAACAATATCAAAAGTGTTTGGAAAGTAGATACGTTTGAGACGTATCAACCCCTCAGGACGACCCGTCCTTAGTAACATGGTTTAGTGTAAATTCATAGTAACCATAGTAATCGTGTGTCTAATACCAAGGGGAATCCTGGGGAATCACCCTCGATGGAACTCCACCTGATGTTATCGTCAAGGTGAACAAAGGAGGGATCACCCTCGAGGTCCACTCTTGAGGAGTTGCACGACAGTGTCGTTATCGAGAGCGGAGAAGGAGGAACCACCCTCGATGACCATAACCGATGAACTAACCTACAAGGTTAACATCAGAAGTGCTGATGAGGTATCACCCTCGGCACTCCATAGTAACCCAGTAGTGTCGAACAACTAAGGGGAAAGTGATGTGCGGTGCCTGGGCTTGGTCTTTGATCCCGTTGATTGGGTCTTCTGATGATCCAACGGTGGCAAAAGGGACAAGGTGGGGGTCACTGGTAGGTCAACAACCAACCTATACTAAGCAGTTTAGGATAAACATGTAAGGTATGAAAGCAGGTAACAACAACAGGCTATGCATCGGAATAGGATCAAACAAAAAGCAGTAGCAGTTCTAGTGCAAGCATAAGAGAGAAGAGAGTGGGCGATATCAGAATGATCAAGGGGGTTGGCTTCCCTGGAAGCTCTCCCGCAAAGGAACGGTCATCGGTGACATACTCGAACACAAGGGCATCAGCATCGGTCTCGGGGTCTACCAGAGAGAAGAGGGAGAGGAAACAGATAAATACACAACAAAATATAAGCATCACAGAGCATGCCATGCTACGGTGCGGTGCAGGGTTGCCTAAAGATATGTCTAAGTCATATTAGTTATTTTAGGATTTAAGCTGGATTTATTAACAGGTGTATATGCATTATTCATCTACCAGAAACAGGCTAAAAGTTGCGGGTTCACCTCCGTAGAGTGTCCAGACATGGAAACAGACGACTCGATTGGATTCGTGGGATTTTTCTGAGCAACTTTCATATAGAAAACTTTTTCATCCGAGTTACGGATAATTTTCTATGTTTTCTAAAGTTTTAATAGTTTACTGAAATTATCTAAATTAACAGAATTAACATAAAAGGTATATGACGCCAGCATTGCGTGGGGATGATGTCAGCAGTCAACAGACTCGCTGACCAGGGTCAAACCTGACCTGTGGGCATGTTAGCCTCTGTTAGCTTAACAGTGGATTAAACTAATTAACACGGGTGTGGGCCGTGGGTGTCAGTGAGTGTTTAGGTTAATCTAACTTCTTTTATTTCCAAATGTTTATTAGACTAATTAATAGAAGGGGCCCACATGTGAGTGACACTGGGCGGCCCAGTCAGCACGTTGACTGGATCAACCGAGTCAACGGGGCCTGCGGGGCCCACTGGCAGTGACCCAGGGGTGGCCCCAGGTGTGCCGCATCGGCGGTAGCCGGCGGCTCAACGCTGGCGACGCTAAACATGGCGGCGTGGCTCGAATCTCACCGGAAAACGGCCTCAGGCGACCATCTGGCGCGCGGCCTAGTGCGTTCGAACAAGCACTCGCTCGCGCGTCGATCTGGGGCGGCGCTTGACCGGGAACGGCCGAAGACGGCAATGGCGAGCGGCGGAGGCGGCACCGGCGTTCGGGCGCCAGTGGATCCAGTGCTAGGGGGCACGGGGAAGCACGTGCTCATGTTCGTTCAGCTCCTGGGAGCGCCAGGAGCTCGGCCATGGGCCCGGGCAAGCATAACGGCAGCTGTGGCCATGGCGGCGAAGTGCACAGCGGCGACCAGAGCATGACACTACAGCGAGCTAGCTACATCGTGAGCTAGAGGAGCTCGAGGGCGGAGGAGGGAGGCAGCTCACCAGGTGGCACACATGGTGGCCCTTGGTGGTTTAGTGGCTACAGAGGGCGGCGCGGGAGACGAGGAAGATCACGGGCGACCAAAGATGTGGAAGAGCTCGATCCCCTCGCTGTGGTGGATCCCGTCTCGCTCCGGTGGTTGCAGACGACGTAGAGGACGGAGGTGGAGCGAGCTGGCACGGTTGTGAGGCGAGGAGGTCGCGGTGACCGCGAGTTCTACGGCGGCGAGGTCATGGAGGCGCTCGGATGCGGTGGAAAACGAGGCGGAGCGAGGAGGAAGGGGGGCTATGGACGAGGAGGTCCAGGGGGAGTGGATGAGGATCCACCTCGACACCGGCGAGCAGGTGCAGTGGGGCGCGCTTGACGCGAGCCCCGGGTTGGTGGAACAGGAGGAACGGGAGAGCGACCGGGGAGGGGGCATGGGCCGGCCTGCTGGGATGGGCCGAGGCCCAAGGGAAGGCCAGGGGCTCTCCCCCCCCCCTTGCTTTTCCTTTTTTATATACCTTGCCTTTTCTTTTTCTATTTATGTTTTATTTCTCTTTCGCAACTTGCTTACCACCATTTGAGTTTTGTAAAATATGTGACTTAGCTCAATAATTATAGTGCAATATTACCTAACACCAAAATAGTTTGAGGAAAAATACCATTGCATAATTAGTTTAGATTAATTAAAAGGTTACTAAATGTTGATGTTAGCCACTGTTTTAGATTGGTAGAGTCACTTAAGTAACTCAATTAATATTGATTATGTTTTTATAATTGCCTCTGGATTATTTGCAGTATTATGAATATTTTAGTTTTCATGTTTCAGGACATTGAATTTTGACTTTAAATTTGATCGGGCGGGAGGCTAGTGGGAGGCAGGTGCAACTCGGAGAAGTTCAAGCACCACTTGGGGACAACTCGGCGGGCGATGTGATCATACCGGAGTCTGTCAGGGAACCCGAGCTGGAAGCGGTACCGGAACCACGGAGGTCGGAAAGATTGTGCAGAGTGTGTGATGTGTTGTTGCTAGAAAGCGATGAGCCGGCTACGTTTGCAGAAGCGATGGCAAGCCCGGATTCCGAGGCATGGCTGGAGGCCATGAGGTCCGAACTAAAGTCCATGGATGAAAATCAAGTTTGGGACTTGGTTGAACCGCCACCTGGCATAAAAGCCATAGGTTGCAAATGGATCTTTAAGAAGAAAACCGATGTCGATGGAAATGTTCAAATCCATAAAGCTTGGCTTGTCGCTAAAGGTTATGGACAAGTTCAAGGAATTGACTACGAAGAGACTTACTCGCCGGTAGCGATGCTGAAGTCGGTGAGGATCATACTATCTATAGATGCCTATTTCGATTATGAGATATGGCAGATGGATGTCAAAACGGCTTTCCTTCACGGAAATTTAACCGAGGATGTGTATATGATACAACCCGAGGTTTTTGTCGATCCGACTAGCACTAGTAAGTTATGCAAGCTCAAGAGATCCATTTATGGGTTGAGGCAAGCATCTCGGAGCTGGAACATTCGTTTTGATGAGGTCGTCACTGGTCTCGGTTTTATCAAAAGCGAAGAGGACACTTGTTTATACAAGAAGTTGAGTGGGAGCTTGATGGTGTTTTTGATACTATATGTGGATGACATATTTCTGATCGGAAACGATGTTTCGATGCTGAACTCGGTCAAGGAATCATTGAATGGAAAGTTTTCGATGAAGGACGTTGGTGAAGTGGTTTATATATTGGGCATTAAGATCTATAGAGATAGATCGAGGAGGCTGCTCGGCTTGAGCCAATGCACGTACATAGATAAAGTGTTGAAGCGGTTCAACATGAGTGAGGCAAAGAAGGGTTCTTGCCTATCTCACATGGTATAAGGCTAAGCGAGACTCGGAGTCCTTCGACATCTGATGAGCGAAGCAGGATGAGTCGGATTCCGTATGCCTCGGCAATCAGATCCATCATGTATGCCATGATATGTACACAGCCTGATGTTGCTTTTGCAATAATCCTAACAAGTAGATACCAGGCCAACCCAGGTGAGAGACACTGGGCGGCGGTAAAGACTATTCTGAAGTACCTGAAAAGGACTAAAGAGATGTTCCTAGTTTATGGAGGTGAGGAGGAGCTCGTCGTAAAGGGTTACGTTGACGCTAGTTTCCAAACCCATAGAGATGATTGTCAATCATAGTCTAGATTCGTGTATGTGATGAACAGAGGAGCAGTGAGCTGGACAAGTTCCAAACAAGATACGGTGGTCGATTCTACCACAGAAGCCGAATACATTGCGGCTTGTGAAGCTGCAAAGGAAGGTGCTTGGATCCGGAACTTTCTGGATGATCTTTGCATTTTCCCAGTCTCGGTGAAACCGTTGGACCGTTATTGTGATAATTCTGGTGCCATTGCACAAGCCAAGGAGCCGAGGAACCGCCACAAGACCTGACACATAGATCGGAAATATCACATGTTATGAAAGATCGTAAAGAGTGGTGATATAGAGTTATGAAAAATCACACGGGTGCAAATGTTGCAGATCCATTAACTAAGCCGCTTCCACAACCCAAGCATGAGGGGCACGTTAGAGCTATGGGCATACGATGTCTGTTTGATGACTCAAGTGCAAGCGGGAGACTGTTGGAGATATGCCCTAGAAGGTAATCATGTATGATGATATTTCCTATGTGTTTATGAATAAAGATAGTCCTTGGATGTAATCAATGATACTTGTTGGCATGTACGTGACTTGTCTGTGAGATCTTGTGTTGTATGATACATCCTAAATGGTCCCTAGTCGTAAGTGATGTGTGGGCACACGTCGGACTACACTAGCATATGACACGGTGGGTGGCTCGGTCTCACTAGCCATGGGGCATTGGATGCTAACTAGATAATATGGACTTGGAAAGGCCTGGTCAGATTCGACGTGGTCGGATCCGAGTCGAGATAAGGTCCGAGTCGGACAGACCCAACTATGAGACGCAGCGATATGTCATTTCTGAGTCCCTAGTACAACATACATTTTATGTCCTAAGACCTGAGCTGATGCATGTACTCGGGATGATGACAGACTTGCTTTAGGCCGACCAAACGCTACTCCGTGACTGGGTAGTTACAAAGGTAGGTTTCAGGCTTGTCCATACCCTTGCTGTGAGATGTGGTCGAGCAAGATGGGATTTGCCCCTCCGATGAGGAGAGATATACTCTGGCCCCCTCGTGTGATCTGACCAAGATAAGCATGGCCATGCGACAAGGATTATGAGATAATCCGGTTTGGGTCGGCATCACTGGAACGAGAAATAGGTCGGGCTAGCACAAGGATGACAGACTCGCCTAGAGCCCGACAACATATATCGTGTGGCAAAGGGAATGGAAGTGTGACACGTTGTACAGGTTCGCCTAACCAACTTCATAGTCTACTTGGTGATCGACACACCTTGCTAGAGGCCGCTACCAGCCGTACAGGTCGGAGGTGATCCGAACTATGACCAAGCCGACTTGAACCTAAGGGGTTGCGCGCTTAAGGGAAGGAACCTATGAAGTTGGATCCGACTCCACGAGTCAAGATTGGTCCTACTCGGACTCGAATACCGACCGAACAGACTTTGGGCTTTAGGGACCATGTGAGGCCCAAGTGTTGAGCCCGTGGCGGATGCCTATATATAGTTGAGGTGTGGCACACTCACTCGATTGATCGCTTCGGCACCATCATTAGGGTTTGCATGTGTTGCGAATAGCCACCTCAACTCGTTGTCGGTTGTGTGATTGGACCTAGCAGGCTGCCGCATGACGGTCCTCCTGCACGCGCGGATACCGTTAGAGGCGGTGCAATTGCGCCGCTCCGGCGAACCTGTTCGCGGGATCCGATCGGCTATGTGGGAGATCGACGAGGAGGAGACGACTCCGGAGACGCACTGCCCCAACTCTACTTTCGCTGCACGGCACTGCGCATCTAGTTGTAACGATCTCTGATCCATCTCCCATAGCATGTTCCTGGATGTTCTTCGCATAGGAAAATTTTAATTTGCAGTCGACGCACCCTACAGTAGAACCCAACAGGGGTTCCTCAAATGCACTAGATCTTCTTGAGAAAGCAAGTTGATGCACACCCACTAGTTGTCTTTTGAGCTTTCATACACTTATAGCTCTAGTGCATACATTACATGGCAATCCGTACTCACTCACATTGATATCGATTGATGGACATCTCCATAGTACATTGATTTGTCTAGTTGATGTGAGACTTACTCCCTCCTTTTGTCTATTACCACCTTCTATTCCACCCATAGTGTTATATCCATGGCTCATTGATACGTCTCCAATGTATCTATAATTTTTTATTGTTCCATGTTGTGATATTATCATTCTTGGATGTTTGACAATCATTTTATAGTCATTTTATATCATTTTTTGTTACAAACCTATTGACATAGTGCCAAGTGCCAGTTGATGTTTTCTGCATGTTTTTTACATCGCAGGAAATCAATATCAAACAGAGCCCAAACACTGCAAAACTATTTTTGTGATTTTTTCTGGGCCAGAAGGAAGACATTGGGCCCTGGTGGCACCTGGAGGGAGTCCCAAGGAGGGGACAACCCACCAGGGCACGCCAGGAGGCCCAGGCGCTTGGTGGGTTGTGCCCACCTCGGATGCCCCCGGACTGCCTCTTTGCTCTATAAATACCCAAATATTCCAGAAACCCTAGGGGAGTCAACGAAATATTCATCCAGCTGACGCAGAGTCCAGAAACACCAGATCCAATCTAGACACCATCACAGAGGGGTTCACCACTTCCATTGGTGCCTATCCAATGATGCGTGAGTATTTCTATTGTAGACCTTCGGGTCCGTAGTTAGTAGCTAGATGGCTTCCTCTCTCTCTCTCTCTCTCTCTCTCTCTCTTTTGATTATCAATACAATGGTCTCTTGGAGATCCATATTATGTAATTCTTTTTGCGGTGTGTTTTTTGGGATCCGATGAACTTTGAGTTTATGATCAGATCTATCTTTTTATATCCATGAAAGTTATTTGAGTTTCTTTGATCTCTTATATGCATGATTGCTTATAGCCTCGTATTTCTTCTCCGATATTGGGTTTTGTTTGGCCAACTTGATCTATTTATCTTGCAATGGGAAGAGCTGCCCGGTAGTGGGTTCGATCTTACGGTGCTTGATCCCAGTGACAGAAGGGGAACCAACACGTATGTATCATTGCCGCTAAGGATAAAACGACGATATTCATATCTAACGCCATAGATATACGGATCTTGTCTACATCATGTCATCGTTCTTAATGCATTACTCCATTTTTCCAGGAACTTAATACACTAGATGCATGCTGGATAGTGGTCGATGTGTGGAGTAATAGTAGTAGATGCAGGCAGGAGTCAGTCTACTAATCTTGGACGTGATGCCTATGTAATGATCATTGCCTAGATATCATCGTGATTATTTGAAGTTCTATCAATTGCCCAAGAGTAATTTCTTTACCCACCGTTGCTATTTTTTCTCGAGAAAAGCCACTAGTGAAACCTACGGCCCCCGGGTCTTCTTTCTCATATATTTGCCTTTGCGATCTATTTGCCTTTGCTTTTATTTTCAGATCTACTAAACCAAAAACCCAAAAATACCTTGCTGCAATTTATCTTATTTATCAACCAATCTACCAATATTTATCTCTCTCTCATGTTCGTTACCCGAAAGGGATTGATAACCCCTTTAACACGTCGGGTTTCGAGGTGTTGTTATTTGTGTGCAGGTGTTGTTTACGTTGTGTTGCTTGGTTCTCCTACCGGTTCGATAACCTCGGTTTCACATCCGAGGGAAATACCTACCACCGATGTGTTGCATCATCCCTTCCTCTTTGGGGAAAACCGACGTAGCTTTAAGCGACATCAAAAGGAATTTCTGGCGCCGTTGCCGGGGAGCATCTTCAACATATACCAGGTTCCTAATCAAAAATCTCATCTCCTTTCAATTACATTATTTGCCATTTTCCTCTCGTTTTCCTCTCCACCACTTCACAAATATTTGCCGTGTTTATTCGCCCTCTTTTTCATTCGAAGTTTTCCGGTCGGATCTATCACCTACTTGTGTTCTTGTTTACAACTGGTCAAGATGATGCAGGAGAACACTAAGTTGTATGATTTTTCAAATACCAAAATAATGTGTGTTTGTGTTTCCATGTGTCTTCTATTTGCTTGCATCTTCGTGTCAGTGTACAAAAAGGGGGGTACACTTTTTATACCCCTATGACTGTGCACGGGCAGTCTGAGCCACGGGCACCGCCACACCAAGAAAGGCAAGGGAGGTGAGCCAGGGTAAGACCGAAGCTCGATGGAATTGAAGCAACACCAAAGTCAAGACCACAAAGAGCGAAGGGACGAAGCAGGTTCCCCCGGCAAGATCCTTGCCGGGAGCTAGTTTTAGCAGCCTCGGCAAGATCCTTGCCGGGGCCGGCTTTAGCAGCCCCGGCAAGACCCTTGCCGCGGCAACTCGCCCCACGCCTATGGAGCAAATCACCCTTGAGTCCACTGCCCCCATGGGGCAAGGATTTGGGAGACATCCCCGTAGTGGCATGCAGATCTTTGTGAAGACATTCAAGATCAGATACGCACTAAGAAGACGACGACCCTTGGCGGGATCCCAGCCAAGGAAGACCACAAGACCTCCGGCAAGCACCTTGTCGGGGATGGCAGCAGTGTCAGGACCGGTCCTTCAGTAAAATAATTACCGGAAGACCGACCTTTCATTTAAACCAGCGAGGAATATTATTACCTACTGGCAGACAATTCCTTGATACAGAATTCCAGTACACTGAATATTATACAAGGTTGAGCTGGGGGGTTGCTCAACAATTTTATTGCAAGCGCGCCAATATTATACATAGAGGCGGATATGGCACAAGGCAGGGTGGCATACTACTAGCGAGTAATAAAAGGTGGTGGAATATGTCACAGTGAAGTGGGTGATGTGACTCCAAAATATTACAGCTCATCGAGCATCGGAGTGAGACTCGATGAATTTATTTGGTGGTAGGCGGAAGCAGTTATAAAACAGTGATCAACTCCAGGATCGCAAGGGACTGACTGGGACTCCTCTAAGCGTCGGACTCGCTATCGAATTCCTCATCCATGAGATCGCCTTCGTCCACATCTGGCCTAATCAACACGCCAGGTGAGTACTTTGAATGTACTCGCAAGACAGTTCAGACTTAAGATATAACAAATGTCAACATGATGCATATGAGTATTCCAGCAAAAATGCGACCGGAATAAAATATTAATGTGCTGAAATGTAACCATAGAAGTCGGGCGGTAATCCTCCCGAAATCCACAGTCGGGCGTCTGAGCGACACCACATAAAGGGCTTATAGCAAAAATAAATAACAAGAATGCCTCAGTCGGACGTCTGAGCGACATCGCATAAAGGGCTTATAAATAATAAAAAAGAATGCCACAGTCGGACGTCTGAGCGACATCACATAAAGGGCTTATAAAAAGAATGCCACAGTCGGACGTCTGAGCGACATCACATAAAGGGCTTATAAACAAAA
>LR738713.1:807697217-807810450 GCA_902687465.1 Secale cereale
ATGCCGCAGTCGGACGTCTGAGCGACATCACATAAAGGGCTTATAAACAAAAAGAATGCCACAGTCGGACGTCTGAGCGACATCACATAAAGGGCTTATAAATAAAAAGAATGCCACAGTCGGACGTCTGAGCGACATCACATAAAGGGCTTATAAAAAAACAATAGTATAATGATGAAATACTCCTGAAAGTAAATCAATACAGAGATAGTTGGTGAGTTCATCTACCAAATGAACTTGACGAAAAACACTCATCTGGTTACCAACAAGAATATACTAGAGATGGTCACCGGGTTGACATGAAGATTAACCCTAGGCCATAAACATGGCTACTGGAGGAATTTAACTCTGCAGAGCTTGTACTATTTACTCATAGCCAACGGGTTCTACTAGCCACGTGGGCTAGTCCCGTCTATGGTGTTTTAGTAGAAACCCAACTAGCCAGTACACACCCATTTAACATCCTGTCGTCCGGAATCACCCGCGACGACATTCACGGAAAACTTTAAGACAGGGAGGCTATAACCTCGAATAACATGGGATCAAATTTATATATGCGCGCTCTAAGGGGTGCCCCCCTCTCGGTCCCAACCGGAAACACCCATGCCCCCTGACCGGATGACGGGCTTTAATCCAGGGCCATGGAACCCTCATCCCGGCCCCTCTACTTGGTGTGTACTCGGGAAGTGGTTTACAACTGACTAGACAGTGATCTCAACAGACGGCCTATGATAGTAACGAAAAAGGAGACGAACGGAATCATGACATGATCTCCGTTGATACTGAGTTAAACAACTACTGGCATGCTCCAACAATACCAGCATTCCACCCATCATGTCACCACATGATCGAGGTGGTCCAAACATTATCCTTCGGGACTCACCCGAAGCTTACTTGCATGAAATATGCCATACACCTATGCCCATATGATCATGCTTATGAAATGAACTACTCGAGCAAACATGCAACACACTCATCATATCAAGAGTTCAAACATGCTTGCCTGGTTCTGAAAAGTCGGAGCCTAACTCGGTGTGGTTTGCGTCTCCGTCACGGCCTCCGGTATCTATGTATTCAAACAAAATACACACTAACATAAATACTGCGCGTGCAAATAAAGTTGCTCCAAAAATTTCTACATAAATATGACAAAAAACTAGGCAGAAAACTAAAGAGGACAGAAAAGAATCAACTCAAAATCTTTTTTAGTTTAAAAGATATTAAGGTTTCTGTCCAGGGACCCATCTGTAATGAAACAGAAAAGATCCAGGGGCTAGAACAGAAAACAGCAAAGCGAATCGGTACGCAGTACGTCACCCGCAGAGGGAAAACGCACTTTGCTCGAATACGCTTATAGAAAATGGTTCAAGGGGGAGATGTGCGAGGCTGACAAGGGACCCCACTTGTCAGGTTTGAAAATGGAAACAAAGCCGCGACGGCGCCGGTGCTGCGGTGATCGCCGGCGTCGATCCACGGCGAGTTAGGGGAGAGGAGTGGTACCTACGGCTTCATGGTGGTCTTCCGCGTCGAACGGTGGTGGAGTTGGGTGTCGGCGAGCCCCACGTCGACGGCGACCTTGTCTCCGGTGGACGGCGGCTCGGGTGGTCGTGGACCTCGTCGGAGAAGGCCCCTGGTATGAAATTGAAGTGGGGTTTAGGTCTAGGTGGTTGCCAGGATGCTACGCCCGAGTCCACGGCGGCGGAAAAGCCCTCACCGGAATGAACGGAGCTGGAGCCCGAGATGGAGGTAGCTGGCCGGAGTTGGGGAAGAAGGGCCCCTCGAGGCTCTTCCAGAGGTTGGGCGCGGTCTAGGGAGTTAGTGGAGGTGTGTGCGCTCGAGCACGAGCTCGGGGGTGCCTTATATAGGCGGCTCGAGGTGACTGCCGCGAACGGATAAGTCCGGCGAGTTGATTACGGTGCTGCAGTGGTCGGACGGCGGGGTTATGGGCTTGAGCATCATCAATGTGGTGTCGAGGTTCCATTCCCGCACCTAACTCAGCAGGGGAGGGGGAGTTACGGGCTTTCCCCGAAGGAACGGTCGTGCGGCACGTCGGCGGCAGAAACTGCGCTCTGCGCGTGCCAGGCCACGGCGACGGTGCGCCAGGCATGCATTGGCTGTGGAGATGGACACGCGGAGCGCTGGGGTGGTTTGGGCGGCGCTAAACGGCGTCGAGCTGTGGTGGTAGCTTCTGTCAGCCGCCACGGGCGGCACTGTTGCCGTGGCAGCCGCCGGCGCGGTCGGGCCAGGGCGCCACGGACGCCCAGATGCACCAAGCAACCGTGCGGCGACTAGATAAGTAGAAGGAGCAGTGCAGCGTCGAGCCAAGGAGATACTGGCGAGTTTTGTCGCTGCGCCTGAAGAAACTGACGAAACTGACGAAACTGAAGAATTGTCTGTTGACAGTTTCAGTTAACAGTTGATAGTGAAGTGTAGGCCAAGTGTTTGATGAAATGATTCTGGCATGTGTGCAATGTTTCTGGAGCTGATTTTTGGTGGAGGTGCCTCTTGATGTATCTAGAGGTTGCCTGATTTTTCACAGAATTTTTGGAAGGAGATAAATATGAATTTCACCAAATTTTGCAAATCTGGTCCAAACTTGCAGTAGGTGAAATTTGAAAATTTTGAACTGTGGACTAGTGAAACAAGATGGATCTAGGTTGTGGGTACTAAAGACCATCTAGGAGAGTTGGTTTGGAGTCAAATAAATAAATGGAAATGGTGGCTCCTCTGTAAATCACCAAGGTCCACTATAAAAGACAGAATTAGTTTTGGAGTGAATTAAATAGGAGAAAAATCCCAATAAGGTCATAACTTACTGGAATTCATGAGAGACTTGTCCTAAGGTGTGGAGAGGGTCTTGGAGAGAAATATTTCTGTTGGGGTCATGGCAAGATGAAGGTTGGAGGGGAGGATAAGTCAAATATCAAATTTGAAAGACACAACTCAAGGAGGGGAAAGTTTTGAAATTCAACTAGGGCTTGAGGCAAACACAAGAGAAGAACTTCAAGGCCAAAAACCAGACTTGAGAGGTTACCAAAAACTTTGGCCAAAAGAATTTTATAAGAGGCAAAAGAAAAGATCAAGGAATCCTCTTCCAAAGGCCAAATTTTTTGGGAGAAAGCTAACTCAAAATTTTGGGGTGTTACAACACCTACCCCCTTAGGAAAAATCTCGTCCCCGAGATTTCAGCTGATCCTCAAATAGGTGTGGATGTTCTGTCCGAAGGAAATCTTCCCTTTCCCACGTTGCCTCATCCTCTGTGTGATTACTCCACTGAACCTTGAGAAATTTAATAGTCTTCTGACGGGTCCTCCTTTCAGACTCCTCCAAAATCTTCACTGGGTGTTCTCGGTAGGTGAGATCTGGTTGCACATCAAGGTTTTCATGTGTCACATGTTTTTCCGGGTTGCTTACACACTTCCGTAGTTGCGAGACGTGGAACACGTCATGGACGTCTGATAGTTCCTTGGGAAGGTCCAGCTGATAAGCTACTGTGCCTCTCCGTGCAACTATACGGAAGGGTCCAATGAATCGGGGTGCTAGTTTCCCTTTGACTTTGAATCATTGCAGCCCTCTCATAGGTGACACACGTAAGTATACGTCGTCACCGGGCTCAAAACTTATTTCCCGATGCTTTTGATCGTAATAGCTCTTTTGTCGGCTTTGGGCGGTTTTGAGTCGATCCCGTATCATTTTTACTCTCTCCTCGGCTTCCTTCAACATATCTGGGCCAAATATGCGACTGTCCCCTGTTTCCGACCAGTTCAATGGAGTATGGCATCTTCGTCCGTACAAGGCTTCGAAAGGTGCCATCTGCAGGCTAGTTTGGTAACTATTGTTGTATGCAAACTCTGCATATGGTAAGCTTTCCTCCCAACTGGTCCCATAGGTGAGGATACATGCCCTTAGCATGTCTTCGAGTATTTGATTTACTCGTTCCGTTTGTCCTCCAGTCTGGGGGTGATAAGCCGTACTGAATGTTAGCTGTGTCCCGAGGGCTTGCTGCAACTGGTCCCAAAATTTGGAGACGAACTGAGTGCCTCTGTCGGATATTATAGTCCTGGGAACACCATGTAGGCATACTATCCGAGCGAGGTAAAGCTTGGCGAGCTTTTGAGTGGTATGGGTTGTCTTGACTGGTATGAAATGGGCTACCTTGGTCACTCTATATGTGATGACCCATATGGCATCGTTACCATGTTGTGACCGAGGTAGACCAACAATAAAATCCATTCCAATATCGTCCCATTTCCATTCTGGTATCTTGTTTGGCTGTAATAGCCCTGCGGGTTTCTGGTGCTCGGCTTTAATGCGTTGACAAGAATCGCAGCATGCAATAATTGTGGCTATATCCCTCTTCATGCCATGCCACCAAAATCTTTCCTGAATATCTTTGTACATTTTCGTACCTCCAGGGTGGATTGAGTATGGAGCGGTGTGGCTCTCGGCTAGAATTTGCTGTTTAAGGTCGTTGCCATTTGGTACACAAAGTCTGTCTCCGAACCATAATATTCCTTCACTGTCTATGGTGAATTCTGAGGCCTTGCCCCGACTCACTTTTCTTTTTATCCCTTCGATGCTGGGGTGTCCATGCTGAGCCTTCTTTATTTGCTCTATTAGAGTAGGCTGTATTTCTAGCTTGGATACTTCGCCTTCCGTGACCATCATTAGATTGAGTCTGGCGAATTCCTGCTGAAATTCGGGTCTCAGGTTCTGTATGCTGCCGCTGTTCGGGCTGGGGTTACGGCTGAGAGCATCTGCTACCACGTTTGCTTTCCCTGGGTGATAGTGGATACCAACGTCGTAATCTTTTACCAGTTCCAGCCAGTGTCGTTGTCGTAAATAGGGATCTGGCTGTGTGAAAATATAGCTGAGGCTCTTACGGTCCGTATATATTTCACATCGATTTCCAAGTAAAAAGTGCCTCCACTCCTTGAGTGCATGAATGACTGCTGCCAACTCCAAATCGTGAGTAGGATAATTTTCTTCATGTTTTCGCAGTTGCCGGGAAGCATAGGCGACTACTTTGCCTTCTTGCATCAGTACGCATCCGAGGCCTTTCCGAGATGCATCGCAATATATTTCAAAACTCTTGTGTATATCTGGTACAATTAATACTGGGGCTGTTGTTAACCTCTTTTTGAGTTCTTGGAAGCTTTCCTCACATGCTTCGGTCCACACGAATTTCTTATCCTTCTTGAGTAGCTGTGTCATTGGTTTGGCTATGGTGGAAAATCCTTCAATAAACCTTCTGTAATATCCGGCCATACCGAGGAAACTGCGTATATCTGTTACACTAGCTGGCGACTTCTAGCCAAGTACAGCCTTGACTTTATCTGGGTCCACGGCAATTCCTTCTTGTGTTAATACGTGTCCTAGGAAACCCACTTGTCTCAACCAAAATTCACATTTGCTGAATTTGGCGTAAAGTTGGTGTTTCCTTAATTCTCCCAGTACAATGCGGAGGTGTTCAGCATGTACTTCCGGTGTCTTGGAATATACCAAGATATCATCAATAAACACCACCACAAATTTGTCCATGAATTTCATAAATACCTTGTTCATGAGGTGGACGAAATATGCGGGGGCGTTGGTCAGTCCAAACGGCATTACTGTAAATTCATAAAGTCCGTATCTTGAGGTGAATGTTGTTTTCGGGATATCTTATGTGCGTACTTTCAGCTGATGATATCCCGACCTTAGATCAACCTTTGAGAAAACCTTGGCTTGCGCGAGCTGGTCAAATAAGTCATTTATCCGTGGCATCGGATATTTGTTCTTGATTGTGACCATGTTGAGCGCTCGGTAGTCTATACACAACCTCATGGTCCCATCCTTCTTTTTGGCAAATAATACTAGCGAACCCCAAGGTGAGGAGATGGCCCGTATAAATCCTTTGTCTAGCAGTTCCTTTATTTGCTTGTTTAATTCAACCAACTCGGATGGTGCCATTCTGTAAGGTTTCTTATATATGGGGGTGGTTCCTGGTGCTAGCTCAATAATGAATTCTATTTCTCTGTCTGGTGGCATGCCTGGTAATTCCTCGGGAAATACGTCCGGAAATTCACATTATTCTTGTTGTTGCGGGGGTGGTTGGTCTGACCCCTTTTTCTCTTGCGAATGTCTTCGAGACTGCGACGTTCATTTTCCAGTGTAATGGCTTTGTCTACCAGTGTCTTGAAATCTGGAAAAGTGTGTACGACTAACTGGCATTTCAGTGCTGGTGCCAGTCCGTCCAGGAATTTCTCCATCTTTTTATTTTCCGTCATTCGCTCTTCGTTGGCATAACGTGATAATTGAGCAAACTGACTGTTGTTTTCCTGTACTGTCATGCCTCTCTGCTTGAGGTCATCAAATTCTCTTTTCTTGATCTTCATAATACTGTTAGGGATGTGTGCCCCACGAAAGTCTTCCTTGAAATCTTCCCAGGTGATATTATTTGTGTCGGGGTGCATAAGTAGGAAATTTTCCCACCATGTCGCGGCTGCTCCAGTAAGGTAATGTGGTGCGTACAGCACTTTTTCCCGATTTGAGCATTGTGCCATAATTAATTTCCTTTCAATATCTCGAAGCCAATCATCGGCCTCAAGAGGTTTGTCTGTGTGCGAAAATGTTGTTGGACGGGTCTTCTGAAATTCAGACAATTTTGAGTGCTGTTGGTACGGCTCGCGGTGATTTCCCATGTTAATGACATGGTTCATCATTTCTTGGTGTTGTTGCTGACTTTGTTCGTAAAGGCGGCACACTCGAGAAAATGTCGTCTCACTGCCCTGCTGACTTGACTGCCCCTGTGAGAAATTGTTGTTTGTCTGTGTGCCATAGTTTTCTTCCGGCGGACTTGGCATGGAACGTGTCCAGGGACGAGTCATTTCTTACTCTGGGGTAATAAAGCAGAAAACTTGAGAAGAACCGAGCAGCAAAATAAACCAAGATTTGCAAAAGCGATCAAACACGAGCTCGATTTTTTTTTTGAAATAGACTGGTTGATTGCGCACGGAGAAGGCTGCTAGTACATATTTTACACGCAGGTTCTAATTATACATACGTCACTCAGGGTATGCGTACACATCCTGACATGTTATTTAAAACTAGTGCACTTCTCCATGATCCTACATGATGCGCAAACAGACTACTCCCATCAACCTATTTTACATAACACACAAATAATACAAGCGAGCGCGGTGCGTCGTGGAATGACGCGCTAGTCGGAGATGTTGAAGATTTCCCTCGGCCTGCCGAGGGTAAGGCCCAGTGGTGCTGGAGACTCAACTTCCTCCTCAGTGATGAGCTCCAGGCGCGGAGTTAGAGTACGAGGTGTTGAAGTCGGTGCAGCTCTGACTGGAGTAGGAGCAATGACTTGGTCGAACTCCTCAGTGGTAGGCAGACGGCGAGCGGTGGCTAAGATAGACGGTGCATAGGATGCAGCGGACGAGACAAATGTCACTGGTGGTGCAGTATGGAGCAGCTCCCTCCTGTTGGCGGAGCCACTCTGGACCAACTCCATACGGGTGGCCACCAGGTCGTCCACCAGATTATCAAAGGCTGCCTCAAGTGCCTTGAGGTATTCAACCATTGATTCAATGGCTTTGTCACGCTCCCCATTTGCGCAAGCAAATGCGTAGTGACACGTATATGGCACGTGGCATGGGAGGTAACGGAAGCAACGAGTCATCATCGAAGGAAGGATGTCCCGGAGACGAGCTATCGCCTCACGGGCAGCCATCTGCATGGCATGCCTCTCCGTAGGCATGGCTCTGCCCACAAATCGAAGACGGCGTGCTTCAGAACGCCCACCTTTGAAGTGTACCATTGCCTGATGCATAGACACGCTGTCGTTGAGCTTGTGACGGTAAAGTGTAAA
This sequence comes from Secale cereale, assembly GCA_902687465.1. Classification (NCBI taxonomy): domain Eukaryota; kingdom Viridiplantae; phylum Streptophyta; class Magnoliopsida; order Poales; family Poaceae; genus Secale; species Secale cereale. Next base: position 807,705,079 of record LR738713.1, read on the forward strand.
CTCGGGACGTGTGGATGGCCCAATCGCTACTTTGGTGATGGCGATGAGGAGCTTGACAAACCCCTCAGGAATGTTGGCGAACACCTGTGCATCACAGTCGTTGTTGGCCATCTACAAAAGTAGACAAAAATTCCGAATAGTCAAGCCATAAATTTATGCTGACCAACAGAAAATTGCTACAGATGTAAAAATGCTGAAAAGCAAATTTTTCGCTAATAACCGATTAGCGAGCGCACCTAGTGGCTTCCTACAGTCAGCCTGGCTCTGATACCAAGGTTGCCAGGACCGGTCCTTCAGTAAAATAATTACCGGAAGACCGACCTTTCATTTAAACCAGCGAGGAATATTATTACCTGCTGGCAGACAATTCCTTGATACAGAATTCCAGTACACTGAATATTATACAAGGTTGAGCTGGGGGGTTTCTCAACAATTTTATTACAAGCGCGCCAATATTATACATAGAGGCGGATATGGCACAAGGCAGGGTGGCATACTACTAGCTCGTAATAAAAGGTGGTGGAATATGTCAGGTGAAGTGGGTGATGTGACTCCAAAATATTACAGCTCATCGAGCATCGGAGTGAGACTCAATGAATTTATTTGGTGGTAGGCGGAAGCGGTTATAAAACAGTGATCAACTCCAGGATCGCAAGGGACTGACTGGGACTCCTCTAAGCGTCGGACTCGCTATCAAATTCCTCATCCATGAGATCGCCTTCGTCCACATCTGGCCAAATCAACACGCCAGGTGAGTACTTTGAATGTACTCGCAAAACAGTTCGGACTTAAGATATAACAAATGTCAACATGATGCATATGAGTATTCCAGCAAAAATGCGACCGGAATAAAATATTAATGTGCTGAAATGTAACCATAGAAGTCGGGCGGTAATCCTCCCGAAACCCATAAGATAAAATAAAAGGACACCAAACGAGTGTCTGGGTGACGCCTCGTAGGAAAATAATAAATGATAGCAGGCCATAGTCGGGCGTCTGAGCGACACCACATAAAGGGCTTATAGCAAAAATAAATAACAAGAATGCCTCAGTCGGACGTCTGAGCGACATGCATAAAGGGCTTATAAATAAAAAAAGAATGCCACAGTCGGACGTCTGAGCGACATCACATAAAGGGCTTATAAAAAGAATGCCACAGTCGGACGTCTGAGCGACATCACATAAAGGGCTTATAAACAAAAAGAATGCCGCAGTCGGACGTCTGAGCGACATCACATAAAGGGCTTATAAACAAAAAGTATGCCACAGTCGGACGTCTGAGCGACATCACATAAAGGGCTTATAAATAAAAAGAATGCCACAGTCGGATGTCTGAGCGACATCACATAAAGGGCTTATAAAAAAACAATAGTATAATGATGAAATACTCCTGAAAGTAAAATCAATACAGAGATAGTTGGTGAGTTCATCTACCAAGTGAACTTGACGAAAATACTCATCTGGTTACCAACAAGAATATACTAGAGATGGTCACCGGGTTGACATGAAGATTAACCCTAGGCCATAAACATGGCTACTGGAGGAATTTAACTCTGCAGATCTTGTACTATTTACTCATAGCCAACGGGTTCTACTAGCCACGTGGGCTAGTCCCGTCTACGGTGTTTTAGTAGAAACCCAACTAGCCAGTACACACCCATTTAACATCCTGTCGTCCGGAATCACCCGCGACGACATTCACGGAAAACTTTAAGACGGGGAGGCTACAACCTCGAATAGCATGGGATCAAATTTATATATGCGCACTCTAAGGGGTGCCCGCCTCTCGGTCCCAACCGAAAACACCCATGCCCCCTGACCGGATGACGGGCTTTAATCCAGGGCCATGGAACCCAAATCCCGGCCCCTCTACTTGGTGTGTACTCAGGAAGTGGTTTACAACTGACTAGACCGTAATCTCAACAGACGACCTATGATAGTACCGAAAAAGGAAACGAACGGAATCATGACATGATCTCCGTTGATACTGAGTTAAACAACTACTAGCATGCTCCAACAATACCAGCATTCCACCCATCATGTCACCACATGATCGAGGTGGTCCAAACATTATCCTTCGGGACTCACCCGAAGCTTACTTGCATGAAATATGCCATACACATATGCCCATATGATCATGCTTATGAAACGAACTACTCGAGCAAACATGCAACACACTCATCATATCAATAGTTCAAACATGCTTGCATGGTTCTGAAAAGTCGGAGCCTAACTCGGTGTGCTTCACGTCTCCGTCACGACCTCCGGTATCTATGTATTCAAACAAAATACACACTAACATAAATACTGCGCGTGCAAATAAAGTTGCTCCAAAAATTTCTACATAAATATGACAAACAACTAGGCAGAAAACTAAAGAGGACAGAAAAAGAATCAACTCAAAATCATTTTTAGGTTAAAAGATATTAAGGTTTCTGTCCAGGGACCCATCTGTAATGAAACAGAAAAGATCCAGGGGCTAGAACAGAAAACAGCAAAGCGAATCGGTACGCAGTACGTCACCCGCAGAGGGAAAACGCACTTTGCTCGAATACGCTTACAGAAAACGGTTCGAGGGGGAGATGTGAGAGGCTAACAAGGGACCCCACTTGTCAGGTTTGAAAATGGAAACAGAGCCGCGACGGCGCCGGTGCTGCGGTGATTGCCGGCGTCGATCCACGGCGAGTTAGGGGAGAGGAGTGGTACCTACGACTTCACGGTGGTCTTCCGCATCGAACGGTGGTGGAGTTGGGTGTCGGCGAGCCCCATGTCGACGGCGACCTTGTCTCCGGCGGACGGCGGCTCGGGTGGTCGTGGACCTCGTCGGAGAAGGCCCCTGGTATGAAATTGAAGTGGGGTTTAGGTCTAGGTGGTTGCCAGGATGCTACGCCCGAGTCCACGGTGGCGGAGAAGCCCTCACCGGAGTGAACGGAGCTGGAGCCCGAGGCGGAGGTAGCTGGCCGGAGTTGGGGAAGAAGGGCCCCTCGAGGCTCTTCCAGAGGTTGGGCGCGGTCTAGGGAGGTAGTGGAGGTGTGTGCGCTCGAGCACGAGCTCGGGGGTGCCTTATATAGGCGGCTCGAGGTGACTGCCGCGAACGGATAAGTCCGGCGAGTTGATTACGGTGCTGCAGTGGTCGGACGGCGGGGTTATGGGCTTGAGCATCATCAAGGTGGTGTCGCGGTTCCATTCCCGCACCTAACTCAGCAGGGGAGGGGGAGTTACGGGCTTTCCCAGACGGAACGGCCGCGCGGCACGTCGGCGGCAGAAACTGCGCTCTGCGCGTGCCAGGCCACGGTGATGGTGCGCCAGGCGTGCGCTGGCTGTGGAGATGGACACGCGGAGCGCTGAGGTGGTTTGGGTGGCGCTAAACGGCGTCGAGCTGCGGTGGTAGCTTCTGTCAGCCGCCACGGGCGGCGCTGTTGCCGTGGCAGCCGCCGACACGGTCGGGCCAGGGCGCCACCGACGCCCAGATGCACCAAGCAACCATGCGGCGACTAGATAAGAAGAAGGAGCAGTGCAGCGTCGAGCCAAGGAGATATTGGCGAGTTTTGTCGCTGCGCCTGAAGAAACTGACGAAACTGACGAAACTGAAGAATTGTCTGTTGACAGTTTCAGTTAACAGTTGATAGTGCAGTGTAGGCCAAGTGTTTGATGAAATGATTCTGGCATGTGTGCAATGTTGCTGGAGCTGATTTTTGGTGGAGGTGCCTCTTGATGTGTCTAGAGGTTGCCTGATTTTTCACAGAATTTTTGGAAGGAGATAAATATGAATTTCACCAAATTTTGCAAATCTGGTCCAAACTTGCAGTAGGTGAAATTTGAAAATTTTGAACTGTGGACTAGTGAAACAAGATGGATCTAGGTTGTGGGTACTAAATACCATCTAGGAGAGTTGGTTTGGAGTCAAATAAATAAATGGAAATGGTGGCTCCTTTGTAAATCACCAAGGTCCACTATAAAAGACAGAATTAGTTTTGGAGTGAATTAAATAGGAGAAAAATCCCAATAAGGTCAAAACTTACTGGAATTCATGAGAGACTTGTCCTAAGGTGTGGAGAGGGTCTTGGAGAGAAATATTTCTGTTGGGGTCATGGCAAGATGAAGGTTGGAGGGGAGGATAAGTCAAATATCAAATTTGAAAGGCACAACTCAAGGAGGGGAAAATTTTGAAATTCAACTAGGGCTTGAGGCAAACACAAGAGAAGAACTTCAAGGCCAAAAACCAGACTTGAGAGGTTACCAAACACTTTGGCCAAAAGAATTTTATAAGAGGCAAAAGAAAAGATCAAGGAATCCTCTTCCAAAGGCCAAAAATTTTGGGAGAAGGCTAACTCAAAATTTTGGGGTGTTACAAGCACGCGCCACGGCAAGACCCTTGCCGGGGCCCCGGCAAGGCCCTTGCCGAGGACATCCGCACAGCCACCGTCAGGCCCACGCCAACTAAAACTTCCACCGCCTTATGCAGCTGCCGACCCAACCAGCTGGGCAGGCACCTGCGTGGCGGCATGCAGATCTTCGTGAAGACCCACCATTGTGCCACCTCAGCTGCCTGCCTACCTACATGGCATCTCAGGCATCGCTGGCCAGGGCGCGTGTCGACACAAGAAGGAGCGGCGACGGACAAGACAGATCTCTCCCCCGTCCCCGATAAAGCAAGGACACCTAAGCAAGACGCATTAAATGCGCCTTGTCATGTAATGCGAGGCATAACCTCGCATCACTGTACCCTTTCCACCTCATGTGTGCCACTGTGGCAACCCCTTTTTCTATAAAAGGAGACCCGAGGCGACCAGGAGGAGGATTCGGCTTTTTTGGAGCTCCTCACGCCCCATAGCTAGCTGACGAACACAAATATAAAATCCACGAAAGCAAGAGTAGAGTTTTACGCATCCTCGCGGCCCGAACCTGGATAAACGAACCGTGTGCTATCTGTTTGATCCGCTCTTCTCTCAACCCCACGCCCCGCAACAGTAGTAGGGATTCTTGTGATCCCATAGGTGTCGATCCAATACATTGACATCTTTGGCGCGCCAGGTAGGGGGCGTAGTTGTGAGAATCGGCTTTAGCAGTTAATTCGACGCTCCTTCATCATCATGGCACCCAAGAAGAGGACGACGGTGGCGGTTGGCCAGTCGGAAGCCGGACAGCCCGTCCCGACGCGGGCGAGCAGCGGACCAGTCGCGGAAAGGACCCGGGGTGCTGCTCGCGAACACCAACACCGTCCCAGCAGCCGGAATTTGGGAGGTGGCGATGTTTGTGCGCCTGGTAATGGGCCACGCACCGCCAAATCCAAAGACGGAGCCAGGCCCTCCGCGGGTGGCGCGGGGCCCTCCAGGATCGCTGCCGCATCACCCGAAGGCGACGCAAGGGCCTCCATGACTCCCACGTCGGCGCTGACAGGGTGCTCCTCCCAAGCAGCGCGCGATGAACGGTGTCATGACACCGAAGATCCCGGGTGTCGCCGCGGGAAGAGCCCCGAGCGCCACTCCCGAGACGTAGAAGACCTGCCCGCCCGCCGAAACGCTGGTGACAACGGCATGCGACCACGGGATCATGATGGACCTCCTCCTGACATGGTCGGGGGTCGAAGAGCGTCGCGGTCCGTGCAGGTTTCGCTACCGCTAACCCCAGCAGAAGCCCTGGCGCGCGCGCAGTTGCTCCTCGACTTTCCTCCCGTTACGGGGAAACTCGACGAATGGAGAGCCGACATCCGAAGCCTTGTCGCGGTCGCCAACAAGGATGAACCAAGTCCAGCGAGGCCCCCGGGTCGACGCTCCGATGGGGTCCCACGCAACGGTGGCGGGAGGACCGGCAGCACCGTGGACACGGTGCATTCGCCTCCTCCTCGCCCGGTACCGCGTGTGTTGACTCGTCGAGGCGTTGCGGGTGACGACATCTCCATAGCGTCATCCGACCCACGGACCCACGGCGATCAGCGACAAGTTCTTCAGGAGCGAGCTCATGAAGACGCTCGAACCACCATCGAGCGCCGGCGCGGAGCGCGCCACCAGTCAGACAGGCGAGCAGGGCCTGCTGTGAACCGCCCAGCACCAGAGAGCCCTGGAGGTCTACCTCACGAGGTAGGCTGTCCGGCTTTTACCCGTGAGATGCGGCAGTTCCAGTGGCCCACTCACTGCACCTTCAAGCCTGACATTGGCGAGAAGTACAACGGAAAGACCCACCCGTCGGAGTTCCTCAGCATCTACACCATCGCGATGCAAGCGGCCGGAGCCCGCGACGATAAGGTGCTTGCGAACTACTTTCCATTGGCTCTTAAACCCAACGCCATGTCGTGGTTGATGCACTTGCCGGTGGACTCTATTTCCTCCTGGTCGGATTTGTGCCATGAGTTTGTTGGCGCCTTTACTGGAGGTCACCAAGCCCATGGCCAAGCAAGTGACATGCACGTCATTCCCCAGAAGGAAGGCGAGAGTCTGCGCAAGTATATACAGAGGTTCAGCTGGGTACAGTACAATATCCCTGATGTTCACCCTGCCGCCATCATCAACGCGTTTCATCAGAACGTGCGTAACCGCAAGATGCGCGAAGAGCTGGCAATGACCAAGGTGAAAGACGTGGCAGAACTCTATGTTCTTGCTGACAGATGTGCCCGGGCTGAAGAGGGAAGGAAGTACCCCGGCGAAGATGCCGGCGTGGAAACCGACTCTTCAGATGAGGATGCTGCCGCCCCGGCAAAGAAAGGCCGGCGCCGCAACAGGATGCGCAAAGGTAAAGTCGTGCTTGCCGTCGAGGGATCTGATGACGCCGGCTCCGCCAAGAAAACCAAGGCGGATGACCCCGGCAAGGAAATTGCCGGGTGTGTCGCCTATCGGGCCTTGGCGGCTGCCGAGAAGCCAGGAAACTCCGACAAGCAATACTGCAAGATCCATCGCACCAAAGGCCATGATTTCCAGAACTGCCGACAGGTTGAGCTCCTTGCTGAGAAGCGGAGAGCTGAATATGAGAGTCGGGACAAGGAGAACGGCCAGGACGGTGCTGAGGGGTCCGGCAAGAAGCGTGATGGCCAAGCAGGCCGTCACGACAAGGATAAACAGCAAGAGAGGCCCGCCCGGGGCCGTGACAGAAGGCCCGAAGACGACGATCACGAAGAGGATGATGAGTCCGGCGACCAAGAGTTTCAGAAAGCCACGGCGGCCATGTGCGTCGATGGCGGCGCCTCGCTGCATACTTCTCACCGCCAGCTTAAATAGTGGGCGCGTGAGATTACAGCGGCGGAGCCGTCGTCTGGTGCCCAAAAGCCGCTGAAATGGTCCAGCACGCCTATCATTTTTGACACTGAGGATCACCCTGATCGCACTACTGCGGTCGGGTGCTTGCCATTGTTGGTTTCACCAACAATACGCAATATCAAGGTGACAAAGATGCTAGTCGATGGCGGGGCTGGTCTAAACTTAATCTCACCTACCGTGATCGAGAAGCTGCAGATTCCTGACGGAGACCTCGAAGAGACGGGCACGTTTCTGGGGGTCAGCCCGGGGAGAAGTCAACCAAAGGGGAAGGTCACGCTGCCCGTGACTTTTGGAAGTGATCTGAACTACAGGACAGAAAGGATCGTGTTCGATGTCGCCAAGATCCCCTTGCCCTACAACGGGATCCTTGGCCGCCCAGCGTTGGCCAAGTTCATGGCAGCGTCACACTACGCCTACAACACCCTGAAGATGCCAGGACCTGTGACGATCATCACCATCCCCTCCGATAAGAAAGATGCGTTGATTTGCGATGACCAACTATACCAACAGGCAGTTGCAGCAGCTGCCGCCACTTGGGAACTTGCTCCTGCCACTGGAGCCCCGGGCGGGAAGAAGAAGAAGAAGATCGGTGAGACCTCGGACACCCACTCCGGCAAGCGCACCTCTTCGGAGTGTAGTGCTCCCGTCGAGGACATGCTCGAGAGCTCCACCGGAGGAAACAAGAAGTCCAGGGCCACACCGCCGGGAACCAAGAAGGTTTCTGTCAAGGAGGACGGCACATGAGGGGCTTTCACCATAGGCTCCGCCCTTGACGACAAATAGGAAGACGCGCTCGTCACCTTCCTACGGGCAAATGTCGATGTGTTTGCATGGAAAGCATCCGACATCCCCGGCGTTCCCAGGGAGGTGATTGAGCACCACCTTGCTGTCTGTCCTCATGCGCGGCCCGTCAAGCAGAAGGTCAGGAAGCAAGCTTTGGAACGACAAGAGTTCATCACAGAGGAGATCTGGAAACTGGAAGCAGCGGGTTTGGTAAGAGGAGTGCTCCATCCAACGTGGTTGGCCAATCCAGTGGTAGTGCGCAAGGCGAATGGGAAGTGGAGGCTGTGTATTGATTACACACACATCAATAAGGCTTGTCCCAAGGACCCCTTCCCATTGCCGTGCATCGACCAGATTGTTGACTCCACGGCTGGTTGTGACCTGTTGTCATTCCTCGATGCCTACTCCGGCTACCATCAGATCTTCATGACAAGAGAAGACGAAGAGAAGACAACATTCATCACCCCATGTGGTACGTATTGTTTTGTACGAATGCCTTACGGGTTGAAGAGTGCTGGCGCGACGTTTGCAAGGGCAGTCCAGATTGGTTTTGAACCCCAGCTCCAAAGAAATATGGAGGCTTATATGGATGATATAGTGGTCAAAACCGAGAACAGGGCAACCCTCATACCGGATCTACAAGAGACGTTTGCAAACCTACGCAAGATCAATCTCAAGATGAACCCTGAGAAGTGCGTCTTCGGCATCCCGTCCGGCAAGCTTGTCGGGTTCTTTGTGTCACAGCGTGGGATAGAGGCCAATCCGGACAAGATCAAAGCTATAGAATAGATTGGAGCGCCCAAACGGGTCAAGGATGTGCGTCGGCTTGCTTGCTGCGTTGCCGGCATGAGCAGATTCATTTCCAAGTCTGCCGAGCGCGCCCTCCCCTTTTTCAAGATTTTGAAAAAGGCGGGCCCAATGGAGTGGACGCCAGAAGCTGAAGCAGCATTGCAAGATTTGAAGAGGTATCTTTCCTCCATGCTAGTACTAGTTGGGCCTAGGCCACAAGAACCATTGCTGCTATACCTGGCGGCAACAAACCAGGTGGTCAGCGCCGCACTAGTGGCGCAGAGAGAAATTGATGACGAGGTGATAGCAGCGACAGAGCCTGATGTCGTTGGTGCAGAGACGACACGGCCGGTTGGAGTGCCGCCAAGGAAGAAAATGATGCAGCACCCGGTCTACTTTGGTAGCTCCCTCTTGCAGGGGGCTAGATCAAGGTACTCCAGTGTGCAGAAATTGCTCTTCGGCCTTCTTATGGCCTCGAGGAAGCTACGTCACTACTTCCAGGCGCACGAGATCACTATCGTCACTCGCCTCCCTCTGCAACGGATATTGCACAATCCAGATGCAACGGGAAGAATTATAGAGTGGGCACTGGAGCTGTCCAGCTTTGGCCTCAAGTTTGAAAGTACCTCGACGATTCAAAGCCGAGTCCTGGCGGAGTTTGTTGCAGAATGGACCGCGACGCCTGATGAAGAAGCCCAGGAAACTGCTCTCCCCGGTAAAGAGGCGAGTTGCAACTGGATCATGTACTTTGATGGAGCTTTCTCCTTAAAGGGCGCCGGGGCTGGCGTACTGCTTGTCGCGCCCACCGGAGAGCACCTCAAGTACGTGGTCCAGATGCACTTCCCTAGGGAGGTATCAACGAACAATACTGCCGAATATGAGGGGCTGCTTGCTGGTCATAGGATCGTGGCAGACCTCGGAATCAAGAAACTCATTGTCAGGGGCGATTCGCAGCTTGTCGTCAAACAAGTCAACAAAGATTACCAGAGCCCGTTGATGAAGGCCTACGTTGATGAAGTGAGAAAGCTGGAAGAGCGCTTTGATGGTATACAGGCAGAGCACGTTCCCCGAGCAGAGAACGACATCACCGATTACCCGTCAAAGCGCGCTGCCCTCAAGTTACCTGTGGAACCAGGTACCATTGAGCTTTAGCTTTCTCGGCCATCTGTTGATCCATCAACAGAGTAAAACAAGAGGAGGAAATCAGGGCCCGGCAAGTACTTTCCCGCCGAACTCCCCGGAGCCGCCGGCAAGGATGTTGCTGGGGACACTGAGCCCGCCACGGGATGGCTAGCTCCGGCGGAGCGTTAAGCTCTTGCCGTCGAGACGGCCGCTCCTATAGCGAAGGAAATGCCTTTAGTCTGCGCCGTCGAGCCCCAGGCTCCAGCGTGGGCACAGCATACCGTCCGATTCCTCCAAACTGGGGAACTTCCTGAAGAGCAGGAAGAAGCGGAAAAAGTAGCCCGTCGATCTGCTATGTACCAGTTCGTCGATGACATCCTGTACACAAAGAGACCGAACGGCGTGAAATTGAAGTGTATCCCTCGAGAGGAAGGACTGGGGCTGTTGGCAGAGATACATGGAGGCATATGTGGATCCCACGTAGGGTCAAGAGCCCTTGCCGGCAAGGCATTTCAGCAAGGCTTCTTCTGGCCCACTACCCTCCAGGATGCGATGACACTGATCACCAGGTGTGAAGCGTGTCAGTTCCATTCAAAGAAACTTCATCAACCGGCTCAAGCCCTTCAAACCATTCCTCTATCCTGGCCCTTCTCGGTCTGGGGGCTCGACATACTGGGCCCTTTCCCCCGCGTTGTCGGGGGCTTTGAGTACTTGTACATCGCAATCGACAAGTTCACAAAGTGGCCAGAGGTGGAGGCAGTGAGGAAGGTCACAGCTCTGTCAGCCGTCAAATTCTTCAAGGGACTAGTGTGCCATTTTGGTATACCCAACAGGGTCATCACCGACAACGGCACACAGTTCACAAGCCGCACCTTCATGCAATATACCCAAGACCTCGGCAGCAAAGTCTGTTTCGCTTCCGTTGCTCACCCATGAAGCACTGGTCAAGCTGAGAGAGCAAACGCTGAAGTACTGCGACGCTTAAGGACAAAGACCTTTGACAGGCTGCGCAAGAGTGGAAGGCGCTGGATTGATGAGTTGCCGACGGTTCTTTGGTCGATCAGAACGACGCCAAATCGAGCCACCGGCCAGACACCCTTTGCCCTAGTATACGGGGCAGAAGCAGTTCTCCCCACTGAACTGATATACGGGTCACCTCGAGTACTCGCTTATGATGAGCTTGAGCAAGAGCAACTGCGGCAAGGTGACGCAATGCTCCTTGAGGAAGATCGTCTTTGGGCGGCTGTGAGAGCAGCACACTACTAGCAAGCCTTGCGCCGCTACCATAGCCGCAAGGTCCGTGCCCAAAGCTTTGAGGAAGGCGACCTTGTTCTTCGGCGCGTTCAATCGGCCAAGAATACCAACAAGTTGACGCCGAAGTGGGAAGGCCCTTATCGGGTAATACGAGTCACCAGGTCTGGCGCAGTCCGCCTGGAGACCGAAAATGCCATTCGGTGAGCAACTCCTGGAACATTGAGCATCTTCGCAAGTTTTACCCATGAGGCGCGGCTTGCCGGGCCCCCCGGCAAGCCACCTTTTGTACAAGCCTTGTCGACAAGGCATGTAACCCTTTGTACAAAGCCAGGCGTAGACCCTGAGCATAAATAAATGAAGCGCTGGCGCCCTAACTTATAGCATGCATGCTAGGTCGAGTATCGTCCTTGGTTAGGGTTGATAGTGCTTAGCGGCGGCTAACCCCTAGCTTAGAGGTCGAGTTTGCATCTCTTTGTCTTTCTTTTATCTTCTTTGGTTCACAGGACACGCAGATATCCTTGGCGAAACCACTTGGGGAGAAGAAAAAGGAACATACCAGCATCTAGGCCCCGGCAAGCCAGTGTTGCCGGGGGCTGCAAGAGCAAAGATTCACCCACGGCAAACCAGGGTTGCCGGGGGCTGCAGCTTCACATAAGTTCTTCATCCCTTATCATGCATCCCATTATGGACTGTGGTATGTGAAACCTCGTTTTTTCCTTAAACTACCGTGCTCCCATAACTCTAGGCCCTAGGGCTCGTTCCTGGGACCAAGTTTGGTCGTAGTCGCGACAGCGAAAGGATGAAACAAGGAGCCTGAACCCGCCTCATCCCTGCCTCCGCCAAGGGCGTGAGAAAGGTAGAGCGAAGTGGGGAGACGGCAAGGCCTGTTGCCGGGCGAGGAAGTGTTTATCTTAAAGATATCAAGGATTTATTCCTTGTCGTGGGTTTCACCCACAAACAAATGACCCGGCAAACATCCCTTTTTCATTAGAAACATTCCACTCAGGTACTGTCCGTAGGGAATGAAAAACATGAACAAGGGGATTACAAGTTTTAAATTTAACAGACGCCCGAAGGCTTACAAACTAAAAAGAGATAAGATGCCCGTAATCCCTTTCTTGTCGCTCTCCTTAGGAGGCAGGTCAAGGAGGCGAGAAGGGCAAAAGGAGCACCTAGGCGAGCTACGGGTGGCAGAAGACACCAAGAGAACATCTTGGTGGCCGCCCAAAGGCTGGATGGTGATGGCGGCGTCGGAAGCAGAGCTCGAAGACGAGGCGGCAGGACGTCATTACGCGTCGAAGGCGTCGGTGCCCGCGTACTCCGACATGACGACCTTGCCGCCCGCCCTCTTCCTCTTCCGCAGCGCCCCCAACGCCAGCCGCCCAAGGGGACGACCCCGAGAAGTTCAAGGAGCCGGCGACACGGATGATGGGGTCGTCGGTGCCACAAGGAGCGGCGCCTGACACCTAGTCGGACCCGTCATCCTGCCACCTACGGCCCTTGTCGTCGTTGCCGCTGTCCTCCTCGTCACTCTCGCTCGAGGAGGAATCTTCGCCATAAGAAGAGCTCTCCACGCAGCACCTTGCACGAGTCCCGAAGTGCCCGAAGACCTTAACGGAAAGACGGCCACCCTCCATCAACTTAAAATGGAGAGTGAGCCCATTCGTCAAGTTGTGGATACGAGCAAACGTCTTCCATCCCCGACGAAGATACATCACATGAGGAGCAGGGAAGTCGACGCGGACCCGCATGCCACTGATCCCGCAGCCCCTCATGTGCAGCCGCAACGACTCCGGCGGATCCATCTCCATCTCCCGCGCAAATGGAGTCGGGAGACGAAGGCGACGGTGCGGCGGCCGGCGCAACCTGACGAAGAACTCACAAGGGTCATCCCCAACATGGCCCTCCATTGGAGGAGGAGCTGCTGGAGGGGGCGAGGCCAGCGGGCCACCCCGTCCTCCTCTTCCCCGAGCGCCCCGGCCTCGCCCACGGCCTCGCACCCTCCCCCTTCCCCTCACGGCCGGCTCTGCCACCGCAGGCGCAGGAGAAGGAGGGACGTATTGTCGAGCAGCGACCCTCGCCGCCACCGTTGAAGGGCCGGGATTTCCTCTCTCCATGACGAATGGAAGAGAGGAGCAGAAGCTGAAGGAGGAAGAAGATGGAAGAGTGCGATACGCCGTCCCTCCCCCTCCCCCCCCCCGCTCTTTATAAAGGAACGGGGTTGGGGCTCAACCGCCCCGCTCGGCCAATCAAGACACGAAAGGCGTAGGGAGCCAGGACCGACCCGCCGCCCCAACCAGCGACGGCCCGGTTTCCCGCCTCCACCGTTTGCCACCCCAAGCGCATGGGAGACACGTGGCAGACGTGCAGAACCGAGGGGACGGGTGAGGCGACCTCTCCTCACCCCGATCGTGGGGAGTGGACGCCTTGAGGACCGCGCCTCCACGCCTCCCTCCGTTTATGGGGAAGGCACGAACCGCCCCTTTACTATGACGTGACGCATGCCTGCGGGAACCAACCCCACGCATGCCGCCCACGTCACGCACACCCCTCCACACCGCACCACACGCGCGGATCGTGGGAGGGGCAGTGCGTGAAAAGTCTTACCACGGTAAAAACCGTCCCGCCTGCCCGCGCACCGTTCTGGGCCTAGCCCAACAACGCGTCGCTCTTATGTGTGGCCCAGGCCTGGGGGCTCCTGTCGGTGTACAAAAAGGGGGGGTACACTTTTTGTACCCCTATGACTGTGCACGGGCAGTCTGAGCCACGGGCACCGCCACACCAAGCAAGGCAAGGGAGGTGAGCCATGGTAAGACCGAAGCTCGATGGAACTGAAGCAACACCAAAGCCAAGACCACAAAGAGCAAAGGGACGAAGCAGGTTCCCCCGGCAAGATCCTTGCCGGGAGCCAGTTTTAGCAGCCCCGGCAAGATCCCTGTTGATACGTCCAAAACGTATCTATAATTTTTGCTTGCTCCATGCCTCTTTTGTGTGATATTGCTATGATATTTATGCACTTCCATACACTTTTGATCATATTTGGACTAACCTATTAACTCAGTGCACCACAGTGCCAGTTCCTGTTTTCTGCTGTTTTACTATTTCGGATTTCCTCCATATTAAAAGTGCTCCAAATATTCCGGGAAAAATACAGAAAAAATCAGCGTACAGGAAGCTTCGAGAAAAACCAAAGTGGGGCCAGAGGGGAGCCAGGGGCAGCCCAGGCGGCCAGCCCAGGCGGCCCCACCCCTGGCCGCCCTAGGGGGGCGCCTGGGCTCCCCTCTCCGCTTCTGGTGACCCCCTTTGGCATATATACTCCTCGCGTCCCGAAACCCTTTTCTCCAGAAGCTATTCCGATCTCCGCCGCCATCGCCACCAAGTTTCGGGGGACCAGAATTCGTGTGTCGGCATCCTACCGGGACGGGGAAGTGCCCCAGGATTCATCTCCATCGACGTTGCTTCCTCCCTCCATGATGCGGGAGTAGTTCCTCCTCGGGGCTGAGGTTTCTACCAGTAGCTATGTGGTCAATTCTCTCTCCCATGATGTGATCTTCGTTGTGATCATAGGCTATGTTAATCTAGGGTGATCCCATGATATTTCCCCTTCCTCTATGTATTGGATTGATGTACTCACTTGTCTTTATCTAGTATAATCCCCGAGACCAAGGTGACAGCGGTCTATTGGACATGGATTAGAAGAATATTTTCATGAGTGATTTCATCTTTTGTGTGTTGATTGAAGATTGAGAGTCTCTTGGTGCTTGTCTTTGACTATCCTTGAGATATGTTGTGGTGATTGTGGTACTCTCTTTGGATGGCCGCGGTGACATTGGGAAATCCATAGATTGAGAACTACGAACTTAGAGGTGTGCTTTTGTAGCCCTACATAATTCTCGTCCTCTCTTGACCACAAAGGAATGACCTCCGAGTGCGTCTCCATTATGGGAAATATCATGTGATTCGATTATGTTAATGTTGTTGGGAGTTGCCACTAGTGAAAGTATGAAGCCTAGGCCTTGTTTCCACCATTGCAATACCATTTGTGCTCACGTTTACCACTTGTTTCCTTGCTGCACTTTTTATTACAGATTTCTATTACTTTGCTTTGCCACTCCTATCATCCATATTTTACCATCTCTTCGCCGAACTAGTGCACATATACATCTGACAAGTGTATTAGGTGTGTTGGGGACACAAGAGACTTCTTGTATCTTGATTGCAGGGTTGCTTGAAAGGGGTACGTTCAACCTCCACTTCCCTGAGTTTGATAAACCTTGGGTTACTCACTTAAGGGAAATTTGCTGCTGTCCTACAAACCTCTGATCTTGGAGGCCCAACACTGTCTACAGGAATAGAAGCATGTAGTAGACATCAAGCTATTTCTGGCGCCGTTGCCGAGGAAGTAAGTGTTTGAAGGTATATCTTTAGATCTTGCAATTAAATCTTTTCGTTTCTTGTTTTTAGTTTCACTAGTTATGTTTATGGAAAACCGCACTCTTAGTTCGCTGCTTGGGGAAGGCCGCTTTACCACACCCGTGGTAGAGAAGTCTCCTCCACCTACTAAATGTATCCCGTTCCAAATACCACTTGGGATAATTGAAATAATTAGGAATTATTGTTATGATGGGACAGTCAATCCTAGTATTCATTTGTTGAAACTTACATAACTTTGTTTGTTGTTTAAGATTTCAGGTTTGACAAGAGATGGAGTCATGAGGAAATTATTTGCCTTGTCACTGAAAGGAAAAGCATTGGAATGGTATAGGCTACTAGATGACTCTCACCTGCTGGATTGGGAAGAGATCCAGTCTCTCTTTTACTCCAAGTTTTATCCTCTTCATGAAGTCCATGAGAATAGGAATTATGTTTATAATTTCTATCCTCATGACGGAGAGAGCATAGCTCAAGCTTGGGGGAGACTAAAAACGTTAATGCTAAAATGTCCTAACCATGGGCTCCCCAAAGATATGATTATTACTAATTTCTATGCGAGGCTCTCTCGACAGGATAAAGATTTGCTCGATGCTTCCTCTATGGGTTCTTTCACAAACGAAAAGATTGATGCTAAATGGGAACTCCTTGAAAGAATTCAACGCAACACTGAAGATTGGGAGATCAACAAAGGTAAAGAGTCAGGTATAATTTATGAGTAGGATTGCATTAAGTCCTTTGTTGAAACTACAAGTTTTAATAAGTTTAGTGCTAAGTTTGGGCTTGATTCTCAACTCCTTGTTGATTTCCTCAAATCTTTTGCTTCACATCTTAATATGCCTAAGGAGGATTGGATCAAGCATCATGAACCTTTTAAAGAGATTTGCAAAGAAAATGAAATTGTTCATGATGATTGTAACATGCATGATCCAATTCCTAAAAATGAAGTTTTATATAAGCATGTTAATTTTTGTGGAGTGGATAGACCTTGTGAAAGGCCTATGATTGAAGAAGAGAAGTATTGTAAGCAACATAAGCATGAAAGAACAATCACTTGGGTCAAAGATTTAAATGAAATTGCTAGAGAATTGTGTGACCTTTATCCTTTTACTTGTGAACTTTGCTGTATAGGGGGTCACTTTAATTTTCAATGCACGCACTTTCAAAACATAACTATTAACCAGTTGTGTGATAACATGATCACCCCTGATCTTTATGATGAGCTTATGTTATTTTGATGTGTGAAGAGTTATCAGAAAAGACTTCTTGGCTAGATATTAATGCCATAGGAATAAAAAACACTTTGCAAAATTGCCATCTCTATTGTGTTGTTAATTGCCATAAAAATGATTACATAAGTAAGATTAGAAAGGAGGGAACTTTACCAAAGTATAAAAATGTCTCTTATATTTCTGCTAAAAAAGGAGAGTTTCTCCCACGTTTCCCCTATTGTTTCTAATGATAAACCAGGATATGTGGAGAAGCTTCATCTCCAACCACTCCCTCCTAAGGTGAAGAAGAAGAAAAAGAAGAGGAGGAGGAAGAGGAGCAAGAAGGAAGAAGAATGGGTATCAACCTGGCCTGATCATATTCCTCCCATCAATTTTTATCCTAACGGTTGTAAGTTTAAAGAAGAAGGTGAAGTTTATTGCCTTAATTATCATCTTGATGATACGTCCGTAGGTACTATTGAAGATGATTTTGATTATGATATGCATGTTACTTATTGTGATTGGGAAAATGATGATAATGCTACTTATGATCTTGAAAATATTTTTGGTACCAACTCTGAAAGTGATGATATGGAAAGCTCTAAGCTTGGGGATGATAGGATTGCAAATCCTTTACCCACTAGTGATGTGATAATTGATAATTCTTTTGCTAGTAAGAATAAAGACAACATGTTTACAAATATAGTTGCTAGCAATGATAATGCTCTTCTCTACTATGATGATGTTATAACTCCAATCTATAGTGATTATAAAGGTACCTATGACATAAGGAGAAATTATCCTTATGAAACTTGTCATAATCATGGAGGGAATTACTCCCTAGTTAAACACCATCTTCCTAATACACAATTAATCTATAGTGTTCGAGTTGTTTATGATAGTCCTACTCCCACTATTACCAATGAGAAAGATTATGCTTATGTGGAGAGTAAGAGTACCTTTTTGCATGTGGATCATGGTAACAATGCTTTATGTGATGCTTATATTGTTGAGTTTATTCGTGATCGCACTGAAAATTATTATGAGAAGGGAACATATGCTTATAGATATTTCAATAATATCAAGTTCCCTCTCTTTATGTTGAAGGTTTTGAAGCTGCACTTGTTTTGTCTATCTATGCTTATTGCCTTGTGCTTCAATGAATTATTCTATTGCAATATTCCTATGCATAGGAAGCATGTTAGGCTTAAATGTGTTTGGTATTTGCTCCTTGATGCTCTCTTTTGTTCTTCAACTCTTATTCCTACGAGAGCATCATTAAAGTCTTAAGCCTGTCTTTATGGCTATAAAGAAAGAGCTCTAGGGAGACAACCCTTGTTATCTTTGCTTTCAATTTGTTCTTTCAGTTTTTAGTGGTCTTGATGTTTGTTACTACTGTAGCAACATCATTGTATCTTTTCTTTTCAGCTTTGTGCCAAGTTTAGCCTCCGATTGCAAGAAAGTTCAAAAGTTGTGACGTGCTGTCCAGGAAACAGATTCTGTCCTTGGACAGAAAAATTCGAATAAAATCACCAGATCATCTTTTTGATCTGAATTTTTTTGACAGCGTGCTCTATACAATTGGCTTTCGAGCGTATTTCTGAGTTATTTGATTTGAGTTGCAGAAGTGCCCCGAAAAAATTGTTTACTACCTGCTGGTCTGTTTTTCACATATTCTGTCCTGTTTTGCCTTTTCTTCATTTTGCAAACCTTGAGCTTGCTTTTTCTTTGCAAAAACCTTTTGGTAATCTTGAGAAACAGTAGCTCTTCAAGATTATCCTTATTTCCAGTAGGGAAAAATTATTTTATTGTGGGTACTAACCTCGCTAATCAGATTATGATGAGTTATGTATGAAGGGAGTTTTCAAGTGTGCGAGGGAAGATGATAAAAGAAGATTCAGGAGGGTCAAACGCTCAAGCTTGGGGATGCCCCCGTGCACCCCCAAGAAATATTCAAGAAGACTCAAGCGTCTAAGCTTGGGGATGCCCCCGTGCATCCCCTTCTCCATCAACAATTATCAGTTCGTCTTTCGTTCCACTATATTTTAATCACTTCATGCGTTATGTGCTATGCTTGGAGCGTCTTGCTCTTAGTTTCCTTTTTAGTTTTCTTTAGCTTTGCTTGCTGTTCATAACAAGTTAGAACCCAGCTTTCTTTGTGTGGGAGAGAAACACGCTCCACTTCAACCTAGAACACAACATAGGATTTTCATGCTTATCTTTGCTGTGTGTGTTCTTTGTCTTTCCATAGCTGCTGTCATGTTTAGCTCTTAGTTTTCATGCTTTTCTTTTTAAAGAGCTTTTGTTTAGTTGGTTGTTGAACTCTCGTGAGTTTTCATGTTTATCTTGTTAAGAGAGTTTGCCTGTTGCACTGAGTTGTGTGTCTTAACTTAAAGTAGGTAATTGAGGTTGCTATTTAATTTTAGTAGTAACTTGCAATAGTTTTGAGGTATTGCCATGAGTAATGTCTTAACTTTTGGTGTCAAGAGCTTTAGCCTATTAGTGATAGATGTCGTATTTTGGGCAATCCGTGTTTATTTTCGAAAACCTACAAAATAGTTGAGAACTTTAGCTACTAAATGGATCACTAATCTTTGGAGGGATCGAATATTAGAGTACACTCACGTATCATGGGTCGAGGATGCGCAAGGGTAACCAAACCCCCATACACACCTCCTCGGGGTACTTGTCTCTTTGTGAACCTCCTAATTAGATTGAGAGTTACCGATAATAAGTGTATGAGTTCTTCGGACTAATGTGAGTATTCGAAAGTTGACACTTCCACCTAGCCATATTTTTCTAGCCTCTTCGGTACCGTGCATTGCCCTTTCTTACCTCGAGAGTTGGCGCATACTTCGCCGGTGCATCCAAATCCTTGGCACGATACGCTCTGTCATCATAAGCCTCAATATATCCTTCCTCAAAACAGCCACCATACCTACCTATTAAGGCATTTCCATAGCCTTTCCGAGATACATTGCCATGCAACATCCATCTTCTCATGACTTGATCTTCATGTCATACATGCTTTTTGCTTGATCGATGAGCCGCATGCTAGTTGGGCCTTGTCCTAATCATTGCTACATGACGCGCTAGTATCATTGCATATCCTGCTACACTGGCAGAGGCATACATTTGCATACATCATGATAGTTTCATTTTCTTTATGTTGAGTACTTTTGTAAAGTGTGAAAGATCTTCTATACTTCTTGTAATACATAGAGTGTTGCCCCTAAAGTGAGGAAAAGATCCCAAAGAGGACAAAATCAAAAGATCCCAAAGAGGACAAAATCAAAAGATCCCAAAGAGGACAAATGAGAGATAAATAGAAAGAGCCATTGAGGCCACACAAAAAAATAGAAAAAAGAGAAAAAGAAATAAAAAGAGAGAAGGGGGCACACTACTATTCCTTTTGAGAGATCCACACTCGTACTCCATCTTATACCTTGTACTCCATAGAGATTATCATTTATGCATATAGCTATGTGGGGACCTTCACACTATAGAACTTGGCTTGTATATTCCAATGATGAGCCTCCTCAAAAGAGCTCTAGGTCTTGTTGAGCAAGCAAGTTGGATGCACCCCCACTAGTTCCATTGGAGAGCTTACCTTAGCTCATATGTGCATCCGTTGCATGGCAATCCCTACTCCTCACATCATATCTATCATTTGGCTCTCTCTCGCCGACGATTGTCCTCATTGATGTGAGCCTTTCACACCTTTTTTGTCTTCCCCCTTCATCATTTTTCTCTCTTTGCCATCCTAAGTGTCGACTTTCTTGCTTACGCTCATCCATTGCATGAGTGCTCAAAATATTGAAAGGGAGTGAATCATTTTGACTTGTACCTGGCTGACGGTCTGGGGATGAGTCAAGATAAGATTCCAAAGAAGACCAAGTGTGAAACTTTAGTAGATTAAGTTCTCAACAATAAAAAAAACTATGTTTTACTCTCTCGTATATCCCTATCCCCTTTCTTGCACGCAAACACCATTTGGAGACATTCGAGTCACGGACAGCGAGAGCTCTTGCACCTTTATGTTCTTATGTTGCTTGTTACAATGCTAATATAGACTCTTGCTTGTTATGACTTGAATTGAATTACATGCCTTGATTCCTTTACTTAAAAAGTTCTTATATGGTTGATAGCATGTCACCACAGAAATTATGCTTGTTATCATTTACCTACTCGAGGACGAGCAGGAATTAAGCTTGGGGATGTTGATACGTCCAAAACGTATCTATAATTTCTGCTTGCTCCATGCCTCTTTTGTGTGATATTGCTATGATATTTATGCACTTCCATACACTTTTGATCATATTTGGACTAACCTATTAACTCAGTGCACCACAGTGCCAGTTCCTGTTTTCTGCTGTTTTTCTATTTCAGATTTCCCCCATATTAAAAGTGCTCCAAAAATTCCGGGAAAAATACAGAAAAAATCAGCGTACAGGAAGCTTCGAGAAAAACCAAAGTGGGGCCAGAGGGGAGCCAGGGGCAGCCCAGGCGGCCAGCCCAGGCGGCCCCACCCCTGGCCGCCCTAGGGGGCGCCTGGGCCCCCCTCTCCGCTTCTGGTGACCCCCTTTGGCATATATACTCCTCGCGTCCCGAAACCCTCGAGGACGGAACCCTTTTCTCCAGAAGCTATTCTGATCTCCGCCGCCATCGCCACCAAGTTTCGGGGGACCAGAATTCCTGTGTCGGCATCCTGCCGGGACGGGGAAGTGCCCCCGGATTCATCTCCATCGACGTTGCTTCCTCCCTCCATGATGCGGGAGTAGTTCCTCCTCGGGGCTGAGGTTTCTACCAGTAGCTATGTGGGCAATTCTCTCTCCCATGATGTGATCTTCGTTGTGATCATAGGCTATGTTCATCTAGGGTGATCCCATGATATTTCCCCTTCCTCTATGTATTGGATTGATGTACTCACTTGTCTTTATCTAGTATAATCCCCGAGACCAAGGTGACAGCGGTCTATTGGACATGGATTAGAAGAATATTTTCATGAGTGATTTCCTCTTTTGTGTGTTGATTGAAGATTGAGAGTCTCTTGGTGCTTGTCTTTGACTATCCTTGAGATATGTTGTATTGATTGTGGTACTCTCTTTGGATGGCCGCGGTGACATTGGGAAATCCATAGATTGAGAACTACGAACTTAGAGGTGTGCTTTTGTAGCCCTACATAATTCTCGTCCTCTCTTGACCACAAAGGAATGACCTCCGAGTGCGTCTCCATTATGGGAAATATCATGTGATTCGATTATGTTAATGTTGTTGGGAGTTGCCACTAGTGAAAGTATGAAGCCTAGGCCTTGTTTCCACCATTGCAATACCATTTGTGCTCACGTTTACCACTTGTTTGCTTGCTGCACTTTTTATTACAGATTTATATTACTTTGCTTTGCCACTCCTATCATCCATATTTTACCATCTCTTCGCCGAACTAGTGCACCTATACATCTGACAAGTGTATTAGGTGTGTTGGGGACACAAGAGACTTCTTGTATCTTGATTGCAGGGTTGCTTGAAAGGGGTACGTTCAACCTCCACTTCCCCGAGTTCAATAAACCTTGGGTGACTCACTTAAGGGAAATTTGCTGCTGTCCTACAAACCTCTGCTCTTGGAGGCCCAACACTGTCTACAGGAATAGAAGCGTGTAGTAGACATCACCTGCCGGGGCCGGCTTTAGCAGCCCCGACAAGACCCTTGCCGCGGCAACTCGCCCCACGCCTACGGAGCAAATCACCCTTGAGTCCACTGCCCCCATGGGGCAAGGATTCGGGAGACATCCCCGTAGTGGCATGCAGATCTTTGTGAAGACATTCAAGATCAGATACGCACTAAGAAGACGATGACCCTTGGCGGGATCCCAGCCAAGGAAGGCCACAAGACCTCCGGCAAGCACCTTGCCGGGGATGGCAGCAGGCTCCGCGGCAAGAACCTTGCCGGGGCCCCGGCAAGGCCCTTGCCGAGGACATCCGCAGGGCCACCATCAGGCCCACGCCAACTAAAACTTCCATCGCCTTATGCAGCTGCCGACCCAACCAGCTGGGCAGGCACCTGCGTGGCGGCATGCAGATATTCGTGAAGACCCACCATTGCGCCACCTCAGCTGCCTGCCTACCTACATGGCATCTCAGGCATCGCTGGCCAGGGTGCGTGTCGACACAAGAAGGAGTGGCGACGGACAAGACAGATCTCTCCCCCGTCCCCGATAAAGCAAGGACACCTAAGCAAGATGCATTAAATGCGCCCTGTCATGTAATGCCAGGGATAACCTCGCATCACTGTACCCTTTCCACCTCATGTGTGCCACTGTGGCAACCCCTTTTTCTATAAAAGGAGGCCCGAGGCGACCAGGAGGAAGATTCGGTTTTTTTGGAGCTCCTCACGCCCCATAGCTAGCTGACGAACACAAATATACAATCCACCACAGCAGGAGTAGGGTTTTACGCATCCTCGCGGCCCGAACCTGGATAAACGAACCGTGTGCTATCTGTTTGATCTGCTCTTCTCTCAACCCCGCGCCCCGCAACCGTAGTAGGGATTCTTGTGATCCCATAGGTGTCGATCCAATACACCGACACTTTGCTTGCTAAATATCAATTGATATGGATCCTCATCCACTTGCTAATCTTTTCAAGAGTTCCAATTATGATGAACCCATTGCTAGAGAATTGAGTTCACTAGATTATCTTTATGAAGTGATTCATGATAGCTCCTTGTATCAAAAGCATGATTGCAATGATTTTACTATAAATTCTATTAATGTAAATTTTGCTAATATTACGCAAAACCCCAAGCTTGGGAATGCTAATTTTGCTATGGCCACTACTTGTTGCAATGATCATGATTGGGGTGATAATGATTCTTATGATCTTGAAAATTTATTTAAGCCTCATGATGAATATGTTGGTGATTATATTGAAAGTGGGTTTGGAAGAGCATCAACTTTAAGTAAAAACTAACCCCACATATTTGGAGAGTGATCAATCTTATGAATTTTTTAATGAAAGTGGGTTTGGAGAGATCATGACTTTAGTTGATGATAATCCCACTATATTGGAAGAGTGTCAACTTTGTATGCATGTGGATCATGAAAAGAAAATTTTATATGATTGCTATATTGTTGAATTTGAGTATGATCCCACATGTAACTATTATGAGAGAGGAAAATATGGTTGTAGAAATTATCATGTTACTAAATCATCTCTCGTTATGATGATATTGTTATTGTTTCTTTCTTCTTCCTTGCATACGCTAGATATTTCTGGCCTTGATAATTTGTTTGCCTACAAAATGCCTATGCATAGGAAGAGAGTTAGACTTAAATGTGTTTGTGACATGGTTCATGATGCTATCTTTGTGTTTCAATTATTATCTTTTATGTGAACATCAATAAAATCTTATGCCTAGCTAGGGGCGTAACACTATAGCGCTTGTTGGGAGGCAACCCAACGAATAAAATTTATTTTTGCTTTTTGCTTGCTGTTCTTGAGTATTTGCACAATTATGCTACTGGTATGGTTGTGTTTTTTGTGTTCTAATTAGTGTTTGTGCCTAGTAGAACCGATAGGATCTTCTTGGGTGATAGTTGTTCGATCTTGCTGAAAAAGACAGAAACTTTGCGCTCACGAGAAAAATTCCCATTTTTAACATAAATGTTCTTTTTAGTTTATTCTTTTTGAAGAAGATTAATATACAAATTCCTCACGTGGACCTATTTGTTTCAATATTTTTAGAGGTCCAGAAGTTTTCGAAACTTCCAGATTACTACAAACTGTTCTGTTTTTTGACAGATTCTGTTTTGTTTGTGTTGTGTGCTTATTTTGATGTCTCTATGGTTTTCTTTGATGAGTTTTTGCCATAGAAAAGTTGGAATACAGTAGATATAATACAAAAACAAAATATGAATTGGTTTGACACACCATTTATAGTAGTGGTTTAATTTCTTATGCTACCGGATCTCACGAAAGTTTTGTTGAAGTTTTGTGTCATTGAAGTTTTCAAGTTTTGGGTTATCTTACGATGGATGAAGGATGGAAGAGCCTAAGCTTGGGGATGCCCCGTCATCCCAAGATATTATCCAAAAATGAGCAACCAACTAAGCTTGGGGATGCCCCCGAGTGGCATCCCCGCTTTCTTCCAACAACTATTGGTATTTCACTTGAAACTATATTTTTATTCGTCACATGATATGTGTTTTGCTTGGAGCATCTTGTATGATATGATTCTTTGCTTGTTTTATTTTTCTTTTTAATTCATCAATCCTTGTTGTACACACCTATTTGAGATATCCAAAATTATGCCATGACTTGTTAGAAGAGCTCTCCATGCTTCACTTAAATTTTTATGAGCTAGGACTTGCTCTAGTGCTTCACTTATATCTTTTTGAGCACGATGTGCTTAGTATTTTTGAAGAAACACTCTCTTGCTTCACTTAGACTTATTTGAGAGTTAGTAAAATTTAAAGGAAATTCTCTCTTGCTTCACTTATATTATTTTGAGAGAATGAAGAAAAAAATTATGCTCATGATCTTCACTTATATTTGCTTGAGCTTATCAAAAACAACACATGAAAATTAGTCCCAAAGTGATAGATATCCAAGAAGGATAAAGTAAAAAATGTCATGAAGATCATTGGACAAAATAAACTTGATTCCTTGTAATAGTTTTGAGACATGATGATATGATATGTGAGTCATGTTGATGAGTAATTGTGCATTAGTAAGAATACTAGTGTTAAAGTGCTTCCCTATGCAAGCATGAAAGTCAATAATTACACAATGATATTATATCCTACTTGTGGTGCATTATTCGGTGTTATTTATGCTCAATGTTCACTTACTAGATTATTTGTTTCATGGTTGGTGTCGGTGTACTAAGGTAGGGGTACCTCAGTACCCCAACTTGTGCACGGGCAGTTGCAGCTTCCCGCGGCAAGGTTTACTGCTGGCTCGCCGGAGACCTTCCTGCTCCTTGTTAAACCATTCAAAAACAAAGTATATAAGACAGAAGATCGAGGCCCCGGCAAGAGGAGCTTGCCGGGAAGGCCGTACCAGGCACAAGATTACCTCACTAGCACAAGGCCCTGGCAAGAGGAGCTTGCCAGGAAGACTAGAAGATTCTATCATAGAAGACCCGGCAAGGGCCCGGGGAGCGGCAAGCTCCCGGGCCCGGCAAGGTCAAGGCCCCGGCGAGGTGCTTGCCGGGAAGGTTACGCTGTGCCCCTGCGCTCCAGCTCATCGGCCCACGCGTCGCCCTGGGGCCAATCCAGGGACGCGTGGCGGCCGGCTGTGCAGCCTGGGGGGGCACGGTGGCACTCCACGGCGGCAGAGCCATCGCCGTGGCAGACGGAGAAGCAAGGGCGTGAGCTTTTGGGGTCGACGGCGACGGGCATTAAATGCCCTTGTCCCCCACTGTTAGAGTAGGTATAGACCACTGTTCTGCACTGTAGCTCCACTGTTCCCGCACTGTTACAACTACCACCTCTTTTACGTTTTTACCCCTTTCTCCTACGTTGACACCTGTCGGTGACCCCTTGCACTATAAAAGGAGGCCCATGCACAACGTGGAGGGGGTTCGGAAACTAGATCACTCTCGCGCCGGTGTAGCTGCTTCTTCAAGCTCTCGAGCGCTCAAGCTCAATACATAACCAAGCAGGAGTAGGGTTTTACGCGTTCATCGCGGCCCGAACCTGGGTAAAACTGCCCGCGTGCTTCGCTACGATCTGCTCTTCGTGCTCCCTCCGCCCTCGTACCGCACAGACAAGGGGCTCCGGTCCCATAGGTGTTCGTGGCGGACAGTTTCCCCCGACATCTTTGGCGCGCCAGGGAGGGGGCGTCGAGGTTGTGCGAACCTGATCCGGCGACCGCGCGGGCGCATTCTTCATCAACCTCTCCGAATTCGTCAACCTCATCAGCAACAACTCCATGGCCCCGAAGAAGAAGGCTTCGGAGGTCGGAGGCCCGTCTGCGTCTCACCCGCCGCCACCGGAGCCAACGGTGGGCGGGGGAGATGCCGTCGGAAGGGTGGCCGCCGGCGAGGACACTCACGGCGCCACCAGATCCAAGAACAGGACGGACGACCGAACCTCGGTCTCCGTGGACGCGCCGCGTCCATCTCAGCACACGACAACCCAGCAGCGTCATACCACAGGAGGTGGTATGCGCTTGCTGGGGCAAGGCCAAACCGGAGGCTCGCGGGACGCCCCGGACCCCCGTCCGGGCACAAGCAAAGCGAAGGCGCCGGCGCGGGACCCCGCTCCTTCTAACGTTGTTAGAAGTCCGAGCGTATCCCGCTCCTCGCACCGCTCGCCCGCGTTCCCCTCCACTCAAGCAGAAGCGCTCGCAAGGGCGCAACTGCTCCTCGACTTTCCTCCAGCGGCCGACAAGGCCGAAGAATGGAGGGCCACCATCCGGAGCCTGATAGACTTCGCCAACAACGATTCTCCACAGCAGCCGTCGACCTCACGGCCGCGGCAAGCTGAGAAGACGAAGGCTATCGGCGACAAGACTGCCGGGGGTGCGACAAGCGTGCACTCCCCGCCGCAGAAGCAGAAGACGCCGCCCCGCCGGAACAACCCCGACGACGGCTCTACAGCCTCGTCGGACCCGCGGGCCCGTCGGGACCAGCGCCAGGTCCTCGACGACCGGCGAGAAGAAGACGCTCGGACCACAATCGAGCGCCGCCGAGAAGCTCGGCGACAATCTGACAAGAGGGCTGGGGATGCTGTCGACGCGCACGCGCCCGGTGAGCCAGGCGACTTGCCGTACGCGGCAGGCTGTCCTGCGTTCACCCGCGAGCTGCGGCGCGTCCAGTGGCCCAGCATGAAGAATTTCAAGCCCGACGTACCGGAGAAGTACGACGGCAAGACGCACCCCTCGGAATTCCTAAGCGTCTACACCATCGCAGTACAAGCTGCCGGGGGGCGCGACGAGAAGATCTTGGCAAACTACTTCCCGCTCGTGCTAAAGCCGAACGTTCGTTCGTGGCTCATGCACTTGCCGGAAGGTTCCATCTCTTCTTGGGCCGACCTCTGCCATCAGTTTGTCGGCGCCTTCACCGGCGGCCACAAACCTCATGGCCAGGAGAGCGATCTCCACATCTTGGCCCAGAAGGAAGGCGAAACCCTGCGCAAGTTCATTCAACGCTTCAGCCGGGTGCAGCACAACATCCCTGACGTTCACCCTGCCGCGGTTATCAGCGCGTTCCATCAGAACGTGCGTAACCGCCGCATGCGTGAAGAGATGGCGATGACGAAGATTCGGGACGTCAGCGAGCTCTACGCTCTTGCTGACAAGTGCGCACGCGCAGAAGAGGGGAGGAGACTCCCCGGAGAGGATGCTGGCGCAGGAGGAAGCGACAGCGACGACGCCGCCCCGGCAAAGAAGAGCCGGCGGCGGAACAACAGAAAGAAGGGCAAGAAGGAGGTGCTTGCCGTCGAGAAGTCCGGCAAGGAGGCCCCCGCCAAGCAAGCGCAGGCTGGCGGCTCCGGCAAGGAGCCCGCCCCGGCAGCGGCGGCCGACAAGCCGGGTAGCTCCGACAAGCAATACTGTAAGATCCACCGCACCAAGGGTCACGATCTCTCCAACTGCAAGCGCGTCGAGTACCTCGTCGAGCAGCAGAAAGCTGAGTACGAGAGGCGCGACAAGGAGAAGGCCCAAGGTGGCGGGGAGGAGACAAGCAAGAAGCGGCCGTTCAACGGCCGGGGAGGACGCCGCGGCAAGGCCAAGCAGCGGCAAGGAGACCGACCTCCCCGGGGCCGCGACAAGGACGAAGAAGATGACGATGAAGATATGGAGGACGAGGAGAACAGCGAGCAGGAGTTCCAGAAGGCCACGGAGGTCCTGTGCGTCGACGGTGGCGCCTCCCTGCATACCTCTCACCGCCAACTCAAGCAGTGGGTGCGTGAGGTAAACGCAGTGGAGCCGCCCGTGGAGTCGCGCAGGCTCCTCAAATGGTCCAGCACGCCCATCGTTTTTGACCTTGAGGATCACCCTGACCGCACCACGGCGGTCGGGTGCTTGCCGATGCTGGTTTCTCCCACCATCCGCAACCTCAAGGTCACCAAAATGTTGGTTGACGGCGGGGCCGGGCTGAACTTGATCTCCTCTGCTGTGATCAAGAAGCTCCAGATATCAGATGGCGAGCTCGAAGAAACCGGTTCATTCCAAGGAATCAATGCGGGAAGGAGCAAGCCCAAGGGGAAGATCACTCTGCCAGTGACCTTCGGCGGGGAGCTCAACTTTAGGACCGAGCGCATCACTTTCGACGTCGCCGATATTCCGTTACCCTACAATGGAATACTTGGCCGTCCTGCCCTCGCCAAGTTCATGGCAGCTTCCCATTATGCCTACAACGTACTGAAGATGCCGGGGCCGATAAGCGTCATCACTGTCCATAGCGACAAGAAGGATGCGCTTGTCTGCGCCGACAAGATCTACCGGGAAGCAGCAGCTGCAGCCGAGAAGGACACTCTTGCCGCTGAAGCTCCCGGGGGGAAGAAGATGAAGACCAAGTCCGGCAAGTGCTCTGGGACCCACTCCGGCAACCGCACCTCTTCGGAGTGCTGCGCTGCCGTCGAGGACGTTCCATCGAGCTCCACCGGCAAGAGTAAGAAAGGAATGGCCGCTCCTCCGGCAACCAAGAAGGTGTCCGCCAAGGAGGACGGCACTGGTGGTACCTTCACCATCAGTGCCACCCTTGACAGCAAATAGGAAAGCGCGCTCGTTGCCTTCCTGCGGGCGAATGTCGATGTGTTTGCTTGGCAACCATCTGACATCCCCGGTGTTCCCAGGAAGGTAATTGAGCACAAGCTTGCTGTCTGTCCTCATGCGCGGCCCATCAAGCAGAAAGTGAGGAAGCAAGCCGTGGAGCGCCAAGAGTTCATCAACGAAGAGATCAAGAAGCTAGAGGCAGCAGGACTAGTTAGAGGTGTGATCCATCCGACGTGGTTGGCAAATCCAGTCGTCGTGCGCAAGGCCAATGGGAAGTGGAGACTGTGTATAGACTTCACCGATGTGAATAAAGCATGTCCCAAGGATCCATTCCCTTTGCCGCGCATTGACCAGATCGTTGACTCCACTGCCGGATGTGAGCTACTCTGTTTTCTTGATGCATACTCAGGCTATCATCAGATTTTCATGGCCAAGGAGGATGAAGAGAAGACTGCATTTATCACTCCATGTGGCACTTATTGCTTCATTCGCATGCCATTTGGATTGAAGAATGCAGGCTCAACCTTTGCAAGGGTAGTGTACACCGCTTTTGAGCCACAGATCCACAGAAATGTAGAAGCTTACATGGATGACATCGTGGTGAAGAGCAAGAGCAAGGAAACCTTGGTCCAAGACCTAGAAGAAACATTTCAGAACCTGCGCAAGATACAGCTCAAGTTGAACCCCGAGAAGTGCGTCTTCGGAGTCCCGTCCGGCAAGCTTCTCGGGTTCTTTGTGTCACAGAGGGGGATTGAAGCCAACCCCGACAAGATTAAAGCCATTGAGCAGATAGAAGCCCCAAAGCGCGTCAAGGATGTCAGAAGGCTTGCAGGTTGCGTGGCTGCACTCAGTAGGTTCATTTCAAAATCTGCAGAACGCGCCCTACCTTTCTTTAAAATCTTGAAGAAGGCGGGTCCCATGAAGTGGACTCCGGAAGCGGAGGCAGCGCTGCAGGATTTGAAACGGTGGTTAGTGCTGCGCTGGTAGCGGAAAGGGAGTCCGACGAGGAGTCAGCGCCACCGGCAAGCGAATCCAGCGACAAGCAGGGGGCTGCTCCGGCAAGCTCTGGCCCCGACAAGGAAGACTCTGCGCAGGAGCAAGGAGAGGTGCGGAAGAAGATGGTGCAGCGCCCGGTGTATTTTGTAAGTTCCCTTCTCCAGGGGGCTAGATCAAGATACTCTGGTGTGCAAAAATTGCTTTTCGGCCTCCTCATGGCCTCGAGAAAGCTGCGCCACTACTTCCAAGCCCATGAGATAACAGTGGTCACTCGCTTTCCGCTGAAGAGGATATTGCACAATCCGGAAGCAACGGGCAGGATCGTTGAGTGGGCACTGGAACTGTCGAGCTTTGGACTCAAGTTTGAAAGTACTTCAACCATACAGAGCCGAGCTTTGGCAGAATTTATAGCTGAATGGACCCCAACGCCCGATGAGGAAGTTCAAGAAACAAGTGCACCCGTACAAGAAGCTACAAGTGAATGGGTAATGTATTTCGACGGTGCCTTCTCGCTGCAAGGCGCCGGTGCCGGCGTGGTACTCATCGCGCCCACCGGAGAGCACCTCAAATACGTTATCCAGATGCACTTTCCCAGGGAGCAAGCGACAAACAACACTGCTGAGTATGAAGGCTTGCTTGCCGGCCTCAGGATTGCGGCCGA
This sequence comes from Secale cereale, assembly GCA_902687465.1. Taxonomy (NCBI): domain Eukaryota; kingdom Viridiplantae; phylum Streptophyta; class Magnoliopsida; order Poales; family Poaceae; genus Secale; species Secale cereale. Next base: position 807,736,296 of record LR738713.1, read on the forward strand.
ACTTGGGATCAGAAAGCTGATTGTGCGGGGAGATTCTCAGTTGGTGGTCCGGCAAGTCAACAAGAGCTACCAGAGCCCTTTGATGGAAGCTTATGTCGATGAAGTGAGGAAGCTTGAAGAGCACTTTGAAGGTCTGCAAATGGAGCACGTCCCAAGAGCTCAGAATGAAATAGCAGATGGCCTTTCAAAGTGTGCTGCGATGAAGTTACCTGTGGAACCAGGGACCTTCTTGCTCAAGCTGAATCAACCATCCGTTACACCATCAATTGGGCAGTCCAAGAAGAGAAAGTTGGTCTCCGGTGACTACTTGCCGGCAGACCTTCCGGAAACCGTCGCCAAGGTCACCAAGATCAACAACAACAACGCTGAGGAACAGTTTGCTCCTGCAAGTCCTCGGGCTTGTACAGTTGAAGCAAGTGTTCCCGACAAGCCTCGCCCCGGCGAGCTTGCCGGGGGACCATCAGCTCCGACAGGACCAGAGGTCCTTGCCGTAGAAGCTGAGGTTCCCGCAGCGGCCCTCGAGCCTTTAGTCCTTGCCGTTGAGCCTCAGGCTCCAGCATGGGCACAGCAGATAGTCCGTTTTCTGCAAACTGGAGAACTTCCCGACGACCCTCAAGAGATAGAGAAGATAACCAGGCAGTCAAGTATGTACCAGTTCGTGGATAACGAGCTGTACAGAAGAAGACTCAATGGTGTCAGGTTGAAATGCATCTCCAGGGAAGATGGACAGAAGCTGTTGGCGGAAATACACGGAGGCATATGCGGCCACCACATTGGCGCAAGGGCGCTTGCCGGGAAAGCTTTCCGGCAAGGGTTCTTTTGGCAAGAAGCCCTCCAAGATGCAACTGCACTAGTAACCAAGTGTGAAGCGTGCCAGTTCCATGCAAAACAGATTCATCAGCCAGCTCAAGCTCTCCAAACAATACCTTTGTCCTGGCCCTTCTCGGTCTGGGGGCTCGATATCCTCGGCCCCTTCCCCCGTGCTGTCGGGGGCTTTGAGTACTTGTACGTTGCGGTCGACAAGTTCACAAAGTGGCCAGAAGTGGAAGCAGTGAGAAAGGTGACAGCACAGACAGCAGTCAGGTTCTTCAGGTCGATTGTTTGCCGTTTCGGGATCCCTAACAGGATCATCACCGACAACGGTACGCAATTCACTAGTCGCACCTTCATGCAGTACGTCCAAGACCTTGGCGCCAAGGTCTGCTTCGCTTCTGTTGCTCACCCGAGGAGCAACGGTCAAGCGGAGAGGGCCAATGCTGAAGTGCTGCGCGGACTCAAGACAAGGACCTTTGACAGGCTGCGCAAGTGCGGAAGAAATTGGATAGAGGAGCTGCCGGCGGCTCTTTGGTCAATCAGGACGACACCAAGTCGAGCCACCGGGCAGACACCCTTTGCTCTAGTCTATGGAGCAGAGGCAGTTCTCCCCACGGAACTCGTATACGGATCTCCTCGAGTACTCGCTTATGATGAGCTCGAGCAAGAGCAACTGCGGCAAGATGACGCATTGCTCCTTGAGGAGGGACGTCTCCAGGCTGCTGTACGAGCTGCTCGATACCAGCAAGCCTTGCGTCGCTACCATAGCCGCAAGGTCAGGGCCAGGAGTCTCGAGGAAGGCGACCTTGTTCTTCGGCGTGTTCAGTCCGCCAAGAATTCCAACAAGTTGACGCCGAAGTGGGAAGGCCCTTATCGGGTGAGACAAGTTACGAGGCCCGGCGCTGTCCGCCTCGAGACCGAAGAAGGCTTACCGGTGAGCAACTCCTGGAACATAGAGCATCTTCGCAAGTTTCACCCGTAAGGCGCGGTTGCCGTGATCCGCTCCGGCAACCACCTTTTGTACAAGCTTTGCCGCAGCTGCATGTAACCCTTTGTACAAAGCCGGGCGCAGACCCCGTGCATTAGTAAAGCTTCTGTGTTTTTCGCACTGATTGCCTTTTGCATGCGTTTCTTTGCTATTTGCATGTGTTGTTTGGCATTTGGTGAAACACTCAAGTATCTGGTAAGCATTGCCACGCCGAAAGGCCATGTACTTGTTTCCCTCTCTCTTTTTCTCTCCTCTTAAACAGAAGGGACGTTCCTCGCGCACAAGTTTGCCGGGGGGGAAGGAGGTGGAGGAGGAACCAAGTGCTGTTCAAGAGAGAGAAGCCTTACCGGAAAGCAAGCAATATAAGCGAGCAACATATGAAAGATAAGTTGTTAGAATTTGACCAGTTCAAATTTTAAATTTTAGTTGTCTTCCTTGAACAATCACACTTTGTATGGAAAACCTGTGCGCGGAGGAACCTACCCGTAGCTTGCCGCACCCTTATCTTGTTTTCGAGTTCGCTCAACGATTTAAGTGAGCTGCGACAAGTGTCGCGCCCTTACTTCGTTTCCGAGTACGCTCAGCAAGCTAAGTGCGTTGCGACTAGCTGCGGCAGGGTTGCTTGCCGGTAAGCCTTTGGCCAGCAGGCTGCTCAGAGTCCAGCACTCAGCGCTCGCGGCAAGGGTCCCTTGCCGGCAAGCTCCCCGGGAGCGTAGGGTGAAAAACATACAAAGTCAAAGATTAAGACAGGGAAGATAACATTGCGCTGATTGATCAAAATAAAGTAAATATCTTACAAAGAATAACTTGTCGCAATGGACTAATGAGTTCATAACCTAATGTGCAGCAACGAAAAGACAAAGATAATGGAGCCCTAGTCTACGCGGTCGCCCTCCTTCCTGCCAAGCTTAGCCACCTTGGCGATGATGTGGGCGACCTGCTCCTTCAGGGCCTCCGTGTTTGCATCAGCCGGCAAGCTGCGAAGAACGTTGTTGAGGTTAATCCCCGGGTTGCGGTACACGATCTTCGTCAGCACCCGTTCCAGAGTTCCCGCGCAGAGCAGGCGCGACTCCTCGGCCAGCTGCGCGGGGATGCTGTTCCGGAGACCTGCAAGGGCCGGCGCGATTCCTCTGAAGAAGAGGCTGAGCTTGGCGCTGTGCGGGAGATCCGGATCCGGCGAGTAGATGAGGTGTTCGACCTTCAGCGCCAGCAGCTCCTGGTCAATGTTGGACGCAGAAGAAACCAGGTCTTCGGTCCATACCTCGATAGTCTGGCGGAAGAGTTCGGATGCCTTGTTGACGCTCTCCACCAAGGTCCGCTCCTTGCGGAGCTCCTCCTTCAGCTTGTTCTCTCGAACCCGGGCTGCGTCGAGCGAGTCCTTCAGAGTGGTGACCTTCAGTTCCAAGTCCTCGATGGAGTCCTTGGCGGCCTTCAACTCGTCGCCCCTCTTGGAGAGATTCACTTGAAGCTCGGAGTTCGTGTGAGCGTCCTTCTCGCGCTCCAAGGTGAGCGCGGCAACCTTATCGGCGCTCACCTTCAGCGCCTTCTCCAACTGCTCAACCTTGGCGGCAAGCTCCTTCTTGGCGTCTTCCGCGGCAACCGCGGCGGCTTTCGCCTCCTTCAGCTCCCCGCCAAGGGCTGCCTCGCGAGCGGCAAGGTCCTCCTCGTGGGAGTCGAGCTCGACCTTCCGCTGCGCGAGCTCTCCCTCTCGCCGGGACATCTCCACCCCGGCGAGCCGCTGCTGTTCTTCAGCTTCAGCCTTCTCGAGCACCCACTCCTGGTACTCGCCGGCGAGACGCTCCCGCTCCTCCGCCACCTCGCGGAGGGCTGCCTGATTGGCGGCGCGGAGCTCCGCCGCACGCTTCTCCATTTCCGCCGCGGCCTTGGCGGCAAGAGCCTCCCGGGAGGCGAGCTTCGCCTGCCTGGCCCGGTAAAGGGCCAGGAGCTGGTGGAGCAACCTCTCCTCCTCGGGCCCCTCACTCCCGCCGGGCGCCTCGACGATCTTCAAGCCTGCGGAGGCGAGGACTTCTCCGTCAAACGCCTCGCCCTCCGCAGGAGCTCGCGATGAAGACCCCCAGGGCATCTGGATGAAGACGCCGTTGGGGGCCTCAAGATAATACCCCTGCTCCTTGTTGGCGGAGGGGCCGGTGGCCGGTGCAGCATCCGATGCTCCCGCCGCCTCCGGGTCGGCGGTGCGGCCACCGTCCCCCTCCCCGGCCGCTGCGTCCGCAGCCGGAGCAGTCTCCTGCGCGGCCGGCTCGGCGGCCTCGGCCATCTCCTCGACGACAGGGACGCCACCGCCGCCGCCCTGCGCACCCTCCTCCTCGAGGTTGATAACCTCCGTCTCCATGGGCTCAGGAGGAGGAAGATCTATAAAAAAGAAGAAAAAGAAGTTCAAGATTCAAGCAAATATCCAAAAAGAAGCAAAGCCAAGAAGACAAGCTACAGAACATACCTTGGCGGACGTCCTCGGCGGCAGGCTCCCTTGCCGGGGAGCTCTGCCTTGGCGGAGTAGCCGCCCTCGCCGGGGAGCTTTGTCTTGGCGGAGTGGCCGCCCTCGCCGGGCTGCTCGCCCTTGGCGGGGTAGTCTGCCTTGGCGGCGGAGTACCCGCCCTTGGCGGAGCACTCTCCCTTGCCGGAGAGTTCTGCCTTGGCGGGGACGGCGGGGCCTGCGGCTCCTCGACGACGGTCTCCGGGCGCTCTTCCCGCTGTGGCTCCACCTCTGCACAGAACAAGACAAGAAACGTCAAGACATGAAGACAAAACCAAATCCTCAGGTGTACCCCGACAAGCGAAAAGAGAGAACCCCAGACTTACGCTGGGGGCTGCGCTGCGGGCTACGCTGGGGGCTGCTCCTCGGAGCAGCGCTCGGGTCCGGCAGGCTCGGCTCCGGCACGCCTCCTGTTGCCGCAGCCGCCGAGTCTTCCGCGACCTCGACCTCGGGCTCAGGCGCCTTGGCCTTCTTCGCCGCGCGATGGGCCAGGGACCTGAAATCAGAACAACAACCAGCAGAGTCAGCATCAACAAAAAACTAAGACAAAAATCAAGAAGATGTAAGGTCCTGGATCCTTACTCCTGGTCCTCCTCGTCGTCCTCGCTCAAGGCGGAGAAGTCGTACTCCACCGTCGGCGCGTCGGCGCGAGGAGCGGAAGATGAAGATTCCCTCGCGCGTTTGGTGGTCCCTGGGGCTGGGGGCTGTGAAGACCCAGCCCCAGTGGTAGCCGGCGCCCGAGGAGCGGGCGGAGCCGTTGCTCCGCCCCGAGAAGACCCTTGCCGGCTCGGCGCCGGCCTGCGAGGCGCCTCCGTCGTGGTCCGCGCGCGGGCCGCCTCCGCTGCGGCTGGTGCGCCGGTCGGCCTTGGCGCGGCTTGACTCCCCCGGGGAGCCGCCCGGCGAGGTGGCTGTTGCCGGGGCGCCTGCGCCCTCTCCCCCGTCGCCGCCTTGCGGAGGCGCTTTGGCGGGGACTGCCTCGGGCTTGCCGGGGGCGGGGAGTCCTCCGACGAGGAGAGGTCGTCGGCGTACAACTCCGTGGATCCGCCGGAGTCCTCGGCCTCCTCCTCCTCCTCCTCTGCCCCGGCCGGCTCACTGGGCCCAGCGTCCAGCGCTGCGGCCCCCTTTCCCTTGGCGCCTCCGCCCCTTGCGGCGCCTCTGCTCCCTCCGGCGGTGCCCTCCATTGCCGCGGCCTCCGTCGCGATCCCATGGATCCCGGAGTGCCTCAGTGAGGGGACCCCGGCGAGCGCGTCGGGAGGCAGATCCAGCAACCTGCGGATCTCCGCCTCCTCCGCCTGGGTGGACGCCTCCTCAGCCTCCGCCTCCTCCGGCGAGTATCCGAAGACTCCTGCCGCCGCGGCTGCGGCGGCCTCCTCAGCCCGAGAAGCAATGTAGGCGATCTCCTGGTCGGTGGTGGCCCGCGTGTGCAGCTTGAGGTCCTCCTTGTTCTTCGCCACCTCTTCAAGGTTGTCGTAGAAGTTGAGGACGTCGATGGGCTTCGGAGCAAGCCATGTACGGTCCACGCCGTGCGAGTCGCACATGGGCATCATGGCGAGGATTCGATCCCTCGCGGCGCTGTTGCAGAGCGGCACCACTCCCCGGGGAGTCCTGAACCACTCGGGGTGCGTCGGATCGTACTTGAAGAGTTCCCGTACCATTCCCCGCAGCTCCAGCGTGGTGAAGTTGAAGTTGAGCCCGGGGCGCAGCCTCATGATGTCTGCCGGGCCGCCGTACTCCCAGGCTGGCCTTTTCCGGTCTTGGAGAGGGGCGATGCGCCGGCGGAGGAAATCTGCGCCCACCTCGGCAACTGACAGATTGGCCAATCGAAGACGAAGAATCCGGACGAGGGCGATGTTGAGCTTGACGTCGTCCGAGTCGAAATCACTCCAGTCCCTGCCGCGCACGATGGGCGTTGTGCGCGGCGCGGTGAAGGCTTGCGGCTGGTCTTCTACGATCCAGCACCACTCCGCTCGCCATTCCTCCCACTTGCCGCGGAGCTCCCCCGGCAAGTACGCACCTTTCTTATTGAGACGAAAGACCCAAGAAATTCCTCCGGAGAGGGGGGTATCGGCCTCGGCTCTAGGAGTGAAGAAGTGTCTAAAGAGTGCTACATTGGGGTGGACTCCTATGAAGTTTTCGCACATGTGTGCGAAAACAGCCATGGTGAGAATGGCGTTGGGGGTGAAATCAAGCAGATGGAGGCCATATGTGTTCATGATGTCGCAGAAGAAATTCGAGAAAGGTGGACAGAGACCACAATGAAAGAAAGCAGCGAAGAAATGGTACCCGCCGGGATAGCTGTCCTTGGCGGCAGCCGGATATGCTCGCGTGCGGGGATGCGCGTCGGTTCTCTTGGACCAGAACAAGTAATACTTGTTCCAGAGTTCCCGCACGCCGAGCTTCGGCGGGAAGACGATGTGCCGCTTCCGATACTCGATGAGCTTGGCCGCTTGCTCCGATTTCTCCCGCTTGGCCTTCTCCGCCTTCGCCTTGTCGGTCTTTGGGGCCATGGCGGACGCGGTGGAAGAAAGGGGGAACGAAGAACTCGGCGGCGGCGGAGATGTGGAGGCAGAGCGCAAGAGAGAATCTTTGGAAGAGGAAGACGAAGCAATGAAAGCGCAAGGAGGGGAACCGCTCCTGCTTCCTCTGTTTTTATGGGGAAGTGGGGGGCGTTTCGCCCTTTCCATTAAGAGATCGTGGGCACGTCCCATCCCACGGCGCCGCAATCGACGCGTGCCGTTGCCGTGGGGTGCGGCGGATATGGAAGTGGATTCGGCGCGCCGCGGGCCGCGGGTGCCCGTGCACTGTTTTGGGCCTGGCCCAACAGCGCTCGGCATCGTGTGTGGCCCAGGCCCGGGGGCTCCTGTCGGTGTACTAAGGTAGGGGTACCTCAGTACCCCAACTTGTGCACGGGCAGTTGCAGCTTCCCGCGGCAAGGTTTACTGCTGGCTCGCCGGAGACCTTCCTGCTCCTTGTTAAACCATTCAAAAACAAAGTATATAAGACAGAAGATCGAGGCCCCGGCAAGAGGAGCTTGCCGGGAAGGCCGTACCAGGCACAAGATTACCTCACTAGCACAAGGCCCTGGCAAGAGGAGCTTGCCAGGAAGACTAGAAGATTCTATCATAGAAGACCCGGCAAGGGCCCGGGGAGCGGCAAGCTCCCGGGCCCGGCAAGGTCAAGGCCCCGGCGAGGTGCTTGCCGGGAAGGTTACGCTGTGCCCCTGCGCTCCAGCTCATCGGCCCACGCGTCGCCCTGGGGCCAATCCAGGGACGCGTGGCGGCTGGCTGTGCAGCCTGGGGGGGCACGGTGGCACTCCACGGCGGCAGAGCCATCGTCGTGGCAGACGGAGAAGCAAGGGCGTGAGCTTTTGGGGTCGACGGCGACGGGCATTAAATGCCCTTGTCCCCCACTGTTAGAGTAGGTATAGACCACTGTTCTGCACTGTAGCTCCACTGTTCCCGCACTGTTACAACTACCACCTCTTTTACGTTTTTACCCCTTTCTCCTACGTTGACACCTGTCGGTGACCCCTTGCACTATAAAAGGAGGCCCATGCACAACGTGGAGGGGGTTCGGAAACTAGATCACTCTCGCGCCGGTGTAGCTGCTTCTTCAAGCTCTCGAGCGCTCAAGCTCAATACATAACCAAGCAGGAGTAGGGTTTTACGCGTTCATCGCGGCCCGAACCTGGGTAAAACTGCCCGCGTGCTTCGCTACGATCTGCTCTTCGTGCTCCCTCCGCCCTCGTACCGCACAGACAAGGGGCTCCGGTCCCATAGGTGTTCGTGGCGGACAGTTTCCCCCGACAGTTGGTCGCTTCCCTGTCTTTTGCTAGCCTTCATTTTGCTCTAAGTATGAGCTCTACTTGTGCATCCAAATCCTTTATCCCGGTTTTGCCATATGAGACCACCATACCTACATATATGTGGTATTTCCTTGTTGTTCTAAGCAAATTTGTATGTGCCATCTCAAATTTTCAAAATAAATTCCCCTTTTGTGTGCCCGTACCGCTCGCGAGGCGGTGAGGGGTGGCCAATATTTTCCATGCTGGATGTGTTATTCTCAAGATGAGTGTTTATTCACTTGTCAGCACAAGATTAAGGCAAAGGTATTAGGGATGCCCAGTCCCAAAATGAAAAAAAAGTACTTTATGTTGTCAAATAATAAATTCCTTGGAAAGTGTTGGTATGGAAGGCAACCGTGGATTCGACTAGCCATGGCTTGTGAAAGTTTGGTGGAAAAGGAATAACCTTTATTTTCTATTTGGGAATCACCTATGATATATCTAGCATGGAAAGTGTTGGGAACCTCAACTCGTTCTCGTTGGTGGGAAAAGTATACCTCCCAAAAAAATTATCTCTCAATTTTTGCTTTGAGCTGTGACACCTCTACAAATCCCTACTTCCCTCTGCGAAGGGCCTTTCTTTTACTTATACAATTTTTATTTTTGAATTTGAGTCTCCATCTTCTCTTACAAGCACCAACTAGGAAACGGTATGATCGTACTTGAGCATTGGATGTAACTAATATGTGAGTGTGTTTCAGGAATGGATCAATGATTGAGCATAATGGGCTAGGGATAACTTATTTTAGCATTGATATTTTGAAAGACATGCTTGCTTGTTGATATGCTTGAGTATCTAAATTTTAATGTTAAAACTAGACTATTGTTTTGAACCATATAAAAGTCAAATGTCCATGCTATAAAGAAAAGAATATGATATGACTTGATAAATAGCACTCCACATCAAAAAATCTATTTTTATCACTTACCTACTCGAGGACGAGTAGGAGTTAAGCTTGGGGATGCTGATACGTCTCCAACATATCTATAATTTTTTATTGTTCCATGCTGTTATATTATCATTCTTGGATGTTTTACAATCATTTTATAGTCATTTTATATCATTTTTTGGTACTAACCTATTGACATAGTGCCAAGTGCAAGTTGTTTTCAGGATGTTTTTTACATCGTAGGAAATCAATATCAAACGGAGCCCAAACACCGCGAAACTACTTTTGGATTTTTCTGGGCCAGAAGGAAGACATTGGGCCCTAGTGGCACCTAGGGGGAGTCCCGAGGAGGTGACAACCCACCAGGGCGTGCCAGGAGGCCCGGGCACTCCCTAGTGGGTTGTGCCCACCTCAGGTGCCCCCTCGACTGCCTCTTTTCTCTATAAATACCCAAATATTCCAGAAACCCTAGGGGAGTCGACGAAATATTCATCACGGAGGGGTTCGCCACTTCCGTTGGTGCCTCTCTAATGATGCGTGAGTAGTTCTTTGTAGACCTTTGGGTCCGTAGTTAGTAGCTAGATGGCTTCCTCTCTCCATTTTGATTATCAATACAATGGTCTCTTGGAGATCCATATGATGTAACTCTTTTTGCGGTGTGTTTGTTGGGATCCGATGAACTTTGAGTTTATGATCAGATCTATCTTTTTATATCCATGAAATTTATTTGACTTTCCTTGATATCTTATATGCATGATTGCTTATAGCCTCGTATTTCTTCTCCGATATTGGGTTTTATTTGGCCAACTTGATCTATTTATCTTGCAATGGGAAGAGGTGCCCAGTAGTGGGTTCGGTCTTACGGTGCTTGATCCCAGTGACAAAAGGGGAACCGACACGTATGTATCGTTGCCACTAAGGATAAAACGACAAGATTCATATCTAACGCCATAGATATACGGATCTTGTCTACAGCATGTCATCGTTCTTAATGCATTACTCCGTTTTTTCATGAACTTAATACACTAGATACATGCTGGAAAGCGGTCGATGTGTGGAGTAATAGTAGTAGATGCAGGGAGGAGTCGGTCTACTAATCTTGGACGTGATGCCTATGTAATGATCATTGCCTGGATATCGTCATGATTATCTGAAGTTCTATCTATTGCCCAACAGTAATTTGTTTACCCACCGTTGCTATTTTTTTCTCGAGAGAAGCCACTAGTGAAACCTACGGTCCTCGGGTCTTCTTTCTCATATATTTGCCTTTGCGATCTATTTGCCTTTGCTTTGATTTTCAAATCTACTAAACCAAAATCCCAAAAATACCTTTCTGCAATTTATCTTATTTATCAACCAATCTACCAATATTTATCTCACTCTCATTGTCGTTACCCGAAAGGGATTGACAACCCCTTTAACACGTCGGGTTGCGAGGTGTTGTTATTTGTGTGCAGGTGTTGTTGACGTTATATTCCTTGGTTCTCCTACTGGTTCGATAACCTTGCTTTCACATCTGAGGGAAATACCTATAGCTGCTGTGGTGCATCATCCCTTTCTCTTTGGGGGAAAACCGACGTAGCTTTAAGCGGCATCACTCACGCTCATGTATTGCGTGAAGAGTTGAAAAGGTTAAAAATGTTAAAGTATGAAAACAAATGCCTGATTGTGACTGAGATAGGCATGATGTATACTTTGCGTTAAGACGAGGGAGCATGCACCACTATATGATTTTGTAGGGATAACTTTCTTTAGCCATGTTATTTTTTGTCGGTCTACTAAAGTAGGGGTACCTTAGTATCCCGAACTTGTGCACGGGCAGTTGCAGCGTCCCGAGGCGGGGCTTGCCGCGCGACCGCCAAGGCTCACTGTGGTTCCTTTGGAGCCATTCAAGAACAAAGTATTCGAGTTAAAGAGACAAGGCCCCGGCAAGAGGAGCTTGCCGGGAAGGCCACTCAAGGCTCAAGACCACTTCTTTGGTACAAGACCCTGGCAAGAGGAGCTTGCCGGGAAGGCCCAAACATGGCATTTCAAGAGACTTGCCGCGACGCGCCACGCGTCCCGGCAAGGCCCGGAGAGCGACAAGCTTCCGGGCGCGACAAGATAGCAGCCGCGGCAAGGCGCTTGCCGCGGCAAACTTCCACTAAGTACCCGTGCTCCAGCTCATCCGCCCACGCGTCGACCTGGGACCTTTCCAGGCACATGTGGCGGAAGGCTGTGCAGCCTGGGGTACACGGTGGCGAGCTACGATGACAAGGCCACCGTCGTGGCGGACGTTGGCGCCCTGACGGACGCTTTTTGCACTGTTTGGAGCGACGGCGACGGGCCAAGGCCAAGTCCGGCAAGAGCTCTGGGGCCCACTCCGGCAAGAGCTCTGGGGCCCACTCCGGCAAACGCACCTCTTCGGAGTGCTGCGCTGCCGTCGAGGACGCACCATCGAGCTCCACCGGCAAGTGCAAGAAGGCGATGGCAGCTCCACCCGCAACCAAGAAGGTGTCCGCCAAGGAGGACGTCACTGGTGGTACTTTCACCATCAGTGCCACGCTCGATCCTAAATAGGAAAGCGCGCTCGTTGCTTTCCTGCGGGCGAATGTCGACGTGTTTGCATGGCAACCGTCTGATATCCCCGGTGTTCCCAGGAAAGTGATTGAGCACAAGCTTGCCGTTTGTCCTCACGCGCGGCCCGTCAAGTAGAAGGTTAGAAAACAAGCAGTGGAGCGCCAAGAGTTCATAGCATAAGAAATCAAGAAGCTGGAAGCGGCAGGCCTTGTCAGAGGTGTACTCCATCCCACGTGGTTGGCCAACCCTGTTGTTGTGCGCAAAGCGAACGGGAAGTGGAGGCTTTGTATTGACTTCACCGATGTGAATAAAGCTTGTCCCAAAGATCCATTTCCCTTGCCGCGCATTGACCAGATTGTTGACTCCACAGCCGGTTGTGAGTTGCTTTCATTTCTTGATGCATATTCAGGATACCACCAGATATTTATGGCTGAAGAAGATGAGGAGAAGACCGCATTCATCACCCCATGTGGCACTTATTGCTTTATACGCATGCCCTTTGGATTGAAGAATGCCAGTTCAACATTCACGAGGGTAGTCCATACAGCTTTTGAGCCACAAATACACAGAAATGTAGAAGCTTACATGGATGATATAGTGGTCAAGAGCAAGGACAGGGCTACTCTGATTCAAGACTTAGACGAAACCTTTGCGAATCTGCGCAAGATCCAACTCAAGCTCAACCCCGAGAAGTGCGTGTTTGGAGTCCCCTCCGGCAAGCTTCTCGGGTTCTTTGTATCCCAGAGGGGGATTGAAGCCAATCCCGACAAGATCAAAGCCATCGAGCAGATCAAAGCTCCGAAGCGCGTCAAGGATGTACAAAGGCTCGCCGGCTGCGTTGCTGCTCTCAGCAGATTCATCTCTAAGTCAGCAGAACGCGCCCTGCCGTTTTTCAAGATTTTGAAAAAGGCAGGTCCAATGAAATGGACTCCGGAAGCGGAGGCAGCGCTGCAAGACTTGAAGAGGTACCTGTCCACCACTCCAATACTTGTCGCACCTAAGCCACAAGAGAAGTTGCTGCTATACTTGGCAGCAACCAATCAAGTGGTTAGTGCTGCGTTAGTAGCGGAAAGGGAGGCAGATGATAAGCCAACAGCCCCGGCAAGCACATCCAGCGACAAGCAGGGGGCTTCCCCGGCAAGCTCTGGTCCCGACAAGGATGGAACTGCGCAGATGCAAGAGGAAGTGCGGAAGAAGATGGTGCAGCGCCCAGTCTACTTTGTCAGCTCCCTTCTGCAGGGGGCTAGATCAAGGTACTCTGGTGTGCAGAAGCTGCTTTTTGGCCTTCTCATGGCCTCGAGAAAGCTGCGCCACTACTTCCAAGCACACGAGATAACAGTGGTCACTCGCTTTCCGCTGAAGAGGATACTGCAAAATCCAAAAGCGACAGGCAGGATTGTCGAGTGGGCACTGGAACTGTCAAGCTTTGGCCTCAAGTTTGAAAGTACTTCAACTATCCAGAGCAGAGCATTGGCAGAGTTCATAGCAGAATGGACGCCAACGCCAGACGAAGAGATTCCAAAGACGAGCATCCCCGTCAAAGAAGCAAGCAAAGAATGGATCATGTACTTTGATGGTGCCTTCTCGCTGCAAGGCGCTGGTGCCGGCGTGCTGCTTGTCGTACCCACCGGAGAGCACCTCAAGTACGTCGTCCAAATGCACTTTCCCAAGGAACAAGCAACGAACAAAACTGCGGAGTATGAAGGTTTGCTTGCCGGCCTCAGAATCGCGGCGGAACTTGGGATCAAGAAGCTGATTGTACGGGGTGATTCACAGTTGGTCGTCCGCCAAGTGAACAAGAGCTACCAGAGTCCGTTGATGGAAGCATACGTCAACGAAGTGAGAAAGCTTGAAGAGCACTTTGAAGGTTTACAGATGGAGCACGTTCCAAGAGCTCAGAACGACATCGCAGATGGCCTGTCAAAGTGTGCTGCACTAAAGCTACCTGTGGAACCGGGGATCTTTGTGCTCAAGCTAACTCAACCATCCGTAACACCATCGACTGGACAAAGTAAGAAGAGAAAGTTGGTTTCTGGTGACTACTTGCCGGCAGAACTTCCCGAAGCCGCCGCCAACAAAGTCCCCAAGATCAACGACAAGATTGCTGAGGAGCAGTCTGCTCCTGCAAGCCCTAGGGTTTGTACAGTTGACGCAAACGCTCCCGACAAGTTTTGCTCCGGCAAGCTTGCCGGGGAACGCCAAGCTCCGGCTGAACCGCAGGTTCTTGCCGTAGAAGCTGACGTTCCCGCAGCAGCACAGATGCCTTTAGTCCTTGTTGTCGAGCCGCAGGCTCCAGCATGGGCGCAGCAGATTGTCCATTTCCATCAAACAGGAGAACTTCCCGAAGAGCCAGAAGAAGCAGAAAGAATAACCCGGCAGTCAAGTATGTATCAGTTTGTCGGCAACGAACTATACAGAAGAAGACTCAACGGCGTGAAATTGAAATGCATTTCCCCGGAAGATGGACAAAAGCTGCTGGCGGAGATACACGGAGGCATATGTGGCCACCACATTGGCGCCAGAGCACTTGCCGGAAAAGCATTCCGGCAAGGTTTCTTTTGGCCAGAAGCCCTCCAGGATGCAACTGCGCAAGTAACCAAGTGTTAAGCATGCCAGTTCCATTCCAAGCAGATACATCAACCAGCTCAAGCTCTCCAGACGATCCCTTTATCCTGGCCATTTTCAGTCTGGGGGCTCGACATCCTCGGCCCCTTTCCCCGCGCAGCCGGGGGCTTTGAGTACTTGTACGTCGCCATCGACAAGTTCACAAAGTGGCCGGAAGTGGAACCAGTGAGAAAGGTGACCGCACAGTCAGCAGTCAAGTTCTTCAGGACAATTGTTTGCCGTTTCGGAATCCCTAACAGGATCATCACCGACAACGGCACACAATTCACAAGTCGCACCTTCATGCAATACGTCCAGGACCTTGGCGCCAAGGTCTGCTTCACTTCTGTTGCTCACCCGAGGAGCAACGGTCAAGCGGAGAGGGCAAACGCTGAAGTGCTGCACGGACTCAAGACGAGAACTTTCGACAGGCTGCACAAGTGCGGAAGAAACTGGATCGAGGAGTTGCCAGCGGCTCTTTGGTCGATCAGGACAACACCAAATCGAGCCACTGGACAGACACCCTTTGCTCTTGTCTATGGAGCAGAGGCAGTTCTCCACACAGAACTCGTATACGGGTCGCCTCGAGTGCTCGCTTACGATGAGCTCGAGCAAGAGCAGATGCGGCAAGATGATGCACTGCTCCTTGAGGAGGACCGTCTTTAGGCTGCTGTACGAGATGCTCGATACCAGCAAGCCTTGCGCCGCTACCATAGCCGCATGGTTAAAGCCAGAAGTCTCGAGGAAGGCGACCTTGTTCCTCGGCGCGTTCAGTCCGCCAAGAATTCCAACAACTTGACGCGGAAGTGGGAAGGCCCTTATCGGGTGAAACAAGTCACAAGGCCCGGCGCTGTCCGCCTTGAGACCGAAGAAGGCTTACCAGTGAGCAACTCCTGGAACATTGAGCATCTTCACAAGTTTTAACCATAAGGCGCGGTTGCCGTGATCCGTTCCGGCAACCACCTTTTGTACAAGTCTTGCCGCTGTTGCATGTAATCCTTTGTACAAAGCCGGGCGCAGACCCCGTGCATCAGTAAAGCTTATGTGCCTCGCACAACTTGTCAATTCATGCCCTTTTTACTTTCTTGCATGTACTATCTGACACTTTGTGCAGCACCTATTCCCGGTAAGCAATAACGAGCCACAAGACTCCATATCTCCGTTTTCTCTCTTCTCTCAAGCAGAAGAAGTTTCCTCACGCACAAGTTTGCCGGGGGGGGAGGAGATAGTGGTATGGACCAAGTGTCGTTCAAGAGAGCCTTGCCTTGTCAGGATGCAAACGACACAAAAGCTAAGTTGCCAAAGTTTGAGCAATCAAATTTTTAAATTTTTTGAGTTTTTTTCCTTGAACGACTGCACTTTGTATGGAAAACCTGTGCGCGGAGGAACCCACTCGTGGCTAGCCGCGCCCTTACTTTGTTTCGAGCACGCTCAACGGCTTAAGTGTGCTGCGACAAGTGTCGCGCCCTTACTTCGTTTTCGAGTTCGCTCAACAGCTTAAGTGTGCTGTCACTAGCTGCGACAAGGTTTCTTGTCGGCAACGGCATTGCCAGCAGGCTGCTGAAGTTCCTCACTCAGCGCTCGCGGCAAGGGTCCCTACGCCGGCAAGTTCCCTAAAAGCGTAGGGTGAAAACATACAAAGCGAGGAATTCAAGTAAAGGAAATGACATTGCATTGACTACCCAAAATAAAGTTATATTACAAAGCAACTTGTGGCGGTACTAATAGACTATTGTTCATAACATAGTTGGCAGCGACAAGGAAAGAAGAAAGTAAACAAGACTAATCCGCGCGGTCGCCTTCGACCCTCTTGATGCCGCCCACCTTGTTCAAGATAGGCGCGACAAGGGCCTTGAGCGCCTCCTGGTCAACGTCCGGCGGCAAGGTCTTGAGGACGTTGGTAACGTTGAGGCCTGGGTTGCGGTGCACTATCTTCATCAACACCTTCTCGAGGGCCCCCGCGCAGAGCCTGCGCGACTCGTCCGCCAGCTGCTTTGGGATCCTTTCCCGGAGCTGCTGGAGGGCCGGCGCCACCCCCCTGAAGAACAAGCTCAACTTGGCGTTGTGGGGGAGATTCTCGTCGGTGGAGTACCCGAGGTGCTCCGCCCCCAGCTCCGCCAGCTCCTTGTCGACGTCGGCGGCGGCGGCAACAAGACCTTCTGTCCAGTGCTCCACCGTCAGCCTGAAGTTGTTTTGGGAGATGGCGGCGCTCTCCAACAGTGCCCTCTCGGCCCAGAGCTCCTCCTTCAGGTCCGTCTCTCGCTTTCTGGCGCCGTCAAGCGTCGTGGTGAGGGTGGACAACTTCAGCTCCAGATCGGCGATGGAGTCCTTGGCGATGGCGAGCTCCTTGCCCTTGTCGGAGAGGCGGACCTGCATCTCGGAGTGGTTGTGGGCGTCCTTCTCCCTCTCAAGCACAAGCGCGGCAACCTTCTCGTCGCTCGTCTTCAAGTTGGCCTCCAGTTGCGCCACCCTCGCCTCCAAGTCCCTCTTGGCGGTCTCAGCAGCCGCAGCAGCATCCTTTGCTTCCTGCAGAGCTCCGCCAAGAGACTGTTTGCGCGCGGCAAGATCGTCCTCGTGGCTGTCGAGGTCGACCTTCCGCTGCGTCAGTTCGCCTTCTCACCGGGACAACTCCTCGGCGGCGAGCCGTTGCTGCTCCTCCGCTTCGGCCTTCTCCAAGATAAACGCCTGATGCGCCTCGGCGAGCTGCTCCCGCTCCTCCGCCAAGGATCGGAGAGCCGCCTGGTTGGCGGCCCGGAGCTCTTCCGCGCGCTTCTCCAAGTCAGCGCCCGCCTTGGCGGCCAGAGCCTCTCGGGACTCCAGCTTGGCCTGCCTGGCGCGGTACAGAGACAGAAGCCTCCGCAGAAGCCGCTCCTCCTCGGGCTCGCTACTGCTGCTTGGAGCATCGACAAACTTTAATCCGGCGGAGGCAAGAACCTCCCCATCGAAGACCTCTCCATCCGCAGGCACCCTCGACGTGGACGCCCACGGGAGCTGGATGAAGACTCCGTTGCCAGCCTCTAGATAGGCGTCTGGCTCAGCCGCGGCAGCAGAGGGATCGGCAGCCGGCGCAGCGCCTGACGCTCCTGCGGCCTTAGGGCCGTCAGTGCGACTGCCGGTCCCCTCCTCAGCTGCCGCGCCAGCGGCCTTGGCTGCCTCTTCGGCGGCGGGCTCGTCGGCACCGGCCGACCCTTCAGTGGCTGCGGCGTCGCCGGTGTTGCCGCATGCGTCCTCCTCGGTGGCGGCCTCCGTCTCCATCGGCTCTGCGGCGGACGGATCTGAAGAAAGAAAAATAGTCAAGCAAATATCCAAAAAGAGAAATTCAGAAAAAGAAAAGTCCAAGGGTTTACCTGCGCGGGCCTCCTCTTCGGCGGAGTTCCTTGCCGGGGAGCTCTCCCTCGGTGGCGTGGAGGTAACTCCCGCCGGCGGAGGACAAGTAGCGTCATCCCTTGGCGGAGTGCTCGCCCTTGGCGGAGTACTCGCCCTTGGCGGAGTGCTCTCCCTTGGCGGAGTATTCTCCCTCGCCGGGGAGCTCCTCCTTGGCGGTGAGGTCGAGGCGTGCGGCTCGTCGGGGGCGATCTCCTGACGCTCCTGATGCTGCTGCTCTGCTTCTGCACAAATCAACAAACAGGACGTTAACAAGGATAGAAGGCCCACGCGCGCCCAACGAGCGAAGATTGGACAGAAGACTTATGCTGGGGGCTGCGCTGGGGGCTGCTCTGGAGAACAGCTGCCTGGTCCGGCAAGCTTGTCATAGGCGCACCCCATGCTGCGGTGGCGGGCTCGTCCTCAATGACAATTACTGGGACTTTGGCCCTCTTCGCCGCCCTCTGGGCCAGAGTCCTGGAAGAGAGACAGGATCAGAATCAGGCAAAAAAGATACAAGGCGAGAATCAACAGAAAGCCAGAGAGAAACAAGAATCATGAAGACTTACTCCTCTTCCTCCTCGTCGTCGGAGCTGAGCGCCGAAAAGTCATAGTCCGGCTCGCGTGTCCCGGCGCGAGGAGCTGGTGGAGTGGGCTCCTTTGGCCGCTTGGCGGGGGGCGGGACGGTGGTCTGAGAAGACCCCGCTCCGGTCGCCGCCGAAGCACACGGGGCGGCGGGCACAGGGGCGCCAGTCCGGGAAGATCCCCCTCCTGTTGCCGCTGAGGCACGGGGCGCTCCCTTGGCGGCCTTGCCCGTCGCGGCGGCGCGCGTCGGGCGGCGCTGCGGCTGCTGGCTCGCCTACCACCCCATTGCGTCTGCGGCCTTGCGAAGGCGCCTTCTCGGTGCAGCTGGAGGGCTCGCTAGTGGCGGTGAGCTACCCGAGGACGAAGAAGAGGAGTCGAGGCCCAGCGAGCCGCCCGAGTCCTCGGCAGGGTCGCTCGACCCGACGCCCTGCTAGTGGCTTGACCCGACGCCCTGCTCGACGGGCCCACTCGACTCGGCGCCTTGCTTAGTGGGCTCGCTTGTCCCGGCCAGTCGCCCGGCAAGCTTTCCCGCTTTGCGAAGCTCTTCCTCCTCGGCGAGGCTTGTCGCCTCCGCTTCTTCCACAGTATACCCGAACTCACCCGCGGCCCTGGCTGCAGCTGCCTCTTCCAACCTGGTGGCAATATATGCCATCTCCTCGTCGGTGGTGTCGCGGGTGAGTCCCCTCTTCTCGTCGGCGTTGATTGGCGACTCCACCTGGTTGTCGAAGAACGTCTGCACGGTTTCTTCGGAAGGTTCCCGCCAAGTGGGATTCATCCCGTGGGAATCACACAATGGCATCGTCGCGCAGATGGCACTGAGCGCAGAACTATTGCATAATGGAACTACGCCTGGCGGCAGCGCAAACCACTCTGGATGGGCGGAGTCGTACTTGAACAGCGCTTGAAGCATTGCATTGAGCTCTATGACGGTGAAGTTGTAATTAAGGCCCGGGCGCAATCTCATGTTGTCTGCCGCGTTCCTGAACTCCCAAGCAGCCCTCTTCCTCTCCTGCAAGGGAGCGATGCGGCGGCGGAGAAGGTCTGTCCCGACGGCACCTACAGTGAGCCTGGCTTGCCGGAGGCGGAGAATCCGAGTGGTGGCTATCTTCAGCTTGTCATCCTCGGGGGCCAGGTCACTCTAGTCATTGCCGCGCACTACTGCGACTTGGCGCCGGGAAGTGAACTGCTGCGGGTCATCCTCCATAATCCAACACCAGTTGGCTCTCCACTCATCCCACTTGCCGCGGAGCTCCCCCGTCAAGTAAGCCTCTTTCTTATGGAGCCTAAAGATCCAAGAGATTCCGCCGGACAGAGGAGACCCTGACTCGACTCGAGGAATGAAATAATGGCGGAAGAGAGCTACATTGGGGTAAACTCCGACGAAATTCTCGCACAGATGTGCGAAAATGGCCATGGTCAAGACGGCGTTTGGGGTGAAGTCAAGGAGATGAAACCCGTAGGTATTCATGATATCACAGAAGAACTCCGAGAAGGGCGGGCAGAGCCCGCAGTAGAAGAACAGAGCAAAAAAGGCATAGCCGCCCGGGAACATCTCGCAGGCCATGGCGGGGAGTACCTTGGTGCGCGGGTGCGCCTTTGTCTCCCTCGACCAGAAGAGGTAGAAGGTGTCTTTCAGCTCCTCCGCACTGAGCCTCGGCGGGAAGACCACCATCTTCTTCCGCATTGCTACTAGCTTCAGTGCCTTGGCGGACTTCGCGGCCTTCGCCTTCTCGCCCTTCGGGGCCATGGCGGGGACGGTGGGGGAAGTCGACGGCGCTGGTGATGCTGGCGGCGGCGGAGGGGGGCGGAGCGCTGCTCTCTTTCGACCTTCGGGGGGGAGGGGAGCGGCGGGGGTTTCTGGAGGAGGAAGAAGCAATGGGCGAATGGAAGGAACTGCCCCTGTTCCCCCTGCTTTTAAGGGGGGAGAGGGGGACGTTCCACATTTTCCCCATTAAAGAAACAGGCCACGATCTCTCCCACGACGCCGCAATCGACGTGTGCCGTTAGGGAGGGACGCGGCGGATACGGAGTGGGATACGGCGTGTCGCGGGCCGCGTGTGCCCGTGCACTGTTTTGGGCCTGGCCCAACAACGCTCGGCACCGTGTGTGGCCCAGGCCCGGGGGCTCCTGTCGGTGTACTAAAGTAGGGGTACCTTAGTATCCCGAACTTGTGCACGGGCAGTTGCAGCGTCCCGAGGCGGGGCTTGCCGCGCGACCGCCAAGGCTCACTGTGGTTCCTTTGGAGCCATTCAAGAACAAAGTATTCGAGTTAAAGAGACAAGGCCCCGGCAAGAGGAGCTTGCCGGGAAGGCCACTCAAGGCTCAAGACCACTTCTTTGGTACAGGACCCTGGCAAGAGGAGCTTGCCGAGAAGGCCCAAACATGGCATTTCAACAGACTTGCCGCGACGCGCCACGCGTCCCGGCAAATCTCGGAGAGCGACAAGCTTCCGGGCGCGACAAGATAGCAGCCACGGCAAGGCGCTTGCCACGGCAAACTTCCACTAAGTACCCGCGCTCCAGCTCATCCGCCCACGCGTCGACCTGGGACCTTTCCAGGCACACGTGGCGGAAGGCTGTGTAGCCTGGGGTACACGGTGATGAGCTACGATGACAAGGCCACCGTCGTGGCGGACGGTGGCGCCCTGACGGACGCTTTTTGCACTGTTTGGAGCGACGGCGACGGGCATTTAATGCCCTTGTCCCCTGCCGTCAGAGTTAGGTATAGAGCACTATGCATACACTGTTCCAACTACCACCCTTTTTACATTTTTACCCTCGACTGCGTTGCCACCTGTCGGTGACCCTTTGACCTATAAAAGGAGGCCCATGCGCAACGTAGAGGGGGTTCCGATCATCGATCATTCTCACGCTCGGTCCTAGCGATCAGTACTATAGTTCTTCTCGCTCCCGAGCCCAAAACGCAATACAAACCAAGGCAGGAGTAGGGTTTTACGCATCCGTGCGGCCCGAACCTGGGTAAACTGCTCGCGTGTTTGCCTCGATCTGCTCTTTGTGCATCCTCCGCCCCCTTGCCGTACCAAAAAGGGGCTCCGGTCCCATAGGTGTTCGTGGGCGATCAGTTTCCCCGACATCTTTGGCGCGCCAGGTAGGGGGTGCGTCGAGGTTGTGTGAACCTGATCCGGCGTTCACGCGAGCGAAATCTCCATCGACATGCCGCCGAAGAAGAAAGCTTCGGAGGTAGCAGGCCCGTCCGCATCGATCCCACCGCCCTCGGAGCCAACGACCGGTGGGGTAGACGCCGGCGGGAGGACGGACGTCGACGAGGAAACTCACGGCGCCGCCAAGTCCAAGGACAAGACGGACGACCGAGCGCACTCCAAGACCTTGGCGTCCGTGCACGCACCGCGCCCCTCTCAGGAGGCGCGGGACCGGCAGCGACGTGGTACACAAGGTACCATACGCCTGCTGGGCCAAGGTCAAGATGGCGGTTCGCAGGACGCTCAAGGCCAACACGCTGGCACGAGCAAGGCACGGTCGTCGGGACGAGACGCTGCTCCTTCTAACGCAGTTAGAAGTCCGAGCATATCTCGCTCCTCGCACCGCTCGCCACCGCTCCCCGCCACTCCAGCAGAAGCTCTAGCTCGAGCTCAGCTACTCCTCGACTTCCCTCCAGCGGCAGACAAGGCCGACGACTGGAGGGGCACCATCCAGAGCCTCATCGCCTTCGCCAACAACGACACTCCGCAGCAGCCGACGACGTCGTGGCCGCGGCAAGTTAGCCAGGCGCGGGCTGATGGCGACAAGACTGCCGGGGGTGCAACCACCGTGCACTCCCCGCCCCGAAGGACAAAATCGCCGACTCGTCGGATCAACCTAGAGCCCAGTGCCCAGTGCCAGTTTCTGTTTTTTCCTTGTTTTGAGTTTCGCAGAAAAGGAATATCAAACGGAGTCCAAAGGGAACTAAACTTTAAGAGGATTTTTCTTGGACCAGAAGACATCCAGAGGACTTGGAGTACAAGCCAGGGAGCCTCGAGGCAGCCACAAGGGTGGAGGGGGTGCCCTGGGGGGGTAGGGCGCGCCCCCCTACCTTGTGGGCCCCCGGTAACCCAATTGACCTACTTCTTCCACCTATAAATTCACATATATTCCAGAAACATCAGAACATCCATCAAAACCACTTTCCTGCCGCTGTAACCTTCTGTTTCTGCGAGATCCCATCTGGAGGCCTTTTTCGGTACTCTGCCGGAGGGGGATTCAACCACGGAGGGCATCTACATCAACACCATTGCCCTTCCGATGATGTGTGAGTAGTTCACCACAGACCTACGGGTCCATAGCTAGTAGCTAGATGGCTTCTTCTCTCTCTTTGATTCTCAATACCATGTTCTTGGAGATCTATCCGATGTAATATTCTTTTGCGGTGTGTTTACCAAGAGCCGATGAATTTTAGATTTATGATCAGATTATCTATGAATATTATTGAGTCTCTTCTGAATTCTTATATGCATGATTTCATATCTTACTAATTCTCTTCGAACTATCGGTTTGGTTTGGCCAACTATATTGGTTTTTCTTGCAATGCGAGAAGTGCTTTGCTTTGGGTTCAATCTTGCGGTGCTCAATCCCTGTGACAGTAGGGGACATGACACGTATTTTATTGTTGCCATCGAAGATAACAAGATGGAGTTTTCATTATATTGGTTGAGTTAATTCCGCTACATCATGTCATCTTACTTAATGCGTTACTCTGTTCTTATGAACTTAATACTCTAGATGTAGAATCATTTTAGTCGATGTGTAGAGTAATATTAGTAGATGCAAGCAGGAGTCGGTCTACTTGACACGGACGTGATGCCTATATTCATGATCATTGCCTTAGATATCGTCATAACTTTGCGCTTTTCTATCAATTGCTTGGTAATAATTTGTTTACCCACCGTAATATTTGCTATCATGAGAGAAGCCTCTAGTGAAACATATGGCCCCCGGGTCTATTTTCCATCTTATAAGTTTTAGATCTACTATTTTGCAATCTTCTACTTTCCAATATATAAACCAAAAATACCAAAAATATTTACTTTACAAGTTACAACAGGACAGACTCGATGCAGCTCATCCTAACGCAGTCATGCCGCGTCACACCCAGTTCCTGGAGCATCTTGCTCATTGTCGCGAAGACGCCTGCGCACCTATGGAGGTACAGGGACTCGAACTGCATGTCCTAGTTCTACACGACGACCCATAGGATGATGTTGTGGGGTAGATCCGGCGCTACGTGTTTCCTCTTGGTGATGAGATAGCTAGTGGATTCATTTCTTGGCCGATGGACGCTGAACATGGTAACGGTCGCGGACACGCACACGAGCTGGAGCTTCCAAGACACCACAATCCCGAAGCTCCCACCCCTGCCGCCTTGGGTGACCCAGAAGTGGGCATCCCCCATAGCGGCCCTGTCGAGGAGCCTCGCCGTGGCATCCACCATGAATGCGTCGACGACGTGATCCGCAGCGAGGCCATGCTCCCACAGTATCAGGCCGAAGCCGATGTCGCTGAGGTGCCCGCCTACGTCGGTCCGCGAGGAAAGCTATACGTCATCCCTGGGAAGTGGTCAAACTCACCGATGGCGAACCTCAGGTCGGCTGGATCATCCTCTGCCATTAACGTGGAGCTTACGCTCGCCCTCCGGTGGTTGCATCTTGCTGACCTTATGTTCTTCAAATTTAGAAGAAATCTGGCAAGGGGATTTGGGAGGAGAAAATCAAAGGGATTAGCTTTACCGTATTAGCAGGGATTGGCTGGTTACTTGACGGACGAGCTGACGGAACCAGCATGCGACCTGGAAACACCTCATGACCATTTGTTTATTTCGAAAAATCTCAACCGTCAATCTTCATGGTCAAAACAAAATCAACGGATATAAACGTGTTAACATATGGAGAACTATGAAAGCTTATATCCTTTATTATTAGGTATGGATCTGTCTCTATTGGATCTCACTTTTGCAAATAACCGTGAAGGGATTGACAATCCCTTTTTGCGTTGGGTGCAAGTTGTTTGATTGCTTGTGCAGGTATTTGTCGATTTGTGCGTAGTCTCCTACTGGATTGATACCTTGGTTCTCAAACTGAGGGAATACTTACTCTACTTTGCTGCATCACCCTTTCCTCTTCAAGGAAAAAATCAACGCAAGCTCAAGAGGTAGCAGGAAGAATTTCTAGCACCGTTGCCGGGGAGATCTACGTCAAGTCAAGACCTACCAAGTACCCTTCATTAAATTCACATCCCTAGTATCCACTATGTTCTAAGATTGATGTTAATATGACTTTGCTATGCTTAATGCTTGTCACTAGGGCCCGAGTGCCATGATTTCAGATCTAAACATATTTTGCTATTGCAATTACGTTCAATTTTATGATCCTACCTGCAAATTGTATGCACCTATTATTGTTATGAACTGCGGACCCCAAGGTGCAAGAATTGGGATGATGATAGTTTGTGGAGTTTATGTATTCACTATGTGTTAGTGCTTTGTTTTGACACTCTATTAAAAGGAGCGCCTTAATTACCCTTAGTTTTCATTAGGACCCTGCTACCATGGGAGGGTAGGACAAAAGATGTCATGCAAGTTCTTACCGCAAGCACGTACAACTATATACGGAATACATGTCTACATATGATTGACGAACTGGAGCTATTTTGTATCGCTCTAGGTTGTGACTTCTAGATAATAAATTTCATCCAAATATCCATCGCTACTCCAAGCCTACAATTTAATACTATTTCCTTTGCTCAAGTTACTATTATTTTTGTTTTTTCAATTGCTACAAAACTTATGTTGTTGTTACTGTTACAATTGCTACTATTGTTACCGTTGCTATCACACTACTGTGCTACTAATAAATTGTGGGCTCAACTACTAAGGCGTATAAATATTCGTTGGCTCCCACGTGTTGAATCAATTCATTTGGGTGAAACACTACCCTCGGAGACTGTCCCAATCGCCTATTCTTGTGGGTTATCATATCCCTATCCGTTTTGCCCATTTTTAATAGACTCACATCAGATCATATTGCACATAGTTGTGTGGCACCATTCAAAACTATTTGTAAACATGAATTAAATTATCTCTATATGAGTCGTAAGTTTGTGTGTGGTCATATCATATTATTCTGAGGCCACACATTAAATTTCGTCTGATTCAGAGTTCGTTTGCTAACCGAACGTTTGAATGAATATGCAAGGAGATATTAGCCGAATAAATACTAAAGGTTTTTGTTGAATAAAATTTCACGGGCCTTTACTCCCCCTGTTCTCTAAGCCAAACCATCTAAAAAGCCAATTAGCCCACCTAAATCCTAGCCCAACAAGCCCACCTAAATCCTAGCCCAACTAGCACACCTAAATCCTAGCCCAAACAACCTCGTTTACCTTGCCTACAAATAGCAGGCCCATTCCTACCAAAAATGGACTAAACCCTAATTTTTGCGACCCTCCTGACCTAGCCGGCACTTGGCATCTCCCCCAACTAGCCAACCACCACTTCCCTCAATCTAGCGGCTCTTGATTGAGATCTAACGGCCCTCGGCTGCCTAGTTCATTCCCTGTAGTGGAAGGCCCGCCACAGTACAGCCGCCGCCTCTCCCGAAGCCCATCAACACCAACGCTCCTCACCAAAGAATTCGCCCACCTCTCCACCAGATCGATCCGGCGCTCACGCTACCGCCATCTCTTCCGCCGACACGTTGCACGTTGCCTCCGGCGAGCAACCATCATCGACCGCCGCCGGCGAGTAACCATCATCGACCTCTGCCGCCCCTCCCAATCAACCATCCCCCTCCTCTCTCGGTCTCCCTCATATCCCTCTCGTGCTAATCCATCCAGGTCGCCAGCATGGAGAGCAACAATCTTGCACTACAGATCCAGAAGACCTGCCACCAGGTGAGCAAGCGACCACCTATTATCATTGGATCTCTCGCCCCTTGTGCATTGGCAACTCCTTTTGGGTTTGATTCATTCATGTTCTGGCAGTGCCGTCAGAAAAGAAGGACCTGCTTATTAAAGGCAGATTGCAAGAAGATGAAGAAGTCTAGGTTGTGCTCACTCAAGTATTGTGAAACTTGCTTGAAAAATAGGTATTACAAGATGTTCTCCTATGTAATTTTGTATCTCCATGGGGCTGACCATATGATGTATTATTCTTGTTTCCTATTTGCATGTTTAGGTACGGTGAGGATGGTACAAGAGTGAAATTGCAGGATGCCTGGAACTGTCCAAAGTGTAGGGGAGAGTGCAATTGTAGTGTATGCAGGTGAGCCATGAGAAGCTAATATAATAAATGAGAGACTGTGGAAAAATTTGAATTTTAGGTAGATTTCATAGTATTATGGTTTTTATTGGTAGAACCAAGAATGGAGAAAAACCAACTGGGAATCTAACCCGAGCTGCTAAGGCATCAGGGTGCTCCTCCGTCCATGAGTTGCTAAATAAGGGGCCATACAAGGTGGCTGCAGCACAGAAGTTGGTCACCCATATCAAGGTGAATGGTTCCACCTCAAAGGTATTAACTCTTAAATCTATATTTAGGTTTTTCGCTCCATTCATTTGGCATTTATAGTATGATAATCCATCCCTCCTCAAATAGTATCTTCTTTATGTGGGTTCCTCGAATAACATCCTCTTTTTGTGGGTTCCTCAAATACCATCTTGCTATCGTAGCATATACAAGATAGTAATAACATATCCCATTTGCAATTAGTTATCTCACAATTTGGCTAGCCCCATGGCATGTAGTCCTCGCACAAATATTTGTGAGAGAAATATGTGAATACATAAGTGCATGCATCCATCCTAAAATTAAGATTCCTTGCATAGTACAAAATAAAGCCCATCTTTTTAGGTGAATGAAACATCTTAGAGAATGTGTGGAAATGTGTCCATACTCTTACCTTCACCCACCTAGTCCTATGTAAGTAGGTTATTTTCTCAATTCTCGATTTTTGTAACATGGTAAATATTAATTTAGTTCCTTTCGTATGTAACCCAATCATGGTTAATTTTGATATATAGATCATGCCAAACATAGTGCATAGCATCATCATCTTATTTATTTGCTGGAAACTGTTTTTTTATCATATACGACTTCTTGTTTGTGCTAGATATACATGTATATTTTATAGGCTAGGTAAAATAATTTAGCTATTGATCATTCCTTGTTTCTTGTTTGATCTTTAGAAATATTTTTTCTCCTAAAAGTTTCTCCTACATACATGTTATTTATGAAGCAGGTAAAGAAGGATGTTACAGACTTTTGGTTATAAATTAAAGTGTTGTTTTGCAATGTATGAAAATATAGTAACTTACTCCTTACCCTTGCCTTCTCAGAGCCCAGACTCTGGTAAATCGGAGGCTTGTGCAGGTGCATTAAATCGGTTAGGCCAGGCCGAACGTATTGTTTATCCCCTGCCAGATTTAAATATACCTTTATGTCCCCCGGAGATTGGGTTTCAAGCATTCCAAGGCAATATCAACGCTGATCTTAATATGGAGAAAGAGCAAGAAATTCTGAATATTGATCTCAACATGGAAGTACATGGTAATCATTTGGATATCTTACAAAAGTTGCAATAATGGTTATTTGTCTTTATTTCAAGAGCCTATCCTAGTATAGATTGATGTAGATTTGTGTGTGAATTATGCAAGCTTATGGATGAGAGAATTGAAATCCTAAATGAATGAGAGTATTAAAATCCTAAATGAAGTAGCAAAATTCAACA
This sequence comes from Secale cereale, assembly GCA_902687465.1. Lineage (NCBI taxonomy): Eukaryota > Viridiplantae > Streptophyta > Magnoliopsida > Poales > Poaceae > Secale > Secale cereale. The sequence goes on from LR738713.1 coordinate 807,764,169, forward strand.
TCTAATCAAAGCATTTAAGAAGAAAACATGTGTGGATAAAAATTGTATATCTGTTCCCTCTGACCAACCTAAGATTGCTAGTAAAATCATCAATAATTTGAATACTTGATTTTGCAGGGTGAACCCCAAGGAAACAACTGGAGACATTCTCAACAAGAAGCCTAAGAGGGACTGGGTAAAGTAGCTGCCAGGAAGGGTCACTCCCCTGCTGCATGATCAACCTAAATCAGTAGAGTCTCAGTATTACATAAACATGATGGATATACTTTCTTTTATCATTGTTGTAAGAAACCTTAGTTTGTGTCATGAGAACTTTAATGACCATGTCTCAGACTGTCTGAATGATGGATGTAATAGACTAAAGCATGCTTTCATAATTATTGATGGATTTCGCCTGTTTGCTAATCATTTACATTACAAAATCTTTTAAATGGATAGAAGTTGGAAAATTTCCATATCATTTGTCAGTGAGATATTCTTACATGGTTACATAGTTGAACTCTTAGATAACCAGTTTAAGCATATTATGTTCTAAGTTACAAATTTTACAAACATGGTAAATAGATATTAGTACATTTTCCATGTAAGAGTATCATGGTTCATTATGGTATATTCATATGTGTTAGTTCCTAACATAATAATGCATCTATATAAAATCCATTTTATCATATAGCACTGCTTTTAAATGTCGCATAAAATCCTCCAGCTGTCGATTTCACGATTTCTTGTTTTTGGTTCTAGCGTCATGACTATTCATCCGTGTCCTTGGACATAAATTTTATGGCAATGGGGGTAACTCTTCCCAGAAAAATTCTCTTGCATACATTTTAGTTATGATATCAGCAAAGTGGGATTGCAGATTTTTGGCTATAAACTAGAGTATTTGTTTTTGCAATATTTGAAAAAAATAGTTCTGGAGTGATAGAAACATATTTTTTTCGCGCATTAAATTCACATAAGGCAAGTGCTCAGATTTTATTTCAAGAAGCGGTAAACCATTAGTTAGAGCATCTCCAACAGCCGCGCTACGCGCCGCGCCCAAAAAACGCATTTGCCGCGCGCGCTTCGACTGGTTTAGCGCGCGGATAGGCGCCAGCTCCAGCAGCCGCGCTATAATGCAGCGCGCGTGCGCCGCTCCAGCAGTGCCCAAAAATGCAGCGCGCGCAGCAAGCACAAACCACATATACAATTCAAAAAATAGAAGAAAAACGATCAAACAAACAAAATAAATCAATAATAAATAGTTATTACAACTCAAACAAATAGTTTATCGTTCAGTACAACAAATAATGCAATAAACACAACCAATAGTTCATGAACAATACAATACAAATAAATGCAATGAAATCATGCTCTTTGTCGTCCATGCCATGCCCACCACTCTTCAATCAGATCCTTGTGAAGATCATTGTGCGTTGCGGGACGCCGAATGGCATGATAGGAGGCAACAAAACGGGCTACCCTTTCAGCCCTCCATCGCACTCGCACGGGATGTCCCAAGAGCTCATACTGTGAGTAGTCTAAATCTTGGCCACGCTCATTCTCGATGATCATGTTGTGCATGATCACACAAGCCTGCATGATGTACCAAAGCATTTTTTGATCCCAAAATCTAGCCGGTCCTCTCACAATAGCAAATTGGGCTTGCAAAATCCCAAATGCTCTCTCCACATCTTTTCTAGCAGCCGCCTGAGCATTGTGGAAATCAAGATTTTTCTTACCTTCTGGCTTTTTCAACAGCTTCACAAAGGTTTGCCACTTCGGATAGATGCCATCCGCTAGATAATAGCCATAGTTGTACGTATGGCCATTTGCTACAAACTGCACCGGTGGCAACTCGCCATTCGCAATCTTATTCATCAGTGGTGACCGGTTGACAACATTGATGTCATTCAAAGATCCAGGCATTCCAAAGAATGCATGCCAAATCCAAGTCTCCTGATCGGCCACCGCTTCAAGGATTATAGTGGAACCCTTTTTTTGGCCGTGGAATTGCCCATGCCATGCGTTTGGACAATTCTTCCAACTCCAATGCATGCAATCTATTGAGCCAAGCATGCCAGGAAAGCCGCGAGATTTGTTCATCGCCAATAGCCTTGCGGCGTCTTCAGCAGTGGGAGATCTCAAATACTCCTCGCCAAACACTTGCACAATTCCCACTGCAAAGCGCTTGACACACATGATGGCTTGGCTCTCAACCATAGACAAGTGATTGATACGTCCAAAACGTATCTATAATTTCTGCTTGCTCCAAGCTTCTTTTGTGTGATATTGCTATGATATTTATGCACTTCCATACACTTTTGATCATATTTGGACTAACCTATTAACTCAGTGCACCACAGTGCCAGTTCCTGTTTTCTGCTGTTTTTCTATTTCAGATTTCACCCATATGAAAAGTGCTCCAAAAATTCTGGGAAAAATACAGAAAAAATCAGCGTACAGGAAGCTTCGAGAAAAACCAAAGTGGGGCCAGAGGGGAGCCAGGGGCAGCCCAGGCGGCCAGCCCAGGCAGCCTCACCCCTGGCCGCCCTAGGGGGGCGCCTGGGCCCCCCTCTCCGCTTCTGGTGACCCCCTTTGGCATATATACTCCTCGTGTCCCGAAACCCTCGAGGACGGAACCCTTTTCTCCAGAAGCTATTCCGATCTCCGCCGCCATCGCCACCAAGTTTCGGGGGACCAGAATTCCTGTGCCGGCATCCTGCCGGGACGGGGAAGTGCCCCCGAATTCATCTCCATCGACGTTGCTTCCTCCCTCCATGATGCGGGAGTAGTTCCTCCTCGGGGCTGAGGTTTCTACCAGTAGCTATGTGGTCAATTCTCTCTCCCATGATGTGATCTTCGTTGTGATCATAGGCTATGTTAATCTAGGGTGATCCCATGATATTTCCCCTACCTCTATGTGTTGGATTGATGTACTCACTTGTCTTTATCTAGTATAATCCCCGAGACCAAGGTGACAGCGGTCTATTGGACATGGATTAGAAGAATATTTTCATGGGTGATTTCCTCTTTTGTGTGTTGATTGAAGATTGAGATTCTCTTGGTGCTTGTCTTTGACTATCCTTGAGATATGTTGTGGTGATTGTGGTACTCTCTTTGGATGGCCGCGGTGACATTGGGAAATCCATAGATTGAGAACTACGAACTTAGAGGTGTGCTTTTGTAGCCCTACATAATTCTCGTCCTCTCTTGACCACAAAGGAATGACCTCCGAGTGCGTCTCCATTATGGGAAATATCATGTGATTCGACTATGATAATGTTGTTGGGAGTTGCCACTAGTGAAAGTATGAAGCCTAGGCCTTGTTTCCACCATTGCAATACCATTTGTGCTCACGTTTACCACTTGTTTGCTTGCTGCACATTTTATTACAGATTTATATTACTTTGCTTTGCCACTCCTATCATCCATATTTTACCATCTCTTCGCCGAACTAGTGCACCTATACAGCTCCTAGTTGTATTAGGTGTGTTGGGGACACAAGAGACTTCTTGTATCTTAGTTGCAGGGTTGCTTGAGAGAGACCATCTTCAACCTCTACTTCCCTGAGTTCGATAAACCTTAGGTCATCCACTTGAGGGAAATTGCTGCTGTCCTACAAACCTCTGCGCTTGGAGGCCCAACATAGTCTACAAGAATAGAAGCGTGTGTAGACATCAAGCTATTTCTGGCGCCGTTGCCGGGGAAGTAAGTGTTTGAAGGTATATCTTTAGATCTTGCAATTAAATCTTTTCGTTTCTTGTTTTTAGTTTCACTAGTTATGTTTATGGAAAACCACACTCTTAGTTCGCTGCTTGGGGAAGGCCGCTGTACCACACCCGTGGTAGATAAGTCTCCTCCACCTACTGAATGTATCCCGTTTCGAATACCACTTGGGATAATTGAAATAATTAGGAATGATTGTTATGATGGGACAGTCAATCCTAGTATTCATTTGTTGAAACTTACAGAACTTTGTGAGTTGTTTAAGATTTCAGGTTTGACAAGAGATGGAGTCATGAGGAAATTATTTGCCTTGTCACTGAAAGGAAAAGCATTGGAATGGTATAGGCTACAAGATGACTCTCACCTGCTGGATTGGGAAGAGCTCCAGTCTCTCTTTTACTCCAAGTTTTATCCTCTTCATGAAGTTCATGAGAATAGGAAATATGTTTATAATTTCTATCCTCATGACGGAGAGAGCATAGCTCAAGCTTGGGGGAGACTGAAAACCTTAATGCTAAAATGTCCTAACCATGGGCTCCCCAAAGATATGATTATTACTAATTTCTATGCGAGGCTCTCTCGATAGGATAAAGATTTGCTCGATGCTTCCTCTATGGGTTCTTTCACAAACGAAAAGATTGATGCTAAATGGGAACTCCTTGAAAGAATTCAACGCAACACTGAAGATTGGGAGATCGACAAAGGTAAAGAGTCAGGTATAATTTATGAGTATGATTGCATTAAGTCCTTTGTTGAAACTACAAGTTTTAATAAGTTTAGTGCTAAGTTTGGGCTTGATTCTCAACTCCTTGTTGATTTCCTCAAATCTTTTGCTTCACATCTTAATATGCCTAAGGAGGATTGGATCAAGCATCATGAACCTTTTAAAGAGATTTGCAAAGAAAATGAAATTGTTCATGATGATTGCAACATGCATGATCCAATTCCTGAAAAAGTTTTATATAAGCATGTTAATTTTTGTGGAGTGGATAGACCTTGTGAAAGGCCTATGATTGAAGAAGAGAAGTATTGTAAGCAACATAAGCATGAAAGAACAATCACTTGGGTCAGAGATTTAAATGAAATTGCTAGAGAATTGTGTGACCTTTATCCTTTTACTTGTGAACTTTGCTGTATAGAGGGTCACTTTAATTTTCAATGCATGAACTTTCAAAACATAACTGTTAACCGGTTGTGTGATAACATGATCACCTCTGATCTTTATGATGAGCTTATGTTATTTTTGATGTGTGAAGAGTTATCAGAAAAGACTTCATGGCTAGATGTTAATGCCATAGGAATAAAAAACACTTTGCAAAATTGCCATCTCTATTGTGTTGTTAATTGCCATGAAAATGATTACATAGGTAAGATTATAAAGGAGGGAACTTTACCAAAGTATAAAAATGTCTCTTATATTTCTACTAATAAAAAGGAGAGTTTCTCCCAAGTTTCCCCTATTGTTTCTAATGATAAACCAGGATATGTGGAGAAGCTTCATCTCCAACCACTCCCTCCTAAGGTTAAGAAGAAGAAAAAGAAGAGGAGGAGGAAGAGGAGCAAGAAAGAAGAAGAATGGGTATCAACCTGGCCTGAGCATATTCCTCCCATCAACTTTTATCCTAACGGTTGTAAGTTTAAAGAAGAAGGTGAAGTTTATTGCCTTAATTATCATCTTGATGATACGTCCGTAGGAACTATTGAAGATGATTTTGATTATGATATGCATGTTACTTATTGTGATTGGGAAAATGATGATAATGCTACTTATGATCTTGAAAATCTTTTTGGTACCAACTCTGAAAGTGATGATATGGAAAGCTCTAAGCTTGGGGATGATAGGATTGCAAATCCTTTACCCACTAGTGATGTGATAATTGATAATTCTTTTGCTAGTAAGAATAAAGACAACATGTTTACAAATATAGTTGCTAGCAATGATAATGCTCTTCTCTACTATGATGATGTTATAACTCCAATCTATAGTGATTATAAAGGTACCTATGACATAAGGAGAAATTATCCTTATGAAACTTGTCATAATCATGGAGGGAATTACTCCCTTGTTGAACACCATCTTCCTAATACACAATTAATCTATAGTGTTCAAGTTGTTTATGATAGTCCTACTCCCACTATTACCAATGAGAAAGATTATGCTTATGTGGAGAGTAAGAGTACCTTTTTGCATGTGGATCATGGTAACAATGCTTTATGTGATGCTTATATTGTTGAGTTTATTCGTGATCCCACTGAAAATTATTATGAGAAGGGAACATATGCTTATAGATATTTCAATAATATCAAGTTCCCTCTCTTTATGTTGAAGGTTTTGAAGCTGCACTTGTTTTGTCTTCCTATGCTTATTGCTTTGTGCTTGAATGAATTATTCTATTGCAATATTCCTATGCATAGGAAGCATGTTAGGCTTAAATGTGTTTGGTATTTGCTTCTTGATGCTCTCTTTTGTTCTTCAACTCTTATTCCTACGAGAGCATCATTAAAGTCTTAAGCCTATCTTTATGGCTATAAAGAAAGCGCTTTTGGGAGGCAGCCCACAACGAATTAGGTTTTATTTTGCTTTTGTTGTGTCTTGATGTTTGTTACTACAGTAGCATCATCATTGTATCTTTACTTTTCAGCTTTGTGCCAAGTTTAGCCTCTGATTGCAAGAAAGTGCAAAAGTTGTGACGTGCTGTCCAGAAAACAGATTCTGTCCTTGGACAGAAAAATTCGTATAAAATCAACAGATCGTCTTTTTGATCTGAATTTTTTTACAGCGTTCTCTATACAATTGGCTTTCGAGCGTCTGTTCTGAGTTTTTTGATTTGAGTTGCAGAAGTGCCCCGAAAAAATTATTTACTACCTGCTGGTCTGTTTTCCACAGATTCTGTCCTTTTTGCCTTTTCTTCGTTTTGCAAACCTTGAGCTTGCTTTTTCTTTGCAAAAACCTTTTGGCAATCTTGAGAAACAGTAGCTCTTCAAGATTATCCTTATTTCCAGTAGGGAAAAATTATTTTATTATGGGTACTAACCTCGCTAATCAGATTATGATGAGTTATGTATGAAGGGAGTTTTCAAGTGTGCGAGGGAAGATGATAAAAGAAAATTCAGGAGGGTCAAACGCTCAAGCTTGGGGATGCCCCCGTGCACCCCCAAGAAATATTCAAGAAGACTCAAGCGTCTAAGCTTGGGGATGCCCCCGTGCATCCCCTTCTCCATCAACAATTATCAGTTCGTCTTTCGTTCCACTATATTTTAATCACTTCATGCGTTATGTGCTATGCTTGGAGCGTCTTGCTCTTAGTTTCCTTTTTAGTTTTCTTTAGCTTTGCTTGCTATTCATAACAAGTTAGAACCCAGCTTTCTTTGTGTGGGAGAGAAACACGCTCCAATTCAACCTAGAACACAACATAAGATTTTCATGCTTATCTTTGCTGTGTGTGTTCTTTGTCTTTCCATAGCTATTGTCATGTTTAGCTCTTATTTTCATGCTTTTCTTTTTAAAGAGCTTTTGTTTAGTTGGTTGTTGAACTCTCTTGAGTTTTCATGTTTATCTTGTTAAGAGAGTTTGCATGTTGCACTGAGTTGTGTGTCTTAACTTAAAATAGGTAATTGAGGTTGCTATTTAATTTTAGTAGTAACTTGCAATAGTTTTGAGGTATTGCCATGAGTAATGTCTGAACTTTTGGTGTCAAGAGCTTTAGCCTATTAGTGATAGATGTCGTATTTTTGGCAATCTGTGTTTATTTTCGAAAACCTACAAAATAGTTGAGAACTTTAGCTACTAAATGGATCACTAATCTTTGGAGGGATCGAATATTAGAGTACACTCACGTACCATGGGTCGAGGATGCGCAAGGGTAACCAAACCCCCATACACACCTCCTCGGGGTACTTGTCTCTTTGTGAACCTCCGAATAAGATTGAGAGTTACCGATAATAAGTGCATGAGTTCTTCGGACTAATGTGAGTATTCGAAAGTTAACACTTCCACCTAGCCATATTTTTCTAGCCTCTTCGGTACCGTGCATTGCCCTTTCTCACCTCGAGAGTTGGCGCATACTTCGCCGGTGCATGCAAATCCTTGGCACGATACGCTCTGTCATTGTCGGGGGAAACTGTCCGCCACGAACACCTATGGGACCGGAGCCCCTTTGTCTATGCGGTACGAGGGCGGAGGGAGCACGAAGAGCAGATCGTAGCGAGCACGCGGGCAGTTTTACCCAGGTTCGGGCCGCGATGAACGCGTAAAACCCTACTCCTGCTTGGTTGTGTATTGAGTTGGAGAGCTCGGGAGCTTGAAGAAGCAGCTACACCGAGCGTATGAATGATCTAGGTTCCGAACCCCCTCCACGTTGTGCATGGGCCTCCTTTTATAGTGTAAAGGGGTCACCGACAGGTGTCAACGTAGGAGAAAGGGGTAAAAAAGTAAAAGAGGTGGTAGTTGTAACAGTGCGGGAACAGTGGAGCTACAGTACAGAACAGTGGTCTATACCTACTTTAACAGTGGGGGACAAGGGCATTTAATGCCCGTCGCCGTCGACCCCAAAAGCTCCCGCCATTGCGTCTCCGTCTGCCACGGCGATGGAACCACCACCGTGGAGTGCCACCGTGTCCCCCAGGCTGCACAGCCATCCGCCACGCGTCCCTGGATAGGCCCTAGGGCGACGCGTGGGCCGATGAGCTGGAGCACGGGGACACAGCGTAGCCTTCCCGGCAAGCACCTTGCCGGGGCCTTGATCTTGCCGGGCCCGGGAGCTTGCCGCTCCCCGGGCCCTTGCCGGGTCTTCTATGATAGAATCTTCTAGTCCTCCTGGCAAGCTCCTCTTGCCAGGGCCTTGCGCTAGTGAGGTAATCTTGAGCCTGGTACGGCCTTCCCGGCAAGCTCCTCTTGCCGGGGTCTTGATCTTCTGTCTTGTATACTTTGTTTTTGAATGGTTTGATAGGGAGCAGGAAGGTCTCCGGCAAGCACGCGGTAACCCTTGCCGCGGGAAGCTGCTGCTGCCCGTGCACAAGTTGGGGTACTGAGGCACCCCTACCTTAGTACACCGATAGGAGCCCCCGGGCCTGGGCCACACACGATGCCGAGCGCTGTTGGGCCAGGCCCAAAACAGTGCACGGGCACCCGCGGCCCGCGGCGCGCCGAATCCACTCCCGTATCCGCCGCATCCCCTCCCAACGGCACGCGTCGATTGCGGCGCCGTGGGATGGGACGTGCCCACGATCTCTTAATGGAAAGGGCGAAACGCCCCCCACTCCCCCATAAAAGCAGAGGGAGCGGGCGCGGTTCCCCTCCTTCGCCTTCATTGCACCGTCTTCCTCCTCCAAAGATTCTCTCTTGCGCTCTGCCTTCACATCTCCGTCGCCGCCGAGCTTTCCGTCCCCTTCCTTCCGCCGCGTCCGCCATGGCCCCAAAGACCGACAAGGGGAAGGCGGAGAAGTCCAAGAAGGAAAAGTCGGAGCAAGCGGCCAAGCTCATCGCCTACCGGAAGCGGCATGTCGTCTTCTCGCCGAAGCTCGGCGTGCGGGAGCTCTGGAACAAGTATTACTTGTTCTGGTCCAAAGGAACCGACGCGCATCCCCGCACGCGAGCATATCCGGCCGCCGCCAAGGACAACTATCCCGGCGGGTACTACTTTTTTGCTGCTTTCTTTCATTGTGGCCTCTGTCCTCCTTTCTCAAACTTCTTCTGCGACATCATGAACACGTACGGCCTCCATCTGCTTGACTTCACCCCCAACGCCATTCTCACCATGGCTGTTTTCGCACACATGTGCGAAAACTTCATAGGAGTCCACCCCAATGTAGCACTCTTTAGACACTTCTTCACTCCTAGAGCCGAGGCCGATACCCCCCTCTCCGGAGGAATTTCTTGGGTCTTCCGTCTCAATAAAAAGGGTGCGTACTTGCCGGGGGAGCTCCGCGGCAAGTGGGAGGAATGGCGAGCGGAGTGGTGCTGGATCGTAGAAGACCAGCCGCAAGCCTTCACCGCGCCGCGCACAACGCCCATCGTGCGCGGCAGGGACTGGAGTGAGCTGGACTCGGACGACGTCAAGCTCAACATCGCCCTCGTCCGGATTCTTCGTCTTCGGTTGGCCAATCTGTCAGTTGCTGAGGTGGGCGCAGATTTCCTCCACCGGCGCATCGCCCCTCTCCAAGACCGGAAGAGGCCGGCCTGGGAGTACGGCGGCCCGGCAGACATTATGAGGCTGCGCCCCGGGCTCAACTTCAACTTTACCACGCTGGAGCTGCGGGGAATGGTACGGGAACTCTTCAAGTACGACCCGACTCACCCCGAGTGGTTCAGGACTCCCCGGGAAGTGGTGCCGCTCTGCAACAACGCCGCGAGGGATCGGATCCTCGCCATGATGCCCATGTGTGACTCGCACGGCGTGGACCGCACATGGCTCGCTCCGAAGCCCATCGACGTCCTCAACTTCTACGACAACCTCGCCGAGGTGGCGAAGAACAAGGAGGACCTCAAGCTGCACACGCGGGACACCACCGACCAGGAGATCGCCTATATAGCTTCTCGGGCTGAGGAGGCCGCCGCAGCCGCGGCGGCAGGAGTTTTCGGATACTCGCCGGAGGAGGCGGAGGCTGAGGACGCGTCCACCCAGGCGGAGGAGGCGGAGATCCGCAGGTTGCTGGATCTTCCTCCCGACGCGCTCGCCGGGGTCCCCTCGCTGAGGCACTCCGGGATCCACGGGATCGCGGCGGAGGCCGCGGCAATGGAGGGCACCGCCGGAGGGAGCAGAGGCGCTGCGAGGGGCGGAGGCGCCAAGGGAAAGGGGGCCGCAGCGCAGGATGCCGGGCCCAGTGAGCCGGCCGGGGAAGAGGAGGAGGAGGAGGAGGCCGAGAACTCCGGCGGATCCACGGAGTTGTACGCCGACGACCTCTCCTCGTCGGAGGGCTCCCCGCCCCCGGCAAGCCCGAGGCAGTCCCCGGCGAAGCGCCTCCGCAAGGCGGCGACGGGGGAGAGGGCGCAGGCGCCCCGGCAACAGCCACCTCGCCGGGCGGCTCCCCGGGGGAGTCAAGCCGCGCCAAGGCCGTCCGGCGCACCTGTCGCAACGGAGGCGGCCCGTGCGCGGACCACGACGGAGGCGTCTCGCAGGCCGGCAGCGAGCCGGCAGGGGTCTTCTCGGAGCGGAGCAGCGGCTCCGCCCGCCCCTCGGGCGCCGGCTACCACAGGGGCTGGGTCTTCGCAGCCCCCAGCCCCGGTGAACACCAAGCGCGCGAGGGGGTCTTCGTCTTCCGCTCCTCGCGCCGACGCGCCCACGGTGGAGTACGATTTCTCCGCCCTGAGCGAGGACGACGAGGAGGACCAGGAGTAAGGACCCAGGACCTTACACCTTCTCGATTTCTGTCTTGATTTTTTGTTGATGCTGACTCTTGTTCATCGCTCTGATTTCAGGACCCTGGCCCATCGCGCGACGAAGAAGGCCAAGGCGCCCGAGGTCGAGGTCGTGGAAGACTCAGCAGCTGCGGCAACAGGGGGTGTGCCGGAGCCGAGCCTGCCGGACCCGAGCGCTGCTCCGAGGAGCAGCCCCCAGCGCAGCCCGCAGCGCAGCCCCCAGCGTAAGTCTGGGGTTTTATTCTTTTGCTTGTCGGGGTACGCCTGAGGAATTGGTCTTGTCTTCATATCTTGACGCTTCTTGTCTTGTTTTGTGCAGAGGTGGAGCCACAGCGGGAAGAGCGCCCGGAGACCGTCCTTGAAGAGCCGCAGGCCCCGCCGTCCCCGCCAAGGCCGAACTCTCCGGCAAGGGAGAGTGCTCCGCCAAGGGCGGGTACTCCGCCAAGGCAGAGTACCCCGCCAAGGGCGAGCAGCCCGGCGAGGGTGGCCACTCCGACAAGGCCGAGCTCCCCGGCGAGGGAGCCCGCCGCTGAGGACGTCCGCCAAGGTATATCTTGCGATTTGTCTTCTTGGCTTCGTTTCTTTTTGGATATTTGCTTGAATCTTGAATTTCTTTTTCTTCTTCTTCTTTTTAGATCTTCCTCCTCCTGAGCCTATGGAGACGGAGGTTGTCTACCTTGAGGAGGAGGGTGCGCAGGGCGGCGGTGGTGATGCTCCTGTCGTCGAGGAGATGGCCGAGGCCGCCGAGCCGGCCGTACAGGAGACTGCTCCGGCTGCAGACGCAGCGGCCGGGGAGGGGGACGGTGACCGCACCGCCGACCCGGAGGCGGCGGGAGCATCGGATGCTGCACCGGCCACCGGCCCCTCCGCCAGCAAGGAGCAGGGGTATTATCTTGAGGCCCCCAACGGCGTCTTCATCCAGATGCCTTGGGGGTCTTCATCGCGAGCTCCTGCGGAGGGCGAGGCGTTTGACGGAGAAGTCCTCGCCTCCGCAGGCCTGAAGATCGTCGAGGCACCCGGTGGGAGTGAGGGGCCCGAGGAGGAGAGGTTGCTCCACCAGCTCCTGGCCCTTTACCGGGCCAGGCAGGCGAAGCTCGCCTCCCGGGAGGCTCTTGCCGCTAAGGCCGCGGCGGAAATGGAGAAACGTGCGGCGGAGCTCAGCGCCGCCAACCAGGCAGCCCTCCGTGGGGTGGCGGAGGAGCGGGAGCGTCTCGCCGGCGAGTACCAAGAGTGGGTGCTCGAGAAAGCTGAAGCTGAAGAACAGCAGCGGCTCGCCGGGGTGGAGATGTCCCGGCGAGAGGGAGAGCTCGCGCAGCGGAAGGTCGAGCTCGACTCCCACGAGGAGGACCTTGCCGCTCGCGAGGCAGCCCTTGGCGGGGAGCTGAAGGAGGCGAAAGCCGCCGCGGTTGCCGCGGAAGACGCCAAGAAGAAGCTTGACGCCAAGGTTGAGCAGTTGGAGAAGGCGCTGAAGGTGAGCGCCGAGAAGGTTGCCGCGCTCGTCTTGGAGCGCGAGAAGGACGCTCACACAAACTCCGAGCTTCAGGTGAGTCTCTCCAAGAGGGGCGATGAGTTGAAGGCCGCCAAGGACTCCATTGAGGACTTGGAACTGAAGGTCACCACTCTGAAGGATTCGCTCGACGCTGCCCGGGCTCAGGAGAACAAGTTGAAGGAGGAGCTCCGCAAGGAGCGGACCTTGGTGGACAGCGTCAACAAGGCATCCGAGCTCTTCCGCCAGACCATCGAGGTATGGACCGAAGACTTGGTTTCTTCTGCGTCCAACATTGACCAGGAGCTGCTGGCGCTGAAGGTCGAACACCTCATCTACTCGCCGGACCCGGATCTCCCGCACAGCGCCAAGCTCAGCCTCTTCTTCAGAGGGATCGCGCCGGCTCTTGCAGGTCTCCGGAACCAAATCCCCGCACAGCTGGCCGAGGAGTCGCGCCTGCTCTGCGCGGGAACTCTGGAGCGGGTGCTGACGAAGATCGTGTACCGCAACCCGGGGATCAATCTCACCAACGTTCTTCGCAGCTTGCCGGCTGATGCAGACACGGAGGCCCTGAAGGAGCAGGTCGCCCACATTATCGCCAAGGTGGCAAAGCTTGGCAGGAAGGAGGGCGACCGCGTAGACTAGGGCTCCATTATCTTTATCTTTTTGTTGCTGCACATTATGTTATGAACTCATTAGTCCATCGCGACAAGTTATTCCCTGTAAGATATTTATCTCATTTTGATCAATCAGTGCAATGTTATCTTCCTTGTCTTAATCTTTGACTTTGTATGTTTTTCACCCTACGCTCCCGGGGAGCTTGCCGGCAAGGGTCCTTGCCGCGAGCGCTGAGTGCTGGACTCTGAGCAGCCTGCTGGCCAAGGTCTCACCGGCAAGCAACCTTGCCGCAGCTAGTCGCAACGCACTTAGCTTGCTGAGCGTACTCGGAAACGAAACAAGGGCGCGACACTTGTCGCAGCTCACTTAAATCGTTGAGCGAACTCGAAAACAAGATAAGGGTGCGGCAAGCTACGGGTAGGTTCCTCCGCGCACAGGTTTTCCATACAAAGTGTGATTGTTCAAGGAAGACAACTAAAAAATTTAAAAATTTGAGCTGGTCAAATTCTAACAACTTATCTCTCATATGTTGCTTGCTTATGTTGCTTCTCTTTCTTGAACAGCACTTGGTTACTCCTCCACTTCCTTCCCCCCCGGCAAACTTGTGCGCGAGGAACGTTCCTTCTGCTTAAGAGGAAAGAAAAGGGAGAGGGAAACAAGCATATGGCCTTTCGGCGTGCTAATGCTTACCGGATGCTTGAGTGTTGCACCAAATGCCAAAGAAAACATGCAAATAGCAGAGAAAAGCATGCAAATGGCAAATAGCGCAAAACACGAAATCTTTACTGATGCACGGGGTCTGCGCCCGGCTTTGTACAAAGGGTTACATGCAACAGCGGCAAAGCTTGTACAAAAGGTGGTTGCCGGAGCGGATCACGGCAACCGCGCCTTATGGGTGAAACTTGCGAAGATGCTCTATGTTCCAGGAGTTGCTCACCGGTAATCCTTCTTCGGTCTCAAGGCGGACAGCGCCGGGCCTTGTGACTTGTCTCACCCGATAAGGGCCTTCCCACTTCGGCGTCAACTTGTTGGAATTCTTGGCGGACTGAACACGCCGAAGAACAAGGTCGCCTTCCTCGAGACTCCTGGCCTTGACTTTGCGGCTATGGTAGCGGCGCAAAGCTTGCTGGTATCGAGCAGCTCGTACAGCAGCCTGGAGACGTCCCTCCTCAAGGAGCAATGCGTCATCTTGCCGCAGTTGCTCTTGCTCGAGCTCATCATAAGCGAGCACTCGAGGAGATCCGTATACGAGTTCCGTGGGGAGAACTGCCTCTGCTCCATAGACTAGAGCAAAGGGTGTCTGTCCGGTGGCTCGACTTGGTGTCGTTCTGATTGACCAAAGAGCCGCCGGTAGCTCCTCTATCCAATTTCTTCCGCACTTGCGCAGCCTGTCAAAGGTCCTTGTCTTGAGTCCGCGCAGCACTTCAGCATTTGCCCTCTCCGCTTGACCGTTGCTCCTCGGGTGAGCAACAGAAGCGAAACAGACCTTGGCTCCAAGGTCTTGGACGTACTGCATGAAGGTGCGACTAGTGAATTGCGTACTGTTGTCGGTGATGATCCGGTTAGGGATCCCGAAACGGCAAACAATCGACCTGAAGAACCTGACCGCTGACTGTGCTGTCACCTTCCTCACTGGCTCCACTTCTGGCCACTTTGTGAACTTGTCGATTGCAACGTACAAGTACTCAAAGCCCCCGACAGCACGAGGGAAAGGGCCGAGGATATCGAGCCCCCAGACCGAGAAGGGCCATGACAAAGGGATTGTTTGGAGAGCTTGAGCTGGCTGATGGATTTGCTTTGCATGGAACTGGCACGCTTCACACTTGGTTACTAGTGCAGTTGCATCTTGGAGGGCTTCTTGCCAAAAGAACCCTTGCCGGAAAGCTTTCCCGGCAAGCGCCCTTGCGCCAATGTGATGGCCGCATATGCCTCCGTGTATCTCTGCCAACAGCTTCTGTCCATCTTCCCGGGAGATGCACTTCAACCTGACACCATTGAGTCCTCTTCTGTACAGCTCGTTATCCACGAACTGATACATACTTGACTGCCTGGTTATCTTCTCTATTTCCTGAGGGTCGTCGGGAAGTTCTCCGGTTTGCAGAAAACGGACGATCTGCTGCGCCCATGCCGGAGCCTGAGGCTCAACGGCAAGGACTAAAGGCTCGAGGGCCGCTGCGGGAACCTCAGCTTCTACGGCAAGGACCTCTGGTTCTGCCGGAGCTGATGGTCCCCCGGCAAGCTCGCCGGGGCGAGGCTTGTCGGGAACACTTGCTTCAACTGTACAAGTCCGAGGACTTGCAGGAGCAAACTGTTCCTCAGCGTTCTGGTCGTTGATCTTGGGGACCTTGGCGGCGGGCTCTGGAAGATCCGCCGGCAAGTAGTCGCCGGAGACCAACTTTCTCTTCTTGGACTGCCCAATTGATGGTGTAACGGATGGCTGAGTCAGCTTGAGCAAGAAGGTTCCTGGTTCCACAGGTAACTTCATCGCGGCGCACTTTGAAAGGCCATCTGCTATTTCATTCTGAGCTCTCGGGACGTGCTCCATTTGCAGACCTTCAAAGTGTTCCTCAAGCTTCCTCACTTCATCTACATAAGTTTCCATCAAAGGGCTCTGGTAGCTCTTGTTGACTTGCCGGACCACCAACTGAGAATCTCCCCGCACAATCAGCTTCCTGATCCCAAGTTCGGCCGCAATCCTGAGGCCGGCAAGCAAGCCTTCATACTCAGCAGTGTTGTTTGTCGCTTGCTCCCTGGGAAAGTGCATCTGGATAACGTATTTGAGGTGCTCTCCGGTGGGCGCGATGAGTACCACGCCGGCACCGGCGCCTTGCAGCGAGAAGGCACCATCAAAATACATCACCCATCCACTTGTCGCTTCTTGTACGGGTGCACTTGTTTCTTGAACTTCCTCATCTGGCGTCGGGGTCCATTCAGCTATGAATTCTGCCAAAGCTCGGCTCTGTATGGTTGAAGTACTTTCAAATTTGAGTCCAAAGCTTGACAGTTCCAGTGCCCACTCAACGATCCTGCCTGTTGCTTCTGGGTTGTGCAATATCCTCTTCAGCGGAAAGCGAGTGACCACTGTTATCTCATGGGCTTGGAAGTAATGGCGCAGCTTTCTCGAGGCCATGAGGAGGCCGAAAAGCAATTTTTGCACACCAGAGTACCTTGATCTAGCCCCCTGGAGAAGGGAGCTTACAAAGTACACTGGGCGCTGCACCATCTTCTTCCGCACCCCATCTTGTTCCTGCGCAGAGCTGTCCTTGTCGGGGCCAGAGCTTGTCGGAGCAGCCCCCTGCTTGTCGCTGGATTCGCTTGCCGGTGGCGCTGACTCCTCGTCGGACTCCCTCTCCGCTACTAACGCAGCACTAACCACCTGGTTAGTTGCCGCTAGGTATAGCAACAACTTCTCCTGTGGTCTAGGTGCGACAAGTATTGGAGTGGAGGACAAGTACCGTTTCAAATCCTGCAGCGCAGCCTCCGCTTCCGGAGTCCATTTCATGGGACCTGCCTTCTTCAAGATTTTGAAGAAAGGTAGGGCGCGTTCTGCAGACTTTGAAATGAACCTACTGAGGGCAGCCACACATCCTGCAAGCCTTCTGACATCCTTGACGCGCTTCGGGGCTTCGATCTGCTCGATGGCTTTAATCTTGTCGGGGTTAGCTTCAATCCCCCTCTGTGACACAAAGAACCCGAGAAGCTTGCCGGAGGGGACTCCAAAGACGCACTTCTCGGGATTCAACTTAAGTTGTATCTTGCGCAGGTTCTGAAATGTCTCTTCCAAATCTTGAATCAGGGTATCCTTGCTCTTGCTCTTCACCACGATGTCATCCATGTAAGCTTCTACATTTCTGTGGATCTGTGGCTCAAAAGCAGTGTACACTACCCTTGCAAAGGTTGAGCCTGCATTCTTCAATCCAAATGGCATGCGAATAAAGCAATAAGTGCCACATGGAGTGATAAATGCAGTCTTCTCTTCATCCTCCTTGGCCATGAAAATCTGATGATAGCCTGAGTATGCATCAAGAAAACAGAGTAGCTCACATCCGGCAGTGGAGTCAACGATCTGGTCAATGCGCGGCAAAGGGAAAGGATCCTTGGGACATGCTTTATTCACGTCGGTGAAGTCTATACACAGTCTCCATTTCCCATTGGCCTTGCGCACGACGACTGGGTTTGCCAACCACGTCGGATGGATCACACCTCTGACTAGACCTGCTGCCTCTAGCTTCTTGATCTCTTCGTTGATGAACTCTTGGCGCTCCACGGCTTGCTTCCTTACTTTTTGCTTGATGGGCCGCGCATGAGGACAGACAGCAAGCTTGTGCTCAATTACCTTCCTGGGAACACCGGGGATGTCAGATGGTTGCCAAGCAAACACATCGACATTCGCCCGCAGGAAGGCAACGAGCGCGCTTTCCTATTTGCTGTCAAGGGTGGCACTGATGGTGAAGGTACCACCAGTGCCGTCCTCCTTGGCGGACACCTTCTTGGTTGCCGGAGGAGCGGCCATTCCTTTCTTACTCTTGCCGGTGGAGCTCGATGGAACGTCCTCGGCGGCAGCGCAGCACTCCGGAGAGGTGCGGTTGCCGGAGTGGGTCCCAGAGCACTTGCCGGACTTGGTCTTCGTCTTCTTCCCCCCGGGAGCTTCAGCGGCAAGAGTATCCTTCTCGGCTGCAGCTGCTGCTTCCCGGTAGATCTTGTCGGCGCAGACAAGCGCATCCTTCTTGTCGCCGTGGACAGTGATGACGCTTATCGGCCCCGGCATCTTCAGTACGTTGTAAGCATAATGGGAAGCTGCCATGAACTTGGCGAGGGCAGGACGGCCGAGTATTCCATTGTAGGGCAATGGAATATCGGCGACGTCGAAAGTGATGCGCTCAGTCCTAAAATTGAGCTCCCCGCCAAAGGTCACCGGCAGAGTGATTTTTCCCTTGGGCTTGCTCCTTCCCGGGTTGATTCCTTGGAATGAACCGGTCTCTTCGAGCTCGCCATCTTGAATCTGGAGTTTCTTGATCACAACAGAGGAGATCAAGTTCAGCCCGGCCCCGCCGTCGACCAACATTTTGGTGACCTTGAGGTTGCGGATGGTGGGAGAAACCAGCATCGGCAAGCACCCGACCGCCGTGGTGCGGTCGGGGTGATCCTCAAGGTCAAAAACGATGGGCGTGCTGGACCATTTGAGGAGCCTGCGCGACTCCACGGGCGGCTCCACTGCATTTACCTCACGCACCCACTGTTTGAGTTGGCGGTGGGAGGTGTGCAGGGAGGCGCCACCGTCGACGCACAGGACCTCCGTGGCCTTCTGAAACTCCTGCTCGCTGTTCTCCTCGTCCTCCATGTCCTCGTCGTCATCTTCTTCGTCGTTGTCGCGGCCCCGGGGAGGTCGATCTCCTTGCCGCTGCTTAGCCTTGCCGCGGCGCCCTCCCCGGCCGTTGAACGGCCGCTTCTTGCTGGGCTCTTCCCCGCCACCTTGGGCCTTCTCCTTGTCGCGCCTCTCGTACTCAGCTTTCTGCTGCTCGACGAGGTACTCGACGCGCTTGCAGTTGGAGAGATCGTGACCCTTGGTGCGGTGGATCTTACAGTATTGCTTGTCGGAGCTACCCGGCTTGTCGGCCGCCGCCGCGGGGGCAGGCTCCTTGCCGGAGCCGCCAGCCTGTGCTTGCTTGGCGGGGGCCTCCTTGCCGGACTTCTCGACGGCAAGCACTTCCTTCTTGCCCTTCTTTCTGTTGTTCCGCCGCCGGCTCTTCTTTGCCGGGGCGGCGTCGTCGCTGTCACTCCCTCCCGCGCCAGTATCCTCCCCGGGGAGTCTCCTCCCCTCTTCTGCGCGTGCGCACTTGTCAGCAAGAGCATAGAGCTCGCTGACATCCCGAATCTTCGTCATCGCCATCTCCTCACGCATGCGGCGGTTACGCACGTTCTGATGGAACGCGCTGATAACCGCGGCAGGGTGAACGTCAGGGATGTTGTGCTGCACCCGGCTGAAGCGTTGGATATACTTGCGCAGGGTTTCGCCCTCCTTCTGGGCCAAGATATGGAGATCGCTCTCCTGGCCATGGGGTTTGTGGCCGCCGGTGAAGGCGCCAACAAACTGGTGGCAGAGGTCGGCCCAAGAAGAGATGGAACCTTCCGGCAAGTGCATGAGCCACGAACGGACGTTCGGCTTTAGCACGAGCGGGAAGTAATTAGCCAAGATCTTCTCGTCGCGCCCCCCGGCAGCTTGCACCGCGATAGTGTAGACGCTGAGAAATTCCGAGGGGTGCGTCTTGCCGTCGTACTTCTCCGGTACGTCGGGCTTGAAATTCTTCATGCTGGGCCACTGGACGCGCCGCAGCTCGCGGGTGAACGCAGGGCAGCCTGCCGCATACGGCAAGTCGCCTGGTTCACCGGGCGCGCGCGCGTCGACAGCGTCCTCAGCTCTTCGGTCTGATTGTCGCCGAGCTTCTCGGCGGCGCTCGATTCTGGTTCGAGCGTCTTCTTGTTGCCGGTCGTCGAGGACCTGGCGTTGGTCCCGACGAGCCCGCGGATCCGACGAGGCTGTGGAGCCGTCGTCAGCGTTGTTCCGGCGGGGCGGCGTCTTCTGCTTCTGCGGCGGGGAATGCACGCTTGTCGCACCCCCGGCCGTCTTGTCGCCGTCAGCCTTCGTCTTCTCAGCTTGCCGCGGCCGTGAGGTCGCCGGCTGCTGTGGAGAATCGTTGTTGGCGAAGTCTATCAGGCTCCGTATGGTGGCCCTCCATTCTTCAGCCTTGTCGGCCGCTGGAGGAAAGTCGAGGAGCAGTTGCGCCCTTGCGAGCGCTTCTGCTGGAGTGGAGGGGAACGCGGGCGAGCGGTGCGAGGAGCGGGATACGCTCGGACTTCTAACGACGTTAGAAGGAGCGGGGTCCCGCGCCGGCGCCTTCGCTTTGCTTGTGCCCGGACGGGGGTCCGGAGCGTCCCGCGAGCCTCTGGGTTGGCCTTGGTCCAACAAGCGGATACCACCTCCTGTGGTATGGCGCTGTTGGGTCGTCGCGTGCTAAGATGGACGCGGCGCGTCCACGGAGACCGAGGTTCGGTCGTCCGTCCTATTCTTGGATCTGGTGGCGCCGTGAGTGTCCTCGCCGGCAACCACCCTTCCGACGGCGTCTCCCCCGCCCACCGTTGGCTCTGGTGGCGGCGGGTGAGACGCAGACGGGCCTCCGACCTCCGAAGCCTTCTTCTTCGGGGCCATGGAGCTGTCGCTGGTGAAGTTGACGAATTCGGAGAGGTTGATGAAGAATGCGCCCGCGCGAACGCCGGATCAGGTTCGCACAACCTCGACGCCCCCTACCTGGCGCGCCAAAGATGTCGGGGGAAACTGTCCGCCACGAACACCTATGGGACCGGAGCCCCTTTGTCTATGCGGTACGAGGGCGGAGGGAGCACGAAGAGCAGATCGTAGCGAGCACGCGGGCAGTTTTACCCAGGTTCGGGCCGCGATGAACGCGTAAAACCCTACTCCTGCTTGGTTGTGTATTGAGTTGGAGAGCTCGGGAGCTTGAAGAAGCAGCTACACCGAGCGTATGAATGATCTAGGTTCCGAACCCCCTCCACGTTGTGCATGGGCCTCCTTTTATAGTGTAAAGGGGTCACCGACAGGTGTCAACGTAGGAGAAAGGGGTAAAAAAGTAAAAGAGGTGGTAGTTGTAACAGTGCGGGAACAGTGGAGCTACAGTACAGAACAGTGGTCTATACCTACTTTAACAGTGGGGGACAAGGGCATTTAATGCCCGTCGCCGTCGACCCCAAAAGCTCCCGCCATTGCGTCTCCGTCTGCCACGGCGATGGAACCACCACCGTGGAGTGCCACCGTGTCCCCCAGGCTGCACAGCCATCCGCCACGCGTCCCTGGATAGGCCCCAGGGCGACGCGTGGGCCGATGAGCTGGAGCACGGGGACACAGCGTAGCCTTCCCGGCAAGCACCTTGCCGGGGCCTTGATCTTGCCGGGCCCGGGAGCTTGCCGCTCCCCGGGCCCTTGCCGGGTCTTCTATGATAGAATCTTCTAGTCCTCCTGGCAAGCTCCTCTTGCCAGGGCCTTGCGCTAGTGAGGTAATCTTGAGCCTGGTACGGCCTTCCCGGCAAGCTCCTCTTGCCGGGGTCTTGATCTTCTGTCTTGTATACTTTGTTTTTGAATGGTTTGATAGGGAGCAGGAAGGTCTCCGGCAAGCACGCGGTAACCCTTGCCGCGGGAAGCTGCTGCTGCCCGTGCACAAGTTGGGGTACTGAGGCACCCCTACCTTAGTACACCGACAGTCATCATAAGCCTCATTATATCCTTCCTCAAAACAGCCACCATACCTACCTATTAAGGCATTTCCATAGCCTTTCCGAGATACATTGCCATGCAACATCCATCTTCTCATGACTTGATCTTCATGTCATACATGCTTTTTGCTTGATCGATGAGCCGCATGCTAGTTGGGCCTTGCCCTAATCATTGCTACATGACGCGCTAGTATCATTGCATATCCTGCTACACTGGCAGAGGCATACATTTGCATACATCATGATAGTTTCATTTTCTTTATGTTGAGTACTTTTGTAAAGTGTGAAAGATCTTCTATACTTCTTGTAATACATAGAGTGTTGCCCCTAAAGTGAGGAAAAGATCCCAAAGAGGACAAAATCAAAAGATCCCAAAGAGGACAAAATCAAAAGATCCCAAAGAGGACAAATGAGAGTTAAATAGAAAGAGCCATGGAGGCCACAAAAAAATAAAAAAAATAGAAAAAAAGAAAAATAAATAAAAAGAGAGAAGGGGGCACACTACTATTTCTTTTGAGAGATCCACACTCGTACTCCATCTTATACCTTGTACTCCATAGAGATTATCATTCATGCATATAGCTATGTGGGGACCTTTACACTATAGAACTTGGCTTGTATATTCCAATGATGAGCCTCCTCAAAAGAGCTCTAGGTCTTCTTGAGCAAGCAAGTTGGATGCACCCCCACTAGTTCCATTGGAGAGCTTACCTTAGCTCATATGTGCATCCGTTGCATGGCAATCCCTACTCCTCACATCATATCTATCATTTGGCTTTCTCTCGCCGATGATTGTCCTCATTGATGTGAGCCTTTCACACCTTTTTGTCTTCCCCCTCCATCATTTTTCTCTCTTTGCCATCCTAAGTGTCGACTTTCTTGCTTACGCTCATCCATTGCATGAGTGTTCAAAATATCGAAAGGGAGTGGATCATTTTGACTTGTACCTGTCTGCCGGTCTGGGGATGAGTCAAGATAAGATTCCAAAGAAGACCAAGTGTGAAACTTTAGTAGATTAAGTTCTCAACAATACAAAAACTATGTTTTACTCTCTCGTATATCCCTATCCCCTTTCTTGCACGCAAACACCATTTGGAGACATTCGAGTCACGGACAATGAGAGCTCTTGCACCTTTATGTTCTTATGTTACTTGTTACAATGCTAATATAGACTCTTGCTTGTTATGACTTGAATTGAATTACATGCCTTGATTGCTTTACTTAAAAAGTTCTTACATGGTTGATAGCATGTCACCACAGAAATTATGCTTGTTATCATTTACCTACTCGAGGACGAGCAGGAATTAAGCTTAGGGATGTTGATACGTCCAAAACGTATCTATAATTTCTGCTTGCTCCATGCTTCTTTTGTGTGATATTGCTATGATATTTATGCACTTCCATACACTTTTGATCATATTTGGACTAACCTATTAACTCAGTGCACCACAGTGCCAGTTCCTGTTTTCTGCTGTTTTTCTATTTCAGATTTCCCCCATATTAAAAGTGCTCCAAAAATTCCGGGAAAAATACAGAAAAAAACAGCGTACAGGAAGCTTCGAGAAAAACCAAAGTGGGGCCAGAGGGGAGCCAGGGGCAGCCCAGGCGGCCCCACCCCTGGCCGCCCTAGGGGGCGCCTGGGCCCCCCTCTCCGCTTGTGGTGACCCCCTTTGGCATATATACTCCTCGTGTCCCGAAACCCTCGAGGACGGAACCCTTTTCTCCCGAAGCTATTCCGATCTCCTCCGCCATCGCCACCAAGTTTTGGGGGACCAGAATTCCTGTGCCGGCATCCTGCCGGGACGGGGAAGTGCCCCCGAATTCATCTCCATCGACGTTGCTTCCTCCCTCCATGATGCGGGAGTAGTTCCTCCTCGGGGCTGAGGTTTCTACCAATAGCTATGTGGTCAATTCTCTCTCCCATGATGTGATCTTCGTTGTGATCATAGGCTATGTTAATCTAGGGTGATCCCATGATATTTCCCCTTCCTCTATGTATTGGATTGATGTACTCACTTGTCTTTATCTAGTATAATCCCCGAGACCAAGGTGACAGCGGTCTATTGGACATGGATTAGAAGAATATTTTCATGGGTGATTTCCTCTTTTGTGTGTTGATTGAAGATTGAGAGTCTCTTGGTGCTTGTCTTTGACTATCCTTGAGATATGTTGCGGTGATTGTGGTACTCTCTTTGGATGGCTGCGGTGACATTGGGAAATCCATAGATTGAGAACTACGAACTTAGAGGTGTGCTTTTGTAGCCCTACATAATTCTCGTCCTCTCTTGACCACAAAAATGACCTCCGAGTGCGTCTCCATTATGGGAAATATCATGTGATTCGACTATGATAATGTTGTTGGGAGTTGCCACTAGTGAAAGTATGAAGCCTAGGCCTTGTTTCCACCATTGCAATACCATTTGTGCTCACGTTTACCACTTGTTTGCTTGCTGCACTTTTTATTACAGATTTATATTACTTTGCTTTGCCACTCCTATCATCCATATTTTACCATCTCTTCGCCGAACTAGTGCACCTATACAACTCCTAGTTGTATTAGGTGTGTTGGGGACACAAGAGACTTCTTGTATCTTAGTTGCAGGGTTGCTTGAGAGAGACCATCTTCAACCTCTACTTCCCTGAGTTCGATAAACCTTAGGTCATCCACTTGAGGGAAATTGCTGCTGTCCTACAAACCTCTGCGCTTGGAGGCCCAACATAGTCTACAAGAATAGAAGCGTGTGTAGACATCAGTGATCATCAACTAGATCGGCCGGGATACCGTATGCCAACATACGCAAAGCGGCTGTCACCTTCAGAAAGGTGCTATGCCCGAGCTCTCCAGCAGCATTCCTCCTTTGCTGGAAAAACCGGTCATGGCTCGCTAGTTTCTCTGCAATGCGCTTGAACAAGTCTGTGCTCATCCTAAACCGGCGACAAAAATACGACTCCGGGTATGTGGGATTCTACACGAAATAGTTCTTCATCAATCTGTTATGGGCATCAATCCTATCTCTCCAAATTTTATCCCGACCCATAACCGAACCACCGTGCTTCGGTTTTTTATTGATATGCATAGCTATGATCATTGCAAGATCCTCCTCCTCTTCCATATCAAATTCATCTTCGGAAGAATCATACGACGAACTCATCTACAATGTTCAATACTATACTATCAAAACTACAATTCAAAATATGCACCAAATTCATAAGTTTGGAGCAATACATACCTTGTAGGCGTTTTTTCGAACACCTTGCGGGCGCGGCGCGGCAGCGAGCCCTCGAGCGCTGTTCCTCGGACGTCAGAGGCGCGCGAGGTCTGGTCGGACTAGGAGGGGGTGGGGCGGAAGCGCAGCGGCGCAGGGAGGCCGGCGAAGCGCCTGAACGGTCGCCGGCGGGCGCGGGCGGCGGCCGCAGCGGAGACAGACCGGGGAAGCGCTTGAGTGGTCGCCGGCGGGCGCGGGCGGTGACGGCGGTGCGGGGATAGGCCGGGGAAGCGCTAAACGGTCGCCGGGGGCGCGAGCGGCGGCGGCGGCGCGGCCGGATGGGGGAGGCAGCGCGGTCGCGAGAGTGGAGGAGGGAGCGAGCGAGCGTGGGAGAGAGCAGCGAGCGAGCGCGGGAGAGTCGCGCGCGCGCGAGCCGGCGCAGCAAATAACGGGCGCGGGATTGCGTTTCGGCCAGCGCGCTGAATTGGAAATGGCGCGCGCGCCGTTTTTGCGCGCCCGCTGGAGCTGCCCGCCGCGTTGCGCGCGCGCTAAAACTGCCTTTTTTAGGGCGCGGCGCTTGTATAGCGCGGCTGTTGGATATGCTCTTAGCCATGTGCTGACTACTAGGTGTAGTGCCTAGGAGCTAGTTGGGCTCCAAAGTGCAAGAGTTTGTTGCTTGTAGCTAGATTTTTTCCTTGATGAGTAACCAAAGTATCAAACCGTGGAGGTACAAGGTTCTAACACCAATGATAATCTCTTCTACACAAATAGACCTCACTTATGTCCTGATACATCTCATCTATATCTATAATTGTTGATATGGTCATGCTACTTTTATATCAATATTCATAGTTTTCGCATCAATTTATGTGACTAACCTATTAATCTACTTGATTTTTTTTCATGTTCTTGGACTTCTTAGAAAACCAATGCCTCATGAATAGGGAAAATAGAAAAAAATCAAAAGTTTTACATCGTGATGGAGCAAGATGGCCAGTTGGGCCAAGCACGTCGAGGGGCTGCCCTTCGGCCCCATCGACCAAGTGGCATGACCCAATATCATGTAGCATGGTCGGGCCGAGTGAGGGCCCTAGGGAACCTTTCCACAACCTACCAGCACCCCTATATTTATATACTCCCAAACACCGATATTTATATACAGAGGAATTTTTTGGTCACAACCACCTCCAACTCCGCGAGGATCCATTCTGAAGGTCTTTTCTGTTATAGAGGGGGAAATTATCACTGAAGTTATCTTCATCGACCTTCCCGCATCAATGTCCATTAGTCCTCCTCGGGCTCTGGGTACTTAATAGTAGGTAGACTGCACCCTCACTCCCTTGGTTTGTCAATACAATGATCATATGGCCTACCAAATATGATTGTGATCCATATGATGGAATTAAAAGTGTGATTGTAGCAGTTGATGAATTGTCGCTTTATGTACAGATTTATATATGATTTACCTGGATCCATATGTGTGGTGTTTACTACATGATTTGTAGACATATCTAATCTTTGATCAATTAGTCTTTGCACTAGCCATGTTTAGAAGAATGATCTCCAAGAGGGAGGTATGTATGTTACTTGTGTTTAACCATACAAATAATCTACATTACTAGTGGAAGAAAGATAAAAAGCTTGTATTGTGTTATTCTCACTACGGGTAAAGACATAGTTTCCTATTTGTATCGAAGCCGAACTGGAGGTAATTAAAGAGAATATATTATCATCAGTATGTCACTTTACTAATGCAATGATCTATTTTAACTATAAATGTAGTTTAGATATTTGTTTATGGATACAAACGTAATTCCTATATGCAATCGTTATCAGAGCTAAATCTGATGGATCCCTCATTCAGGTATCATAAGCTAGTCTCCTTGGAGAGATGGTAACAAGGATACAAGATCTACCCATGTTCAGGCACTCTAGAGGGTATAATACCCTGCTTCCTGCTTGTGTTGTATTGCATTGGAGTGTATAGAGTGTAAAAATTATAGAGAGATTGTAAGTTGTCTAACTACGAGCCTAGTCACTCGGTTTATATAGAATACTCGAGGGTCATGGGGTACATGGATCCTAGCCGGTGATATGTCTCGAAAGTATCTACAATTTATGAAGTATTCATACCATATTTACATGTGCATTGGTTGAGGTACATGGTGCTGGTGCGCCCACTGTCCCATGCTTTAATAGCAACCTTTAGTTGTTGTTAATCTAATGATGCTAGTAAAGTGAAGCAATCCCACTGTTAAAGTAAGGACATGTTTAACCAATGTTATTTTTAATGTAATGCTTCTAGTAATATGAAGCAATGACTATATTTCCCATTAAGCTAAGTTGCTTCTTTTCGTTAGAAATGCAACTCCTCGCCCGCCTACTATCCCATGCCCTTATACCAACTCTTTAGCTACTTTTAATCTAATGTATAGCTGGTATAATCAAGAAATGGCACCATTAAAGTAATATCAATTGTCATTGTTAATATTAATGCCCCTAGTAATATGAAGCAATGATGCTCCTTTAGAAATTGCTATTGTTCTTCTATGATTGCCATTAAGATAAGGAAGATGCTTGTTTTTATTTGATCTATGTTTCATCACTTGTTATTCACCCTCCTTTCTACCTTTTTTGTGCAAACAATGATATACATTTCACCTAATTGCTATTTCAACCTTTTGGTGAACTGCATAAAATACTTATTTGGAAAGAGTGTCTTGTGCAGTTATATTAAAGTGCCGCACGGGCAACGTGTCTCAATTTTAATGGAACCGCACAAAGGGTGACTGGAGTTCCTAACCTCTTCAGGGAACTCTGTGGGTAATCTCCTCAAACAGTTAATTAGCCTTTGCAGGATTAGCTGTCTGATGACCCACAAGTGTAGGGGATCTATCGTAGTCCTTTCGATAAGTAAGAGTGTCGAACCCAACGAGGAGCAGAAGGAAATGATAGGCATTTTTCAGTAAGGTATTTTCTGCAAGCACTGAAATTATAGGTAACAGATAGTTTTGTGATAGGATAATTGGTAGCAAGTAACAAAAGCTAAAAGTAAATAAGGTGCAGCAAGGTGGCACAATCCTTTTTGTAGCAAAGGACAAGCCTGGACAAACTCTTATGCAAGGTAAAGCGCTCCCGAGGACATATTGGAATTATCGTCAAGCTAGTTTTCATCACGATCGTCTGATTCGCGCTCGGTACTTTGATAATTTGGTATGTGGGTGGACCGGTGCTTGGGTGCTGCCCTTACTTGGACAAGCCTCCCACTTATGATTAACCTCTAATGCAAGCATCTGCAACTACAAAAGAAGTATTAAGGTAAACCTAACCATAGCCTGAAACATATGGATCCAAATCAGCCCCTTACGAAGCAACGCATAAACTAGGGTTTAAGCTTCTTTCACTCTAGCAACCCATCATCTACTTATTACTTCCCAATGCCTTCCTCTAGGCCCAAATAATGGAGAAGTGTCATGTAGTCGACGTTCACATGACACCACTAGAGGAGAGACAACATACATCTCATCAAAATATCGAATGAAGACCAAATTCACATGACTACTGATAGCAAGACTTCTCCCATGTCCTCGGGAACAAAAGTAACTACTCACAAGACATAATATTGTTCATGATCAGAGGGGTATTAATATGCATAATGGATTTGAACATATGATATTCCACCAAATAAACCAACTAGCATCAACTACAAGGAGTAATCAACACTACTAGCAACCCACAGGTACCAATCTGAGGTTTGGGTACAAAGATTGGATACAAGAGATGAAGTAGGGTTTTAGAGGAGATGGTGCTGGTGAAGATGTTGTTGAAGATATCCCTCCCCAAGATGGGAGAGTTGTTGGTGATGACGGCGGTGACGATTTCCCCCTCCCGGAGGGAAGTATCCCCGGCAGAAGAGCTCTATCGGAGCCCTAGATTGGTTTTTGCCTCGGTTCCGCCTCGAGACGGCGGCGTCTGGTCCCGAAAGCTTCCTCTTGATTTTTTTCCAGGGCAAAACGCTTCATATAGGAGAAGATGGGCACCGGGGGCCCACCGGCTGGCCCTCGAGGCAGGGGGGCGCGCCCTGGGAAGGGGGTGCGCCCCCCACCCTCGAGGCCAGCCAGTGGCCCCCCTCGTGGATTTCTTTCGCCAGATATTTTTTTTATTTTCCGAAAAAATGTTCTGTGGAGTTTCGGGGCTTTTGGAATTGTGCAGAATAGGTTTCTAGAGTTTGCTCCTTTTCCAGCCCAGAATTCCAGCTGCTGGCATTCCCCCTTCTTCATGTAAACCTTGCAAAATAAGAGGGAAAAGGCATAAGTATTGTGACAAAACATGTATGAACAGCCCATAATGCAATAAATATCAACTTGTAAGCATGATGCAAAATGGACATATCAACTCCCCCAAGCTTAGAACTCGCTTGTCCTCAAGCGAAAGCCGATATCGAAAAATATGTCCACGTGTTTAGAGACAGAGGTGTCGATAAAAACAGAATACAGACATGCGGGCATCATGATCCTTCTCATAACAGCAACTTATATAAATATAGTCATATGATCATTATGCTAAAGTAACAATTCATCCACAATATCAAGTATGGATCATAAACTTCATTGGAAACTAACAAACTTTGGTCTCGGTCATTGAAGCAATTGCAATTTTATCGTAATATCGGAAAGAGTCAATATAAGAGCTTTTCAGCAAGCCTACATACTCAACTATCATATAGTCTTTCACAATTGCTCACACTCACGCAATACTTATGTTTATGGAGTTTTAATCAGACACAGAGAAAGATAGGGGCTTATGGTGTTGCCACCCAACCTTTTACCTCAAGGGTAATGTCAACAGTAATAGATCATGAAAACTTACATCCGAGTGGGTATATATATCAGGATCTTTCCAACACAATGTGCTTGCCAAAGGATAAAATGAAAAAGGAAAGGTGGATTTCACCTTGACACTTATAAGACAAGAATAAAAGATAGGCCCTTCGCAGAGGGAAGCAGAGGTTGTCATGTGTTTTTATGGTTGGATGCACAAAGTCTTAGAACAGAAGAACTTCGCTTTATATTGCCATTTGTGATAAGGACCTTTATTATGCAGTCCGTCGCTTTTATTACTTACATATCACAAGCTCGTATAAAGCTAATTTCTCCCACACTAATAAACCATACATATTTTAGCGGATTTACAACATGACAACTTACTTGGAAGGATCTTTCTCAATCCATAGGTAGGTATGGTGGACTCTCATGTCAAGACTGGGTTTAAGGATATATGGAAGCACAAGTAGTATCTCTACTTAGTGCGAGGAGTTTTGGCTAGCATGAGGGAGAAAGGAAAGCTCAACATGTTGGAAGATCCATGACAATATGCTTTATTTCGGATATAAGAAGACATAACCCATTATGTTGTCTTCCTTGTCCAACATCAACTCTTTAGCATGTCATACTTTAATGAGTGCTCACAATCATAAAAGATGTCCCAGATAGTATATTTGTATGTGAAGCCTCTCTTCTTTTATTACTTCCTATTAATTGCAACGATGACCAAAACTATGTTTGTCACCTCCCAACAACTTTTATTTATCATACTCTTGTATGTGAAGTCATTACTCCCCATAAGATCGATATGATCTCTTTGGTTCTCTTTTTGTTTTCTTTCTTTTTATCATGACCCAAGTGAGGAAATCAAGCCCTTGACTCAACACTAATCTTTATTATATAGCTCACGGACTCGATTACAAAGGATAAAGCTCACAACTAGATCATGCTAATTAACTTTATTCTAATAGATCAAGCTACTACCAAAAGGATCGAACTAAGTAAAACGGTAAAGATAGGAGTGATGGTGATACGATACCGGGGTCACTCCCCCAAGCTTGGCAGTTGCCAAGGGGAGTGCCCATACCCATATGATTATGTCTCCTTCTTCGGGGTTGGCGATGATGGAGTTGCAAGTAGTGACGGGGGATCCTCATTGTCGGCGTACAAAAAGAGGGGTACACTTTTTGTACCCCTATGAATGTGCACGGGCAGTCTGAGCCACGGGCACCACCACACCAAGCACAGCAGGGGAGGTGAGCCAAGGTAAGACCGAAGCTCGATGGAACTGGAGCAACGCCAAGAACAAGACCACAAAGAGCAAAGGGACGAAGCGGCTTCCCCCGGCAAGATCCTTGCCGGGAGCCAGTTTCAGCAGCCCTGGTAAGATCCTTGTCGGGGCCGGCCCTGGCAGCCCCGGCAAGACCCTTGCCGCGGCAGCTCGCCCCACGCCTACGGAGCGGATCACCCATGAGTCCACTGCCCCGATGGGGCAAGGATTCGGGAGATATCCCCGTGGTGGCATGCAGATCTTTGTGAAGACATTCAAGGACAGATACACACACTGAGAGGATGACGACCCTTGGCGGGATCCCAGCCAAGGAGGACCACAAGGCCTCCGGCAAGCACCTTGCCGGGGATGACAGCAGGCGCCGCGGCAAGACCCTTGCCGGGGCCCTCGGCAAGGCCCTTGCCGAGGACATCCGCGGGGCCACTATCAGGCCCGCGCCAACTACGCTTCCACCGCCCCATGCAGCTACCGACCCAACCAGCTGGGCCGGCTCCTGTGTGGCAACATGCAGATCTTTGTGGAGACCCGCCGTTGCGCCACCTCAGCTGCCTGCCTGCCTACATGGCACCTCAGGTACCGATGGCCAGGGCGCGTGTCAACACAAGGAGGAGCGGTGACGGACAAGACGGACGTCTCCCCTCGTCCCCGATAAAGCGAGGACACCTAAGCTAAGCGCATTAAATGCGCCTTGTCCTGTAATGCGAGGGATAACCTCGCATCACCGTACCCTTTCCACCTCCTGTGTGCCACTGTGGCAACCCCTTTTTCCTATAAAAGGAGGCCCGAGGCGACCAGGAGAAGGATTCGGCTTTTTAGAACTCCTCGCGACTCTTTTGGAGCTCCTCACTAGCTGAAGAACACAAACTTATAATCCACCAAAGCAGGAGTAGGGTTTTACGCATCTTTGAGGCCCGAACCTGGGTAAAGGAACCGTGTGCTAACTGTTGGATCCGCTCTTCTCTCAACCCCGCGCCCCGCAACCGTAGTGGGGTTTCTTGTGATCCCATAGGTGTCGATCAAATACACCAACACTCATATATCGAGTGGAGGAGATCTTCCAGCTTGCGGATAATAACTTTGAGAGCAGCTATGTAATCCTTCAACAAAAGATTTTCACTTGTGAGATGCTTGTTGCGATTCTGGGCTAACTCAATCATCCTGGAAGCTTCTAGCTTAGTTGAGGTAAAGAGATTAGGAAGGGATTTAGAGGTGTCTTCTTCTCGCGCTGCAGGAGCCGGATCCTCCACCTCCATCTTGATCTTCTTCTCCTTGTGGATCTCCTCATGTCCTTCTCTCTTCAGATCTATCTTCATTAGCCAAGCATTGTTGCCTTCGTTGTTGGAGGAGGGAGACGACATGATGCCTGGCTTCGCAAACCCTAGCAGTAAACAGCTCGAAACGAAAACAGAGGAATTCTGCGTGATACAAAGGTCGAAACCTCCGGGAGTATATATAATGAATTTTTCCCGAACATAAGGAGTAACTGATGGCTTCTCGCCCCTCGTTGGTTACCCCAAGTGGAAGGTTTGAGATGCAGTGTAGCGGTAGTTTTCCCTTGGCAAAGATACCAAGGATCGAATTCCCCTGAGACTCCAAGGTTCAACAAGAAGGTGTCAACTGCTAATGGTGCCAGATACTTAGCAATTAACTGGACCTGCACACAGATACAAATAACTTTGCTCCCAACGAGTACAGAGAGGTTGTCAATCCCTCCGGCCTTGTCGTTTACAAAGGATCAAACGCAAGAGATAATAGTGATAGGTATAATTGCAACTAGTAAGTAAAAGCAGAAAGTAAATAGCGGATGTGATCAGTGATGGTAATATGGACCGGGGTCCCATGATGTTCACTAGTGATGTCTCTCTCCCAAAAGATGATAAAACAGCTATGTGAGGTAAACGAATTACAGCTGGGCAATTGACAGAATTATGTGCGCAAACCAATGCTAACTATGCTGCAAGAAATGTTGAGGCTCAAAAGCATGGGCGGTACGCCAAGGTAAGTAGACCGAAATCCATCTGCATCTACTACTAATCATCCACCTTGAGATATCTATCCAGAACATCTCGCTGGTATTAAGTTGCGAGTCCCACCCATAGTGTAAACTCAAAGCAACAGACAACTGCATTAAAAGAACTTTGCGTAAAGTAAACAATCCTTGCACCCGCGAGTACAAGCACCGTTGTTTTCCCCCTTGTGGCAATAGCACATCCCCTAGACTCATGTTTCTGTCACTCAAACTAGTCATCGAGGGGCATGAACCCACAATCAAGCATAACGTTCCCTCTTGGAGTTACTACCTACTACTTGGCCAAAGCAATAAACAGCAACGGAGAACATGCAAGAATTACTCAAGAACATAAATATAAAAGAGGTAAATCAAATATATTACTCACACACAATCTGAACATAATCTCACAATCCATCGGATCCCAGCAAACTCAACATAGCAACAGCATAAGGATTACATATGTGCCTCGATCATGTAGGGCAGCTCACGAGGTCTAATTAGTGAAGAACAAAGAGGGGAGGAGAACATCACATAGCTACTGGTCATGGACCCATGGTCCAAGGGAGACTACTCACAACTCATCCGGGAGGCGTCCATGGTGGTGGAGAGGCTCCCGGTGGTGATCCTCCCCTCCGGCAGGGTGCCGGGAAGAGTTCTCCTGGTGCTCCCGATCTTGGAAGCGCGGCGGCGGCGGAACAGAGATGAGATCGCGAAAAAGGGTTCCGTCCTCGAGGGTTTCGGGACGCGGTGTAAATATATGCCAAAGGGGGCATCAGCGGAGACCTGGGGGGCCCAGGCGCCACCCCAGCGCGGCCAGGAGGGGGGCCGCGCCACCAGGGCGCCTGGAGCCCTGGTGGCCCCCCTCCGGCTGTACTTTTGCCGCAAGGAAGCTTCCGGAACGCTGATTTTTTATATAATTTTTCCGAGATTTTTCTGGCAGTTTACGTGATGGGAAAACCTGAAATACAAAACCAGCAGAAAACAGAAACTGGCACTGGGGTGCACTAAGTTAATAGGTTAGTCCAAATATGATCAAAAGTGTATGGAAGTGTATAAATATCATAGCAATATCACACAAAAGAGGCATGGAGCAAGCAGAAATTATAGATACGTTTTGGACGTATCAACATCCCCAAGCTTAATTCTTGCTCGTCCTCGAGTAGGTAAATGATAACAAGCATAATTTCTGTGGTGACATGCTATTAACCATATAAGAACTTTTTACAGTCACATGACAAGTGCTTACTGAGACAATGAATCTGTAGTAATTAAGTTGCCTCATGAGAAAATCACAAAGAACTGAAAGTTTTACAATATGATACTAAAATACTCAAAAGATTTGTAATGAGCATGGTGTGCAAATATGATAAAGTGGTACCTCACTTGCCCCCTTTAGTGAAGCAAAACATAAATGCAGGGGCACCTCCAAGGTTTAAGTGATGACTAGATACAATGATTTCAGAATAAACGATATCATAATCATGCAAAAGACAATACTACTTTGGGACAATGCACATTACACTCAGAATGACAATCATGCTCTCAGTAGTTGGTGCTTTAAAGAAGGTGGAGACTCTCGAACTGTGGCTTTTGATGGCAAGGTTGAAAACCCGTGGTCGGAAACAAAAACTAAACATGTACCAGAGCTCTTGGTTTTAAAAATAGAGGTAATAATTATTATTTTAGATTATGCATATTTCGTCAACGAATGCTAGCAGATAACTCAATCACTTCTTGAGCTGGACAAGTTTCGAGGAACGGCTCCCGAATGAGGACGATCACATCCTCTTAATCTCCTTTGTTTATCACTGCCAAAGTTTTCTGATTTCTCATGAACAAAGCGTGAAGGAGGGTTTGTTTGTTGTATAATTTTTTAATGAGCCGGGCTCACTCTATGCCAGTTCCTTCTCGTATTATGGGTTTGCACATTAGACATGCAATCCCGGGGTGAAGCTTGTCCAACTTAAAAAGATCATGAATTAACTACTACTTTCTCATGAACTAAAACAGAGGCACAAAAGAGAAATGCTTTTTTTTGAATAATTTCGAGATGGTACATGAAAGTCTTCGTTAGGAATGGCAGGTAAATACCATGTATAGGAAGGTATGGTGGACTCATATGGCATAATTGGTTTAAAAGATTTTGGATGCACAAGCAGTCAGTCCGCTTAGTACAGGCGAAGGTTAGCAAAAGACTGGGAGCGACCAACTAAAAGAGCAATGCCGGTCATAATCATGCAGAGCGACAAAGCAACATTGAATCAGGCATGGAAGTTATATCGCTACTCAGAAATTAAAGATCATCAAGGCTTGATAGACTTTCTTTACAGTCTTAAATATGCGTGAGCATACGCCAAGTCAATCAAAATAAATTCTTGAAGGAAGATATCACTAAACCATACCACATCATAGGCAAACAAATCATGTTGGTACTCCAATAACACATTGAGAACCCCCCAGCTATTTGAGACTAACCATAAGAAAACATGAACTACTAAGCATCATTATGCACATAGCATTTTATCATAGACATATCAACCAATGCAACAGAAGCCAACTCTCTTAATAAGATAAGCATGATAACTAAAGAGAGTTCCAGCGACCAACTAAACAAAAGCTCTTTAAAAAGATAAGCATGAAAACTAAGAGCTGAACGTGATAGTAGCTATTGAAAGACCAAGAACACACACAGCAAAGATAGACATGAAAATTCTGTGTTATGTTCTAGGTTGAAGTGGAGTGTGTTTCTCTCCCACACAAAGAAAGCTGAGTTCCAACTCGTTATGAACAGCAAGCAAAGCTAAAGAAAACTAAAAAGGAAACTAAAAGCAAGACGCTCCAAGCATAGCACATAACACATGAAGTGATAAAAATATAGTGGAATGAAAGACGAACTGATAATTGTGGATGGAGAAGGGGATGCACGGGGGCATCCCCAAGCTTAGACGCTTGAGTCTTCTTGAATATTTCTTGGGGGTGCATGGGGGCATCCCCAAGCTTGAGCGTTTGACACTCCTGAATCTTTTTATCATCTTCCCTCGCACACTTGAAAACTCCCTTCATACATAACTCATCATAATCTGATTAGCGAGGTTAGTACCCTTAATAAAATAATTGTTCCTTGCTGGAAATAAGGATATTCTTGAAGGTCTACTGTTTCTCAAGATTGCCAAAAGGTTTTTCCAAAGAAAAAACAAGCTCAAGGTTTGCAAAATGAAGGAAAGGCAAAACAGGACAGAATCTGTGAAAAACAGACCAGCAGGTAGTAAATGATTTTTTCGGGGCACTTCTGCAACTCAAATCAAAAAACTCAGAACAAACGCCCGAAAGCCAATTGTATAGAGCACGCTGTCGTAAAAATTCAGACCAAAAAGATGATCTGGTGATTTTATACGATTTTTTCTGTCCAAGGACAGAATCTGTTTCCTGGACAGCACGTCACAACTTTTGAACTTTCTTGCAATCAGAGGCTAAACTTGGCACAAAGCTGAAAAGTAAAGATACAATGATGATGCTACTGTAGTAACAACCATCAAGACCACTAAAACTGAAAGAACAAACTGAAAACAAAGATAACAAGGGTTGTCTCCCTAGAGCTCTTTCTTTATAGCCATAAAGATAGGCTTAAGACTTTAATGATGCTCTCGTAGGAATAAGAGTTGAAGAACAAAAGAGAGCATCAAGAAGCAAATACCAAACACATTTAAGCCTAACATGCTTCCTATGCATAGGAATATTGCAATACGATAATTCATTGAAGCACAAAGCAATAAGCATAGGAAGACAAAACAAGTGCAGCTTCAAAACCTTCAACATAAAGAGAGGGAACTTGATATTATTGAAATATCTATAAGCATATGTTCCCTTCTCATAATAATTTTCAGTGGGATCACTAATAAACTCAACAATATAAGCATCACATAAAGCATTGTTACCATGATCCACATGCAAAAAGGTATCATTACTCTTCATATAAGTAAAATCTTTCTTATTAGGGATAGTGAGAGTAAAGCAATCATAACCATCATGGTAATCATTGTATTTAGGAGGCATATCATAATCATAATAAATTTTGTCCTCAATAGTAGGTGGACTGAAAACATCATATTCATCATTGTAATCATCATGTATAGGAAGCAAAGTATCATCAAAGTAAATTTTCTCTTCAAAAGTTGGGGGACTAAAAATATCATGTTCATCAAACGTGTCATCCCCAAGCTTAGAGCTTTCCATGTCATTAGCAATATTGATATTCAAAGAAAGCATACTAATAACATCACCACCATCATGATTGTTATGCAAATAATAAAGTTCCATAGGTTTTTTAATTTTCTCTTCAAACACATCATGTCCCAAAGCAAGGTAGAGATTATAAAGCTCTCTCATATTTTTGTTGTTTTCCATTAAGAAAAACTAGCGGAAAGACATAAAGAAAACTGAAAGGTAAACTAACAAGACTAAAAAGCAAAGATAAAAGATAGCGTGCAACTCCCCTATCTTGAAGAGTGGAGTCCCCGGCAACGGCGCCAGAAAACTTTGCTTGATGGCTTCTCGCCCCTCGTTGGTTACCCCAAGTGGAAGGTTTGAGATGCAGTGTAGTGGTAGTTTTCCCTTGGCAAAGATACCAAGGATCGAATTCCCCTGAGACTCCAAGGTTCAACAAGAAGGTGTCAACTTCTAATGGCGCCAGATACTTAGCAATTAACTGGACCTGCACACAGATACAAATAACTTTGCTCCCAACGAGTACAGAGAGATTGTCAATCCCTCCGGCCTTGTCGTTTACAAAGGATCAAAGACAAGAGATAATAGTGATAGGTATAATTGCAACTAGTAAGTAAAAGCAGAAAGTAAATAGCGGATGTGATCAGTGATGGTAATATGGACCGGGGTCCCATGATGTTCACTAGTGATGTCTCTCTCCCAAAAGATGATAAAACAGCTATGTGAGGTAAACGAATTACAGCTGGGCAATTGACAGAATTATGTGCGCAAACCAATGCTAACTATGCTGCAAGAAAGGTTGAGGCTCAAAAGCATGGGCGGTACGCCAAGGTAAGTAGACCGAAATCCATCTGCATCTACTACTAATCATCCACCTTGAGATATCTATCCAGAACATCTCGCTGGTATTAAGTTGCGAGTCCCACCCATAGTGTAAACTCAAAGCAACAGACAACTGCATTAACAGAACTTTGCGTAAAGTAAACAATCCTTGCACCCGCGAGTACAAGCACCGTTGTTTTCCCCCTTGTGGCAACAGCACATCCCCTAGACTCATGTTTCTGTCACTCAAACTAGTCATCGAGGGGCATGAACCCACAATCAAGCATAACGTTCCCTCTTGGAGTTACTACCTACTACTTGGCCAAAGCAATAAACAGCAACAGAGAACATGCAAGAATTACTCAAGAACATAAATATAAAAGAGGTAAATCAAATATATTACTCACACACAATCTGAACATAATCTCACAATCCATCGGATCCCAGCAAACTCAACATAGCAACAGCATAAGGATTACATATGTGCCTCGATCATGTAGGGCAGCTCACGAGGTCTAATTAGTGAAGAACAAAGAGGGGAGGAGAACATCACATAGCTACTGGTCATGGACCCATGGTCCAAGGGAGACTACTCACAACTCATTCGGGAGGCGTCCATGGTGGTGGAGAGGCTCCCGGTGGTGATCCTCCCCTCCGGCAGGGTGCCGGGAAGAGTTCTCCTGGTGCTCCCGATCTTGGAAGCGCGGCGGCGGCGGAACGGAGATGAGATCGCGAAAAAGGGTTCCGTCCTCGAGGGTTTCGGGACGCGGTGTAAATATATGCCAAAGGGGGGCATCAGCGGAGACCTGGGGGGCCCAGGCGCCCCCCCAGCGCGGCCAGGAGGGGGGCCGCGCCACCAGGGCGCCTGGAGCCCTAGTGGCCCCCCTCCGGCCCTACTTTGGCCGCAAGGAAGCTTCCGGAACGCTGATTTTTTATATAATTTTTCCGGGATTTTTCTGGCAGTTTACGTGATGGGAAAACCTGAAATACAAAAACAGCAGAAAACAGAAACTGGGACTGGGGTGCACTGAGTTAATAGGTTAGTCCAAATATGATCAAAAGTGTATGGAAGTGTATAAATATCATAGCAATATCACACAAAAGAGGCATGGAGCAAGCAGAAATTATAGATACGTTTTGGACGTATCAGTAACCCACAAGAAAACGGAGTCCAGGGGACACACGAGGTGCCCTCGAGGCAGGGGGCGCGCCCCCTACCCTCGAGGAGGCCCCGTGTCTCCTCCGGACTGCGGTTTATTTTTCTATTTTTCTAAATATTCCAAAACGGAGAAAAATTGCCTTTAGAACTGTTTTGGAGTCGGTTTACTTACTGTATCACGTACCTTTTCCTTTTCGGAGGCTGAATCATTCTCGAAAGTGTCCCTTATGTATTCCTCCGGGGTTATGGTTTCAATAATATTAGTTTCAACATTTATAGGATTACCTGAGATATAATGTTTGATCCTTTGACCATTCACCACCTTCGGATTTGTGCCTTCGAAGTTGTTGATTTTTATGGCACCGGAACGATAGACCTCCTCGATAACGTAAGGTCCTTCCCACTTGGAGAGAAGTTTTCCTGCAAAAAATCTTAAACGAGAGTTGTATAGCAAAACATAATCACCTACGTTAAACTCACGCTTTTGTATCCTTTTATCATGCCATCTTTTAATTTTTTCCTTGAAATAACTTGGCATTCTCATAGGCCTGGGTTCTCCATTCATCGAGACAGCTAATATCAAATAGCCTCTTTTCACCGGCAAGTTTGAAATCATAATTGAGCTCTTTGATCGCCCAATATGCCTTATGTTCTAGCTTGAGAGGTAAGTGACAAGCTTTTCCGTATACCATCTTATATGGAGACATACCCATAGGATTTTTGTATGCAGTTCTATAGGCCCATAATGCATCATCTAGTTTCTTGGACCAATTCCGTCTAGACCTATTAACTGTCTTTTGCAAGATTAATTTCAACTCCCTATTACTTAGTTCTACTTGACCACTAGTCTGTGGGTGATAAGGTGATGCAATTCTATGGTTGACATCATACTTAGAAAGCATCTTACGGAAAGCACCATGAATAAAGTGTGAACCACCATCAGTCATTAGATATCTAGGGACCCCAAACCTCGGAAATATAACTTCTTTAAGCATCTTAATAGAAGTGGTGTGATCAGCACTACTAGTTGTAATAGCTTCTACCCACTTAGTAACATAATCAACAGCAACTAAAATATGTGTGTACCCATTAGAGGAAGGAAAAGGTCCCATATAATCAAAGCCCCAAACATCAAATGGTTTAATAACAAGCGAATAATTCATAGGCATTTATTGACGTCTACTAATGTTACCAATTCTTTGACATTCATCACATGATAAGACAAACTTACGGGCATCCTTGAAGAGAGTAGGCCAATAGAAACCGGATTGCAATACCTTGTGTGCAGTTCTGTCTCCCGCATGGTGTCCTCCGTAAGCTTCGGAGTGGCACTTGCGTAGGATCTGTTCCTGTTCATGCTCAGGCACACAACGTCTAATAATACCATCTACTCCTTCTTTATAAAGATGTGGGTCATCCCAGAAGTAATGCCTCAGATCATAGAAGAACTTTTTCTTTTGCTGGTATGTGAAGCTAGGTGGTATAAACTTAGCAACAATGTAATTAGCATAATCAGCATACCAAGGAGCAGTACGAGAAGTACTTATGACAGCTAGTTGTTCATCAGGGAAGCTATCATCAATAGGTTGTGGGTCATCAAGTGTATTCTCTAACCTAGACAAGTTATCTGCTACGGGGTTCTCGGCTCCCTTTCTATCAATAATATGCAAGTCAAATTCTTGCAGCAAGAGAACCCATCTAATAAGTCTAGGTTTAGCATCTTTCTTTTCCATAAGGTATTTGATAGCAGCATGATCAGTGTGAATTGTTACTTTAGAATCAACGATATAGGGTCTAAACTTATCACAAGCAAACACAACTGC
This sequence comes from Secale cereale, assembly GCA_902687465.1. NCBI lineage: Eukaryota > Viridiplantae > Streptophyta > Magnoliopsida > Poales > Poaceae > Secale > Secale cereale. The sequence continues at coordinate 807,804,979 of LR738713.1, forward strand.
TAAAAATTCTTTCTCAGTGGTAGCATAATTTCTTTGGGCACTATCTAGAGTTTTACTAGCATACTGGATAACATTCAATTTCTTATCAACTCTTTGCCCTAAAACAGCGCCTACAGCATAATCACTAGCATCGCACATAATCTCAAAGGGTAAATTCCAGTCAGGAGGCTGGACAATAGGTGCAGAGATCAATGCTTTCTTAAGTATTTCAAATGCTTCTAGACAATCATCATCAAAGACAAAGGGAATATCTTTCTGTAAAAGATTAGTCAGAGGCCTGGAGATTTTGGAGAAGTCCTTAATGAACCTCCTATAAAACCCGGCATGACCAAGGAAACTTCGTATAACTTTGATATCCTTAGGGCATGTCATATTTTCAATAGCATCAACTTTAGCTTTGTCAACTTCAATACCTCTTTCAGAAATTTTATGTCCCAAGACAATGCCTTCATTAACCATAAAGTGGCACTTCTCCCAATTCAAGACAAGGTTAGTGTCTTCACATCTCTGCAAAACTCGATCAAGGTTGCTTAAGCAATCATCAAAAGATGTTCCGTAAACGGAGAAATCATCCATGAAAACCTCAACAATATTTTCACATAAATCAGAGAATATAGCCATCATGCATCTTTGAAAGGTAGCAGGTGCATTGCATAAACCAAAAGGCATACGTCTATAAGCAAAGGTACCAAAAGGACAAGTAAAGGTGGTCTTTTCTTGATCCCCCTTTGAAACAGGTATTTGAGAGAAACCAGAATAACCATCTAGAAAGCAGAAATGAGTATGTTTGGATAACCTTTCTAGCATTTGATCAATAAATGGTAAGGGGTAATGATCTTTCTTAGTAGCTTTATTTAACTTACGGAAATCAATTACCATCCTATAACCTGTAACTATTCTTTGCGGGATCAATTCATCTTTATCATTAGGGACAACGGTCATACCTCCTTTCTTAGGGACACAATGGACAGGGCTTACCCACTGACTATCAGCAATGGGATAGATAATACCTGCCTCTAGGAGCTTTAGAATTTCCTTCCTTACCACTTCTTTCATCTTAGGATTTAACCGTCGTTGATGATCAATAACTGGTTTAGCATTTTCTTCCAATTTTATCTTGTGTTGACATATAGTGGGACTAATGCCCTCAAGATCATCCAGAGTATATCCAATAGCAGCTCGGTGCTTCTTCAGAGTTTTCAATAATCTTTCTTCTTCGTGCTCTGAAAGGTTAGCACTAATAATAACAGGATATATCATCTTTTCATCAAGATAAACATACTTAAGATTATCAGGCAAAGGTTTAAGTTCAAATACGGGATCACCTTTGGGTGGAGGAGGATCCCCTAGGATTTCAATAGGCAAGTTGTTTTTCAATACGGGTCCCTGTGTAAGGAATATTTCATCTATATCCCTTCTCTCATTAATATGCATATCATTTTCATGGTCTAGCAAGTATTGTTCTAAAGGATCATTTGGTGGCACGGCAATAGAAGCGATACCAATAAGTTCATCCTTACAGGGTGGTGCCTTTTCAAGGGGTTGTCTACGGAATTTAGCAAAGTTAAAATCATGAGACATATCCCCTAATCCGACAGTGACAATATCTTTCACGCAGTCTATCTTAGCATTAACGGTATTCAAGAAGGGTCTACCAAATATAATGGGACGGAAAGCATCTTGTGGGGAACTAAGAATAAGAAAATCAGCAGGGTATTTAACATTCCCACACAAGACTTCAATATCTCTAACAATCCCAACTGGTGAAATAGTATCTCTATTAGCAAGCTTAATAGTAACATCAATCCCTTCTAACTCAACAGGTGGAATATCATGCATAATTTCGTTATACAAATCGAGAGGGATAATACTCGCACTAGCACCTACGTCACATAAACCATGATAGCAATGATCTCCTATCTTGACAGAGATAACAGGCAAGCCTACTACAAGTTTGTGTCTATTCCTAGCATTGGGTTTGGCTATCCTAGCAGACTCTTCTTGGAGGTAAATAACATGTCCATCTAAATCTTCTACCAAGAGATCTTTAACCATAGCAACACTAGGTTCAACCTTAATTTTCTTAGAGGGTGTAGGTGTTCTAGTATTACTCTTACGAACTACAGTTGAAGCTTGAGCATGATCCTTTATCCTAACAGGGAAAGGTGGTTTCTCAATATAAGCGGTAGGTATAACAGGATCAACATTATAAGTGATAGTCTTTTCTTCAACTTTAATAGGTTCAACTACTTTTACTTCAATAGGGGGATGGTATTTAAACCACTTCTCCTTGGGGAGATCAACATGAGTAGCAAAGGATTCACAGAAAGAAGCTACTATCTCAGAGTCAAGTCCATATTTAGTGCTAAACTCATGGAAAACATCGGTATCCATAAAAGCTTTAACACAATCAAACTTAGGGGTCATACCTAACTCCTTACCTTCGTTGAGATCCCAATCTTCGGAGTTGCGTTTAATTCTTTCCAATAGATCCCATTTGAATTCAATAGTCTTCATCATAAAAGAGCCAGAACAAGAAGTATCGAGCATGGAGCGATTATCATGAGAAAGTCGAGCATAAAAATTTTGAATGATCATTTCTCTTGAGAGCTCATGATTGGGGCATGAATATAACATTGACTTAAGCCTCCCCCAAGCTTGAGCGATGCTTTCTCCTTCGCAAGGCCAGAAATTATAAATATAATTACGATCACGATGAACCTGGTGCATAGGGTAGAACTTCTGGTGAAATTCCAACTTCAGACGATTATAGTTCCAAGATCCCATATCATCGCATAGCCTAAACCATGTCAATGCATCTCCCTTCAAAGATAAAGCGAAGACCTTCTTCTTGATAACATCCTCGGGCATACCTGCAAGCTTAAACAATCCACAAACTTCATCCACATAGATTAGGTGTAAATCGGGGTGAAGTGTTCCGTCTCCTGCATAGGGATTTTCAAGCATTTTCTCTATCATACCCGAAGGAATCTCAAAGCAAACATTTTCATTAGTTGTAGTAGGTTGAGGAGCAACTCTTTGCTCTTCTGCTCAGGGTGAAGCTACCCCGAACAAGCCCCTCAATGGATTTTGAGCCATAGTAACAAGTGACAATAAATTTCAGCACACTATATAAATTTTTCCTTACCAAAGGTGCTTCACTCCCCGGCAACGGCGCCAGAAAAGAGTCTTGATGACCCATAAGTGTCGGGGATCTATCGTAGTCCTTTCGATAAGTAAGAGTGTCGAACCCAACGAGGAGCAGAAAGAAATGATAGGCAGTTTTCAGTAAGGTATTTTCTGCAAGCATTGAAATTATAGGTAACAGATAGTTTTGTGATAGGATAATTGGTAGCAAGTAACAAAAGGTAAAAGTAAATAAGGTGCAGCAAGGTGTCCCAATACTTTTTGTAGCAAAGGACAAGCCTGGACAAACTCTTATGCAAGGTAAAGCGCTCCCGAGGACATATGGGAATTATCGTCAAGCTAGTTTTCATCACGATTGTCTGATTCGCGTTCGGTACTTTGATAATTTGGTATGTGGGTGGACCGGTGCTTGGGTGCTGCCCTTAATTGGACAAGCCTCCCACTTATGATTAACCTCTAATGCAAGCATCCGCAACTACAAAAGAAGTATTAAGGTAAACCTAACCACAGCCTGAAACATATGGATCCAAATCAGCCCCTTACGAAGCAACGCATAAACTAGGGTTAAGCTTCTATCACTCTAGCAACCCATCATCTACTTATTAATTCCCAATGCCTTCCTCCAGGCCCAAATAATGGTGAAGTGTCATGTAGTCGACGTTCACATGACACCACTAGAGGAGAGACAACATACATCTCATCAAAATATTGAACGAAGACCAAATTCACATGACTACTGATAGCAAGACTTCTCCCATGTCCTCAGGAACAACAGTAACTACTCACAAGACATAATATTGTTCATGATCAGAGGGGTATTAATATGCATAATGGATCTGAACATATGATCTTCCACCAAATAAACCAACTAGCATCAACTACAAGGAATAATCAACACTACTAGCAACCCACATGTACCAATCTGAGGTTTGGGTACAAAGATTGGATACAAGAGATGAACTAGGGTTTGACAGGAGATGGTGTTGGTGAATATGTTGATGGAGATAGCCCTCCCCAAGATGGGAGAGTTGTTGGTGATGACGGCGGTGACGACTTCCCCCTCCCGGAGGGAAGTATCCCCGGGAGAACAGCTCTGCCGGAGCCCTAGATTGGTTTCCGCCTCGGTTCCGCCTCGAGACGGCGGCGTCTGGTCCCGAAAGCTTCCTCTTGATTTTTTTTCCAGGTCAAAACGCTTCATATAGGAGAAGATGGGCACCGGGGACCCACCCGCTGGCCCTCGAGGCAGGGGGCGCGCCCAGGGAAGGAGGGCGCGCCCCCCACCCTCGAGGCCAGCCAGTGGCCCCTCTCGTGGATTTCTTTCGCCAGCTATTTTTTTTATTTTCCGAAAAAATGTTCTGTGGAGTTTCGGGGCTTTTGGAGTTGTGCAGAATAGGTTTCTAGAGTTTGCTCCTTTTCCAGCCCAGAATTCCAGCTGCCGTCATTCCCCCTTCTTCATGTTAACCTTGCAAAATAAGAGGGAAAAGGCATAAGTATTGTGACAAAATATGTATGAACAGCCCATAATGCAATAAATATCAACTTGTAAGCATGATGCAAAATGGACGTATCACTGTCACCGTCACCACAATGGCGCTTGCCACATATTTGTGCAATGATTTGAGTGGAAATGCACAAAAGGATATCCAAACTATAGTTGCACCTTCCACAATCTTGACAACCAACCTTGATGTTGCTCAATTTTATTGCAACTAATGAAGAAGAAGCTGCTAGCTTGTGGTACTAAGTACTTCTTGCTAACTGCATGATGCAAACATTTCTTAATTTTAGGGGAACTGCACAAAAAGGTCACATGAATTGAATCATCGATGCTGGTGACTGGTGTCAACCCTTCTACGATGGCGTTGATTGCAGATATTGTTCCCACGATGAGGTATGTTCCTTTTTGGTACTATCCTTTGCCCGAACTAGTGATCTTGTGCTACTGTTTCGGCACTATCATGAGAAAGCAATAATACTATTGTTTTTGCATATTAATCTAATGCCCTGAGTAATTTTAGGCAATGTTTTGGCACCGCTAGTGCCACTAATAAAATGAAGTAATAATATAGTAAAAATAGAGCCACTATCTTTGCTATCATTTCATTTCCAATGTAGATAATGAAGTGCTTCTCTTTGTGAGTATAAATTTCATCAACTAGTCCCATTCTTAATGTAGGTCGCGAGGCAAATTGTAAGTAAGAGGACCAAGTGGAAGCATAGGTTCACTACTTGCAAGGCGTATACGAGAGAATTGAGTCCATTTACATGACATCAATCACATAGCATGTGCATTGAAATAGTTGAGCTCATTTGTTTGCGGGGGGG
>LR738713.1:807823315-807841294 GCA_902687465.1 Secale cereale
GGGGGGGGGGGGGCAGCTCGAGTTGTACCTTTTCTGTGCCCTCATCCATTTGACTTCTCATCCCCAACCTCCAGTACTTGGGGCAGCAAGGAGCACCCAGATCAAACCGGAGAAATCACCTCCCCTCCCCATGCACCACCCTTTTTTGCATCTAATCGGATCAAGATGAGGCTGGCAGCCAAGCCCGACGAGGAGAAGTTGCAACCAGGGGGCATGAGGGGTGCTGGAACAGGCTCCGTGGATTGGTACAACCGACTCGCCGGTGAGCTGCCACCGGCATGGGCGGCGGGCTGCGACCGTCGGGGGGCGAAGCTGCTGCTAGCGCGGGCTATGCTGGAACCGGCTCATACGGATGCTGGAACCAGCCCCACGGGATGTTGTGGACAGTGTCGCGATGAGCCGACAAAGGTGGGTGCAAAATTGCTGGAACTGTTTTTTTTTTTGCTGGAAGCAACTTTGGATTTTGCTGTAAATTGGGAGGATGGTGGTGTGGTCGCTGCCATGATTTTTCCTATATTAAATTTTTTGCTGCAACCACTATGATTTTTGCTGGAACCAGATTTTGATTTTTCTACACAGGCGAGGATGGTGCTGAGGCGACGACGGACGACGGCAACTGATACGTCCAAAACGTATCTATAATTTCTGCTTGCACCATGCCTCTTTTGGGTGATATTGCTATGATATTTATACACTTCCATACACTTTTGATCATATTTGGACTAACCTATTAACTCAGTGCACCCCAGTGCCAGTTTCTGTTTTCTGCTGTTTTTGTATTTCAGGTTTTCCCATTACGAGAACTGCCAGAAAAATCATGGAAAAATTATATACAAAATCAGCGTTCCAGAAGGTTCCCGGTAGCCAACGTACAGCCGGGGGGGGCACCAGGGCTCCAGGCGCCCTGGTGGCGCGGCCCCCCCTGGCCGCGCCGGGGGGGCGCCTGGGCCCCCCGAGCCTCGTCTGATGCCCCCCTTTGGCATATATTTATACCGTCTCCCGAAACCCTCGAGACGGGAACTCTTTTTCGCGATCTCATCTCTGTTCCGCCGCCGCCGCCGCTTCCAAGATCGCGAGCACCAGGAGAACTCTTCCCGGCACCCTGCCGGAGGGGAGGATCACCACCGGGAGCTTCTCCACCACCATGGACGCCTCCCGGATGAGTTGTGAGTAGTCTCCCTTGGACCATGAGTCCATGACCAGTAGCTATGTGATGTTCTCCTCCCGTTCTTATGCTTCACTAATTAGTCCTCGTGAGCTGCCCTACATGATCGAGGCACATATGTAATCCTTATGCTGTTGCTATGATGAGTTTGCTGGGATCCGATGGATTATGAGATTATGTTCAGATTGTGTTTGAGTAATATATTTGATTCACCTCTTTTATATTTATGTTCGTAAGTAATTCTTGCATGTTCTCCGTTGTTATTTATTGCTTTGGCCAAGTAGTAGGTAGTGACTCCAAGAGGGAACGTTATGCTTGATTGTGGGTTCATGCCCCTCGATGACAAGCTTGAGTGACAGAAACATGAGTCTAGGGGATGTGTTGTTGCCACAAGGGGGAAAACAACGGTGCTTGTGCCCGCAGGTGCAAGGATTGTTTACTTTACGCAAAGTTCTTTTAATGCAGTTGTCTGTTGCTTTGAGTTTACACTATGGGTGGGACTCGCAACTTAATACCAGCGAGATGTTCTGGATAGATATCTCAAGGTGGATGATTAGTAGTAGATGCAGATGGATTTCGGTCTACTTACCTCGGCGTACCGCCCATGCTTTGAACCTCTACCTTTCTTGCAACTTAGTCAGCATTGGTTTGCGCACATGGTCATGTCAATTGCCCAGCTGTAATTCGTTTACCTCACATAGCTGTTTTATCGTCTTTTGGGAGAGAGACATCACTAGTGAACGTCACGGGACTCCGGTCCATATTACCATCATTGATCACATCCACTATTTACTTTCCGCTTTTTATTTACTATTGCAATTATATCTATCATTACTATCACTTGTGTTTGATCCTTTGTAAACTACAAGGCCGGAGGGATTGACAACCTCTCTGTACTCGTTGGGAGCAAAGTTATTTGTATATGTGTGCAGGTCCACGTTGATTGCTAATATCTGGCGCCGTTAGCAGTTGACACCTTCTTGTTGAAACTGGGAGTCTCAGGGAAATCGATCCTTGGTATTGCCAAGGGAAAACTTCCGCTACAGTGCATCTCAAACCTTCCACTTGGGGTAACCAACGAGGGGGCGAGAAGCCATCAAGCAAAGTTTTCTGGCGCCGTTGCCGGGGACTCCACTCTTCAGGATAGGGGAGTTGCACGCTATCTTTTACCTTTTCTTTTTAGTCTTGTTAGTTTACCTTTCAGTTTTTGCTTTAGTATCTTTTATCGAAAATCACAAAAATAGTTATCTTGCTTGCTTGCTACTATGGGTTCCACCGAGAACACCAAGTTGTGTGACTTCACTAGTCACAACAACGATGACTTTATCTGCACACCTATCACTACACCTGCCACTTCAGCACCTTCGTATGAAATTAAATCTGCTTTACTGAACTTAGTCATGAAAGATCAATTCTCCGGTGCTGGAGATGATGCTGCTTTACACTTAAACAATTTTGTTGAACTTTGTGATATGCAAAAGTACCAAGAAATAGATGGTAATATTGTTAAGCTTTAGCTTTTTCCTTTCTCCTTGAGAGGAGGAGCTAAAATTTTGCTTCAGTCTTTGCCTAGAAACAGCATAGATTCATGGGACAAGTGCAAAGATGCTTTTATTGGAAAATACTATCCACCTGCTAAAATTATCCAACTAAGAAGTAACATAATGAATTTTAAACAATTGGATAATGAACACGTTGCCCAAGCTTAGGAACGTATGAAATCTCTTATCAAGAACTGCCCTACTCATGGTTTGACTACTTGGATGGTTATCCAAACTTTTTATGCAGGCTTGAACTTTACCTCGCGGAACTTGTTAGATTCGGCCGCGGGAGGAACCTTTATGTCAACTACACTTGGTGCTGCCACGAAGCTTCTCGATGAGATGATGACCAACTATTCCCAATGGCACACCGAACGCGCTCCAACAGGTATGAAGGTAAACTCTGTCGAGGAGATTTCCTCCCTAAATGAAAAAGTTGACTTGATCATGTCTCTACTTTCGAAGCAATCTTCTGTTGATCCTCGTGATGTTCCTTTAAATTCTTTGATTGCTCAAGAACAAGTAGATGTGAACTTTATCTCTAGAAACAATTTTAATAACAATGCTTATATGAGTAATTTTGGTAGCAATCCTAGACCGTTCCCCTCTAATTCTTATGGGAACAACAATGCTTATCCTAGCACCAAGAACTCCACTACTGAACTAGAGATTATGCTTAAAGATTTCATCACTACCCAAAAAGCTTTTAATAATAGTGTAGAAAAAAAACTAAACAAACTAGGTGATCTCTCTTCGAAGGTAGACAATTTAGCCAATGAAGTAGAATTGCTTAAAATTAGAACTTCTCCTCTTGAGGAGAGGAAGGTCACTCCTATGAATGCTATTCAAGTGCAAATTAATGAAAATATTAGGATGATGGCTAAACTTAAAGAGAGATGGGCTAGAGAAAGGGAGGAAGAAGATAGGATTAAGAGCCTTCCTACCCACCACACTGTTGCTACTATCCAAGTTGTTGAGGATATCCAAACTCTTAGCACCCAATGCACTCCTGGTCCCAATGGACCTATTAATGGTGATGCTATGACTATAGAAACTACCAAACAAGTGAACCTAAAGGACACCACTACCACCTTACTTGATGGTAGTGACCTTGATTTTGACAATTGCACTCTTACCGAAGTTATTGATTTCCTTCACAAGATGTCTAGAGACCCCCGCACTAGCACGCTTAACCTTGCCTTCACAGAGCATATCACTAATGCTCTTATCAAAGCTAGGGAGGAGAAACTTAGAGTAGAAGCCACCATACCTAGAAAGCTAGAAGATGGTTGGGATCCTATGATAAAAATTAAGTTGAATAACTTCTCTTGCTATGCTTTATGTGATGTTGGTGCTAGTACCTCTGTTATGCCCAAAAGAATATATGATATGCTTAAATTGAAACCTTTTGATTCTTGTTCTTTTGGTGTTCGTCTCGTTGATTCTTCCATAAAGAAACCTTTGGGGAGGATCGACGATGTTCTTATCATTGTCAATGACAACTATGTTCCCGTTGATTTTACTATTATGGATATTGAATGTGAACCTTCGTGTCCAATTATTTTGGGACGTCCTTTTCTACGCACCGTTGGTGCTATCATTGACATGAAAGAGGGGAATATAAAATTCCAGTTTCCTCTCAAGAAAGGGATGGAACACTTCCCTCGAAAGAAGATTAAGTTACCTTTTGAGTCCGTTACACGGGCTAGCTATTCTTTTACTCTTGATAAAACTTGATCTCTATGCATTATGCCTAGCTTAAAGGCATAAAAGAAAGCGCTTTTGGGAGGCAGCCCAATGAATAAATTTATTTTGCTTTTGTTGTGTCTTGATGTTGTTACTACAGTAGCATCATCATTGTATCTTTGCTTTTCGATTTTGTGCCAAGTATAGCCTCTGATTGCAAGAAAGTTCAAAAGTTGTGACGTGCTGTCCAGGAAACAGATTCTGTCCTTGGATAGAAAAAATCGTATAAAATCACCAGATCATCTTTTTGGTCTGAATTTTTTCGACAGCGTGCTCTATATAATTGTCTTTCGTGCGTCTGTTCTGAGTTTTTTGATTAGAGTTGCAGAAGTGCCCCGAAAAATCATTTACTACCTGTTGTTCTGTTTTTCACAGATTCTGTCCTGTTTTGCCTTTCCTTCATTTTGCAAACCTAGAGCTTGCTTTTTCTTTGCAAAAACTTTTTGGCAATCTTGAGAAACAGTAGACCTTCAAGAATATCTTTATTTCCAGCAAGGAACAATTATTTTACTATGGGTACTAACCTCGCTAATCAGATTATGATGAGTTATGTATGAAGGGAGTTTTCAAGTGTGCGAGGGAAGATGATAAAAAGATTCAGGAGTGTCAAACGCTCAAGCTTGGGGATGCCCCCGTGCACCCCCAAGAAATATTCAAGAAGACTCAAGCGTCTAAGCTTGGGGATGCCCCCGTGCATCCCCTTCTCCATCAACATTATCAGTTCGTCTTTCGTTCCACTATATTTTTATCACTTCATGTGTTATGTGCTATGCTTGGAGCGTCTTGCTTTTAGTTTCCTTTTTAGTTTTCTTTAGCTTTTCATAACGAGTCGGAACTCAGCTTTCTTTATGTGGGAGAGAAACACGCTCCACTTCTACCTAGAACATAACATAGAATTTTCATGTCTATCTTTGCTGTGTGTGTTCTTTGTCTTTTAATAGCTACTATCATGCTTAGCTCTTAACTTTCATGCTTATCTTTTTAAAGAGCTTTCGTTTAGTTGGTTGCTTGAACTCTCTTTAGTTATCATGATTATCTTATTAAGAGAGTTTGCTTCCATTGCATTGGTTGATATGTCTATGATAAAGATGCTACGTGCATAATGGCGCTTAGTAGTTCATGTTTTCTTATGGTTAGTCTCAAATAGCTGGGGGGTTCCCAATGTGTTATTGGAAAACAACATGATTTGTTTGCCTATGATGTGGTATGGTTTAGTAATATCTTCCTTCGAGAATTTATTTTGATTGACTTGGCGTATGCTCACGCATATTTAAGACTGTAAAGAAAGTCTGTCAAGCCTTGATGATCTTTTGTTTCTGAGTAGCGATATAACTTCCATGCCTGATTCAATGTTGCTTTGTCGCTCTGCATGATTATGACCGTCATTGCTCTCTTAGTTGGTCGCTCCCAGTCTTTTGCTAACCTCCACCTGTACTAAGCGGACTGACTGCTTGTGCATCCACATTCTTTTAAACCAGTTATGCCATATGAGTCCACCATACCTTCCTACATGGTATTTACCTGCCATTCCTAACGGAGACTTGCATGTACCATCTCGAAATTATTCAAAGAAAAATGCATTCCTATTTTGTGCCTCTGTTGTAAGTCCATGAGGAAATAGTAGTTAATTCATAATCTTTTTAAGTTGGACAAGCTTCACCCCGGGATTGCATGTATAATGTGGAAACCCATAATACGAGAAGGAACTGGCATTGAGTGCGCCTGGCTCAAAATTAATATAACAAACAAACCCTCCTTCACGCTTTGTTCATGAGAAATCAGAAAACTTTGGCAGTGATAAACAAAGGAGATTAAGAGGATGTGATCGTCCTCATTCGGGAGCCGTTCCTCGAAACTTGTCCATCTCAAGAAGTGATTGAGTTGTCTGCTAGCATTCGTTGACGAAACATGCATGATCTAAAAAAAATTATTACCTCTGTTTTAAAACCAAGAGCTCTGGTACATGTTTTGTCTTTGTTTCCGACTACGGGTTTTCAACCTTGCCAACAAAAGCCACGGTTCGAGAGTCTCCACCTTCTTTTAAAGCACCAACTACTGAGAGCATGATTGTCATTCTGAGTGTAATGTGCATTGTCCCAAAGTAGCATTGTCTTTTGCATGATTGTGATATCATTTATTCTAAAACCATTGTATCTAGTCATCACTTAAAACTTGGAGGTGCCCCTGCATTTATGTTTTGCTTCACTAAAGGGGGCAAGCGAGATATCACTTTATCATATTTGCACACCATGTTCATTACAAATTTATTTGATGTTTCAGTATCATATTGTAAAACTTTCAGTTCTTTGTGATTTTCTCATGAGGCAACTTAATTACTATAGATTCATTGTCTCAATAAGCTTTTGTCATGTGACTATGAAAAAGTCCTATATGGTTAATAGCATGTCACCACAGAAATTATTCTTGTTATCATTTACCTACTCGAGGACGAGCAGGAATTAAGCTTGGGGATGTTGATACGTCCAAAACGTATCTATAATTTCTGCTTGCTCCATGCCTCTTTTGGGTGATATTGCTATGATATTTATACACTTCCATACACTTTTGATCATATTTGGACTAACCTATTAACTCAGTGCACCCCAGTGCCAGTTTCTGTTTTCTGCTGTTTTTGTATTTTAGGTTTTCCCATTACGAGAACTGCCAGAAAAATCCCGGAAAAATTATATAAAAAATCAGCGTTCCAGAAGGTTCCCGGTAGCCAAAGTACAGCCGGGGGGGGGCACCAGGGCTCCAGGCACCCTGGTGGCGCGCCCCCCCTGGCCGCGCCGGGGGGGCGCCTGGGCCCCCCGAGCCTCGTCTGATGCCCCCCTTTGGCATATATTTATACCGTCTCCCGAAACCCTCGAGACGGGAACTCTTTTTCGCGATCTCATCTCTGTTCCGCCGCCGCCGCCGCTTCCAAGATCGGGAGCACCAGGAGAACTCTTCCCGGCACCCTGCCGGAGGGGAGGATCACCACCGGGAGCTTCTCCACCACCATGGACGCCTCCCGGATGAGTTGTGAGTAGTCTCCCTTGGACCATGGGTCCATGACCAGTAGCTATGTGATGTTCTCCTCCCGTTCTTGTGCTTCACTAATTAGTCCTCGTGAGCTGCCCTACATGATCGAGGCACATATGTAATCCTTATGCTGTTGCTATGATGAGTTTGCTGGGATCCGATGGATTATGAGATTATGTTCAGATTGTGTTTGAGCAATATATTTGATTCACCTCTTTTATATTTATGTTCGTAAGTAATTCTTGCATGTTCTCCGTTGTTATTTATTGCTTTGGCCAAGTAGTAGGTAGTGACTCCAAGAGGGAACGTTATGCTTGATTGTGGGTTCATGCCCCTCGATGACTAGCTTGAGTGACAGAAACATGAGTCTAGGGGATGTGCTGTTGCCACAAGGGGGAAAACAACGGTGCTTGTGCCCGCGGGGTGCAAGGATTGTTTACTTTACGCAAAGTTCTTTTAATGCAGTTGTCTGTTGCATTGAGTTTACACTATGGGTGGGACTCGCAACTTAATACCAGCGAGATGTTCTGGATAGATATCTCAAGGTGGATGATTAGTAGTAGATATTGATGGATTTCGGTCTACTTACTTCGGCGTACCGCCCATGCTTTGAACCTCAACCTTTCTTGCAATGTAGTCAGCATTGGTTTGCGTTCGTGGTCCTGTCAATTGCCCAGCTGTAATTTGTTTACCTCACATAGCTGTTTTATCGTCTTTTGGGAGAGAGACATCACTAGTGAACATCATGAGACTCCGGTCCATATTACCATCATTGATCACATACACTATTTACTTTTCCGCTATTTACTTACTATTGCAAAACACTATCTATCACTACTATCATATTGCTTTTAACCCTTTGTGAACTACAAGGCCGGAGAGATTGACAACCTCTCTGTACTCGTTGGGAGCAAAGTTATTTGTATCTGTGTGCAGGTCCACGTTGATTGCTAATTGCGCCGTTAGCAGTTGACACCTACCTGTTGAACCTAGGAGTCTCTGGGGATTCAATCCTTGGCATCTTTGCTAGGGGAAAACACTTCTACTTACTGCATCTTACACCTTCCACTTGGGGTAACCAACGAGGGGTTCGAGGCCCATCACTACCAGGCACCCGAAGCACAGCCAGAGGGGGACCACCAGGGCCCCAGGCGCCCTGGTGGCGCGCCCCCCCCTGGGCCGCGCCGGGGGGGGGGGGGCGCCTGGGCCCCCCGAGCCTCGTCTGACGCCCCCCTTTGGCATATATTTAAAGCGTCTCCCGAAACCCTCGAGACGGGAACTCTTTTTCGCGATCTCATCTCTGTTCCGCCGCCGCCGCCGCTTCCAAGATCGGGAGCACCAGGAGAACTCTTCCCGGCACCCTGCCGGAGGGGAGGATCACCACCGGGAGCTTCTCCACCACCATGGACGCCTCCCGGATGAGTTGTGAGTAGTCTCCCTTGGACCATGGGTCCATGACCCGTAGCTATGTGATGTTCTCCTCCCGTTCTTGTGCTTCACTAATTAGTCCTCGTGAGCTGCCCTACATGATCGAGGCACATATGTAATCCTTATGCTGTTGCTATGATGAGTTTGCTGGGATCCGATGGATTATGAGATTATGTTCAGATTGTGTTTGAGTAATATATTTGATTCACCTCTTTTATATTTATGTTCGTAAGTAATTCTTGCATGTTCTTCGTTGTTATTTATTGCTTTGGCCAAGTAGTAGGTAGTGACTCCAAGAGGGAACGTTATGCTTGATTGTGGGTTCATGCCCCTCGATGACTAGCTTGAGTGACAGAAACATGAGTCTAGGGGATGTGCTGTTGCCACAAGGGGGAAAACAACGGTGCTTGTGCCCGCGGGTGCAAGGATTGTTTACTTTACGCAAAGTTCTTTTAATGCAGTTGTCTGTTGCTTTGAGTTTACACTATGGGTGGGACTCGCAACTTCATACCAGCGAGATGTTCTGGATAGATATCTCAAGGTGGATGATTAGCAGTAGATGCAGATGGATTTCGGTCTACTTACCTTGGCGTACCGCCCATGCTTTGAACCTCTACCTTTCTTGCAACTTAGTCAGCATTGGTTTGCGCACATGGTCCTGTCAATTGCCCAGCTGTAATTCGTTTACCTCACATAGCTGTTTTATCGTCTTTTGGGAGAGAGACATCGCTAGTGAACGTCATGGGACTCCGCTCCATATTACCATCATTGATCACATGCACTATTTACTTTCCGCTTTTTATTTACTATTGCAATTATATCTATCATTACTATCACTTGTGTTTGATCCTTTGTAAACTACAAGGCCGGAGGGATTGACAACCTCTCTGTACTCGTTGGGAGCAAAGTTATTTGTATCTGTGTGCAGGTCCATGTTGATTGCTAATATCTGGCGCCGTTAGCAGTTGACACCTTCTTGTTGAAACTGGGAGTCTCAGGGAAATCGATCCTTGGTATTGCCAAGGGAAAACTTCCGCTACACTACATCTCAAACCTTCCACTTGGGGTAACCAACGAGGGGCGAGAAGCCATCAGCAACCATGTGTTTTTGCTACATTTGATTTTTGCTGAAACCAATAATTATTTTTGCTACAAGCCATATATGTTGGAAGCAACAACCGCCGGTGGTCACCACACGATAGGTGTTGCAATCGTGTTTTTTTTAACAACTGATGGCGCACTAAGCACCAAATTCATTCAGCTCAATAACAACGTAGAGCATGGATTACAAATCCGTGAGTCTGAAAATCTGAGAGAAGAGAAACTACAAGGCAATAACTAGGTCTATGAGCTGAAGCAAAGGAATGAATTTTAGGTTCAACATTTGAGTGAAGAACCTGCTGAGCTACGTTATGGGCAATACCATTAACTTCTCTTGAAATATGAAACACCTGTGGCTGCAAATTAGTAGCATGCTTGAAAAAATCCGCCAAAGGTTTACGAATGTGTTGGGAACGTAGTATTTCAAAATTTTCCTACGATCACGCAAGATCTATCTACTAGATGCATAGCAATGAGAGGGGAGAGTGTGTCTACGTACCCTCATAGACCGGGAGCGGAAGCGTCTAGTGACGCGGTTGATGTAGTCGAACTTCTTTGCGATCCAACCGATCAAGCACCGAACGTACGGAGCCTATGCGTTTAGCACACGTTCAGCTTGATGACGTCACACGAGCTCTTGATCCAGTAGAACTTCGCGGGAGAGTTTCATCAGCACGACGGCGTGGTGAATGAGATGATAAAGCTACCGGCGCAGGCCTTCGCCTAAGCACTGCAATGATATGACCGAGGTGTGTTTCTGTGGAGAGGGGCACCGCACGCGGTTGGGAGAGATCAACTGATCAATTTGTGTGTCTATGGGGTGCCTCTACCCCCGTATATAAAGGAGTTGAGGAGGGGGAGGGCCGGGCCTCTCTATGGCGCGCCCTAGGGGAGTCCTACTCCCAACAGGAGTAGGATTCCCCCTTTCCTAGTAGAACTAGGAGCGCTTCCAAGTAGTAGGAGTAGGAGAGAAGGAAAGGGAAAACAGAAGAGAAGGAAGGAGGGGCACAGCCCCTCCCCCTAGTCCAATTCGGACTAAGCCTTTGGGGGCGCAGCCTCCTCTCTCTCTTTTCCCCTAAAACCCAATAAGGCCCATATACTCCCTGGCGAATTCCCGTAACTCTCCGGTACTCCGAAAAATACCCGAATCACTCGGAACCTTTCCGATGTTCGAATATAGTCGTCCAATATATCGATCTTTACGTCTCGACCATTTCGAGACTCCTCGTCATATCCCCGATCTCATCCGGGACTCCGAACTACCTTCGGTACATCAAAACACATAAACTCATAATATCGATCGTCGTCAAACGTTAAGCGTGCGGACCCTACGGGTTCGAGAACTATGTAGACATGACCGAGACTCATCTCCGGTCAATAACCAATAGCGGAACCTGGATGCTCATATTGGCTCCTACATATTCTACGAAGATCTTTATCGGTCAAACCGCATAACAACATACGTTGTTCCCTTTGTCATCGGTATCTTACTTGCCCCGAGATTCGATCGTCGGTATCACCATACCTAGTTAATATCATTACCGGCAAGTCTCTTTACTCGTTCCGTAATACATCATCTCGTGACTAACTCATTAGTCATTTTCTTGCAAGGCTTATTATGATGTGTATTACCGAGAGGGCCCAGAGATACATCTCCATCACTCGGAGTGACAAACCTATTCTTGATATATGCCAACACTATGAACACCTTCGGAGACACCTGTAGAGCATCTTTATAATCACCGAGTTATGAGGCGATGAATCTCTTTGGCACGCCAGGAGCGGGAGCCAGCAATAATCTAGAAGTAAACCGGAGGGGAGCCCGAGCAACAGGCGCACCGGAGGGGAGCCCGAGCAACAGGCGCACCGGTTCAACAACCAACTGCGGAGCAAGATCGTCGGGTTATACCCATGCCGCACGTCCCCACTCCTCCTGGCCATTACTCAAACCCCCTGGATAACATTGTCGCCGCCGCTTCACGCCTGGCCGCTTTACCCATTGAGGGAACATCCCCCGTGGCGATGGAAGCACGCAGGGTCAAGGATTTGCTGGACACGGCGTTGACACAGCAGCAGGTGTACTCCTACAGCAGGGAGAGACTTCATTCAACACCCCGCCACAGCAGGAGTTACACTAGGCATTGGGATGAACCGGAGGTGTCCAGTAGTGAACGGAGGCGTCACCGTCACAGGCAAGATAATCCGGCAGGAGCAGAGGCGCACGCCCAGGAGGCAGTGAACCGGGCTAGACCTACTGCCCGCGAGGACATCTGCCAAACGACGCCGGTTCACACAACCACAACAGAGACGGGAGTCACGGCGAGTTCCTTTGGAGTGCAGTGTCTCATTCCTGCTTTACGAAGCGTAAGGTTACCCAAGGACTTCAAAGGTCCACGTAAGGTGCCTAACTATACAGCAGATCTGGCTCCAGAGGCTTGGATTGAGATCTATGAGATGGTTATGGAGATGCTGGACGTGGATGAAGCGGCGTGCGCAAAATATTTCACCATGATGCTGGAGGGTACAGCCCGGACATGGTTAAAGTGCTTACCACCTAATTCCATCGGGTCATGGAGTGAGTTACGCCGCCAGTTTATCAAAAACTTCAAGGACACGTGCAAACAACCAATGTCAGTAGTAGACTTAGCGGCATGTATGCAAGGAGAGCAGGAGCCTACGAGCGCATGGGTGCGGCGAGTATCAGAAATCTCACACTCTTCGAACGTATCAGTCCCAGTACGGCGATAGTGACACTGGAAAACAATTGCCGGTTCGAGTCTCTGAAGCTGAAGCTGGGACGGCTCAAGCGGGATTGTAATGACATGGGAACACTCATGAGCGCTCTGGTGAAGTATGGGGACTCTGACACCACTAAATACCCAGAAGCGGATGAGGATAAGTCCGGAAAAACAAATAAGCCTGGTAAACCGGCGTAGGCTAGTCCGGTCGGAACAAGCTTCAACGGTAAGCGAAAAGCAGAGGGCGGCTCTGATTTTGTGGCCAATACCAACGTTCAAGGAAACTTTCAACGCAACAAGGATAGACCGCCTCCACGGAGCGGCGGAGGATTCATTAATCTGGATCGACAGTTGAACGAGCCTTGCCCCAAACACGGCACGGAGGAACGCCCAGCTAAACATACATGAGGGCAATGCCGGGTCATGATGGAGGCTGTAAACCGGGCATATTCAACAACGGACCACCGGGCGGCGGTTCAGGTCCCGGGTTTCATGGTCCGGGTCACCAGGGTAATGGCTCCGGGTCAGGATATCAGGGTGGCAATAATGGCTACAACCAGGGCAATTATCAGTATGGTCAGGGCGGTTATAATAACCAAGGCAACCATCAGCCTGGTCAGGGCGGTTATAATAACCAAGGCAACCAACAGCATGGCCAGGGTAATCACAATAACCAAGGCAATCAGCAGCATCAGCAGCAGCAGCAATCCGGATATCAGAGTAATCCGAAGGAGCTGAGTAGTGGATAGTATCATGTGTTCACTACGAGTTTGTGCAAACGAGATCAAAAAATCCTAAAGCGGGCGGTACACACAGTTGAACCGGCAACACCACGATTCCTGCGTTGGTCGGAACAACCTATTGTGTGGAGCAGAGAGGATCACCCGCCGCGGGTTGATAATCCGGGCCAGTTGGCCTTAGTAGTGGCACCACAGGTGGGTGGCTACAAATTCACTAAGGTACTCATGGACGGCGGCAGCAGTATCAACATCTTATATTATGAGACTTTCCATCGCATGGGGTTAACGGACAAGAAGCTAAGGCGGTCAAATACGGTGTTTCATGGAATGGTGCCGGGTAAATCAGCTTACCCAGTTGGGAAAATTGATCTAGAAGTTACCTTTGGAGATGAACAGGATTCCAGGTCAGAGACGATAACCTTTAAAGTTGTAAAGATCCGGAGCCCCTATCATGCCCTGTTTGGACAGCCGGTTTACGCCAAGTTTATGGCTAGACCGTGCTATGTTTATCTACAGCTCAAGATGACGGGTCACAAAGGAACCATCACGGTTCATGGGAGTCGCAAGATCGCATTGGAGTGCGAGGAAGGAGCTGCTTATGCAGAGGCAGTATGCGCTACGGAGGAGTTGAATTTCTATAAAGACAACGTTGATCCGGCAGATATGTCCCCGTTGAAGAAGCCAACCACAGAGCATGATCCAGCGTTGAAGTTTAAATCGGCAGAGGAAACCAAGCAAGTAGACTTTGTACCGGGCGACTCATCCAAGCAGTTCACTATTAGTGCTAACCCTTGACCCTAAATAGGAAAGCGCGCTCATCGAGTTCATCCGTGAGAACCGAGATATCTTTGTATGGAAACCTTCTGACATGCCAGGTATACCGAGGGAACTCGCTGAGCACAGTCTTAATATTGATCCGAAGTTTAAACCGGTCAAACAGTATCTGCGCCGCTTCAACAAAGAAAGGCGCAAGGCTATAGGTGAAGAAGTGGCCAGGCTTTTGGCCGCAGGGTTCATAGTTGAGGTATTCCACCCGGAGTGGTTGGCTAATCCGGTTCTGGTGTTAAAGAAAAATGGAAAGTGGAGGATGTGTGTGGATTACACAGACTTAAACAATGCTTGTCCAACAGATCCTTTTGCTCTCCCCTGTATTGATCAGATCATCGATGCTACGGCGGGATGTGAGCGGCTAAGTTTTTTGGATGCATATTCAGGGTATCATCAGATCAAGATGGCAATTAAAGACCAGGAGAAGACAGCCTTCATCACTCCTTTTGGTGCTTTTTGCTACGTATCTATGCCTTTTGGGCTTAAGAGTGCCCAAGCAACTTACCAGCGTTGCGTACAGAACTGTCTTAAGGGGCAGATAGGAAAAAATGTCCATGCCTATGTGGATGACATCGTGGTAAAGTCAAGGAAGGAGGAGACATTGATAGAGGACCTCAGGGAAACCTTTGATAACCTTCGGGCCTATAAAATGATGCTTAATCCGGAAAAATGTGCTTTTGGTGTTCCAGCTGGCAAGCTCCTTGGATTCTTGGTGTCAAACAAAGGAATAGAAGTCAATCCGGAGAAGATCAAGGCAATCACATCCTTGACTAAACCAGCTTGCATCAACGATGTCCAGCGTATCGTCTTTATCAGATGCTGAAAAAGACAGACCGGTTTATATGGAGCGATGCTGCAAACGCCGCATTTGAGGACTTGAAGCGGCAACTAGCAGAACCACCGGTCCTTGCTGCCCCTGTTGATAAGGAGCCGCTGCTGTTGTACGTGGCCGCCAATGCCAGGGCTGTTAGCGTGGCAATTGTGGTCGAGCGCAAGGAAGCAGGCAAGGAATATCCGGTTCAACGTCCGGTTTATTATGTCAGTGAGGTTCTAATTGAGTCAAAGCAAAGGTACCCACATTGGCAGAAGCTGGTGTATGGCGTGTTCATGGCAAACCGGAAGTTGAAGCACTACTTCCAAGGCCACCCAATAACTGTTGTCAGTTCAGCCCCATTGGGGGACATAATCCAGAACAGAGAAGCCACTGGCAGAGTAGCAAAGTGGGCCATTGAGCTTAGTCCACACGGGTTGAAGTATGTGCCACGCACCGCTATCAAATGCCAAGCATTGGTGGATTTTATCAATGATTGGACAAAATTGCAAGCACCAGAGGAGAAGCCAGATCATACATACTGGACTATTCACTTTGACGGTTCAAGACAATTAGAAGGGCCCGGGGCTGGAGTTGTGTTAACTTCCCCGCGAGGTGACAAATTTTGTTATGTCCTCCGTCTAATGTTTCCTTGTACTAATAATGCAGCAGAATATGAGGCATTGCTTCATGGCCTGCGGATGGCTAAGGAGATGAACTTGAGCCGGGTCAAGTGTTTCGGTGATTCAGACTTAGTAGCACAGCAAGTATTCGGCAAGTGGGATTCTAAAGACCCTCTCATGGCGGCTTACAGACGAGAAGTTGAAGCAGTCGCAGGGCATTTCAAAGGGTACCAGGTGGATCACATAGACCGGTGAAAAAACGAAGCGGCCGATGCTCTAAGCAGGCTGGGTTCTCAGCGTAAACCGGTGCCACCAAATACCTTTTTGGATGAGCTACACAGTCCATCAGTTCAGGTACCATCGGAGGAAGATTTAGCTGTTCCTGATCTGGAAGCGCAGCTGGTTGCGGCACTTCATGTTATTCCGGATTGGACGCTCCCTTACTTGGCATATCTAAGCCGCGGAGAGTTGCCAGATGATGAGATTGAAGCAAGGCAGATAATCCGGCGATCCAAATTCATGACAATTGTAAACGGGGCACTTCACCATCGCAACATTTCTGGGGCATTTCAGCGGTGTGTATCATCTGAGGAAGGCTGTGACATCCTTCGAGATATTCACGAGGAGGATTGTGGTCATCACGCCGGTTCAAAATCCTTCGTAGCTAAAGCTTTCCGTCACAGGTTCTATTGGTTGACAGCCCATGCCGATGCGGAGGACCTAGTCCAGAAGTGCGATGCTTGTCAGAAATTTTCACGGCGTGCTCTTGTTCCAGCACAGGAGCTGCGGATGATTCCAATCACTTGGCCGTTTGCGACTTGGGGCTTGATATGGTTGGGCCTTTTAAACGATCCCAAGATCAAAAAACTCATCTGCTGGTTGCTGTGGACAAGTTTACAAAGTGGATTGAGGCAAAGCCTGTGAGCAAGTGTGATGCGGCAACAACGGTTAAATTCATCAAGAAGATAATCTTCCGATTTGGATTTCCACACAGCATCATCACTGACAATGGCACCAATTTATCTAAAGGACAGATGGAAGAATTTTGTCAAAGAGAGCATATTCGCCTAGATGTGTCTTCTGTAGCTCACCCTCAATCCAATGGTCAAGCTGAAAGAGCCAATCAAGAGATTTTGCGAGGTATCAAGCCCCGGCTTATGACTCCCTTGCAAAGAACGCCAGGGTGCTGGGTTGAGGAATTGCCCTCTGTCCTGTGGAGCATCAATACTACACCGAACAGATCCACAGGTTACACACCTTTCTTCATGGTGTACGGTGCTGAAGCGGTTCTTCCAAGCGATATCCGCCATGACTCACCACGAGTGGCGGCTTATGTTTAAGCAGCCAATGAGCAAGCAAGACATGACAGTTTGGACCGGCTGGATGAAGAGCGTGACATAGCAGCAGCAAGATCTGCAATTTATCAGCAGGACCTGCGCAGATATCACAGCCGCCGGGTTAAAACAAGGACGTTCCGGGAGGGGGACTTAGTACTCCGGCTCATCCAGGACCAGACTGATATGCACAAACTATCCCCACCTTGGGAAGGACCCTTTGTGGTCAGCAAGAACCTACACAACAGTTCATACTACCTGGTGGACGTTCGAGAGCACAAAGACTCACGGACATCAGAAGAAGAGACGAAGAGGCCGTGGAACATTGCCCTCCTGCGGCCTTACTACACCTGAGCCATGAGCTCCGCCTTATGTATCCTATATATATTATGATTAATAAATAAACCGGCACCCTTGGTAAACCGGGGGATCAGCCTCTTTTTCTTCTAAATATATGTCTTGTGAAAATTATTACAGATATTTTGAAAAGACTATTTTATTATGCAGAAGGGACCAAACTAGGGGGCTACGGATCACATGTGAATCCTCGCTAAAGTCTTTTCTGGTCCGGTCTACATGATTGTCTTCACATCAGCGCCCTTTGGATAAACTCCATCGATTGGCAAAAAATTGTTCTTGTCCCTTGGGAACCTTCCTTTGATGGCAAATGCAAAATTTCTTGCCCCTTGGTTGATCACTCCCTTTGATGGCAAAAGAAAAAACTGTTCTTGTCCCTAGGGAACCTTTCTTTGATCGCAAATGCAAAATTTCTTGCCCCTTGGTTGATCACTCCCTTTGATGGCAAAAGAAAAAACTGTTCTTGTCCCTAGGGAACCTTCCTTTGATGGCAAATGCAAAATTTCTTGCCCCTTGGTTGATCACTCCCTTTGATGGCAAAAG
>LR738713.1:807841461-807877830 GCA_902687465.1 Secale cereale
GCAAAAGAAAAAACTGTTCTTGTCCCTAGGGAACCTTCCTTTGATGGCAAATGCAAAATTTCTTGCCCCTTGGTTGACCACTCCCTTTGATGGCAAAAGAAAAAAATATTCTTGTCCCTAGGGTACTTCCTTTGATGGCAAATGCAAAATTTCTTGCCCCTTGGAAGATACATCCCTTTGATGGCAAAAGAAAAAGTTCTTGTCCCTTGGAGTACATCCTTTGATGGCAAAAGAAACAGTTCTTGCCCCTTGGAGTACATCCTTTGATGGCAAAAGAAAAGAGTCATAGCCCTTTGGGTCGCACGCATTGATTGGCACATATGGAGCCTGGCAGCTCGTAAAAAGCCTCGACTACATGGTCTTATTTGCAAACTGGGTTTTGTGTTTTGTGATTTTTTTTCAATGTTTTCTATGGTTTTTTGATCCGGAGCTGGGCAACTTCAAAGAGCACCAGCATTATTTAAACCGGTAAGTTAGTATAACCTGGAATAATCATTGGGCAAATACCAACAGAGCCAAGAATTTCCTTAGAATCTACAATGTTCGCCGGATTAAGGATGTCAAGTACACTTAATCAGAGGTATGAAAGTATTTCTAAGGTATAAAGCATATACTTGTTCGATATATATATATACCTGTGAAAGCACTTTAATCAGTCTGGCGGTAAACCGTCAGGACATTTTTTTCAGTGTTATCTATGCAGATGTAGGTAATATAAAGATCAACCATAGCGGACAAAGGATTAAAATTGGCAGATACCAAATCAAAACTCTGACATCACAGTTAAGGCAGAACATGTTTCGAGCTATCCTATTACAAAGCACTTGAAGGCCTGGACGGATTAAAGTTTTTTGCCAACAGATTACAGCAAATAAAAATAAAGCCAAGCGACTTATGCTTCTTCCTGCTGCGAAGGCTGAGGGTTGACTTGTTCCGGAACTTCTTCGTCCTCTTGATGCGGCTGGAAATCAGGAACGCGCCAGTTGATCTTGGACAATGCACGAAAGTACATCTCTTCAGAAATAAGATCGGACGGGTCAATATCTGGGGCGAAAGTATGGGGCGCACTGGCGGGATTAGATTTTCGGTATCATAAACCGGCCGATCCACCCGCTCGTTCTTTAAGTCATACGCCGGATGATACCTGGTCAAATCCACTTCATCAGCGAGCTTGCTGGCAAGAGGACGTATTTCTTTAGTCAGAGCATGAAGGTCCTTGCCAGAGAAGGCAGAACCATCCTCCTTGGTGCTAGGGTACCCGTTCATCGCTTCTTCCGGATCAAAGTCCGGAACCCACGCCTTGGCTCTGGTCAGCGCTACAAGTGAACCGGCCCGTGCAGCAGATTTCTTCACCTCTTCCAAGCATACAGGCAATATAGAAAGCTTCTCCAAAGTACCTTGGATAGTGGTGGGGGCCGCTTTATAATGAGACATTGCGCTTATAATCCTTTGAGCACCGGAATACAGTTGCTCAACCAGAGTATAAGAGGCCTTGAGTTTCTTACGGAGGTCATCCCCAAGATGGGTGACGCGCCGCCCTGCATATGATTACTCCACTTAAACCGGAGCAAGATAAAGATTGTAGAGATGAAAGCATATACACGTCAAGTACTTACCAAAGACAGCAGAGGTCATAAGCTCTATTTGCTGCCTTAAACCGGTCAGCTCTTGCGTCACCGGGTTAAGGGCCTCTTCAGCATCCTTTGCTCTTTTTTCAAGAGCATTCCTCTGCACTTCCCAGGCTGTCCGCTCCGCTTCAAAATCCTTCTTCAATTGATCAGCATTGGTTAAGCTCAACGCCAGCTCATCTTTGGCCTTGGCAGAAGTACTCTCTGTGATAGCAAGTCTATTCCGGAGCTCGGTTATTTATGCGGCCCTCCCGGTCAAATCAGCCTACAAGAAAATCAAGTGGAGTAGATGACAATTAAGACAAGTCTCAAGCACATAAGCAAGTTATCTACTTGACACTTGGGGGCTAATGGGCAGTTGAAGTATCAAAAGATGACAATTGAAGACAAGTCTCAAGCACATAAGCAAGTTATCTACTTGACACTTGGGGGCTAATGGGCAGTTGAAATATCAAAAGAGAGATTCAAACAAGTCCCAGGCACATAAAACAAATTATGCCCCTGGCACTTGGGGGCTAATGTAAGTTTATTTTCTTACATTTGGAAGTACCGGTTCACCTACAACGAAGCTAAACCGGTACTTGGGGGCTATTATGGTATAAAGGCAGAAGTATAAAGAAGGCAAAGCAAAGACAGATAAGGTACCTCGTATTTGTCCTTCATCATGTTAACCAAGCCCATTTCATAGTCGCGGCTGGTATGAAGCCGGTTCAAATACCCGGAATAAAGCTCCTGGGCACTCAACTCGGCATAATTAGACAAGTCCGTGCTCCACTTGCCCTTCTCTTGCTGAAGCTTCTCCGCTTTAGCAGTATGCTTGGCCAAAATGATAGGCTCAGTAGGAGCGGTCTAACCTGTCCCGGTTATCTGAATATCCGAGGAAGAAGCAGTGCCTGGCTGTGAAGGAGCAGCAGTATGAGCCGGACTAGCAGGAGTCGGGCTAGTCCGAGGAGGGCCAGCCCAGACAGGACTCGCCGGTTCAAGGACATCTTCTACATTTGTACCTTCAGGAGCAGCAATGTAATCATGGTCCATGGGAGCAGGATCGTCAAGTTGAATTGCTGGCTCGCTCTCTGGAAGGATGACTCCATCCGGATCAGCCACCGGATCAGCAGCAGTAGTTGCGGCAGCCGCTTTGCTGGATTTTGCCTTCTTGCTAGGCTTGGGCTTGCTGAAATATATTGAAGAAGCAATCAGATTTATAAAGGAAAAATACAAATATAAGCTGGATGCGGAAAAAGACTTACCCAGGTACAGTCTTCAGTATAGGGACCTGTGTGGCAGTTGATTCGCCAGAGGATGACAAAGGTGTCTCCTGGTAATTAGGATCAGACGGTTTAACTGGTTTGCGTATAAGTCCGGCTTTTGGATGGAGAGGAGTTGGAAAAAGTAAAACCTCAGAGCGGCGCCTCCGAGCCGGAGTAAGAGATATTCGGAAGACTCTACTACATGGCCACTATGGCGTGTAGTCCGGCGGGCTTCATGTTGCTGCTTCTTCAAAAGAAATTTAGGGTCCAGTTGAGCGTAGGGATGAGAAAAAGGGTACTTCCGAGATGCCCAACAAATTTTGGGCACCGGCGGTTCAGAATCAGAAGAAAGAGAGATTACCTCAGTTTCTGCTGCTTTATCTCCTTCAGCCAAATCCTGTGAAAAGACGTTGTTAACTCAAATCTGGATAAAAGAGATCAAAACAACTCAGGATCAACTCATACCTCGGAATCCGGATCATCCTCCTCAAGGTGTGAACCGGAGCCAGCAGCTGCCTTCTTCTTCTTGACAGCACAAGTCTTCCGGCGTGGCTGTTTACCTGACTTGTCCTGAGTTTTTCTTTTCCAAAATGGATCATTGGCCTATGCAAAAGAGGAAAAATAAATACAAAGGTAATTGATATGAACGGATTAGAAACCAACTGAAGAGATTAACTTACGGCTGGCAGTTTTTTCTTCTCGTAATATGGGGCCAATCCGGTTTGGATGCATTCTTCCAGAGAGATATTGAGCAGTTTTTTGGCAGATTCAGCAACTTCCTTCTCAGGAAGCATTATATCGATATGGCGTTGAGGGTCATCTGTCTTTCCGGTATACTGGTACATCAGACCGGAGCGCCGGCTCAGAGGAAGGATACTCCAGGCAATCCAACAATGAACGAAGTCAACTCCAGTCAAACCGTTGGCCATAAAGGCCTTAAGCTTGGCAAGCTGAGGGGCAAAACGGGCTCGTTGTGAGGTGCTAAGACGCTGCGGCAGAGGATGATCTTCCGGAAGACGATGTTTGCGGTAACCCGGCAGTGGGTTTTCTCCTTCAGGCGAGGTATCCTTGCAGTAAAACCAGGATTGATTCCAGTCCTTGGGGTGTGTATGGAGAGCAGCATGAGGAAAAACCACATCTCTTCTGTTCTGAATACTAACACCGCCCAGCTCCTGATGTGGTCCGGCAGTGAATTCTGTCCACCGGTTTAAGTGGAAGAAGTCCCGGAACAAGTCCACTGACGGCTCTTCTTGAAGGTACACTTCGGAGAAGACTTGGAAATTGCAGATGTTGGATATGGAGTTGGGACCTATGTCCTGAGGGTGAAGTGGAAAGGCGGCCAGCACATCCCGGAAAAACTTTGAACCGGGCGGGCTAAAACCCCGGGCCAGATGATCAAAGAAAAGGATAACTTCTCCTTCTCTAGGGGTAGGAGGACATTCATCCCCTGGGACCCGCCATTTCAGAACTGTTTGGGAGCCCAGAACACCAATTGAAGCAGCATTGATTAAATCCTCTTCCGTGATGCGGGAAGGGACCCAGTTGCAAGAAACGAACTGCTTGGCCGACATATGAGCAAATGGAAAATGATGGAAAAGTAAAGTGCAAAATCCGGATTATTCAAGTGCTGAAGCATAAGCCAGAGCGTGTTATCAAATTACATCGACGGTTTAGATGGAGGACTAATGGCATTGACAACCCCGAAGCAGACGGGAGATGAACTTCTACTGGTTTATGATAACAAAAAAGAAGAATCTAAACCGTCGGGCCCATGATTGATGTTTTGCAAGAGCAATATATGATTGGTTAAACCGGCGAGTAACTTGCAGATCTATCAAGGCGAAAAAACAGGTTTCTACAGAAGGCTAAAGTAAAAATAGATCTGAGCAGTAAGAAAAAGATGAAATATACGCAAGTCTATCACAGGAAGAACTACGAAGGTTTTCTACGGAGCAAATGAATCTAAGGGCGAATTTAAAAGGTCTGAATCTAAGTCTAAACTACAGAGCAGGGGCGCGTTTGAAGCAAATCCAAAGTTGAAATCTACTGCAGACGTGACGTATAAGATGAACAGCAAAGCTTCGAGGTCTAATGGCGGAGGCCATGGAGGAACCCTAGATGAGAAATCTACAGCAAGAAGAGAGGAATACCTGAGACGGAAGGGGACGGCGGTGAAGTGGTTCTGGACGCGTTTCAGGGTGATGCAGCGGCCTGGTTGACGACGGCGACGGGCTCGAAGGCAGCGGCGGAGCTTCGGGCGACGGAGGAAGAAGAAGAGCGGAAGGAAGGAGAAGATTAAAGGCTCAGCGGTATTTATAGAGACTGGAGAGATGAAACGGCAAGCGCGGGATTTGAGGAGGTCAGAGATTGGATAAAGATTCTACTGTCGCCTCGATTTTTGGGATAGCCTTTAAACAAAGGTAACAAACAGCTGTGAGCGATAAATGCGGAGGTGATGTCACGACCGAATAAAACGATTTCCGGAGATGACGTCATAGCCGGTTTACAAAGCAGAGAAGATACAAAGAAGAAGTTTATGCAAGATTAAGAAGACTGACATGAACAAGTTCAAATCACTCTGGGGCCTAATGTTAGGGATATTACTAGCAGGTATAAACCGGCTAGGGAGGTCCGGATTACGGTAATATAGCTGTGTTGTTATAAGTTCAGTAGAGGTTACGGCCCATGAAGGCTCAGGGCCCATATGTAAAGTTTACGGTTTATAAACCGTCCTATCATGTAACTTGAGGTACAAGGAAGAAAGAGTAGAGACCGAGGCGGACACGATTATGAGCCGGCCTCGGGACTCTGTAAACCGGACCAGGCGTTGCCTCCTATATAAAGGAACGACCCGGCGACGGTTCAGAGGCAGGCAACAATCCGTCGAGAAGCAGGCAAGCAATCTGCTCCCTGTTCATCGACGCTCAAGCAATACCAAACCAAACTAGACGTATGCTTTTACCTTCATCGAAGGGGCCGAACTAGTATAAACCCTCTGTGTCCTTTGTGTGCTTTTAACCTCTTCAAGCTAACCCACGCGATGGCTCCACACCTAAGTCCTCTAAACCGGACATCTGTCGTGCTAATTCCACGACACAAGGTGTTCCTCCGGTATTCGGGAGTTGCATAATCTCATAGTCATAGGAACATGTATAAGTCATGAAGAAAGCAATAGCAGTAAAACTAAACGATCATAGTGCTAAGCTAATGGATGGGTCTTGTCCATCACATCATTCTCCTAATGATGCGATCTCGTTGATCAAATGACAACTCATGTCTATGGCTAGGAAACATAACCATCTTTGATCAATGAGCTAGTCTAGTAGAGGCATACTAGGGACACTATGTTTTGTCTATGTATTCACACATGTACTAAGTTTCCGGTTAATACAATTCTAGCATGAATAATAAACATTTATCATGATATAAGGAAATAAATAATAACTTTATTATTTCCTCTAGGGCATATTTCCTTCAGTCTCCCACTTGCACTAGAGTCATAATCTAGTTCACATCGCCATGTGATTTAATACCGATAGTTCACATCATTATGTGAATTAACACCCATAGTTCACATCGCCATGTGACCACTACCCAAAGGGTTTACTAGAGTCAACAATCTAGTTCACATCGTCATGTGATTAACACCCAAAGAGTACTAAGGTGTGATCATGGTTTGCTTCGTGAGAGAAGTTTAGTCAGCGGGTCTGTTACATTCAGATCTGTATGTATTTTTTGCAAATTTCTATGTCTACAATGCTCTGCACGGAGCTACTTTAGCTAATTGCTCCCATTTTCAATATGTATCCAGATCGAGACTCGGAGTCATCAAGATTGGTGTTAAAGCTTGCATCGATGTAACTCTTTACGACGAACTTATGCTTTGATCAACTTATCAAAGCGTATATTCCAACTGCTTGCACCAATGCATAGATGGATCGCTGGAGCTTGCACATTTTGTTAGCACCTTTAGGATTGACAAAACCTTCTGGTTGCATCATATACAACTCTTCTTTAATAAATTCATTAAAGAACGCAGTTTTGTTATCCATTTGCCAAATTTCATAAAATGTGGCAATTGCTAACATGATTCGGACATACTAAAGCATCGCTACGGGTGAGAAAGTCTCATCGTAGTCAACTCCTTGAACTTGTCAAAAAAACTTTCGCAACAAATCGAGCTTTGTAAACAGTAACATTACTGTCGGCGTCGGTCTTCCTCTTGAAGATCCATTTATTTTCGATGGCTTGCCGATCATCGGGCAAGTTGACCAAAGTCCACACTTTGTTCTCATACATGGATCCCATCTCAGATTTCATGGCCTCAAGCCATTTTGCGGAATCTGGGCTCATCGTCGCTTCCTCATAGTTCGTAGGTTCATCATGGTCTAGTAACATGACTTCCAGAACTGGGTTGTCGTACCACTCTGGTGCGAAACGTACTGTGGTTGACCTACAAGTTCGGCAGTAACTTGATCCGAAGTTTCATGATCATCATCATTAGCTTCCTCACTAATTGGTGTAGGAATCACTGGAACTAGTTTCTGTGATGTACTACTATCCAATTCGGGAGAAGGAACAATTACCTCATCAAGTTCCACTTTCCTCCCACTCACTTCTTTGAGAGAAACTCCTTCTCTAGAATGGATCCATTCTTAGAAATGAATATCTTGCCTTCGGATCTGTGATAGAAGGTGTACCCAACAGTCTCCTTTGGGTATCCTATGAAGACACATTTCTCCGCCTTGGGTTCGAGCTTATCAGGTTGAAGCTTTTTCACATAAGCATCGCTGCCCCAAACTTTAAGAAACGACAACTTTGGTTTCTTGCCAAACCACAGTTCATAAGGTGTCGTCTCAACGGATTTAGATGGTGCCCTTATTTAACGTGAATGCAGCTGTCTCTAAAGCATAACCCTAAAACGATAGTGGTAAATCGGTAAGAGACATCATAGACCGCACCATATCCAATAAAGTACGGTTACGACGTTCGGACACACCATTACGCTGTGGTGTTCCGGGTGGCGTGAGTTGTGAAACTATTCCACATTGTTTCAAATGAAGACCAAACTCGTAACTCAAATATTCACCTCCACGATCAGATCGTAGAAACTTTATTTTCTTGTCGATGATTCTCTACTTCACTCTGAAATTCTTTGAACTTTTCAAATGTTTCAGACTTGTGTTTCATCAAGTAGATATACCCATATCTGCTCAAATCATCAGTGAAGGTCAGAAAATAACGATACTCGCCGCGAGCCTCAACACTCATCGGTCCACATACATCAGTATGTATGATTTCCAATAAATCAGTTGCTCGCTTCATTGTTCCGAAGAATGAAGTTTTAGTCATCTTGCCCATGAGGCATGGTTCGCAAGCATCAAGTGATTCATAATCAAGTGATTCCAAAAGTCCATCACTATGGAGTTTCTTCATGTGCTTTACACCAATATGACCTAAACGACAGTGCCACAAATAAGTTGCACTATCATCATTAACCTTGCATCTTTTGGCTTCAATATTATGGATATGTGTATCACTACGATTGAGATCCAACAAATTATTTTCATTGGGTGTATGACCATCGAAGGCTTTATTCATGTAAACAAAATAACAATTATTCTATGAATTTAAATGAATAATTGTATTGCAACAAACATGATCAAATCATATTCATACTCAACGCAAATGCCAAATAACATTTATTTAGGTTCTACACTAATCCCGAAAGTATAGGGAGTGTGCGATGATGATCATATCAATCTTGGAACCACTTCCAACACACATCGTCACTTCACCTTTAACTAGTCTATGCTCATTCTGCAACTCTCGTTTCGAGTTACTAATTTTAGCAACTGAACCGGTATCAAATACCCAAGGGTTGCTATGAACACTAGTAAAGTACATATCAATAATCCGTATATCAAATATACCTTTGTTCACTTTGCCATCCTTCTTATCCGCCAAGTATATAGGGCAGTTACACTTCCAGTGACCATTTCCTTTGCAGTAGAAGCACTTAGTTTCAGGCTTGAGTTTAGCTTTGGGTTTCTTCACGGGAGTGACAACTTTTTTGTCATTCTTCTTGAAGTTCCCTGATACATCTCCAACGTATCTATAATTTTTTATTGTTCCATGCTATTATATTATCCTTCTAGGATGTTTTATGGGCTTTTATATACACTTTTATATGATTTTTGGGACTAACCTATTAACCTAGAGCCCAATGCCAGTTTCTGTTTTTCCCTTGTTTTTGAGTTTTACAGAAAAGAAATATCAAACAGAGTCCAATTGGCGTGCCAATTTTTGATGATTTTTTCTGGACCAAAAGAAACCCCCGAAGTAAAAGAGTTGGGCCAGGAGAGCCACGGGCTGCCCACGAGGGTGGGGGGCGCGCCCTGGGCAGGTGGTGGCGCCCCTTTATCTCGTGGACAGCCCTGAGGGCCCCCTTGACTTGTGCCCTACGCCAAAAAATCCTATAAATACCGAAACCTTCGGAAATTAACCTAGATCGGGAGTTCCGCCGCCGAAAGCCTCTGTAGCAATCGAGAACCAATCTAGACCCCATTTCGGCACCCTGCCGGAGGGGGGAACCCTCACCGGTGGCCATCTTCATCATCCCGACGCTCTCCATGACGAGGAGGGAGTAGTCCACCCTCGGGGCTAAGGGTATGTATCAGTAGCTATGTGTTTGATCTCTCTCTCTCTCTCTCGTGTTCTTGAGATGGCACGATCTTGATGTATCGCGAGCTTTGCTATTCTAGTTAGATCTTATGATGCTTCTCCCCATCTACTCTCTTGTAATGGATTGAGTTTTCCCTTTAAAGTTATCTTATCGGATTTAGTCTTTAAGGATTTGAGAGCACTTGATGTATGTCTTGCACGTGTTTATCTGTGGTGACTATGGGATATCATGTGATCTACTTGATGTATGTTTTGGTGATCAACTTGCGGGTTCCGTGACCTTGGGAATCTATGCATAGGGGTTGGCACACGTTTTCGTCTTGACTTTCCGGTAGAAACTTTGGGGCACTCTTTGAAGTTCTATGTGTTGGTTGAATAGATGTTTCTGAGATTGTGTGATGCATATCGTATAATCATGCCCACGAATACTTGAGGTGACAATGGAGTATCTAGGTGACATTAGGGTTTTGACTGATTTGTGTCTTAAGGTGTTATTCTTGTACGAACTCTATGATAGATTGAACGTTACTACGGACTCTTGAATAGATCGATCAGAAAGAATAACTTTGAGGTGGTTTCGTACCCTACCATAATCTCTTCGTTTGTTCTCCGCTATTAGTTACTTTGGAGTGACTCTTTGTTGCATGTTGAGGGCTAGTAATATGATCCAATTATGTTATCCTTGTTGAGAGAACTTGCACTAGTGAAAGTATGAACCCTAGGCCTTGCCTACTATCATTGCAACACCGTTTATGCTCACGTTTACCTTTAGCTACCTTGCTGTTTTTATATTTTCTTATTACAAAAACCTATATCTACCATCCATATTGCACTTGTATCACCATCTCTTCGCTGAACTAGTGCACCTATACAATTTACCATTGTATTGGGTGTGTTGGGGACACAAGAGACTCTTTGTTATTTGGTTGCAGGGTTGTTTGAGAGAGACCATCTTCATCCTACGCCTCCCACGGATTGATAAACCTTAGGTCATCCACTTGAGGGAAATTTGCTACTGTCCTCCAAACCTGTGCACTTGGAGGCCCAACAACGTCTACAAGAAGAAGGTTGTGTAGTAGACATCAAGCTCTTTTCTGGCGCCGTCGCCGGGGAGGTTAGTGGTTGAAGGTATATCTTTAGATCTTGCAATCGAATCTTCTAGTTTCTTGTTTTATCACTAGTTTATTTTATAAAAGAAAACTAAAAAAAATGGAATTAAGGTTACCTCATATGCTTCATCTTTTTAATATCTTTCGTGAAAATGATGGGAAGGAAAATTGTGCTCAAGTACTAGAAGAAGAATTACATAGAATGCTTGGCATAAAATATGTGCATGATGAGCATGATTTCAATGTTGTTAGTATGAATTCTTTGAATACCCATGATGCTAATGATATGCAAAGCCACAAGCTTGGGGAAGCTATGTTTGATGTGTTGGGAAACGTAGTATTTTCAAAATTTTCCTATGATCACGCAAGATCTATCTACTAGATGCATAGCAACGAGGGGGAGAGCGTGTCTACGTACCCTCGTAGACCGGGAGCGGAAGCGTCAAGTGACGCGGTTGATGTAGTCGAACTTCTTCGCGATCCAACCGATCAAGCACCGAACGTACGGCACCTCCGCGTTCAGCACACGTTCAGCTTGATGACGTCCCACGAGCTCTTGATCCAGTTGAGCTTCACGGGAGAGTTTCGCCAGCACGATGGCGTGGTGACAGATATGATGTATCTACCGGCGCAGGGCTTCGCCTAAGCACTGCAACGGTATGACCGAGGTGTGTTTCTGTGGAGAGGGGCACCCCACATGGCTAAAACAATTCAACTTGTGTGTCCTAGGGTGCCCCCTGCCCCTGTATATAAAGGAGCAAGGGAGAGGCCTGAAGGAAATATGCCCTAGAGGCAATAATAAAGATGTTATTTGTATTTCCTTATATCATGATAAATGTCTTTTATTCATGCTAGAATTGTATTAACCGGAAACTTAGTACATGTGTGGATACATAGACAAAACAGCATGTCCCTAGTATGCCTCTACTAGACTAGCTCATTGATCAAAGATGGTTATGTTTCCTAGCCATAGACATGAGTTGTCATTTGATCAACGGGATCACATCATTAGGAGAATGATGTGATGGACAAGACCCATCCGTTAGCATAGCACTATGATCGTTTAGTTTTACTGCTATTGCTTTCTTCATGACTTATACATGTTCCTATGACTATGAGATTATGCAACTCCCGAATACCGTAGGAACACCTTGTGTGCTATCAAACGTCACAACGTAACTGGGTGATCATAAAGATGCTCTACAGGTGTCTCCGAAAGTATTCGTGGTGTTGGCATAGATCAAGATTAGGATTTGTCACTCCGAGTGTCGGAGAGGTATCTCTGGGCCCTCTCGGTAACACACATCACAATAAGCCTTTCAAGCAAAAGACTAATGAGTTAGTCACGAGATGATGTGTTACGGAACGAGTAAAGAGACTTGCCGGTAACGAGATTGAACTAGGTATGGAGATACCGACGATCGAATCTCGGGCAAGTAACATACCGATGACAAAAGGAACAACGTATGTTGTTATGCGGTTCTGACCGATAAAAGATCTTCGTAGAATATGTAGGAGCCAATATGAACATCCAGGTTCCGCTATTGGTTATTGACCGGAGATGAGTCTCGGTCATGTCTACATAGTTCTCGAACCCGTAGGGTCCGCACGCTTAACGTTTGATGACGATCGGTATTATGAGTTTATGAGTTTTGATGTACCGAAGGTAGTTCGGAGTCCCGGATGAGATCACGGACATGACGAGGAGTCTCGGAATGTCCGAGACATAAAGATTGATATATTGGACGACTATATTCGGACACCGAAAGTGTTCCGGAAAAGTTTCGGATTTAACGGGATTGCCGGAGGGGGTTACCGGAACCCCCTACGAGGGGGGATGGTCCATAGTGGGCCTTAAGGGAAAGAGAGAGGCAGCCCATAGGGCTGGCCGGCGCCCCACCTAGGGTTCCTAGTTGGACTAGGATTGGGGGGCGCCACCTCTCCCTTTTTCCTTTCCCTCTCTTCCTTCTTTTGGTGATTCCTACTAGGAATAGGATTGCAATCCTATTCCTAGTAGGATTGCAACCCTAGCCGCACCAAACAAGGGCCGGCCGGCCTCCCCCCTTGCTCCTTTATATACGGGGGCAGGGGGGCACCCAAAGACACACAAGTTGAATTGTTCCAGCCGTGTGCGGTGCCCCCCTCCACAGAAACACACCTCGGTCATACCGTCGCGGTGCTTAGGCGAAGCCCTGCGCCGGTGAATACATCATATCCGTCACCACGCCGTCGTGCTGATGAAACTCTCCCGTGAAGCTCAACTGGATCAAGAGCTCGTGGGACGTCATCAAGCTGAACGTGTGCTGAACGCGGAGGTGCCGTACGTTCGGTGCTTGATCGGTTGAATCGCGAATAAGTTCGACTACATCAACCGCGTCACTTGACGCTTCCGCTTCCGGTCTACAAGGGTACGTAGACACACTCTTCCCTCTCGTTGCTATGCATCTAGTAGATAGATCTTGCGTGATCGTAGGAAAATTTTAAAATACTACGTTCCCCAACAGTGGCATCATGAGCCAGGTCTATGCGTAGATGATATGCACGAGTAGAACACAATGAGTTGTGGGCGATACTAGTCATACTGCTTACCAGCATGTCATACTTTGCTTCGGCGGTATTGTGAGATGAAGCGGCCCGGACCGACATTACGCGTACGCTTACGCGAGACTGGTTTCACCGTTACGAGCACTCGTTGCTTAAAGGTGACTGGCGGGTGTCTGTCTCTCTCACTTTAGCTGAATTAAGTGTGGCTACGCCCGGTCCTTGTGAAGGTTAAAACATCACATACTTGACGAAACATCGTTGTGGTTTTGTATGCGTAGGTAAGAACGGTTCTTGCTAAGCCCGTAGCAGCCACGTAAAACTTGCAACAACAAAGTAGAGGACGTCAAACTTGTTTTTGCAGGGCATGTTGTGATGTGATATGGTCAAGACATGATGAGTTATACGGTTTTGTATGAGATGATCATGTTTTGTAAAGTTATCGGCAATTGGCAGGAGCCATATGGTTGTCGCTTTATTGTATGAAATGCAATCGCCATGTAATTGCTTTACTTTATCACTAAGCGGTAGCGATAGTCGTAGAAGCAATAGTTGGCGAGACGACAACGATACTACGATGGAGATCAAGGTGTCACGCCGGTGACGAAGGTGATCATGAAGGTGCTTTGGAGATGGAGATCAAAAGCACAAGATGATGATGGCCATATCATGTCACATATTTTGATTGCATGTGATGTTTATCTTATTATGCTTCTTATTTTGCTTAGTTCGACGGTAGCATTATAAGATGATCCCTTACTAAATTTCAAGGTATAAGTGTTCTCCCTGAGTATGCACCGTTGCGAAAGTTCGTCGTGCCGAGACACCACGTGATGATCGGGTGTGATAAGCTCTACGTTCAAATACAACGGGTGTAAGCCAGTTTTGCACACGCAGAATACTCAGGTTAAACTTGACGAGCCTAGCATATGCAGATATGGCCTCGGAACACTGGAGACCGAAAGGTCGAGCGTGAATCATATAGTAGATATGATCAACATAAGATGTTCACCATTGAGACTACTCCATCTCACGTGATGATCGGACATGGTTTAGTTGATTTGGATCACGTGATCATTTAGATGACCGGAGGGATGTCTATCTAAGTGGGAGTTCTTTAATTAATATGATTAAATTGAACTTTAACTTATCATGAACTTAGTCCTGATAGTTTTTGCATATCTATGTTGTTGTAGATCAATGGCCCGTACTACCGTTCCTTTGAATTTTAATGCATTCCTAGAGAAAGCTAAGTTGAAAGATGATGGTAGCAATTACACGGACTGGGTCCGTAACCTGAGGATTATCCTCATTGCTGCACAGAAGAATTATGTCCTTGAAGCACCGCTAGGTGACAAGCCCCCTCCCGCTAATGTGGACGCTTTGAACGTCTGGCAATCGCGGTCTGATGACTACACGATAGTTCAGTGTGCCATGCTTTACGGCTTAGAACCGGGACTTCAACGACGTTTTGAACGTCATGGACCATATGAGATGTTCCAGGAGTTGAAGTTAATATTTCAAGCAAATGCCCGGATTGAGAAATATGAGATTTCCAATAAATTCTACAGCTGCAAAATGGAGGAGAATAGTTCTATCAGTGAACACTTGCTCAGAATGTCTGGGTACTACAATCATATGACTCAACTTGGTTGCAAGGTTGACGAGGATAGTGTTATTGATAGAGTTCTTCAATCACTGCCACCAAGCTATAAAGGCTTTGTGATGAACTATAATATGCAAGGGATGCAAAAGACAATTCCCGAGCTCTTCGCCATGCTCAAAGCTGCGGAGGTAGAAAACAAGAAGGAGCATCAAGTGTTGATGGTTAACAAGACCACTAGTTTCAAGAAAAAGGGCAAGGGAAAGAAGGGGAACTTCAAGAAGAATAGCAAGACAGTTGCTACTTCCACGAAGAAACCCAAATCTGGAGCCAAGCCTGAAACTGAGTGCTTCTACTGCAAGGGGACTGGACACTGGAAGCGGAACTGCCCCAAGTATTTGGCGGATAAGAAGGATGGCAAGGTGAACAAAGGTATATGTGATATACATGTTATTGATGTGTACCTTACTAATGCTCGTAGTAGTACCTGGGTATTTGATACCGGTTCGGTTGCTAATATTTGTAACTCGAAACAGGGACTACGGATTAAACGAAGATTAGCTAAGGACGAGGTGACGATGCGCGTGGGAAACGGTTCCAAAGTCGATGTGATCGCCGTCGGCACGCTACCTCTACATCTACCTTCGGGATTAGTTTTAGACCTAAATAATTGTTATTTGGTGCCAGCGTTAAGCATGAACATTATATCTGGATCTTGTTTGTTGCGAGACGGTTATTCATTTAAATCAGAGAATAATGGTTGTTCTATTTTAATGAATAATATCTCTTATGGTCATGCACCCTTAAAGAGTGGTCTATTCTTATTGGATCTCGATTGTAGTGATACACATATTCATAATATTGAAACCAAAAGATGCAAGGTTAATAATGATAGTGCAACTTATTTGTGGCACTGCCGTTTAGGTCATATTGGTGTAAAACGCATGAAGAAACTCCATAATGATGGACTTTTGGAATCACTTGATTATGAATCACTTGGTGCTTGCGAACCATGCCTCATGGGCAAGATGACTAAAACTCCGTTCTCCGGAACTATGGAGCGAGCAACAGATTTGTTGGAAATCATACATACTGATGTATGTGGACCAATGAGTGTTGAAGCACGCGGCGGGTATCGTTATTTTCTGACCTTCACTGATGATTTGAGCAGATGTGGGTATATCTACTTAATGAAACACAAGTCTGAAACATTTGAAAAGTTCAAAGAATTTCAGAGTGAAGTAGAGAATCATCGTAACAAGAAAATAAAGTTTCTACGATCTGATCGTGGAGGAGAATATTTGAGTTACGAGTTTGGTCTTCATTTGAAACAATGTGGAATAGTTTCACAACTCACGCCACCTGGAACACCACAGCGTAATTAATGGTGTATCCGAACGTCGTAACCGTACTTTATTAGATATGGTACGATCTATGATGTCT
Organism: Secale cereale; assembly: GCA_902687465.1. NCBI lineage: Eukaryota > Viridiplantae > Streptophyta > Magnoliopsida > Poales > Poaceae > Secale > Secale cereale. The sequence continues at coordinate 807,857,717 of LR738713.1, forward strand.
CTTACCGATTTACCACTATCGTTTTTGGGTTATGCTTTAGAGACAGCTGCATTCACGTTAAATAGGGCACCATCTAAATCCGTTGATACGACACCTTATGAACTATGGTTTGGCAAGAAACCAAAGTTGTCGTTTCTTAAAGTTTGGGGCTGCGATGCTTATGTGAAAAAGCTTCAACCTGATAAGCTCAAACCCAAGTCAGAGAAATGTGTCTTCATAGGATACCCAAAAGAGACTGTTGGGTACACCTTCTATCACATATCCGAAGGCAAGATATTCGTTGCTAAGAATGGATCTTTTCTAGAGAAAGAGTTTCTCTCGAAAGAAGTGAGTGGGAGGAAAGTAGAACTTGATGAGGTAATTGTACCTTCTCCCGGATTGGAAAGTAGTACATCACAGAAAATTGTTCCAGTGATTCCTACACCAATCAGTGAGGAAGTTAATGATAATGATCATGAAACTTCGGATCAAGTTTCTGCTGAACGTCGTAGATCAACCAGAGTACGTTCCGCACCAGAGTGGTACGGCAACCCAGTTTTGGAAATCATGTTACTAGACCATGATGAACCTACGAACTATGAGGAAGCAATGATGAGCCCAGATTCCGCAAAATGACTTGAAGCCATGAAATCTGAGATGGGATCCATGTATGAGAACAAAGTGTGGACTTTGGTTGACTTGCCCGATGATCGGCAGGCCATCGAAAATAAATGGATCTTCAAGAGGAAGACCGACGCAGACGGTAATGTTACTGTTTACAAAGCTCGACTTGTTGCGAAAGGTTTTCGACAAGTTCAAGGAGTTGACTACGATGAGACTTTCTCACCTGTAGCGATGCTTATGTCTGTCCGAATCATGTTAGCAATTGCCGCATTTTATGATTATGAAATCTGGCAAATGGATGTCAAAACTGCATTCCTGAATGGATATCTCAAAGAAGAGTTGTATATGATGCAACCAGAAGGTTTTGTCGATCCAAAAGGTGCTAACAAAGTATGCAAGCTCCAGCGATCCATCTATGGACTGGTGCAAGCATCTCGGAGTTGGAATATACGCTTTGATGAGGTGATCAAAGCATATGGTTTTATACAGACTTTTGGAGAAGCCTGTATTTACAAGAAAGTGAGTGGGAGCTCTGTAGCATTTCTAATATTATATGTGGATGACATATTGTTGATTGGAAATGATATAGAATTTCTGGATAGCATAAAAGGATACTTGAATAAGAGTTTTTCAATGAAAGACCTCGGTGAAGCTGCTTATATATTAGGCATCAAGATCTATAGAGATAGATCAAGACGCTTAATTGGACTTTCACAAAGCACATACCTTGATAAGATTTTGAAGAAGTTCAAAATGGATCAGTCAAAGAAAGGGTTCTTGCCTGTATTACAAGGTGTGAAGTTGAGTAAGACTCAATGCCCGACCACTGCAGAAGATAGAGAGAAAATGAAAGTCATTCCCTATGCCTCAGCCATAGGATCTATCATGTATGCAATGCTGTGTACCAGACCTAATGTGTGCCTTGCTATAAGTCTAGCAGGGAGGTACCAAAGTAATCCAGGAGTGGATCACTGGACAGCGGTCAAAACCATCCTAAAGTATCTGAAAAGAACAAAGGATATGTTTCTCGTGTATGGAGGTGACAAGAGCTCGTCGTAAACGGTTACGTCGATTCTAGCTTTGACACTGATCCGGATGACTCAAAGTCACAAACCGGATATGTATTTTTATTGAACGGTGGAGCTGTCAGTTGGTGCAGTTCCAAGCAGAGCGTCGTGGCGGGATCTACGTGTGAAGCGGAATACATAGCTGCTTCAGAAGCAGCAAATGAAGGAGTCTGGATGAAGGAGTTCATATCCGATCTAGGTGTAATACCTAGTGCATCGGGTCCAATGAAAATCTTTTGTGACAACACTGGAGCCATAGCCTTGGCGAAGGAATCCAGGTTTCACAAGAGAACAAAGCACATCAAAAGACGCTTCAATTCCATCCGCGATCTAGTCAAGGAGGGAGACATAGAGATTTGCAAAATACATACGGATCTGAATGTTGCATACCCGTTGACTAAGCCTCTTCCACGGGCAAAACATGATCAGCACCAAGACTCCATGGGTGTGAGGATCATCACTTTGTAATCTAGATTATTGACTCTAGTTCAAGTGGGAGATTGAAGGAAATATGCCCTAGAGGCAATAATAAAGATGTTATTTGTATTTCCTTATATCATGATAAATGTCTTTTATTCATGCTAGAATTGTATTAACCGGAAACTTAGTACATGTGTGGATACATAGACAAAACAGTATGTCCCTAGTATGCCTCTACTAGACTAGCTCATTGATCAAAGATGGTTATGTTTCCTAGCCATAGACATGAGTTGTCATTTGATCAACGGGATCACATCAATAGGAGAATGATGTGATGGACAAGACCCATCCGTTAGCATAGCACTATGATCGTTTAGTTTTACTGCTATTGCTTTCTTCATGACTTATACATGTTCCTATGACAAAGTAACATACCGATGACAAAAGGAACAACGTATGTTGTTATGCGGTTTTGACCGATAAAAGATCTTCGTAGAATATGTAGGAGCCAATATGAACATCCAGGTTCCGCTATTGGTTATTGACCGGAGATGAGTCTCGGTCATGTATACATAGTTCTCGAACCCGTAGGGTCCGCACGCTTAACGTTTGATGACGATCGGTATTATGAGTTTTGATGTACCGAAGGTAGTTCGGAGTCCCGGATGAGATCACGGACATGACGAGGAGTCTCGGAATGTCCGAGACATAAAGATTGATATATTGGACGACTATATTCGGACACCGGAAGTGTTCCGGAAAAGTTTCGGATTTAACGGGATTGCCGGAGGGGGTTACCGGAACCCCCTACGAGGGGGGATGGTCCATAGTGGGCCTTAAGGGAAAGAGAGAGGCAGCCCATAGGGCTGGCCGGCACCCCACCTAGGGTTCCTAGTTGGACTAGGATTGGGGGGGCGCCACCTCTCCTTTTTCCTTTCCCTCTCTTCCTTCTTTTGGTGATTCCTACTAGGAATAGGATTGCAATCCTATTCCTAGTAGGATTGCAACCCTAGCCGCACCAAACAAGGGCCGGCCGGCCTCCCCCCTTGCTCCTTTATATACGGGGGCAGGGGGCACCCAAAGACACACAAGTTGAATTGTTCCAGCCGTGTGCGGTGCCCCCCTCCACAGAAACACACCTCGGTCATACCGTCGCGGTGCTTAGGCGAAGCCCTGCGCCGGTGAATACATCATATCCGTCACCACGCCGTCGTGCTGATGAAACTCTCCCGTGAAGCTCAACTGGATCAAGAGCTCGTGGGACGTCATCAAGCTGAACGTGTGCTGAACGCGGAGGTGCCGTACGTTCGGTGCTTGATCGGTTGAATCGCGAATAAGTTCGACTACATCAACCGCGTCACTTGACGCTTCCGCTTCCGGTCTACAAGGGTACGTAGACACACTCTTACCTCTCGTTGCTATGCATCTAGTAGATAGATCTTGCGTGATCGTAGGAAAATTTTAAAATACTACGTTCCCCAACAAGGCCGGCCCTAGAGGGGGCGCGCCAAGTGTGGGGAGTCCTACTAGGACTCCCAAGTCCTAGTATTATTCCCCTTTCCTTTCCGGAGTAGGAGAGAAGGAAAGAGGTGGAGAGGGAGAAGGAAAAGGGGGCTGCACCCCTTGTCCAATTCGGACCAGAGGGGGGGGGCGCCTCCTTCCTTTTGGCCTTTCTCCTCTATTCCCGTATGGCCCAATAAGGCCCATATACTCCGAAAAACACCCGAATCACTTGGAACCTTTCCGATGTCCGAATATAGTCGTCCAATATATCGATCTTTACGTATCGACCATTTCGAGACTCCTCGTCATGTCCCCGGTCTCATCTGGGACTCCAAACTCCTTCGGTACATCAAAACTCATAAACTCATAATACCGATCGTCATCAAACGTTAAGCGTGCGGACCCTACGGGTTCGAGAACTATGTAGACATGACCGAGACTCATCTCCGGTCAATAACCAATAGCGGAACCTGGATGCTCATATTGGCTCCTACATATTCTACGAAGATCTTTATCGGTCAAACCGCATAACAACATACGTTGTTCCTTTTGTCATTGGTATGTTACTTGCCCGAGATTCGATCATCGGTATCTCTATACCTAGTTCAATCTCGTTACCGGCAAGTCTCTTTACTCGTTCCGTAATACATCATCTCGTGACTAACTCATTAGTCTTTTGCTTGCAAGGCTTATTATGATGTGCATTACCGAGAGGGCCCAGAGATACCTCTCCGACACTCGGAGTGACAAATCCTAGTCTTGATCTATGCCAACACTGTCGTGGAAATAACACGGCAGATGTCCGGTTTAGCGGACTTGATGATGGAACCATCGCACGGGTTAGCTTGAAAGGGTTCATGGCACACAAAGGACACAAAGGATTTATACTAGTTCGGCCCCTTGAAGAAGGTAAAAGCCTACGTCTAGTTGGTTTGGTATTGCTTGGGCGTCGGTTTACAGGGAGCGGATTCGCTTTGCCTGTGTCTCGACGGGTTGATTGTTGCTTGTCCCTGAACCGGTGCCGGGTCGTCCCTTTATATAGAGGGGACGCCTGGTCCGGTTTACAGAGTTCCGAGGCCGGCTCATAATCGTGTCCGCCTCGGTCTCTCCTCTTTCTTTCTTATCTCTCAAGTTACATCTCTTTGGCAGTTTACAAACCGTATTTCTATACATGGGCCTTGAAATCTCACGGGCCGTAATCTCTACTAAAAATAATAAATCAAGTACGATATAACTAAACCGGTTTACAATATCCGGTTTATACCTATTAACCATATCCCTGACATTAGGCCCCAGAATGATTTGAACTTGTTCATATCAATCTCCGTCTTCTGTAATTTTCTTCTGTCTTCATTTTATTGTAAACCGGCTCTGACGTCATCCTCCACAATCATTAAAGTCTGACAATGACATCATCTCCGCATTTAACGCTGTGAGCTGTACTGTAGCGTATTTTAAGGGCTATTCCGAAGATCGAGGCATCACGGGATCTTTATCCGATTTCTGTCTCCTCGGTTTTCGCTCCTGCCGTTTCAGACCTGACTTTTGGTTATAAATACTGCCCCGCTCCATTCATTATCTTCTTCTTCCTTCATCTTCTTCCCGCGCCTCTCTCCTCCATTGCTGCTCGAGTTCAAGAACACCGCCGACGACCACAAGATCTTCCGTCCTCGACCGGCCGCTGCATCAACCTGAGCCTCGACCAGATTCTCTTCGTCGCTGACTCTCGCTGTTCCTGGTACATTTATCTTCCTCACTGTAGATCTTATAATATCCGCCATTGCTTCACCCGTGTTCTTCCGCCATTAGAGCTTCTAATGAAACTCCGTCCCTTCGTAGATACTTATATCATAGGAATCTCGTAACCTTTAAGCCCTAGTCCGTAAGTCTCTCGCTTAGCACCAGATTGGATCTTACCGTAACAACTCTGTAGTTTTACCCGTTCCGCTATTAGGGTTCTTCGCAAGCTTCATGCTGTTCGTTCTCTGAATCTGTGACTCATGATAATCTTTTTATCGATCTTTTCTATTTTCATTCCGCTGTAGACGCGTCAGGTCCTTACTGCATCTGTCTGATATGTACTTTTGTCCTTGTAATATAAAGTCTGTGTATCTTTCCTCCTCAGTGATTTTTACTCTGCTGTAGATAAGTTTCTTTTCCTCCGCATGCTCAGATCTTTCCCCCTCAGTAGTTATTCAAAAACCTGTTTTTCTCCTCAATAGATCTGCTAAGTATACTCCGGTTTAGATCACCATATCATAAACCGGAAATGACATAGCCTGATGCAATGACTTAGTTATTCCTCTTCAACTGCCATTTTTTAAACCGGAAATGATACATCTTGCATTTATGATTGCCGGTTTAACTTTGCCAGATAGTTCTTAATTCCCTTCCTTGCACAATATATATATATAGATCCCAGATCATTTGTATGTTCATAATTTGTTCTGTACCTTCTTTTCTTCAGTTCTTTGCTCAAATGACTGCCAAGCAGTACGTTTCATGCGATTGGGTCCGCTCCGTCGTGACTGAGGAAGACCTAGTCAAGCTGTCGAGCATTGGTACGTTAGGTCCTCGGGCCGAGTTGAAATGGCGCGCTCCGGGTAATGAATGCCCTCCTGCTCCTAGGTCCGGAGAAGTTATAGTATTTCTGGATCATATCGCCAGGGGTTTCTCTCCCCCCGGTTCAAAATTTTTCCGGGACGTCCTTGCCACCTTTCAGCTGCATCCACAAGACATCGGGCCAAACTCCGTTTCCAATATTTGTGATTTCCAAGTTTTTTCTGAAGTGTATCTGCAAGAAGAACCTTCAGTCGATTTATTCAGGGATTTCTTCCATGCAAACCGTCGTACTGAATTCACCAGCGGTCCTCACCAAGAGCTTGGTGGTATCAGTATTCAGAAAAGGAGGGATGCAGTTTTTCCTCACGCCTCCTTACACACTCATCCTAAGGAATGGAATAAGACCTGGTTCTATTGTGTAGACACATCTCCTGAAGGTGAAAATCCTTTGCCGGGTTACCGTGAAACTCGTATCCCGGCAAATCATCCCTTGCCCCAACGATTAAGTGCTGCTGAACGGATCCAATTTTCACCACAACTCGCCAAGTTGAGAGCCTTTATGGCTAACGGATTGCTTGGTACTGATTTCCTTCGATGCTGGTTATCATGGAGCATTCTCCCCTTAAGCCGGCGTCCTACACTGATGTGCAATTACTCTGGTAAACCGGAAGATCCTCAGAGGTTTACTAAAGAGGAACTTACTGAATCGGAAGTGATAGAATCTGCCAAAAAGATCGTCAACCCTGCTTTAACAGATTGCTCCAGGGTTGGTTTGGCTCCATATTTCAAGAAGAATAAACTGCCTGAAGTAAGTTTTCCTTAACCCGTACTCTAGAAACCGTCCTTTTTGAACCGTCTTTTACTTGCTTTTGCTTTTTCATTCAGGCTGACAACCCCTTCTAGAGAAGAAAACTTCAAGACAAACCTGTAAAACAGACTCGCCGAAAAACTCCTGCAAATAAGAAAAGGAAAGCAGTCGTTGATACCGGTTCTCCTTCTGAGGATGATGACCCGGATTCCGAGGTACATCTTACTCCGGTTTATATTTTGTCTTTATATACTTGTTCATATCTCTAATGATGTCCTTTTCACAGGATCCACTCGAAGATGATAACCCGGTGGAGATTGAGGTAACCCTTATTTCTTCCGATTCAGAACCCCCTCCTCAGAAAAGCCGTCGGACTGTTAGAAAATATCAGTTTTCTCATCCTTATGCTAAGTTGGATCCTAATTTTGATTTGAAGAAGCAACAGCACGAAGCCTTGCGCCGGACCACTCGCCATTCCGGTTTAGCAGTGGAATCCTCTGGAATCTCCTTAACTCCGGCTCGGAAACGCCGCGCTGAGGTGATACTCTTTCCAACACTTCTTCATCCGAAGGCCGGTCTTATCCGAAACCCACTTAAACCGACTGATCCTGATTATCAGGAAACTCCACTGTCCTCTTCCGGCGAATCAACCGCTACGCAGCTGCCCCCTCTGAAGACCGTCCCGGGGTAATTCTTCTTACTTCTAGTCTATGATCTTCTTTTCTTTGTAATGCTGATTTATCTTTGCTTGTCTTTCCAGTAAACCGAAACCCAGCAAAAGGGCTAAGGGTAAGAAGCCTGCTGTTGATCCCTCTGCTGATGAACCAGCAATTGAACCGTCAACAGCTATCCCTCCTGAAGCTATTCCTGTCAATCCGGTTCAAGAACCTATTCTTGATACTCCTGCTACTGATGCTGCCCAAGATCCACCAAGTCCGGCCCGGGTTAGTTCTCCTCAAGTTAACCCGGGGTCTCCTGATCCGGCCCAAGCTGAAGCTACACCTCCCAATGCACCCACTTCTCCTGACGTTGTGGTTACTGGCACTGCTTATGTTGCGCCAGCTAAACCCACCGTTTTAGCAAAACATACTGCTAAAGCGGAGAAAGTAACTCAGGAAAAGGAGAAGTGGAGTATGGACCTATCCAGTCTTTCGAGTATGAGTGCTCAAGATATTTATTCCGGATATCTGAGCCGGCTCCACAGCAGCCGGGACTATGAAGCCAGTTTAGTGAACATGATGAGAGAGAAATATGAAGTAAGTTTTCCTGTTCTGACTTTGCTTTTCAATGCATCTTTACTTTAGGCCAGCCCCCAAGTTCCGGTTTATCTTCTTCATTGAAGGTAATCCGGAACTTTGTAGCTTTTAACTGCTGATCCGTACATTAGCCCCCAAGTATCAAGTAGATAACTTGGTTATGTGGTTGATACTTGTAAAAATTGTCTCTGATGCTTTACTTCAACTGCCATTAGCCCCCAAGTGTCAAGTATACAACTTGGTTGTATGCTTGAGACTTGCTTTTTCAATTTATCTTTGCCGGATTACTTCAACTGCCATTAGCCCCCAAGTGTCAAGTAGACAACTTGTTGTGTGCTTGAGACTTGCTTTTTCAATTTGTCTTTGCCGGATTACTTCAACTGCCATTAGCCCCCAAGTGTCAAATAGACAACTTGTTGTGTGCTTGAGACTTTGTAATTTCTAACCTTGCTTTTGAACTTTGTCTGCAGGCTGAGCTGAACCGGAATGCTGTGGAAAATAGTGAACTTCGAAGCCGGCTTATCGAAACTGAAAAAGCCGCTTTAAAGGCGAAGAAAGACCTTCAAGTAAGTTTGAAAACTGCTGACGACTTGAAGAGGTTCTTTGATGAGGAACGGACTGCTTTTGAAGTCGAGAAGAAGGATCTTGAAAAACGTATTCAAGATGCCGAAGGAGCTCTTAACCCGGTTACTGAAGAATTGGCCGGGTTAAAGTACCAAGTTAATTTGATGATTTCTGCCATCTTTGGTAAGCATAACCTCAACTTTCGTCTGTTATCTTTGCAACCTGTGACCTGTACCGATTTAACTTTTCTTGCTGTATGTAGGACGCCGCGTCTCCCATCTTGGGGATGACGTACGGAAAAAACTGAAGGCCTGCTATACTTTGGTGGAGCAACTATACTCTGGAGCGCAAAGGATTATCAGCGCTACCTCCTTTGGTAAACCGGCTCCCTCAACCATCAAAGCTACTTTGAACAGTTTGTCGATTCTGCCAACTCGTCTTGAAGAGGTGAAGAAATCGGCTGCCCGAGGAGGTGCTCTTCTGGCCCTGACAAGGGCTAAAGCTTGGGTTCCAGACATTGATCCGGCGGAAGTGTTAACCGGATACCCTGACACCAAGGAAGATGGTTCAGCCTTTGGTGAAAAAGATCTGTACGTTCTGACAAAGGAAATGCGTCCACTCGCTAGCAAGATTGCGGTGGAGGCTGACTTGTCTCGATACCATCCAGCATATGACTTGCAAAACGATCGAGTGGAACGACCGGTTTATGATGTTGCAAATTTAACTCCGCCGGTTCGTCCTCATACTTTTGCTCCTGACATTGATCCTGCTGAGTTGATTAACGATGAAGTATACTTCCGTGCTTTGGCCAAGATCGATTGGCGTGCACCAGATTTCCCGCCGCTTCACGAGGAGGAAGATGTTCCGGATCACGATGGTGGCCAATCGTCCCGGCAAGGAGGAACGGAATCTTGAATGTTATTGCTGTAATCATAAGTGCTATTCCATAACAATGCTTCCAACTATTTGGCTTTCATGCCTTGTAATAGGCTTTAGCTGAATTTTAATGCACTGTGATCCGGCTTTTGGTCTTTATAAAGTATTCTTTCACTGACTTGTTGATTGATCCGGATCTCTTGCCCTTAATAAGTACTTGGAACTCTTCAGTCCTAACTTGTCCATGAATTTTTCTTTTCTTTGTTCAGCAATTCGTAACTTGTATCTGACCCCGTGCTGCCGATTGTCAGCTCATAATGGTACCAGGCCGGTTTAATAAACACCGGTCATTATAACTGATCATGTACTGCCGATTTGTTGGCTCGTCAGGAAGGTCGATCCGGGTTATGATGCACGCCGGTTTAATTCTCGCTGGTGTTCATGACCCAGACTTATGATGTTATAGATAGGTGGTCAACTTCTGGAGCTGTTCCACTCGGTTTAAAAGGTTATAGAACACAAGAAACACCAAGAAACACACAATTTTTGTAAATCAAACTATGTAATCTAGGCTTTTTCAAAGAGCTGCCAGGCTCAAAACTGTTCAAAGAGCCGGGCCATCATTTGAACGCGGATTGATACCGACTTGTTCAGGGAACCCAAAACTTCAAAACATAGCTATTCAAGAGGTGTGTGGGTGATACCACTGTCCTCAGGGGCCGGGCCATCATTTGAACGCGGATTGATACCGACTGCGGATTGATACCGACTGCGGATTGATACCGACTGCGGATTGATACCGACTGCGGATTGATACCGACTTGTTCAGGGAACCCAAAATTTCATAATGTAGCCATTCAAGAGGTGTGTGGGTGATACCACTGTCCTCAGGGGCCTCTGACATTCCTCCTAACCCGGCCGGGGTTTTTTCCTTTTTATGAGGTTTTTCTTTTCTTGAACCGGACAAGAGCTCATATTCCGGTGAGTTCTACCGCTCCTTCACACACCCTGCAAAGGTTAATTTCTAAAAACCAGCCAATATTGAAATACGATTCTTTGATAACAAACTGTTATGGACATTTGCCGCAAATCTGATGTATGTGGAAAAAGGGCTGAGCCCCCGGTTTACCGAGGGTGCCAGTTTATTCATTATTTCATAATATATACATAGGATACATGGGAGCCTATGGCTCAAGTGTAATATGGCCGTAGATGAGCAATGTTCCATGGCCTTTTCGTCTCTTCTTCTGATGTCCGTGAATCTTTGTGCTCTCGAATGTCCACCAAATAGTATGACCCGTTGCGTAAATTTTTGCTGATTACAAAGGGCCCTTCCCAGGGCGGGGATAGCTTGTGCATGTCCGTTTGATCTTGGATAAGCCGGAGCACCAAGTCACCCTCCTGGAATGTCCTGGTTCTGATCCGGCGGCTGTGATATCTGCGCAGGTCTTGCTGATAAATCGCCGACCGTGCTGCAGCTATGTCACGCTCTTCATCCAACCGATCCAAACTATCCTGCCTTGACTCTTCGTTGATGGCTTCTACATAGGCCGCCACCCTTGGGGAATCATGGCGTATGTCACTTGGAAGAACTGCTTCTGCACCGTAAACCATGAAGAAAGGTGTATAACCTGTAGACCGGTTTGGTGTAGTGTTAATACTCCAAAGGACAGACGGTAACTCTTCAACCCAACACCCTGGGGTTCTCTGCAAAGGTGTCATAAGCCGGGGTTTGATTCCTCGCAAAATCTCCTGATTTGCCCTTTCTGCCTGACCGTTGGATTGGGGGTGAGCCACAGAAGATACGTCCAAACGGATATGCTCTCGTTGACAGAACTCTTCCATCTCACCCTGAGATAGGTTGGTGCCATTATCTGTGATGATGCTGTGTGGAAAACCAAACCGGAATATTACTTTTTTAATGAACTTAACCGCTGTGGCCGCATCACACTTGCTTATAGGCTCCGCTTCAACCCACTTTGTAAACTTGTCCACTGCCACTAGTAGATGAGTTTTCTGATCTTGGGATCTCTTGAAAGGACCAACCATATCAAGCCCCCAAGTTGCAAAAGGCCAAGTTATTGGTATCATCCGGAGTTCTTGTGCTGGAACAAGGGCACGTCTTGAGAACTTCTGACAAGCGTCACACTTGCGGACCAAGTCTGCCGCATCTGCATGTGCAGTTAACCAATAAAAGCCATGTCGGAAAGCTTTAGCCACCAAAGATTTTGATCCGGCATGATGACCACAATCCCCTTCATGAATCTCCCTTAGGATCTCACAACCTTCCTCAGCTGAAACACATCGTTGAAATACTCCAGAGGTGCTACGATGATGCAGCTCTCCGTTAGCAATTGTCATAGACTTGGAACGCCGGATTATCTGCCGTGCTTCATCTTCATCCTCTGGCAATTCTCCCCGGCTTAAATATACCAAATAAGGTAACGTCCAATCCGGAATAACATGGGTTGCTGCAACCAACTGTGCCTCTGGGTCCGGAATAGCTAGGTCGTCCTCTGAAGGTACTTGAACTGAAGGAATGTGCAACTCATCCAAAAAGGTGTTTGGTGGTACCGGTTTACGTTGCGACGCTAGCCGGCTTAAAGCGTCAGCTGCTTCGTTCTTCCGCCGGTCTATATGCTCCACCTGATATCCTTTGAAATAACCTGCCACCGCTTCAACCTCTCGTCGATAAGCCGCCATGAGGGGATCCCTTGAATCCCACTTGCCCGAAACTTGCTGTGCCACTAGGTCTGAATCACCCAGGCACTTAACCCAGCTCAAATTCATCTCCTTTGCCAATCGCAAACCATGAAGCAGCGCTTCATATTCCGCTGCATTATTAGTACAAGGAAATAACAACCGGAGGACATAACAAAATTTATCACCTCTGGGGGAAGTTAAAACAACTCCAGCCCCCGAGCCTTCCAGCTGTCTTGAACCGTCGAAGTGAACCGTCCAATAAGTAAGATCCGGCTTCTCCTCAGGAGTCTGCAACTCCGTCCAGTCATTGATGAAGTCGACCAATGCCTGAGATTTTATAGCAGTACGTGGTACATACTTCAACTCGTGCGGACTGAGCTCAATGGCCCACTTGGCTATTCTGCCTGTAGCTTCTCTATTCTGGATTATATCTCCCAACGGAGCTGAACTAACCACAGTTATTGGATGCCCTTGGAAATAATGTTTCAGTTTCCGGTTTGCCATGAACACCCCATATACCAATTTCTGCCAATGAGGGTATCTTTGCTTGGATTCAATGAGCACTTCACTCACATAGTAAACCGGACGCTGAACCGGATGCTCCTTCCCTGCTTCCTTGCGCTCAACCACAATCGCAACGCTGACAGCCCGTGTGTTTGCAGCAACATATAACAGCAAAGGCTCTTTATCGATAGGAGCAGCTAAAACCGGTGGTTTCGCTAGTTGCTGTTTTAGATTCTCAAACGCTGTATTCGCTTCATCACTCCAAATGAACCGGTCCGTTTTCTTCAACATTTGATAAAGCGGTATCGCCTTTTCTCCTAAGCGACTGATAAACCGGCTCAACGCCGTGATCCGGCCAGCTATGCGCTGAACATCATTAATGCAAGCCGGTTTCGCCAAAGATGTGATGGCCTTGATTTTCTCCGGGTTGGCTTCTATTCCCCGGTTTGAGACCAGAAATCCCAAAAGTTTACCAGCCGGGACACCAAAGGCACACTTCTCCGGATTGAGCATCATCTTGTAAGCCCGAAGATTAGCAAAGGTTTCTCTGAGGTCTTCTATCATTGTATTTTCCTCTTTTGATTTGACCACAATGTCATCCACATAAGCATGTACGTTCCTCCCTATCTGCCCCTTCAAACAATTCTGAACACAACGCTGATAAGTTGCCTGCGCACACTTGAGCCCAAAAGGCATAGACACATAGCAAAAAGCACCAAAGGGGGTTATGAATGCTGTCTTCTCCTGGTCTTCAACTGCCATCTTGATCTGGTGATAACCTGAGTATGCATCCAGAAAACTCAGCCGCTCACACCCTGCTGTAGCATCAATAATCTGATCAATGCGAGGTAGAGCAAAAGGATCAGTTGGGCAAGCTTTATTGAGGTCTGTGTAGTCCACACACATCCTCCACTTCCCATTCTTCTTTAGAACGAGCACCGGATTGGCCAACCATTCCGGATGAAAAACTTCCACTATGAACCCTGCTGCCAGAAGCCTGGCCACTTCTTCTCCTATAGCCTTGCGCCTCTCTTCGTTAAAGCGGCGCAGATACTGTTTTACCGGTTTAAACTTCGGATCGATATTCAACTTGTGCTCAGCGAGTTCCCTCGGTATACCTGGCATGTCAGAAGGTTTCCATGCAAAGATATCCCGGTTCTCACGGATGAACTCGATGAGCGCGCTTTCCTATTTGGGGTCAAGGTTAGCGCTGATAGTGAACTGCTTGGACGAATCTCCTGGCACAAAATCAACTTGCTTGGTCTCCTCTGCCGATTTAAATTTCAAAGCCGGATCATGCTCGGTGGTGGGCTTCTTCAGCGGAGTCATATCTACCGGATCAACATTATCCTTATAAAATTTTAACTCTTCCGTGGCACATACCGCTTCTGCATAGGCTGCATCACCCTCTTCACATTCCACTGCTATCTTACGACTGCCATGCACCGTAATTGTGCCTTTATGACCCGGCATCTTGAGCTGCAGATAAACATAACATGGCCTAGCCATAAATTTAGCATAAACCGTTCTCCCAAACAAAGCATGATACGGGCTTCTGATTTTAACAACTTCGAAAGTGATCATCTCCGATCTGGAATCATGCTCATCCCCAAAGGTAACCTCTAAGTCAATCTTACCAACTGGATAAGCTGACTTACCTGGGACCACCCCGTGAAACACTGTGTTTGATGTCCTCAACTGTTTATCTGTCAGACCCATACGGCGAAAGGTCTCGTAATATAATATATTGATACTGCTACCTCCATCCATGAGTACTTTAGTAAACCGGTATCCTCCCACCTGAGGTGCCACCACCAAGGCTAAATGCCCCGGATTATCTACCCGTAATGGGTGGTCTTCTCTGCTCCAAACAATGGGCTGCTCCGACCATCGTAGAAACTGTGGCGTCGCCGGTTCTACCGCATTAACGGCCCGCTTTAAAACCTTCTGGTCTCTCTTGCATAAACTCGTGGTGAAGACGTGATACTGACCGCTGCTCAACTCCTTCGGATTACTCTGGTATCTGGATTGCTGTTGTTGTTGTGGACGCTGCTGCTGCTGATTTCCTTGGTTACTGTGGCTCCCCTGGCCCTGCTGCTGATTATTCTGATTGTTGTAACCACCTTGATGATACGATTGATTCCCCTGACCATGATAACCACCGTGATACTGATTTCCTTGACCATTGTAGTTTCCTTGAATACCTTGGCCGCCCGGCCGGGGTTGATAACCACCGTTGTTCCCTTGATAACCGCTGTTGCCCCTATATCCTGAACCGGAGTTGTTCCCTTGGTAACCCGGACCAAAAAACCCGGGCCCTGAACCGCCATTCGGGAGCCGGCTAAGGGGATTAAAACGGCCGTTCCCTGGGCTCATGCATTCTCTTCCAGTGTGCTTCGCAGGCCCCCTTGCTCCGCTATGCTTTAGACAGGGCTGATCCGGATCCTGCTCCCAACCCGGGTTTCCTCCCCCGATTTGGCGAGTGGGACCTTGCTGATTAACCCGAAAACCACCTTGAACCTGTGTATTAGCCACAAAATCGGAGCTGTTCTCTGCCTTCCGTTTGCCCAAAAAGCTTGAAGTAACCGGATTAACCGGCGCCGGTTTACCAGACTTGCTGGCCTTCCCTGCTTTATCTCCTTCTGACTCCGGATACTTGGTATTATCTGAGTCCCCGTACTTCACCAGGGCGCTCATCAAAGTCCCCATATCATTGCACTCCCGTTTGAGCCGTCCGAGTTTTAATTTCAAAGATTCAAACCGGCAATTGTTCTCCAATGTTACAATCGTTGTGCTCGGGTTAATGCTGTTTGAGGAGTGCAAGATCTCTGCCACTCTGCGTACCCACGCTGCTGTAGACTCCTGTTCTCCTTGCACACATGCTGCTAAATCTATCACCGACATAGGTTGCTTGCACGTATCCTTGAAATTTTTGATGAACTGACTGCGCAGCTCTCCCCATGATCCGATAGAATTCGGTGGTAATGCCTTTAGCCAAGTCCGGGCCGTGCCCTCAAGCATCATAGTGAAATATTTGGCACAAGCCGATTCATCCACGTCCAGCATCTCCATGGCCATCTCGTAACTCTCCACCCAAGCTTCGGGCGGTAAATCGGCTGTGTAATTGGGCACCTTGCGAGGTCCTTTGAAATCCTTGGGCAACTTAACGCTCCGCAGGGCAGGGACAAGACATTGTATCCCAAAACCGCTCGCTGCAGCTCCTGTCCCTATAGTGCCTGTGTGAACCGGCGTCGACTGACGAACTTCCTCCCTGGCCTCCGATCTAGGCCGGTTTTGATCCGGTGCTGGTATCTCCGCCCTTGCCGGATTATCTTGCCTGTGTTGATGTCTCCTACGTTCACTGCTAGACACTTCGGGCTCCTCCCAATGTCTAGAGTAACTTCGGTTGGGACGTGGTGTTGAATGTAACCTTTCCCTGCTATGAGAGTACGCTTGATGCTGTATTAACGCCGTATTAAGCAGCTTCTGGGCCCTGCGCGCCTCTATCGCCACCGGAGATGTTCCTTCCACAGGTAAAGCGGCCAACCGTGCTGCCGCTGCAGCAATATTATCCACAGGGTTTGAGTAGTGTCCCGGAGGGACGGGCACGTAAGGCACCGATGTGATCCGTCGCTCCCGTTCGGCGGCAGGCTGCAGAAACGGCTCCTCCTGAACCGGCGGGCTCCTCCGGTTTAAGGCCGGATTGTTACTGGCCCCAGCCCCAGGCGTTTTGAACAAATTTGCAGATTCGTAACCCGGCGGCAGGCGGGATCGATACTTTCGCCCCCTGACTGCTTCCACCGAAGCTTGCTCCATCCTCAAGTGAAAAGCTTGATCATCCAACTCCGCTTGTCTGATGGCTAACATCTCTCCTTCTGCCTTTAAATCCTCCTTCAACTGATCGATCCGGGCCTTCAACTGAAGTAGCACTGCATCATGTTGCGCCTTGTCTGCCGGAGCCACGACCTCTACTGCTTTAGCTGCGAACTCCTCGATCAAGGTGGATAGAACTTCTGTAAGGGGGGGATTTGAACCGCTTCCCCCTGCACCGGCTTCTGCTGTTGTTCCGTTCACCGGGGGTTGTGAACCGGCCATGAAGACCGCCACCCGGTTTGGCGGGTCGAAGGGGTCCGGAATACTGTTCCCATCGGACTCGCCCTCAGACCGGCCGTCCCGCAACTGATACAGAGATTCAGTTTCCCCGGATGAAGACTCGTCATCTGAGTAGACGACTGTTGCACCATCAGATTCCGAACCGTCCTCGGTTCGACCTCCGTGAACTGCTCCAACAAACACATGCCTCATGGCAGGCTGAATCCGGGCCGATCTCGCACGCTGAGCCGGCTCGACGATGTTGGGGAGGGTGTCCGGCTCAGGCCCCGGTTCGCCAATTTTGCCGATGAAGACTTGGATGCTGCCGAAGGGGACCCGGTACCCGTATTCGATTGAATCGGCCTCCGGTCCCCAACCCGCGTCGTCGATGTAGATCCGGCCGCGACGACTCTTGGTCATCCTGCCGACCGCGTAACCCTTTAACCCTTCGAAGCCGCCTTTCAAGAACTCGAAACCATCGTGCGCGAGCCCCACGGTGGGCGCCAACTGTCGTGGAAATAACACGGCAGATGTCCGGTTTAGCGGACTTGATGATGGAACCATCGCACGGGTTAGCTTGAAAGGGTTCATGGCACACAAAGGACACAAAGGATTTATACTAGTTCGGCCCCTTGAAGAAGGTAAAAGCCTACGTCTAGTTGGTTTGGTATTGCTTGGGCGTCGGTTTACAGGGAGCGGATTCGCTTTGCCTGTGTCTCGACGGGTTGATTGTTGCTTGTCCCTGAACCGGTGCCGGGTCGTCCCTTTATATAGAGGGGACGCCTGGTCCGGTTTACAGAGTTCCGAGGCCGGCTCATAATCGTGTCCGCCTCGGTCTCTCCTCTTTCTTTCTTATCTCTCAAGTTACATCTCTTTGGCAGTTTACAAACCGTATTTCTATACATGGGCCTTGAAATCTCACGGGCCGTAATCTCTACTAAAAATAATAAATCAAGTACGATATAACTAAACCGGTTTACAATATCCGGTTTATACCTATTAACCATATCCCTGACAAACACCACGAACACTTTCGGAGACACCTGTAGAGCATCTTTATGATCACCCAGTTACGTTGTGATGTTTGATACCACACAAGGTGTTCCTACTGTATTCAGGAGTTGCATAATCTCATAGTCATAGGAACATGTATAAGTCATGAAGAAAGCAATAGCAGTAAAACTAAACGATCATAGTGCTAAGCTAACGGATGGGTCTTGTCCATCACATCATTCTCCTAATGATGTGATCCCGTTGATCAAATGACAACTCATGTCTATGGTTAGGAAACATAACCATCTTTGATCAATGAGCTAGTCTAGTAGAGGCATACTAGGGACACTCTATTTTGTCTATGTATTCATACATGTACTAAGTTTCCGGTTAATACAATTCTAGCATGAATAATAAAAATTTATCATGATATAAGGAAATATAAATAACAACTTTATTATTGCCTCTAGGGCATATTTCCTACAGTTTCCCACTTGCACTAGAGTCAATAATCTAGTTCACATTGTTATGTGAATAACACCCATAGTTCACATCGCCATGTGACCAACACCCAAAGGGTTTACTAGAGTCAATAATCTAGTTCACATCGCTATGTGATTAATACCCAAGAGTAATAAGGTGTGATCATGTTTTGCTTGTGAGAGAAGTTTAGTAAACGGGCCTGTCACATTCAGATCTGTATGTATTTCGCAAATTTCTATGTCTACAATGCTCTGCATAGAGCTACTCTAGCTAATTGCTCCCACTTTCAATACGCATCCAGATTGATACTTAACGTCATCTGGATTTAGTGTCAAAGCTTGCATCGGCGTAACCCTTTACGACGAACTCTTTATCACCTCCATAATCGAGAAACATTTCCTTAGTCATCCAGTTACTAAGGATAATTTTGACCGATGTACAGTGATCTACTCCTGGATCACTATTGTACCCCCTTGACAAACTCATGGCAAGGTACACAACATGTTTGGTACACAGCATGGCATACTGTATAGAACCTATGGCTGAGGCATAGGGAATGACTTTCATTCTCTCTATATTTTTCTGCCGTGGTCTGGCTTTGAGTCTTCCTCAACTTCACACCTTACAAGTCAGGCAAGAACACCTTCTTTGACTGATCCATTTTGAACTACTTCAAAATCTTATCAAGGTATGTACTCATCGAAAGTCTTATCAAGCGTCTTGATCTATCTCTATAGATCTTGATGCCCAATATGTAAGCAGCTTCACCAAGGTCTTTCTTTGAAAAACTCCTTTCAAACACTCCTTTATGCTTTCCAGAAAATTCTACATCATTTCCGGTCGACAATATGTCATTCACATATACTTATCAGAAAGGTTGTAGTGCTCCCACTCACTTTTGTAAATACAGGCTTCACCGCAAGTCTGTATAAATCTATATGCTTTGATCAACTTATCAAAGCGTATATTCCAACTCCGAGATGCTTGCACCAGTCCATAGATAGATCGCTGGAGCTTGCACATTTTGTTAGCACCTTTAGGATTGACAAAACCTTCTGGTTGCATCATATACAAGTCTTATTTAATAAATCCATTAAAGAATGCAGTTTTGTTATCCATTTGCCAGATTTCATAAAATGCGGCAATTGCTAACATGATTCGGACAGACTTAAGCATCGCTACGGGTGAGAAAGTCTCATCGTAGTCAACTTCTTGAACTTGTTGAAAAACTTTCGCAACAAGTCGAGCTTTGTAAACAGTAACATTACCGTCAGCGTCAGTCTTCCTCTTGAAGATCCATTTATTTTTGATGGCTTGCTGATCATCGGGCAAGTCAACCAAAGTCCACACTTTGTTCTCATACATGGATCCCATCTCAGATTTCATGGCCTCAAGCCATTTTGCGGAATCTGGGCTCATCATCGCTTCCTCATAGTTCGTAGGTTCATCATGGTCCAGTAACATGACTTCCAGAACCGGGTTGCCGTACCACTCTGATGCGGAACGAACTCTGGTTGATCTACGAAGTTCAGCAGAAACTTGATCTGAAGTTTCATGATCATCATCATTAGCTTCCTCACTAATTGGTGTAGGAATCACTGGAACTAGTTTCTGTGATGTTCCACTTTCCAATTCGGGAGAAGGTACAATTACCTCATCAAGTTCTACTTTCCTCCCACT
>LR738713.1:807877840-807983408 GCA_902687465.1 Secale cereale
ATCTGTGATAGAAGGTGTACCCAACAGTTTCTTTTGGGTATCCTATGAAGATTTACTTCTTCGATTTGGGTTCGAGCTTATCATGTTGAAACTTTTTCACATAAGCATCGCAGTCCCAAACTTAAAGAAATGACAGCTTAGGTTTCTCGTCAAACCACAGTTCATACGGTGTCATCTCCACGGATTTAGATGGTGCCCTATTTAACGTGAATGTAGCTGTCTCTAATGCATAACCCCAAAAGCGATAGTGGTAGATCGGTAAGAGACATCATCGATCGCACCATATCTAATAAAGTACGGTTATGACGTTCGGACACACCATTACACTGTGGTGTTCCAGGTGGCGTGAGTAGTGAAACTATTTCACATTGTTTTTACTGAAGGCCAAACTCGCTAACTCAAATATTTTACCTCTACGATCATATCGTAGAAACTCTTATTTTCTTGTTACGATGATTCTCCACTTCACTCTGAAATTCTTTTAACTTTTCAAATGTTTCATACTTGTGCTTCATTAAGTAGATATACCCATATCTGCTCAAATCATCAGTGAAGGTCAGAAAATAACGATACCCGCCGCGAGCTTCAACACTCATTGGTCCACATACATCTGTATGTATGATCTCCAACAAATCTATTGCTCGCTCCATTGTTCCGGAGAACGGAGTTTTAGTCATCTTGCCCATGAGGCATGGTTCGCAAGCACCAAGTGATTCATAATCAAGTGATTCCAAAAGTCCATCACTATGGAGTTTCTTCATGCGCTTTACACCATTATGACCTAAACGGCAGTGCAACAAATAAGTTGCACTATCATTATTAAGCTTGCATCTTTTGGCTTCAATATTATGAATATGTGTATCACCACGATCGAGATCCAACAAACTATTTTCATTGGGTGTATGACCATCGAAGGTTTTATTCATGTAAACAGAATAACAATTATTCTATGACTTTAAATGAATAACCGTATTGCAACAAATATGATCAAATCATATTCATGCTCAATGCAAATGCCAAATAACATTTATTTAGGTTTTACACTAATCCCGAAAGTATAGGGAGTGTGCGATGATGATCATATCAATCTTGGAACCACTTCCAACACACATCGTCACTTCACCTTTAACTAGTCTCTGTTAATTCTGCAATTCTCGTTTCGAGTTACTAATTTTAGCAACTGAACCTGTATCAAATACCCAGGGGTTGCTATGAACACTAGTAAAGTACACATCAATAATCTGTATATCATAATATACCTTTGTTCACTTTGCCATCCTTCTTATCCGCCAAGTATCTAGGGCAGTTCCACTTCCAGTGACCATTTCCTTTGCAGTAGAAGCACTTAGTTTCAGGCGAGTTTTAGCTTTGGGTTTCTTCACAGGAGTGACAACTTGCTTGTCATTCTTCTTGAAGTTCCCCTTCTATCCCTTTGCCCTTTACTTGAAACAAGTGGTCTTGTTAACCATCAACACTTGATGCTTTTTCATGATTTCTACCTTCGCCGACTTCAGCATCGCGAAGAGCTCGGGAATTCCTTTCGTCATCCCTTGCATATTATAGTTCATCACGTAGTTCTACTAACTTGGTGATAGTGACTAGAGAACTTTGTCAATTACTATCTTATCTGGAAGATTAACTCCCACTTGATTCAAGTAATTGTAGTACCCAGACAATCTGAGCACATGCTCACTGGTTGAGCTATTCTCCTCCATCTTGTAGGCAAAGTACTGTCAGAAGTCTTATACCTCTCGACACGGGCATGAGTATGAAATACTAATTTCAACTCTTGGAACATCTTATATGCTCCGTGGCATTCAAAACCTTTTTGAAGTCCCGGTTCTAAGCCGTAAAGCATGGTGCACTTAAACTATCAAGTAGTCATCATACCGAGCTTTTGTCAAAACGTTCATAACGTCTACATTTGCTCCTGCAATAGGTTTGTCACCTAGCGGTGCATCAACGACATAATTCTCTGTGCAGCAATGAGGATAATCCTCAGATCACGGAACAATTCCACATCGTTGCTACTAACATCTTTCAACTTAGTTTTCTCTAGGAACATATAAAAAATAAACGGGGAGCAACATCGTGAGCTATTGATCTACAACATAGATATGCTAATACTACAAGGACTAAGTTCATGATAAATTAAAGTTCAATTTAATCATATTACTTAAGAACTCCCACTTAGATAGACATCCCTCTAGTCATCTAAATGATCACGTGATCCAAATCAACTAAACCATGTCCGATCATCACGTGAGATGGAGTAGTTTCAATGGTGAACATCTTATGTTGATCATATCTACTATATGATTCACGCTCGACCTTTCGGTCTCCAGTGTTCCGAGGACATATCTGCATATGCTAGGCTCGTCAAGTTTAACCCGAGTATTCTGCGTGTGCAAAACTGGCTTACACCCGTTGTATTTGAACGTAGAGCTTATCACCCCCGATCATCATGTGGTGTCTCGGCACGACGAACTTTCGCAACGGTGCATACTCAGGGAGAACACTTATACCTTGAAATTTAGTAAGGGATCATCTTATAATTCTACCGTCGAACTAAGCAAAATAAGAAGCATAATAAGATAAACATCACATGCAATCAAAATATGTGACATGATATGGCCATCATCATCTTGTGCTTTTGATCTCCATCTCCAAAGCACCGTCATGATCACCTTCGTCACCGGCGCGACACCTTGATCTCCATGGTAGCATCGTTGTCGTCTCGCCAACTATTGCTTCTACGACTATCGCTACCGCTTAGTGATAAAGTAAAGCAATTACATGGCGATTGCATTTCATACAATAAAGCGACAACCATATGGCTCCTGCCAGTTGCCGATAACTTTACAAAACATGATCATCTCATACAAAACTGTATATCTCATCATGTCTTGACCATATCACATCACAACATGCCCTGCAAAAACAAGTTAGACGTCCTCTACTTTGTTGTTGCAAGTTTTACGTGGCTGCTATGGGCTTAGCAAGAACCGTTCTTACCTACGCATACAAAACCACAACGATGTTTCGTCAAGTATGTGCTGTTTTAACCTTCACAAGGACCGGGCGTAGCCACACTTGATTCAGCTAAAGTGAAAGAGACAGACACCCGCCAGTCACCTTTAAGCAACGAGTGCTCATAACAGTGAAACCAGTCTCGTGTAAGCGTACGCGTAATGTCGGTCTGGGCCGCTTCATCTCACAATACCGCTGAAGCAAAGTATGACATGCTGGTAAGCAGTATGACTAGTATCGCCCACAACTCATTGTGTTCTACTCGTGCATATCATCTACGCATAGACCTGGCTCATGATGCCACTGTTGGGAAACGTAGTATTTTCAAAATTTTCCTACGATCATGCAAGATCTATCTACTAGATGCATAGCAACGAGGGGGAGAGTGTGTCTACGTACCCTCGTAGACCGGGAGCGGAAGCGTCAAGTGACGCGGTTGATGTAGTCAAACTTCTTCGTGATCCAATCGATCAAGCACCGAATGTACGGCACCTCCTCGTTCAGCACACGTTCAGCTTGATGACGTCCCACGAGCTCTTGATCCAGTTGAGCTTCACGGGAGATTTTCGCCAGCACGACGGCGTGGTGACAGATATGATGTATCTACCGGCGCAGGGCTTCGCCTAAGCACTGCAACGGTATGACCGAGGTGTGTTTCTGTGGAGAGGGGCACCGCACACGGCTAAAACAATTCAACTTGTGTGTCCTAGGGTGCCCCCTGCCCCCGTATATAAAGGAGCAAGGGAGAGGCCGGCCCTAGAGGGGGCGCGCCAAGTGTGGGGAGTCCTACTAGGACTCCCAAGTCCTAGTAGGATTCCCCTTTCCTTTCCGGAGTAGGAGAGAAGGAAAGAGGTGGAGAGGGAGAAGGAAAAGGGGGCTGCACCCCTTGTCCAATTCGGACCAGAGGGGGGGCGCGCGCCTCCATCCTTTTGGCCTTTCTCCTCTATTCCCGTATGGCCCAATAAGGCCCATATACTCCGAAAAATACCCGAATCACTCAGAACCTTTCCGATATCCAAATATAGTCGTCCAATATATGGATCTTTACGTCTCGGCCATTTCGAAACTCCTCGTCATGTCCCCGATCTCATCCGGGACTCCGAACTCCTTCGGTACATCAAAACTCATAAACTCATAACACCGATCGTCATCAAACGTTAAGCGTGCGGACCCTACGGGTTCGAGAACTATGTAGACATGACCGAGACTCATCTCCGGTCAATAACCAATAGCAGAACCTGGATGCTCATATTGGCTCCTACATATTCTACGAAGATCTTTATCGGTCAAACCGCATAATAACATACGTTGTTCCTTTTGTCATTGGTATGTTACTTGCCCGAGATTCGATCATCGGTATCTCTATACCTAGTTCAATCTCATTACCGGCAAGTCTCTTTACTCGTTCCATAATACATCATCTCGTGACTAACTCATTAGTCTTTTCCTTGCAAGGCTTATTATGATGTGCATTACCGAGAGAGCCCAGAGATACCTCTCCGACACTCGGAGTGACAAATCCTAGTCTTGATCTATGCCAACACCACGAACACTTTCGGAGACACCTATAGAGCATCTTTATGATCACCCAGTTACGTTGTGACGTTAGATAGCACACAAGGTGTTCCTACGGTATTCGGGAGTTGCATAATCTCATAGTCATAGGAACATGTATAAGTCATGAAGAAAGCAATAGCAGTAAAACTAAACGATCATAGTGCTAAGCTAACGGATGGGTCTTGTCAGGGATATTGCTAGCAGGTGTAAACCGGCTAGGTTAAACCGGATTATGGTAATATGGTTGTATAATTGTAAACTCAGTAGAGATTACGGCCCATGAAGGCTTAGGGCCTATGTGTAGAGTTACGGTTTGTAAACCGTCTTATCATGTAACTTGAGACACAAGGAAGAAACAGCAGAGACCGAGGTACGACCGGGCGTTACCTCCTACACAATTATGAGCCGGCCTCGGGACTCTGTAAACCGGACCGGGCGTTACCTCCTATATAAAGGGACGACCCGGCGACTGATATGTCCAAAACGTATCTATAATTTCTGCTTGCTCCATGCCTCTTTTGTGTGATATTGCTATGATATTTATACACTTCCATACACTTTTGATCATATTTGGACTAACCTATTAACTCAGTGCACCCCAGGGCCAGTTTCTGTTTTCTGCTGTTTTTGTATTTCAGGTTTTCCCATTACGTAAACTGCCAGAAAAATCCCGGAAAAATTATATAAAAAATCAGCGTTCCGGAAGCTTCCAGGCGGCCAAAGTAGGGCCGGAGGGGGCCAGAGGGGCTCCAGGTGCCCTGCCCAGGCGGCCCCACCCCTGGCCGCCTGGCCAGGCTGCCTGGGCCCCCCGTAGCTCCCCTGGCGACCCCCTTTGGCATATATTTAACACCCGTCGAGGAAACCCTGATTCCGGACCCCTTTTCTCCAGACGCGATTCCGATCTCCGCCGCCATCGCCATCAAGCTTCGGGGGACCAGAATTCCTGTGCCGGCACCCTGCCGGGACGGGGAAGTGCCCCCGGATTCATCTCCATCGACGTTGCTTCCTCCCTCCATGATGCGGGAGTAGTTCCTCCTCGGGGCTGAGGTTTCTACCAATAGCTATGTGGTCAATTCTCTCTCCCATGATGTGATCTTCGTTGTGATCATAGGCTATGTTAATCTAGGGTGATCCCATGATATTTCCCCTTCTTCTATGTATTGGATTGATGTACTCACTTGTCTTTATCTAGTATAATCCCCGAGACCAAGGTGACAGCGGTCTATTGGACATGGATTAGAAAAATATTTTCATGAGTGATTTCCTCTCTTGTGTGTTGATTGAAGATTGAGAGTCTCTTGGTGCTTGTCTTTGACTATCCTTTAGATATGTTGTGGTGATTGTGGGACTCTCTTTGGATGGCCGCGGTGACATTGGGAAATCCTTAGATTGAGAACTACGAACTTTGAGGTGTGCTTTTGTAGCCCAACATAATTCTCGTCATCTCTTGACCACGAAGGAATGACCTCCGAGTGCGTCCCCTTTGCATGTTTTATGGGAAATATCATGTGATTCGATTATGTTAATGTTGTTGGGAGTTGCCACTAGTGAAAGTATGAAGCCTAGGCCTTGTTTCCACCATTGCAATACCATTTGTGCTCACGTTTACCACTTGTTTGCTTGCTGCACTTTTTATTACATATTTATATTACTTTGTTTTGCCATCCATATCATTTGCCATTTAACATCTCTTCGCCGAACTAGTGCACCTATACATCTAACAAGTGTATTAGGTGTGTTGGGGACACAAGAGACTTCTTGTATCTTAGTTGCAGGGTTGCTTGAGAGAGACCATCTTCAACCTCTACTTCCCTGAGTTCGATAAACCTTAGGTCATCCACTTGAGGGAAATTGCTGCTGTCCTACAAACCTCTGCGCTTGGAGGCCCAACATAGTCTACAAGAGTAGAAGCGTGTGTAGACATCAAGCTATTTCTGGCGTCGTTGCCGGGGAGGTGAGCGCTTGAAGGTATATCTTTAGATCTTGCAATTAAATCTTTTTGTTTCTTGTTTTTATTTCACTAGTTATGCTTATGGACAACCTTGCTATTGGATCGTTGCTTGCGGGAAGACGCCCCACACCTGTGGTGGTTGCTCCTCCCCCTACTGAAATTGTGCCCTATAAAATACCAGCTGGTATTATCGATTATGTTTTGGCTAATCGTTATGCAAGAGACAAACATCCCGGTGAACACTTGCTATATCTGTCACAACTATGTTCATTATTTAAGCTTGCAGGTGTATCAAGGGAGTTTGTCATGAGGAAATTATTTGCCTTGTCACTGAAAGGAAAAGCATTGGAATGGTATAGGCTACTAGATGACTCTCACCTGCTGGATTGGGAAGAGATCCAGTCTCTCTTTTACTCCAAGTTTTATCCTCTTCATGAAGTCCATGAGAATAGGAATTATGTTTATAATTTCTATCCTCATGACGGAGAGAGCATAGCTCAAGCTTGGGGGAGACTGAAAACGTTAATGCTAAAATGTCCTGACCATGGGCTCCCCAAAGATATGATTATTACTAATTTCTATACGAGGCTTTCTCGACAGGATAAAGATTTGCTCGATGCTTCCTCTATGGGTTCTTTCACAAACGAAAAGATTGATGCTAAATGGGAACTCCTTGAAAGAATTCAATGCAACACTGAAGATTGGGAGATCGACAAAGGTAAAGAGTCAGGTATAATTTATGAGTATGATTGCATTAAGTCCTTTGTTGAAACTACAAGTTTTAATAAGTTTAGTGCTAAGTTTGGGCTTGATTCTCAACTCCTTGTTGATTTCCTGAAATCTTTTGCTTCACATCTTAATATGCCTAAGGAGGATTGGATCAAGCATCATAAACCTTTTAAAGAGATTTGCAAAGAAAATGAAATTGTCCATGATGATTGCAACATGCATGATCCAATTCCTAAAAATGAAGTTTTATATAAGCATGTTAATTTTTGTGGAGTGGATAGACCTTGTGAAAGGCCTATGATTGAAGAAGAGAAGTATTGTAAGCAACATAAGCATGAAAGAACAATCACTTGGGTCAGAGATTTAAATGAAATTGCTAGAGAATTGTGTGACCTTTATCCTTTTACTTGTGAACTTTGTTGTATAGAAGGTCACTTTAATTTTCAATGCATGAACTTTCAAAACATAACTGTTAACCAGTTGTGTGATAACATGATCACCTCTGATCTTTATGATGAGCTTATGTTATTTTTGATGTGTGAAGAGTTATCAGAAAAGACTTCTTGGCTGGATGTTAATGCCATAGGAATAAAAAACACTTTGCAAAATTGCCATCTCTATTGTGTTGTTAATTGCCATGAAAATGATTACATAAGTAAGATTAGAAAGGAGGGAACTTTACCAAAGTATAAAAATGTCTCTTATATTTCTGCTAATAAAAAGGAGAGTATCTCCCAAGTTTCCCCTATTGTTTCTAATGATAAACAAGGATATGTGGAGAAGCTTCATCTCCAACCACTCCCTTCTAAGGTGAAGAAGAAGAAAAAGAAGAGGAGGAGGAAGAGGAGCAAGAAGGAAGAAGAGTGGGTATCAACCTGGCCTGAGCATATTCCTCCCATCAACTTTTATCCTAACGGTTGTAAGTTTAAATAAGAAGGTGAAGTTTATTGCCTTAATTATCATCTTGATGATACGTCCGTAGGTACCATTGAAGATGATTTTGATTATGATATGCATGTTACTTATTGTGATTTGGAAAATGATGATAATGCTACTTATGATCTTGAAAATCTTTTTGGTACCAACTCTGAAAGTGATGATATGGAAAGCCCTAAGCTTGGGGATGATAGGATTGCAAATCCTTCACCCACTAGTGATGTGATAATTGATAATTCTTTTGCTAGTAAGAATAAAGACAACATGATTACAAATATAGTTGCTAGCAATGATAATGCTCTTCTCTACTATGATGATGTTGTAACTCCAATCTATAGTGATTATAAAGGTACCTATGACATAAGGAGAAATTATCCTTATGAAACTTGTCATAATCATGGAGGGAATTACTCCCTTATTGAACACCATCTTCCTAATACACAATTAATCTATAGTGTTCAAGTTGTTTATGATAGTCCTACTCCCACTATTACCAATGAGAAAGATTATGCTTATGTGGAGAGTAAGAGTACCTTTTTGCATGTGGATCATGGTAACAATGCTTTATGTGATGCTTATATTGTTGAGTTTATTCGTGATCCCACTGAAAATTATTATGAGAATGGAACATATGCTTATAGATATTTCAATAATATCAAGTTCCCTCTCTTTATGTTGAAGGTTTTGAAGCTGCACTTGTTTTGTCTTCCTATGCTTATTGCTTTGTGCTTCAATGAATTATTCTATTGCAATATTCCTATGCATAGGAAGCATGTTAGGCTTAAATTTATTTGGTATTTGCTTCTTGATGCTCTCTTTTGTTCTTCAACTCTTATTCCTACGAGAGCATCATTAAAGTCTTATGCCTAGCTTAAAGGCATAAAAGAAAGCGCTTTTGGGAGGCAGCCCACATGAATAAAATTTTATTTTGCTTTTGTTGTGTCTTGATGTTGTTACTACAGTAGCATCATCATTGTATCTTTGCTTTTCAATTTTGTGCCAAGTGTAGCCTCTGATTGCAAGAAAGTTCAAAAGTTGTGACGTGCTGTCCAGGAAACAGATTCTGTCCTTGGATAGAAAAATTCGTATAAAATCACCAGATCATCTTTTTGGTCTGAATTTTTTCGACAGCGTGCTCTATACAATTGTCTTTCGTGCGTCTGTTTTGAGTTTTTTTATTAGAGTTTCAGAAGTGCCCCGAAAAAATCATTTATTACCTGCTGTTCTGTTTTTCACAGATTCTGTCCTGTTTTGCCTTTCCTTCATTTTGCAAACCTTGAGCTTGCTTTTTCTTTGCAAAAACCTTTTGGAAATCTTGAGAAATAGTAGACCTTGAAGAATATCTTTATTTCCAGCAAGGAACAATTATTTTATTAAGGGTACTAACCTCGCTAATCAGATTATGATGAGTTATGTATGAAGGGAGTTTTCAAGTGTGCGAGGGAAGATGATAAAAAGATTCAGGAGTGTCAAACGCTCAAGCTTGGGGATGCCCCCATGCACCCCCAAGAAATATTCAAGGAGACTCAAGCGTCTAAGCTTGGGGATGCCCCCGTGCATCCCCTTCTCCATCAATATTATCAGTTCGTCTTTTGTTCCACTATATTTTTATCACTTCATGTGTTATGTGCTATGCTTGGAGCGTCTTGCTTTTAGTTTTCCTTTTAGTTTTCTTTAGCTTTTCATAACGAGTCGGAACTCAGCTTTCTTTGTGTGGGAGAGAAACACGCTCCACTTCTACCTAGAACATAACATAGAATTTTTCATGTCTATCTTTGCTGTGTGTGTTCTTTGTCTTTCAATAGCTACTATCGTGCTTAGCTCTTAGTTTTCATGCTTATCTTTTTAAAGAGCTTTTGTTTAGTTGGTTGCTTGAACTCTCTTCATTTATCATGATTATCTTATTAAGAGAGTTTGCTTCCGTTGCATTGGTTGGTATGTCTATGATAAAAAATGCTACGTGCATAATGGTGCTTAGTAGTTCATGTTTTCTTATGGTTAGTCTCAAATAGCTGGGGGGTTTCCAATATGTTATTGGAGTACCAACATGATTTGTTTGCCTATGATGTGGTATGGTTTAGTAATATCTTCCTTCAAGAATTTATTTTGATTGACTTGGCGTATGCTCACGCATATTTAAGACTGTAAAGAAAGTCTGTCAAGCCTTGATGATCTTTTGTTTCTGAGTAGCGATATAACTACCATGCCTGATTCAATGTTGCTTTGTCGCTCTGCATGATTATGACCGTCATTGCTCTTTTAGTTGGTCGCTCCCAGTCTTTTGCTAACCTCCACCTGTACTAAGCGGACTGACTGCTTGTGCATCCAAATTCTTTCAAACCAGTTATGCCATATGAGTCCACCATACCTTCCTACATGGTATTTACCTGCCATTCCTAACGGAGACTTGCATGTACCATCTCGAAATTATTCAAAAAAATGAATTCCTATTTTGTGCCTCTGTTTTAAGTTCATGAGGAAGTAGTAGTTAGTTCATGATCTTTTTAAGTTGGACAAGCTTCACCCCGGGATTGCATGTCTAATGTGCAAACCCATAATACGAGAAGGAACTGGCATTGAGTGCGCCCGGCTCAAAATTAATATAACAAACAAACGCTCCTTCACGCTTTGTTCATGAGAAATCAGAAAACTTTGGCAGTGATAAACAAAGGAGATTAAGAGGATGTGATCGTCCTCATTCGGGAGCCGTTCCTCGAAACTTGTCCATCTCAAGAAGTGATTGAGTTGTCTGCTAGCATTCGTTGACGGAACATGCATAATCTAAAAAATATATTATTACCTCTGTTTTTAAAACCAAGAGCTCTGGTACATGTTTTGTCTTTGTTTCCGACTACTGGTTTTCAACCTTGCCAACAAAAGCCACGGTTCGAGAGTCTCCACCTTCTTTTAAAGCACCAACTACTGAGAGCATGATTGTCATTCTGAGTGTAATGTGCATTGTCCCAAAGTACCATTGTCTTTTGCATGATTATGATATCGTTTATTCTGAAATCATTGTATCTAGTCGTCACTTAAACCTTGGAGGTGCCCCTGCATTTATGTTTTGCTTCACTAAAGGGGGCAAGCGAGATATCACTTTGTCATATTTGCACACCATGCTCACTACAAATCTATTGAGTGTTTCAGTATCATATTGTAAAACTTTCAGTTCTTTGTGATTTTCTCATGAGGCAACTTAATTACTACAGATTCATTGTCTTAGTAAGCTTTTGTCATGTGACTATGAAAAGTCCTTGTATGGTTAATAGCATGTCACCACAGAAATTATGCTTGTTATCATTTACCTACTCGAGGACGAGCAGGAATTAAGCTTGGGGATGTTGATACGTCCAAAACGTATCTATAATTTCTGCTTGCTCCATGCCTCTTTTGTGTGATATTGCTATGATATTTATACACTTCCATACACTTTTGATCATATTTGGACTAACCTATTAACTCAGTGCACCCCAGTGCCAGTTTCTGTTTTCTGCTGTTTTTGTATTTCAGGTTTTTCCATTACGTAAACTGCCAGAAAAATCCCGGAAAAATTATATAAAAAATCAGCGTTCCGGAAGCTTCCAGGCGGCCAAAGTAGGGCCGGAGGGGGGCCAGAGGGGCTCCAGGCGCCCTGCCCAGGCGGCCCCACCCCTGGCCGCCTGGCCAGGCCGCCTGGGCCCCCCGTAGCTCCCCTGGCGACCCCCTTTGTCGTATATTTAACACCCGTCGAGGAAACCCTGATTCCGGACCCCTTTTCTCCAGACGCGATTCCGATCTCCGCCGCCATCGCCATCAAGCTTCGGGGGACCAGAATTCCTGTGCCGGCACCCTGCCGGGACGGGGAAGTGCCCCCGGATTCATCTCCATCGACGTTGCTTCCTCCCTCCATGATGCGGGAGTAGTTCCTCCTTGGGGCTGAGGTTTCTACCAGTAGCTATGTGGTCAATTCTCTCTCCCATGATGTGATCTTCGTTGTGATCATAGGCTATGTTAATCTAGGGTGATCCCATGATATTTCCCCTTCTTCTATGTATTGGATTGATGTACTCACTTGTCTTTATCTAATATAATCCCCGAGACCAAGGTGACAGCGGTCTATTGGACATGGATTAGAAAAATATTTTCATGAGTGATTTCCTCTCTTGTGTGTTGATTGAAGATTGAGAGTCTCTTGGTGCTTGTCTTTGACTATCCTTTAGATATGTTGTGGTGATTGTGGGACTCTCTTTGGATGGCCGCGGTGACATTGGGAAATCCTTAGATTGAGAACTACGAACTTTGAGGTGTGCTTTTGTAGCCCTACATAATTCTCGTCCTCTCTTGACCACGAAGGAATGACCTCCGAGTGCGTCCCCTTTGCATGTTTTATGGGAAATATCATGTGATTCGATTATGTTAATGTTGTTGGGAGTTGCCACTAGTGAAAGTATGAAGCCTAGGCCTTGTTTCCACCATTGCAATACCATTTGTGCTCACGTTTACCACTTGTTTGCTTGCTGCACTTTTTATTACAGATTTATATTACTTTGTTTTGTCATCCATATCACTTGCCATTTAACATCTCTTCGCCGAACTAGTGCACCTATACATCTAACAAGTGTATTAGGTGTGTTGGGGACACAAGAGACTTCTTGTATCTTAGTTGCAGGGTTGCTTGAGAGAGACCATCTTCAACCTCTACTTCCCTGAGTTCGATAAACCTTAGGTCATCCACTTGAGGGAAATTGCTGCTGTCCTACAAACCTCTGCGCTTGGAGGCCCAACATAGTCTACAAGTGTAGAAGCGTGTGTAGACATCAGCCGGCACCCTGCCGGGACGGGGAAGTGCCCCCGGATTC
Source organism: Secale cereale (assembly GCA_902687465.1). Classification (NCBI taxonomy): domain Eukaryota; kingdom Viridiplantae; phylum Streptophyta; class Magnoliopsida; order Poales; family Poaceae; genus Secale; species Secale cereale. The sequence goes on from LR738713.1 coordinate 807,890,882, forward strand.
ATCTCCATCGACGTTGCTTCCTCCCTCCATGATGCGGGAGTAGTTCCTCCTCGGGGCTAAGGTTTCTACCAGTAGCTATGTGGTTATCTCTCTCTCCCATGATGTGATCTTCGTTGTGATCATAGGCTATGTTAATCTAGGGTGATCCCATGATGTTTCCCCTTCCTCTATGTATTGGATTGATGTACTCACTTGTCTTTATCTAGTATAATCCCCGAGACCAAGGTGACAGCGGTCTATTGGACATGGATTAGAAAAATATTTTCATGAGTGATTTCCTCTCTTGTGTGTTGATTGAAGATTGAGAGTCTCTTGGTGCTTGTCTTTGACTATCCTTTAGATATGTTGTGGTGATTGTGGGACTCTCTTTGGATGGCCGCGGTGACATTGGGAAATACTTAGATTGAGAACTACGAACTTTGAGGTGTGCTTTTGTAGCCCTACATAATTCTCGTCCTCTCTTGACCACGAAGGAATGACCTCCGAGTGCGTCCCCTTTGCATGTTTTATGGGAAATATCATGTGATTCGATTATGTTAATGTTGTTGGGAGTTGCCACTAGTGAAAGTATGAAGCCTAGGCCTTGTTTCCACCATTGCAATACCATTTGTGCTCACGTTTACCACTTGTTTGCTTGCTGCACTTTTTATTACATATTTATATTACTTTGTTTTGCCATCCATATCATTTGCCATTTAACATCTCTTCGCCGAACTAGTGCACCTATACATCTAACAAGTGTATTAGGTGTGTTGGGGACACAAGAGACTTCTTGTATCTTAGTTGCAGGGTTGCTTGAGAGAGACCATCTTCAACCTCTACTTCCCTGAGTTCGATAAACCTTAGGTCATCCACTTGAGGGAAATTGCTGCTGTCCTACAAACATCTGCGCTTGGAGGCCCAACATAGTCTACAAGAGTAGAAGCGTGTGTAGACATCAGCGATGGTTCAGGGACAAGAAACAACCCGTCGAGACACAGGCAAGCAATCCGCTCCCTGTTCATTGACGCCCAAGCAATACCAAACCAAACTAGACGTAGGCTTTTACCTTCATCGAAGGGGCCGAACTAGTATAAACCCTCTTTGTCCTTTGTGTGCTTTTAACCCCTTCAAGCTAACCCGTGCGATGGTTCCATCACTAAGTCCGTTAAACCGGTCTGCCGTGCTAATTCCACGACAGTTGGCGCCCACCGTGGGGCCTCCGCGCGATGGTTTCGAGTTCTTGAAGGGCAGCTTTGAAGGACTCAAGGGCTACGCGGTCGGCCGGATGACCAAGAGTCGCCGCGGCCGGATCTACGTCGACGACGCAGGCTGGGGCCCGGAGGCCGATTCAATCGAATACGGGTACCGGGTTCCCTTCGGCGGCATCCACGTCTTCATCGGCAAGATTGGTGAACTGGGACCTGAGCCGGACATCTTCCCCAACATCGTCGAGCCGGCTCAGCGTGCGAGATCGGCCCCGATTCGGCTTGCCATGAAGCGCGTCTTCGTCGGAGTAATTCACATAGTCCAAGCCGAGGACGGATCGGATTCGAGTGGCGAGACAGTTGTCTATTCCGATGATGAATCATCATCCGGAGAGACTGAATCCTTGTATCTGTTGCGGGACGGCCGATCTGAGGGTGTGTCCGACGGAGGCAGTATTCCGGACCCCTTTGATCTGCCAAACCGGGTGGCTGTCTTTATGGCCGGATCACAACCTACGCCGCAGTCCACGGTGAACGGGGCGATCACAGCAGAAGCTGGTGTAGGAGGGAGCGGCCAGGCCCTCTCGCCCTCTGACGCTCTATCCGCCTTGGTCGAGGAGTTCACAACCCGGGCAGTAGCAGTGGTGGCTCCAGCAGACAAGGCGCAACACGATGCAGAACTCCTTCAGCTGAGGGGCCGGATCGAGCAAGCAAGAGAGGATCTGAAGGCAGAGACAGCTATGATAGCAACAAGGCAGGCAGAGCTGGATTCTCAGGCTTTCCAGCTGACGATGGAACATGCCTCTACGCCGGGAGTAAGGAATCGAAGGTACCAGTCTCGTCTACCGCCAGTCTATGAGGCGATGAATCTCTTCGGGACACCAGGAGCGGGAGCCAGCAATGATCCGGAGGTAAACCGGAGGATAGCTCCAGTGAGGGGTGAACCGGTTCAACAGCCCACTGCGGAGCAAGATCGACGGATTATATCCACGCCTCACATCCCCACTCCTCCGGGTCATTACTCAAACCCTTTGGATAACATTGTTGCTGCCGCTTCACGCCTGGCCGCTTTACCCATTGAGGGGACATCCCCCGTGGCAATGGAGGCACGCAGGGTCAAGGATCTGCTTAACACATCATTGACACAACAGCAAGCGTATTCCTATAGCAGGGAGAAGCTTCATTCAACACACCGCCACAGCCGGAGTTATACTAGGCATTGAGATGAACCGGAGGTGTCCAGTAGTGAACGGAGGCGACACCGCCACAGACAGGATAATCCGGCGGGCGCAGAGGCGCAAGCTCAGGAGGCGGCAAACCGGGTTAGATTTGCGGCTCGCGAGGAGATCCGCCAAGCGACGCCGTTTCACACAACCACAACAGAGACAGGAGTCACGACGAGTTCCTTTGGGGTGCAGTGTCTTGTCCCCGCTTTACGAAGCGTAAAGTTACCCAAAGATTTCAAGGGTCCGCGTAAAGTGCCTAACTACACAGCAGATTTGGCTCCAGAAGCTTGGATTGAGAGCTATGAGATGGCTATGGAGATCCTGGACGTAGATGAAGCGGCTTGCGCGAAGTACTTTACCATGATGCTTGAGGGTACAGCCCGGACCTGGTTAAAGGGTTTACCACCTAACTCCATCGGATCATGGGGTGAGTTACGCCGCCAATTTATCAAAAATTTCAAGGATACGTGTAAGCAGCCAATGTCAGTGGTGGATTTAGCAGCCTGTATACAAGGAGATCAGGAGCCTACAAGTGCATGGGTGCGGCGAGTGTCAGAAATCTTGCACTCTTCGAACGGTATCAGCCCCAGTACGGCGATAGTAACACTGGAAAACAATTGCCGATTTGAGTCTCTGAAGTTAAAGCTGGGACGGCTCAAACAGGATTGTAATGACATGGGAACTCTCATGAGCGCTTTGGTAAAGTATGGGGACTCCGACAACACTAAGTACCCAGAAGCGGATGGAGATAAATCTGGAAAGGCAAATAAACCCGGTAAACCGGCGCAGGATAATCCGGTCGGAACAAGCTTCTTAGGAAAGCGAAAGGCAGAGGGTGGCTCTGACTTCGTGGCCAACACCCAAGTCCAAGGGAGTTTTCAACGCAACAAGGGTAAACCGCCCCCACAAACCGGCGGGGGGTTCGTTAGTTGGGAGCAAGAGTTGAATGAGCCTTGCCCGAAACACGGAACAAAGGAACATCCAGCTAAACATACCTGGGGAGAATGCCGAACCATGATGGAGGCCATGAACTGGGTCAGATCTAACAACAGGCCACCAGGCGGCGGATCAGGCCCCGGGTTTTATGATCCGGGTCATCAGGGGAACGGCTCCGGATCAGGATATCGTGGCAACAACAATGGTTACAATAACCAAGGCAACCATCAGTATGGTCAGGGCGGTTACAATAACCAAGGCAACCATCAGTATGGTCAGGGCGGTTACAATAGCCAAAACAACCAACAGCAAGGCCAGGGTAATAACAACAATCAAGGCAATCAACAGCGCTAGCAGCAGCAGCAATCCGGATATCAGAGTAATCCGAAGGAGCTGAGCAGCGGACAGTATCATGTGTTCACTACGAGTTTGTGCAACCGGGATCAAAACGTTTTAAAGCGGGCGGTCCACGCGGTTGAACCGGCAACACCACAATTCCTGCGCTGGTCGGAGCAACCTATTGTGTGGAGCAGGGAGGATCACCCGCTGCGAGTTGATAATCCGGGCTAATTAGCCTTAGTGGTAGCACCGCAGGTGGGTGGCTACAAATTCACCAAGGTTCTCATGGACGGCGGCAGCAGCATCAATATCTTGTATTATGAGACTTTCCGTCACATGGGGCTGACATATAAGAAGCTAAGACAGTCAAACACGGTGTTTCATGGAGTAGTGCCAGGTAAATCAGCTTACCCAGTTGGGAAAATTGACCTAGAAGTTACCTTTGGAGATGAACAGGATTCCAGGTCGGAGATGATAACCTTTGAAGTTGTCAAGATCCGGAGCCCATATCATGCTCTGTTTGGACGACCGGTTTACGCCAAGTTTATGGCTAGGCCGTGCTATGTTTATCTACAGTTTAAGATGCCGGGTCACAAAGGAACCATCACGGTTCATGGAAGTCGCAAGATTGCATTGGAGTGGGAAGAAGGAGACGCTGCCTATGCGGAGGCAGTATGTGCTACGGAGGAGTTGAAGTTTTACAAAGACAATGTTGATCCGGCAGATATGTCCCCGTTGAAGAAGCCAACTATAGAGCATGATCCGGCGTTGAAATTCAAGTCTGCAGAGGAAACTAAGCAAGGTGACTTTGTGCCAGGCGATTCATCCAAGCAGTTCACTATCAGTGCTAACCTTGATCCTAAATAGGAAAGCGCGCTCATCGAGTTCATCCGTGAGAATCGGGATATCTTTGCATGGAAACCTTCTAACATGCCAGGTATACCGAGGGAACTCGCTGAGCACAGTCTTAATATTGATCCGAAGTTTAAACCAGTCAAGCAATATTTGCGCCGCTTCAACGAAGAAAGGCGCAAGGCTATAGGAGAAGAAGTGGCCAGACTTTTGGCCGCAGGGTTCATAGTTGAAGTTTTTCATCCGGAGTGGTTGGCTAATCCGGTGCTGGTGTTAAAGAAAAATGGAAAGTGGAGAATGTGTGTGGATTACACAAACCAAGCTTGTCCAACCGACCCTTTTGCTCTCCCTCGTATTGATCAGATCATTGATGCTACGGCGGGATGTGAGCGGCTAAGTTTTTTGGATGCATATTCAGGGTATCACCAGATCAAGATGGCAGTTAAAGATCAGGAGAAGACGGCCTTCATAACTCCTTTTGGTGCTTTTTGCTATGTGTCTATGCCTTTTGGGCTCAAGAGTGCCCAAGCAACTTACCAGCGTTGCGTACAGAATTGTCTTAAGGGGCAGATAGGGAGAAATGTTCATGCTTATGTGGATGATATTGTGGTGAAATCAAGGAAGGAGGAGACGCTGATAGAGGACCTCAAGGAGACCTTCGACAACCTTCGAGCCTATAAAATGATGCTTAATCCGGAGAAGTGTGCTTTCGGTGTTCCGGCGGGCAAACTTCTTGGATTCTTGGTGTCAAACAAAGGAATAGAAGCCAATCCGGAGAAGATCAAGGCAATCACGTCTTTGACTAAACCGGCTTGCATCAATGATGTTCAGCGTATCGCTGGCCGGATCACAGCGTTGAGTCGGTTCATCAGCCGTCTGGGAGAGAAGGCAATTCCGCTTTATCAGATGCTCAAAAAGACAGATCGGTTTATATGGAGTGATGAGGCAAACGCTGCGTTTGAGGATTTGAAGCGGCAACTGGCAGAGCCGCCGGTCCTCGCTGCCCCCGTTGATAATGAGCCATTGCTGTTATACGTTGCCGCCAATGCACGGGCAGTCAGCGTGGCAATCATGGTTGAGCGCAAGGAAGCAGGAAAGGAATATCCGGTTCAACGTCCAGTCTATTATGTCAGTGAAGTTCTCATTGAATCCAAACAAAGGTACCCGCATTGGCAGAAGCTGGTATATGGCGTGTTCATGGCAAACCGGAAGTTGAAGCATTATTTCCAAGGCTACCCGATAACAGTTGTCAGTTCAGCACCATTGGGGGATATAATCCAGAACAGGGAAGCTAGTCGCAGAGTGGCGAAGTGGGCCATTGAGCTTAGCCCACACGGATTGAAGTATGTGCCACGCACCGCTATCAAATCCCAAGCATTAGTAGATTTCATCAATGATTGGACAGAATTGCAAGCACCAGAGGAGAAGCCGGATCTTACATACTGGACGATTCATTTTGATGGTTCAAGACAGTTAGAAGGCTCGGGGGCTGGAGTTGTTTTAACCTCCCCGCGAGGTGACAAGTTTTGTTATGTCCTCCGTTTACTGTTTCCTTGCACTAACAATGCAGCAGAGTATGAAGCATTGCTTCATGGCCAACGGATGGCTAAGGAGATGAACTTGAGCCGGGTCAAGTGTTTTGGCGATTCAGATTTAGTGGCACACCAAGTATCCGGCAAATGGGATTCTAATAACCCTCTCATGGCAGCTTACAGACGAGAAGTTGAAGCAGTCGCAGGATATTTCAAAGGATATCAAGTGGATCACATAGACCGGCGAAGGAATGAAGCGGCTGATGCTCTAAGCCGTCTAGGTTCTCAGTGTAAACCGGTGCCACCGAATACTTTTTTGGATGAGCTACACAGTCCATCAGTTCAGGTACCGTCGGAAGAAGACCTGGCCGTTCCTGATCCGGAGGCGCAGCTAGTTGCAGCACTTCATGTTATTCCGGATTGGACGCTCTCATATTTGGCGTACCTAAGCCGTGGAGAGTTGCCGAACGACGATATTGAAGCAAGACAGATAATCCGGCGGTCCAAATCCATGACGATTGTAAACGGGGAACTTCACCATCGCAGTGTTTCCGGAGCATTTCAGCGGTGTGTATCATCCGAGGAAGGCTGTGACATCCTTCGAGAGATCCATGAAGGGGATTGTGGCCATCACGCCGGTTCAAAATCCTTGGTGGCTAAAGCTTTTCGACATGGGTTCTATTGGCTGACAGCCCATGCCGATGAGGCGGATCTAGTCCGGAGATGCGATGCTTGTCAGAAATTTTCACGACGTGCTCTTGTTCCGGCACAGGAGCTCCAGATGATACCGATTACTTGGCCGTTTGCGACTTGGGGGCTCGATATGGTTGGGCCTTTCAAACGATCCCAAGATCAAAAAACTCATCTGCTGGTTGCTGTGGATAAGTTTACAAAGTGGATTGAGGCAGAGCCTGTCAGCAAGTGTGATGCGGCAACAGCGGTTAAATTCATCAAAAAGGTAATTTTCCGGTTTGGCTTTCCACACAGCATCATCACAGACAATGGCACCAATTTATCTAAAGGAGATACGGAAGAGTTTTGTCAACGAGAGCATATTCGCCTAGATGTATCTTCTGTAGCTCACCCTCAATCCAATGGTCAAGCTGAAAGGGCAAATCAAGAGATTTTGCGAGGTATCAAGCCCCAGCTTATGACTCCTTTGGAAAGAACACCAGGGTGCTAGGTCGAGGAGTTACCCTCTGTCCTCTGGAGCATCAATACTACGCCGAACCGGTCCACAGGTTATACACCTTTCTTCATGGTGTGCGGTGCTGAAGCGGTCCTTCCAGTCATGATTCACCGCGGGTGACGGCTTATGTTGAAGCGGCCAATGAGCAGGCAAGACAGGACAGTTTGGACCGGCAAGATGAAGAGCGTGACATAGCAGCAGCACGGTCCGCGATTTATCAACAGGATTTGCGCAGATATCACAGCCGCCGGGTCAAAACCAGGACGTTCTAGGAGGGGGATTTGGTACTCCGGCTCATCCAAGATCAAACAGATATGCACAAGCTATCCCCGCCTTGGGAAGGGCCCTTTGTGGTCAGCAAGAATCTACACAACGGTTCATATTACCTGGTGGACGTTCGAGAGCACAAGGACTCACGGACATCAGAAGAAGAGACAAAGAGGCCGTGGAACATCGCTCTCCTGCGGCCCTACTATACTTGAGCCATGAGCTCTGCTGTATCCTATGTATATATTATGATTAATGAATAAACCGGCGCTCTCGATAAACCGGGGGGTCAGCCCTTTTTTCCAATATAAGTATCTTATGGTGATATTCATCCACAGTTTATTTCTCTTGATATATATCATTTTCATTAAGAAGACAAGATGCCTTGATCTATCTATGTTGATATACAGGACAACTATTTATTAAGGGACCAAAGAAGGTTTGCCACACAGTGCAACTCCTATATAGGTACCCTGCTTCTACATTCACTAGAAGGCTTCCTGTTCAAACATAGGTCGTATTCGAACCAAAGAGAACATAGCCAAACCCACTAAAAGGCTTCCTGTTGTAACACCCCCCTTGTATTAATCACTGTGTCATAATGTTAATCATGCCATGTCATGCTCATTAGCAAAGCTAATCACAGTGGTTAATCAAAACAACTCAATTTTGCCCCTGAAAATTCAAATTCAAATTCAAATGCAAAATGAAGTTGTTCCAAAAATTTTGGAAAAATGTCCATGTTGTTGCAAATATTCCAAAACAATTGTTCCTGGTGAAAACAACATCACCAGCAACTCCATTAATGGGCTAGGGCATCAAACAGTGTCATAACAGCACTTTAAAATGCCTATTCATTTTTGAATATTTCATTAATGATCCAAATTTGCCCAAACCACTTTTTGGTGGCAAGGAATATTGCTAGGCATTTTATGGACCAACTCTCAAAATTTTGCAAAACTCCTTGGATGCCTAAACATTTGTTTTTGCTCTCTGTGAAATAAATAAAGAAGAGAAAAGGGCCAGAGGATTCTTACCTGGCGCCTGGACGAAGCCCAACCGGCCCAGCCCATCTTCCCTTACCTGCTCCCGTCGCCGTGTCGACGCCGCCGTGGTCGCCGCGCTCGCCACCGCGCCCCGGCCGACAGCTGCTGCCACAGGGCGCCGGAGGGGATAAGGCCGTGCCCGAGCCGTCCCCCCTGGCCATCCTCATCCATTCCCCCCTCTCCCCCGAGCTCGCCCGCTCTCTCCCTCGCTCCTCTTCCCTCTCAGATCCGGCCACCGAGTGCCGTCGTCGCCGTTCGACCGCTGCCCTCGCAGCCACCGTCGTCGCCTCGAGCCGCCGAGATGCCGTAGAGCGTCGCCCACGTCTGCCTCGTCGACTGGTGACCCCGGTAGGAGCAAGGAGGCCCTGCAGCTGCTGCTGCGACGTCGTCTTCCTCCTCGGGTCGCCGTCTCAATTCTACGTCGCCGGCGTCATCTGCTGCTACTAAACCCCCAAGGGCCACCGTGTGTGCCGCTCGGTGAGCCACCGCCCCTCCCCACTCTCTTTCCTCGCTCCGGCTAGCCCGTAGCAGTCGCGCCGCTCGAGCCCGCACGCATCGCCGTCGAGCACCTCGCCGCCGTAGCCATAGCCCCTGTCGTGCTCGCCTGAGCACGGCATCGAGCTCCTGGCGCCCCCAGGAGCCCGATGAGCCCGAGCCCAAGCCTCTCCGCGCCACCTAGCTCGTCACCCGTCGAAGACCCGACAGCGCCGCCGCCATAGCTCGTCGCCGGCGCCGTTTCCGGCCACCTCCGGCCCAACGGCGACCACCACTAGATGCGGCGCTCTCTCCCCGTTCGAACGCAAGTGGACGCACTCCAAATGGTGCCCTACAGCCGTTTTCCGGCGTGCTCCGGCGAGAAACCGCCGCTGGAGAGGTCGCCGGCGCAGTTCCGGCGCCGTGCTGACCTGGCGTGGCTTGGGGCCACCCCCAGGGTCACTGTCAGTGGCCCCCACGGGCCCAGTTGACCAGTTGACTTGGTCAACTGGCTGACTGGGCAGCCCAGTGTCACTGACACGCGGGCCCCACCGCACAGTTAATTAAATACAACGTTTTATAAATAAAACTTAATTAGTTAAACTAATAGCCACTGACATGTGGGGCCCTAGTGCTAATTAATTTCTGGTTTAGTTTATATTAACTCTGTTTGATAATAGAGGCTGACATGTGGGCCCCACTGGTCAGTTTGACCAGTCAGCCGAGTCAAATGGCTGCTGATGTCATGCTGATGCAATGCTGATGCAGTATATTCTTTTCTGTTAAAAAAAATATTCCAGAAATTCAGATAAACTCTAAAAATTCATATCTTTTAATCCGTAGCTCGGATGAAAATACTTTCTACATGAAAGTTGCTCAGAACGACGAGACGATTCTAACCGTGCTATCTGTTTCCGTGTCGGGACCCTCTACGGAGGTGAACCCGCAACTTTTAGCCCGTTTTCGGTAGATGAATAGTGCACATACACCGGTTATTAAATCCAGTTAAATCCCAAAAATAACCAATATAACTTAGACATGTTTTTAGGCAACCCTGCACTACACGTTAGCTTAGCACGCCTTGTGATGCTTGTTTTTGTGTATTTATCTGTTTCTTCTCCCCCTCTTCTCTCTCGGTAGAGTCCGACGCTGACGCCGCTCCAGAGACCGACGCCGTCCCGGTGATTGGTTCCCCCTCCGACGACCTTGCTTTTGCCACCGAGCAACCAGGCAAGCAACCCCCCCTTTGATCATTCCGATATCGCCTATGTCTATTCTCTCTTAATCTTGCATTAGAAATTGCTGCTACTGCTGTTGCTCCTATTACTGTTGCATAGCCTGTTTTTGCTAAACTGTTGATACCTGTCTTTATTCATAAACTGCTTAGTATAGGTTGGGTAGCACTGCTGTGGTCCCGCTTTCTCGTAGTTGCCTCGCATAGTACCCTTGCCTCGATCAAGCGATCGAGCCCCCTTCCCCTGACCTTCTTCACATCACCGCACACCCCCTAATATGCTCGACTCCGCAGAGTTAACATCAGGTGACGAGGGTGATACCTCCGAACTCACTTCCGATGTTGTCCCTGTTGTATAGCTAGCTCGTTGTGGGTTACCGAGGGTGATTCCTCTTCCCACTTCCGACTTAGCTTTTGTCGTGCATCCGCTATGGTGATTACCGCCGAGGGTGATTCCTCCGGTATCACCTTAACGGGACTTGTCGTTTAGGAGTCCAACGAGGGTGATTCCTCGGATTCCTCATCGGCATAGAAACCACACGGATGCCCTGTTTCACCATACCGTGTTTAAAGACGTATCGATCCCCGAGGCCGGACGTCGCCAGGAACAAAGGCGTGCGGCCAGAGGTATCGTGCGTCTGATGACACTTTGAAGTTACTACTACACATGTTGGATGGAGGCGGGTTGACCCAGAGGGGTACCCGCGAGTGCCTTTGAGGCGTGAGCTGTGGAGTCGGGTGACCAGTGAGGGTACCCGCGAGATAACTACGAGGCGTGGCCGGTCTTTCCCAGTCCTTGTCACAAGTCCTCGAGACGGTACGACGGGGCCAACAGTATCGTAGGCTCTGCTCGTTACCGCGCGCTCCCAATCCACTAAGCGATTTGGATATTTGATCCGAGGGGCCTCCGGGTCCGATAGCACTAACCACCACGTGGGTGTGAGTGGGTGCTCTGCGTCGTATACATCAGCCGGAGTCGTCACGACGTCAGCGATTGAGCGGCCCGTTCGGATTGGACTTAGGATGCAACTGCGCTTGTATAAGGGGTTGCTAGGTCTGCTACCGAACGGCCACGTAACGTGCAGGAGCGTCCGGGGCGATGGCCAAGACCCCCGGGGGCATAGGTTAGTCCGACGTGCTTGATCCTCTCTGGCGGTATCCGGTCGGGTTGCGTCGTATTGTTTGGCCGAGGGCGGGCACGACCTGATGGTGTGTCCGGCCGGAGTTAAGCGAGCGTGGTGGGTAACTTGGTGCACCCCTGCAGGGAAGAAACAATCTATCGATAGCCTGTCCTACGGTAACGGACACTCGGAGTTGTATCCACTTCGGTACAACTAGAACTGGTGACTTGAGATATGAAGATGATATTGCTATAAACACTATACATTATGATGTACTATTCTGTTCCCTTCTATTTGCTGCAAGACCCTGAAGATGCTAGTCTTCGTCAGAACTAGGCTTTTTCCCCTGTCTACTCTGGCTTTCTGCAGTCTAGTCCACCCACATAAAGCCTCCTTTGAAATAATGCATTGCTAGTATAGATTTGATGTAAGTCTTGCTGAGTACTTTGGATGAGTACTCACGGTTGCTTTGCTTCCTCTTTTGTCCTACCCGCATGATAAACCAGACGACGGAGCCATGGTGCCCGCAGCCCCTGTTGACGACTGCTACTACCAGCCCGAGGCTGGCTACTACTACTACCCGGCCGGCGAGTACTTCTACGAGGAGCCGGCGGACGACGACCAGGAGTAGGATCGGAGGTCCCAGGCAGGAGGCCTGCGCCTTTTCGATCGTAGCTTTTCTTTTGCCCCGCCTGAGTAACAGGCCTATCTTCTGCTGTGTTGTATCTGTACCCAGATACCTAACGCTTCCGCTGACTATGTGTAAGACATCATGTTATGTATTCGAGCCCTCGAGGCCCCTGGCTTGTAATATATAACTTGTATGTATTTATTATGTTTTAGAGTTGTGCTGTGATTCCTTCACGTGAGTCCTTGGGCTTGATCGTGTGCATTTGCGTGTATGATTAGTGCACGGTCGGGCCGGGGTCGTCACAGGTTGGTATCAGAGCCGACTGCCTGTAGGAACCCCCTTTCCAACTCCTTGGTCGAAGTCGAGTCTAGAGGTCCAAAAATGTTTTACTAACTTGGCTGTGTGGCTTATGGCCCCACGTCGCCTACTGGGTGGTGTAGCATCTTTTATTCCTCGTCTATACTCTGGGACTCTGAATCTCTCTCCTATTCGGGTTAAATGATTTACTAACTCCATTAGGTTCTCGTTTTCACATCTACCCGGAGAACTGGATATCAGTGCGGTTTCTTATCATTGACTTGAATAGTCTGATAATCATTCCTTTCCATTTGTTTGTTTAACCTTTCTTATCAAGTCCTGATGATAATTGACTTGACAAGTCTGATTCTTCTTCTTTCAGATGAATCCTCTGTTTCCACCTCACCCGGAGACTCAGCTTGTGCTTCGCACCTGGGCTCGAGATGCCCCTGGGTTTCCGGCCATTCTAGTCGCTCTCATGACCAGACTGGGCTACCGCTGGTACCCCGAGTACATGGTCTACGAGGAGTATCGCGAGTTCAACCAGGAGCAGTATTATGCTGAAGTTCGTATCTATGACCGGCAGGATGACTCAGACACTGAGCTGTACCGCTTTCGTGGTAGTGGCGTGACGGTTGCGATGGCAGTCCATGATGCTGCCTACGCTGCTGTCGCACACCTCCGAGGAGAGCACAGAGATAGCTTGGATGCCTCTGAGTTTCGGTACATTCCGTATGCACCTGCTGGAGATGAGACTGGATACTACTCAGCTATCTGTGCCCCGTATGAGAGTCGACGTTATGACCCGCAGGTTCTGATTCAGCACACTCAGGCGCTGGATCGAACTGCTCGGGCCCTGGCGGTTGAGTTGTCCATCACTCGGACAACTCTCTACCAGACGTTGACGCAGTTGGTACCGGCTGTCCAAGCAGGGACACTCCCTCAGTCTATCCTTTGCCCGCGCAGGATCAACACACCTCCAGGTGTCGAGTGGCCTGCGGTTGGAGGTCACACGCCAGTTCGTGGACCTCTGATTCCCGTCCGAGACCGGGTTCTGCATCAGAGTGCACATGGAGCTCAGGATCCTTCTGCGATCGAGATCCGCCGTCCGCACTTGCAGCTACCCCGTTTCAGTTCCTTTCTCCGACGTTGATGTAGCCTTTGCTATGTCTCGTTGTGTACTTCCTTACCGCGGTCTGCGCGCCGCCTACTATGTCTAGCTTTGATTTTGCGCCGTTATGCTGCCCGTTTGTAACCGACGTTATGTACGAACCCGTATGTCATGATGTGTATGATGTTGTATTAATGCACTTCCCTTATGTCGTGCATATTTACTACATTGTTGAATTCATGCAACGTGTATTCTTGTCGCTAAACCACCCCTGTTGGAATTATCAGGATGGCTGGTAACAATGATCCACCTCCACCTCCGCCTCCGCCTCCGCCGCCAGAATATATGGCTGCCGTAATGCAGACCCTTGACATGCAGCGTCAGGTGCTGCAGGGTATGCTCAACCAGATACCCCAGGCCAACGCCAATGCTCAGCATCAGCCAGCCGCCATCACTCTGCAAGAATTTCTGCGGCTCAATCCAACGATATTTCGCAGTGCCGCCAACCCCTTGGATGCCGATGATTGGCTGCGTGATATCTTCTTTGAGCTGGATTCTGCCGCCGTGTCCCCTGACAACTATGTCAAATTCGCGACGTATTTCCTGAAGGGTCCGGCGGCCCAGTGGTGGGACACTCACCGGAACACAGTGCCTGCTGGAACTGTCATTACCTGGGCAGACTTCAAGACTGCCTTCCGCGCTCGGTACATCCCTGAGGGTGTTATCGACCGCAAGCGTACGGAGTTCCGTAACCTGATTCAGGGCAACAAGTCAGTTGATGCTTATCAGCGGGAGTTCCTGGAACTGTCCCGCTATGCTGAGGAGGATATTGCTACTGACGCAAGACGCCAGGAGAAGTTCAGGCGCGGACTTCATCATGATATTCTGCTTGCTCTAGTGGCACTGGATTTTCCGGACTTCGCCACTTTAGTGAACAAGGCCATTCAGGTTGAAACTGGACTCAAGCTACACAAGGATGCTCTTAAGCGCTCTCGCGAGTCGGGCTCATCTTCGGGCTCGTCTTCTCAGAAGCGCCGCATATGGATTCCTCAGAGCATGTATCGTCCCAACGCTCCAGTGTACAGGCCTTCTTATGCTGCACCTCGTCTGCCTCCTCCACCGCCAATGCAGTACAGGCCTGCAGCTCCAGCACCTCGAGCACCTGCGATTCGTCCAGAGAGTGGACTCTGCTTCAAGTGTGGCCGTCCGGGTCACCGTGCCAGAGACTGTCCACAGGCTCAGGGTCAGCTGGCTCTTCCATCTGCTGGCCGTGGCAATGGACGTGGAGTTCCTCCGCAGCGCAACAATAATGTCAGGCCTTCGAATACTCGTGGTGGTCAGCTTCACCACGTTAATCTGAGTGAAGACCTAGAGCAGCCAGCCACAGTGATGGGTACACTTCTTGTCAACTCAGTATTTGCTAATGTTTTGTTCGATACTGGTGCTTCGGATTCTTTCATTTCTGAACCTTTTGCACTTAAGCATAAATTTGCTTTTGACTCACTGAATCATCCAGTAAAAATACAAACCTCCGCGGGTCCTTGCCGATCTACCCTCTTTTGTCCTCAAGTTAGTGTTGAGATTGAGGAGAGAAAATTTCAGGCGTACCCCATTGTCCTGAAATCTTGCGGCATCGACCTTATCCTAGGAATGGATTGGTTGGAGACTCACGAGGCCCAAATTGATTGTGCCACCAAGACTGTACGTCTTCGGCACCCCTCGAATCAACTCGTGAATTGTCACGCTCGTATATCCCGTAATGCCGAGGCTCAAATCTATGCCTTAAATGCATTGAATGCTTCACCACTTGAAGGGCTCGAAAGCATACCAGTTGTATGTGATTTCCCGGATGTCTTCCCAGAAGAACTTCCAGGAATACCCCCTGCTCGAGCCGTCGAATTTGTTATCGACTTGAAGCCGGGTACTACTCCTATTGCGAAGCGTCCTTACAAGATGCCACCGCATGAGCTCCTAGAGCTTAAGGAGGAAATCGACAAGTCACTCAAGAAGGGCTTCATCCGTCCTAGTTCCTCTGCCTGGGGAGCACCGTCTCTTTTCGTCAAGAAGAAAGATGGTACGAATAGGCTGGTACAAGATTACCGACCTATCAACCAGGCAACCATCCAGAATAAATATCCGCTTCCTCGGATCAATGACTTATATGATCAACTGGCTGGATCATCGGTGTTTTCTAAACTCGACTTGAGGTTGGGTTATCACCAGATCCGTGTTCGCGAAGAGGATATTCCAAAGACTGCATTTGTTACTCGCTATGGCTCTTATGAGTACACCGTCATGTCTTTTGGACTGACTAATGCACCAGCTACCTTCTCCCGCCTGATGAATTATATATTCATGGATTACCTCGACAAGTTTGTCGTGGTATATCTGGATGATATTCTGGTATTCTCAAAGAACAAGGAAGAACACGCCGAACATCTTCGCCTTGTTCTGGAGAAGCTGCGAGAGCATCAGCTTTATGCTAAGCTTTCCAAATGCGAGTTCTGGCTTTCTGAAGTGACCTACCTTGGACATGTGATTTCCAAGGATGGTATTGCCGTTAATCCGGAACGGGTTCAGGCTATTCTTGACTGGACTCCTCCGAAGAATGTCAAGCAAGTGAGAAGTTTTCTCGGCCTTGCAAGCTATTGTCGTCGCTTCGTCGAGAACTTTTCCAAGATTGCCAAGCCCGTGACTAATCTGCTTCACAAAGGCGTTAAGTTCGAGTGGACAGATAAATGCCAGGAAAGCTTTCAAGCTCTTAAGGACAAGCTCGTTTCTGCCCCAGTGCTTGCTCCTCCAGATTCCCGCAAGGACTTCGTGATATATTGTGACGCCTCTCGTCAAGGCTTAGGCTGTGTCCTAATGCAAGAACGAAGAGTAGTTGCTTATGCATCGCGCCAATTGCGTCCGCATGAAGAGAATTATCCAGTGCATGATCTTGAACTTGCTGCAGTGATCTTTGCATTGAAGCTATGGCGACATTACCTTCTCGGTAACCGGTGTGAGATTTATACTGATCATCAAAGTTTGAAATATTTATTCACTCAGCCGGATCTTAATCTCCGCCAACAGCGATGGTTGGAAACTATTTCTGAATATGACTGTGGTATTTCTTATACCCCTGGCAAGGCTAATGTGATGGCCGATGCCTTGAGTCGCAAGTCATACAGCACCAACCTCAAGGTTAGGCGAGCTCAGCCTCGTCTTTATGAGGAGTTACGCAAGCTAAATCTGCATATCGTTCCACATGGTTCGCTTAATGACCTTGTGATACAGCCGGATCTTGAGAAGGCTGTCAAGGTAGCGCAAACCAAAGATGCTCACGTTGATGTTATAAAACAAGAACTGCATCTTCCGAAATACAGGGATTTCTCAATATCCGAAGATGGAACCTTGTATTTCCGAGGCCGCATCGTGGTAACGCGTTTCGACCTAATGACTGACAAGGTCATGAAGGAGGCACATGATACACCGCTGTCTATTCATCCTGGTAGTACTAAGATGTATCGTGATCTCCGTCAAAGGTACTGGTGGCCTAATATGAAGCGGGATATTGCTCGTTATGTTGCTGAATGCGATGTCTGTCGTCGCGTGAAGGCAGAGCATCAGAAGCCTGCTGGACTTCTGCAACCTCTTCCTATTCCGCTGTGGAAATGGGATAAGGTGCAGATGGATTTCATTACTGGCTTTCCTAAGTCCCAGAAGGGTAACGATGCCATTCTTGTCGTCGTCGACCAACTCTCAAAGGTTGCACACTTCCTGCCAGTCAAGGAGACTATCACTGCTAGCCAGTTAGCAGAACTGTATATCTCCCGAATTGTATCCCTCCACGGAATTCCGAAGGAGATCAGTTCGGACCGTGGCACCCTGTTCACTTCCAAATTTTGGGAAAGTTTTCAAGAAGCTTTGGGAACTCATATCAACTGGAGTTCAGCTTATCACCCCCAGTCCCAAGGTCAAGTTGAACGAGTCAATCAAGTGCTTGAAGATATGCTGCGAGCTTGTGTTATATCATTCGGTAAGAAATGGGAAGAATCCCTTCCATATGCCGAGTTCTCGTATAACAACAGCTATCAAGCAAGCTTGAAGATGGCTCCCTTTGAAGTTCTGTACGGACGTAAGTGTCGAACCCCTCTGAACTGGTCAGAAACTGGGGAACGACAAGTTATTGGTCCGGACATTATTCAACACGCCGAAGAGCAAGTCCGTATCGTGCGTGAGAATCTCAAGGCGGCTCAAGACCGTCAGAAAAGTAACTATGATCGCAAACGATGGGGTCTGACTTATCAACCCGGTGATCAAGTTTATCTTCGTGTCACCCCTATGAAGGGCACACACCGTTTCGGCATCAAGGGCAAGTTAGCTCCACGCTACATTGGCCCCTTCCCCGTGGTTGCTAGACGTGGATTCGTGGCTTACAAATTGCAATTGCCTCCGCAATTCTTGCATATCCACGATGTGTTCCATGTGTCGCAACTTCGCCGATCTTTCAAGGAGTCCCCGCATCGTGCTGTGGATCACGAGATGCTCGAGCTTCAAGATGATCTTTCTTATAAGGAGCATCCGATCCGCATCCTCGATCAAACTGAACGTCGGACCCGCCAGAAGACCACCAAGTTCCTGAAAGTGCAATGGTCAAATCATACTGAAGATGAAGCCACTTGGGAACGCGTGGAAAATCTTCGGGCGGAATACCCCGACCTCTTTGCTTCTACCTCCTAAATTCTCGGGACGAGAATTTCTTTTAGAGGAGGAGAATTTGTAACACCCCCCCTTGTATTAATCACTGTGTCATAATGTTAATCATGCCATGTCATGCTCATTAGCAAAGCTAATCACAGTGGTTAATCAAAACAACTCAATTTTGCCCTTGAAAATTCAAATTCAAATTCAAATGCAAAATGAAGTTGTTCCAAAAATTTTGGAAAAATGTCCATGTTGTTGCAAATATTCCAAAACAATTGTTCCTGGTGAAAACAACATCACCAGCAACTCCATTAATGGGCTAGGGCATCAAACAGTGTCATAACAGCACTTTAAAATGCCTATTCATTTTTGAATATTTCATTAATGATCCAAATTTGCCCAAACCACTTTTTGGTGGCAAGGAATATTGCTAGGCATTTTATGGACCAACTCTCAAAATTTTGCAAAACTCCTTGGATGCCTAAACATTTGTTTTTGCTCTCTGTGAAATAAATAAAGAAGAGAAAAGGGCCAGAGGATTCTTACCTGGCGCCTGGACGAAGCCCAACCGGCCCAGCCCATCTTCCCTTACCTGCTCCCGTCGCCGTGTCGACGCCGCCGTGGTCGCCGCGCTCGCCACCGCGCCCCGGCCGACAGCTGCCGCCACAGGGCGCCGGAGGGGATAAGGCCGCGCCCGAGCCGTCCCCCCTGGCCATCCTCATCCATTCCCCCCTCTCCCCCGAGCTCGCCCGCTCTCTCCCTCGCTCCTCTTCCCTCTCAGATCCGGCCACCGAGCGCCGTCGTCGCCGTTCGACCGCTGCCCTCGCAGCCACCGTCGTCGCCTCGAGCCGCCGAGATGCCGTAGAGCGTCGCCCACGTCTGCCTCGTCGACTGGTGACCCCGGTAGGAGCAAGGAGGCCCTGCAGCTGCTGCTGCGACGTCGTCTTCCTCCTCGGGTCGCCGTCGCAATTCTACATCGCCGGCGTCATCTGCTGCTACTAAACCCCCAAGGGCCACCGTGTGTGCCGCTCGGTGAGCCACCGCCCCTCCCCACTCTCTTTCCTCGCTCCGGCTAGCCCGTAGCAGTCGCGCCGCTCGAGCCCGCACGCATCGCCGTCGAGCACCTCGCCGCCGTAGCCATAGCCCCTGTCGTGCTCGCCTGAGCACGGCATCGAGCTCCTGGCGCCCCCAGGAGCCCGATGAGCCCGAGCCCAAGCCTCTCCGCGCCACCTAGCTCGTCACCCGTCGAAGACCCGACAGCGCCGCCGCCATAGCTCGTCGCCGGCGCCGTTTCCGGCCACCTCCGGCCCAACGGCGACCACCACTAGATGCGGCGCTCTCTCCCCGTTCGAACGCAAGTGGACGCACTCCAAATGGTGCCCTACAGCCGTTTTCCGGCGTGCTCCGGCGAGAAACCGCCGCTGGAGAGGTCGCCGGCGCAGTTCCGGCGCCGTGCTGACCTGGCGTGGCTTGGGGCCACCCCCAGGGTCACTGTCAGTGGCCCCCACGGGCCCAGTTGACCAGTTGACTTGGTCAACTGGCTGACTGGGCAGCCCAGTGTCACTGACACGCGGGCCCCACCGCACAGTTAATTAAATACAACGTTTTATAAATAAAACTTAATTAGTTAAACTAATAGCCACTGACATGTGGGGCCCTAGTGCTAATTAATTTCTGGTTTAGTTTATATTAACTCTGTTTGATAACAGAGGCTGACATGTGGGCCCCACTGGTCAGTTTGACCAGTCAGCCGAGTCAAATGGCTGCTGATGTCATGCTGATGCAATGCTGATGCAGTATATTCTTTTCTGTTAAAAAAAATATTCCAGAAATTCAGATAAACTCTAAAAATTCATATCTTTTAATCCGTAGCTCGGATGAAAATACTTTCTACATGAAAGTTGCTCAGAACGACGAGACGATTCTAACCGTGCTATCTGTTTCCGTGTCGGGACCCTCTACGGAGGTGAACCCGCAACTTTTAGCCCGTTTTCGGTAGATGAATAGTGCACATACACCGGTTATTAAATCCAGTTAAATCCCAAAAATAACCAATATAACTTAGACATGTTTTTAGGCAACCCTGCACTACACGTTAGCTTAGCACGCCTTGTGATGCTTGTTTTTGTGTATTTATCTGTTTCTTCTCCCCCTCTTCTCTCTCGGTAGAGTCCGACGCTGACGCCGCTCCAGAGACCGACGCCGTCCCGGTGATTGGTTCCCCCTCCGACGACCTTGCTTTTGCCACCGAGCAACCAGGCAAGCAACCCCCCCTTTGATCATTCCGATATCGCCTATGTCTATTCTCTCTTAATCTTGCATTAGAAATTGCTGCTACTGCTGTTGCTCCTATTACTGTTGCATAGCCTGTTTTTGCTAAACTGTTGATACCTGTCTTTATTCATAAACTGCTTAGTATAGGTTGGGTAGCACTGCTGTGGTCCCGCTTTCTCGTAGTTGCCTCGCATAGTACCCTTGCCTCGATCAAGCGATCGAGCCCCCTTCCCCTGACCTTCTTCACATCACCGCACACCCCCTAATATGCTCGACTCCGCAGAGTTAACATCAGGTGACGAGGGTGATACCTCCGAACTCACTTCCGATGTTGTCCCTGTTGTATAGCTAGCTCGTTGTGGGTTACCGAGGGTGATTCCTCTTCCCACTTCCGACTTAGCTTTTGTCGTGCATCCGCTATGGTGATTACCGCCGAGGGTGATTCCTCCGGTATCACCTTAACGGGACTTGTCGTTTAGGAGTCCAACGAGGGTGATTCCTCGGATTCCTCATCGGCATAGAAACCACACGGATGCCCTGTTTCACCATACCGTGTTTAAAGACGTATCGATCCCCGAGGCCGGACGTCGCCAGGAACAAAGGCGTGCGGCCAGAGGTATCGTGCGTCTGATGACACTTTGAAGTTACTACTACACATGTTGGATGGAGGCGGGTTGACCCAGAGGGGTACCCGCGAGTGCCTTTGAGGCGTGAGCTGTGGAGTCGGGTGACCAGTGAGGGTACCCGCGAGATAACTACGAGGCGTGGCCGGTCTTTCCCAGTCCTTGTCACAAGTCCTCGAGACGGTACGACGGGGCCAACAGTATCGTAGGCTCTGCTCGTTACCGCGCGCTCCCAATCCACTAAGCGATTTGGATATTTGATCCGAGGGGCCTCCGGGTCCGATAGCACTAACCACCACGTGGGTGTGAGTGGGTGCTCTGCGTCGTATACATCAGCCGGAGTCGTCACGACGTCAGCGATTGAGCGGCCCGTTCGGATTGGACTTAGGATGCAACTGCGCTTGTATAAGGGGTTGCTAGGTCTGCTACCGAACGGCCACGTAACGTGCAGGAGCGTCCGGGGCGATGGCCAAGACCCCCGGGGGCATAGGTTAGTCCGACGTGCTTGATCCTCTCTGGCGGTATCCGGTCGGGTTGCGTCGTATTGTTTGGCCGAGGGCGGGCACGACCTGATGGTGTGTCCGGCCGGAGTTAAGCGAGCGTGGTGGGTAACTTGGTGCACCCCTGCAGGGAAGAAACAATCTATCGATAGCCTGTCCTACGGTAACGGACACTCGGAGTTGTATCCACTTCGGTACAACTAGAACTGGTGACTTGAGATATGAAGATGATATTGCTATAAACACTATACATTATGATGTACTATTCTGTTCCCTTCTATTTGCTGCAAGACCCTGAAGATGCTAGTCTTCGTCAGAACTAGGCTTTTTCCCCTGTCTACTCTGGCTTTCTGCAGTCTAGTCCACCCACATAAAGCCTCCTTTGAAATAATGCATTGCTAGTATAGATCTGATGTAAGTCTTGCTGAGTACTTTGGATGAGTACTCACGGTTGCTTTGCTTCCTCTTTTGTCCTACCCGCATGATAAACCAGACGACGGAGCCATGGTGCCCGCAGCCCCTGTTGACGACTGCTACTACCAGCCCGAGGCTGGCTACTACTACTACCCGGCCGGCGAGTACTTCTACGAGGAGCCGGCGGACGACGACCAGGAGTAGGATCGGAGGTCCCAGGCAGGAGGCCTGCGCCTTTTCGATCGTAGCTTTTCTTTTGCCCCGCCTGAGTAACAGGCCTATCTTCTGCTGTGTTGTATCTGTACCCAGATACCTAACGCTTCCGCTGACTATGTGTAAGACATCATGTTATGTATTCGAGCCCTCGAGGCCCCTGGCTTGTAATATATAACTTGTATGTATTTATTATGTTTTAGAGTTGTGCTGTGATTCCTTCACGTGAGTCCTTGGGCTTGATCGTGTGCATTTGCGTGTATGATTAGTGCACGGTCGGGCCGGGGTCGTCACACCTGTTCAAACATAGGTCGTATTCGAACCAAAGAGAACATAGCCAAACCCACTAAGGAGCTTCCTGTTCAAACATAGGTCATATTCGAACCAAAGAGAACATAGCTAAACTCACTAGGGGGCTACGGATCGTATTCGAATCCTAGCTTAGCCCCAGGTGATCCGGTTTATATGATCGTATTCGAATCATAAGCTCATTGGATCGTATTCGAATCCATTGATTGGCTAAAATTTCAGTCACCAGGGGGCTACGGATCGTATTCAAATCCTAGCTTAGCCCCTGGTGATCCGGTTTATATGATCGTATTCGAATCATAAGCTCCTTGGATCGTATTCGAATCCATTGATTGGCTAAAATTTCAGTCACCAGGGGGCTACGGATCGTATTCGAATCCTAGCTTAGCCCCTGGTGATCCGGTTTATATGATCGTATTCGAATCATAAGCTCCTTGGATCGTATTCGAATCCATTGATTGGCTAAAATTTCGCGATCACTAGGGGGCTACGGATCGTATTCGAATCCTAGCTTAGCCCCTGGTGATCCAGTTTACTGATCGTATTCGAATCAGAAGCCTCGATTTGGAGCCTGGCTGCTCGCAAAAAGCCTCGACTACATGATCGTATTTGTAAACCTATGTTCTTTGTATTTGTGTTCCCATGTGTTTCTATGGTTCTTTGATCCGGAGTGGGACAACTTCAAAGTTGACCACATATCTTCAAAAGTCTGGACACAGAGCTCCAGCATTATTTAAACTGGTAGTTCTTGTAAACCCGGAATAATTGGGAACGCCCCAACGGAGCCAAGAGCTTCCTCAGAAACAACAATGTTCGCCGGATTAAGGATATCAAGCATACTTAATCACAGGTATGAAGTTATTTCTGGTATAAAACGGACACTTGTTTGATATATTTACGAGAGCGTTTTAATCGGTCCGGCGATAAACCGCTAGGACATCTTTTAAGTGTTATCTATGCAGAAACAGATAGTATGCAAGATAAACCATATCAGACAAAGGATTCAAATTGGCAAACGCCAAAACAAAGTTGGGACATCCGGATCAAGACGGACAATATTTCCAGCTATCCTATTACAAGGCATAGCAAGCCTGAACGGATTAAAGTTTTTTTTGGCAAAATAATACCGCAGCTACAAAGATAAACTGTGTGGCCTATGCTTCCTCCTGCTGCGACGGCTGAGGATAGACTCGTTCCGGAGCTTCTTCGTCTTCCTGAAGCGGCTGAAAGTCAGGAACGCGCCAATCGATCTTTGATAAAGCACGGAAGTACATCTCCTCAGTAATCAGATCAGACGGATCAACATCTGGGGCGAAAGTGTGGGGGCGCACTAGTGGGATTAGATTTTCGGTATCATAAATTGGCCGATCCACCCGCTCATTCTTTAAATCGTACGCCGGATGATACCTGGTCAAGTCTGATTCGACAGCAAGCTTGCTAGAGAGAGGACGCATCTCCTTAGTCAAAGCATGAAGGTCTTTGCCAGTGAAGGCCGGTCCGTCTTCTTTGGTGCTGGGATACCCGTTCAGGGCTTCTTCCGGATCAAAATCTGGAACCCACGCTTTGGCTCTGGTGAGCGCTACAAGAGAACCGGCTCGGGCAGCAGACTTCTTCACCTCTTCCAAGCGTGCAGGCAAGATAGACAACTTCTCCAGAGTACCTTGGATAGTGGTGGGGGTCGGTTTATTAAAAGACATCGTGCTTATAATCCTTTGAGCGCCGGAATACAGCTGCTCAACCAGAGTATAAGAGGCCTTGAGTTTCTTCCATAAATCATCCCCAAGATGGGTGACGCGGCGCCCTGCATATGATTATCACAGTTAAACCGGAGCGGAATAAAGATTGCAAAGATGAAAGCATGTGCAAGTTAAGTATTTACCAAAGACGGCAGAAATCATAAGCTCTATTTGCCGCTTTAAACCGGACAGTTCTTCTGTCACCGGGTTAAGAGCTTCCTCAGCATCCTTCGCTCTCTTTTCAAGAGCATTTTTCTGCACTTCCCAGGTTGCCCGTTCCGATTCAAAATATTTCTTCAACTGTTCAGCAGTGGTTAAGCTCAGCGCCAGATCTTTTTTCGCCTTGGCAGTAGCAGATTCAGTTTCAGCAAGTCTATTCCGGAGTTCAGTTATTTCTTCAGCTCTCCGGGTCAAGTCAGCCTGCAAAGGAAATCAAGAGGAATAAATGACAAAATTCATACAAGTCTCAAGCACATAACCAAGTTATCCACTTGACACTTGGGGGCTAATGAGCATTTGAAGTATCAAAGAGTGACAATTAAAGACAAGTCTCAAGCACACAAACAAGTTGTCTACTTGACACTTGGGGGCTAATGGGCAGTTGAAACATCAAAAGAAAGATTCAGACAAGTCCCAGGCACATAAACCGAGTTATGCCCTAGCACTTGGGGGCTAATGTAAGATTATTTGCTCACATTTGAAAGTACCGGTTCACCTTTCAACAAAGCTAAACCAGAACTTGGGGGCTACCATGCTATAGACAGAAATACAAAGAAGGCAAAAGCAAAAGACAAGTAAGATACCTCATATTTATCCTTCATCAGATTGACCAAGTCCGCTTCATAGTCCCGACTGGTATGCAGCCGGTTCAAATACCCGGAATAAAGCTCCTGGGCACTCAGCTCGGCGTAACTAGACAACTCTGTACTCCACTTGCCCTTCTCTTGCTGGAGTTTCTCCGCTTTAGCAGTATGCTTGGCTAAAACAACTGGCTTAGCAGGAGCAGTATAACCTGTACCGGTTATTTGAATATCCAGGGAAGAGGCAGCTGTCGGTTGTGGAGTGGCAGTATGAACCGGACTAGCGGAAGCCGGGCTAGTCCGAGGAGGGTTGGCCCGGACAGGACTCGCCGGTTCATGAACATCTTCAGCGTTGGGATTTTCAGGAGCAGTAGCATAATCATGATCCATGGGAGCAGGATCATCACGCTGAACTGTAGGCTCATTTTCCGGAGGGATGACTGTGAACGGATCAGCCGCCGGATCATCAGTGGCAGTCTCAGCAGCCGTCTTGCTGGCCTTTGCCCGTTTGCTAGGCTTAGGCTTGCTAAAAAGAATTGGAAAAGAAATCAGAGTCACAAAAGCAAATACAATCGTAAACCGGATAAGATGAAGGACTTACCCAGGGACAGTCTTCAGAGTCGGGACCTGTGTGGCAGTTGATTCGCTAGAAGAGGATAAAGGAGTCTCCTGATAATTAGGGTCAGACGGTTTAAGTGGTTTGCGTATAAGTCCAGCCTTGGGATGAAGAAGAGTTGGGGAAAGTAAAACCTCAGAGCGGCGCCTTCGGGCCGGAGTAAGAGATATTCCGGAAGACTCGACTACATGGCCACTATGGCGTGTAGTCCGGCGGGCTTCGTGTTGTTGTTTCTTCAAAAGAAAATTGGGGTCCAGTTGAGCGTAAGGATGAGAAAAAGGTTATTTCCGAGATGCCTTACGAATCTTGGGCACCGACGGTTCAGAATCTGAAGAAAGAGTGATTACCTCAGTTTCGGCCGCTTTATCAGTTTTAGCCAAATCCTGTGAAAAGATATTGTTAACATAAATCGGGATAAATGTGAACAAATCATATCCGGATTAACTCATACCTCAGAATCCGGATCATCTTCTTCAGCATGTGAACCGGAGCCAGCAGCTGCCTTTTTCTTCTTAACAGCATAGGTTTTCCGGTGTGGCTGTTTGCCTGACTTGTCCTGAGGTTTCCTCTTCCAAAAAGGATCGTCGGCCTGTATACAAGAAGAAAGATAAATAGAAGATAATTTAAATGGACGGATTAAAAGCAAGCAGAAGAGATTGAAAGCTTACCGCGGGCAGTTTATTCTTCTTATAATATGGAGCCAAGCCGATTTTGCTACATTCCTCCAAAGAGATGTTGAGCATTTTCTTGGCAGATTCAATAACTTCCTTTTTAGGAAGCATTACGTCGGTAAACCGCTGTGGATCATACAGCTTTCCGGTATACTGATACATCAAACCGGAGCGCCGGCTCAGAGGGAGGATACTCCAGGAAAGCCAGCAACGCATAAAATCAACTCCAGTCAAACCGTTGGCCATAAAGGCTTTGAGTTTGGCGAGTTGAGAGGCGAACCGAGGCCGTTCTGAAGAGCTAAGACGCTGCAGCAGTGGATTATCTTCAGGAATGCGATGTTCGCGATAACCCGGCAGTGGGTTCTCTCCTTCAGGTGAAGTATCGTGGCAATAGAACCAAGATTTGTTCCAATCCTTGGGGTGTGTATGGAGAGCAGCGTGAGGAAAGACTGCGCCTCTTCTCTTTTGAATGCTAACCCCACCCAGTTCTTGATGAGGTCCGCCAGTAAACTCAGTTCGCCGGTTCAAATGGAAAAAATCCCGGAACAAGTCGACTGATGGCTCCTCTTGAAGATACACCTCGGAGAAAACTTGGAAATCGCAGATATTTGATATGGAATTTGGGCCTATATCTTGAGGATGAAGCTGAAAAGCGGCCAGTACGTCCCGGAAGAATTTTGAACCGGGAGGACTGAAACCCCGGGCTATATGATCAAAGAAAACAATAACTTCTCCTTCTTTGGGAGTAGGGGGGCATTCATTTCCTGGGGCCCGCCATTTCAGAATTGCTTGAGGGCCCAGAGTGCCAATTGTAGCAGCATTAGCTAAGTCTTCTTCCGTAATGACGGAAGGAACCCAGTCACAAGAAACGAACTGCTTGGCTGACATATTAGCAGAAGGAAAGTGCTGAAAAGGTGAAGTATAAAATCCGGATTATTCAAGTACAGAGACATAAACCGGATCACATATGCAAAATCACAACGACGGTTTAGACAAGGGACTAATGTCATTGACAACCCGGAAGCAAGCGGGAAACGAGCTGCTACCGGTTTATGACAACAAAAAGAAAGAAGCTAAACCGTCGGATTCATGGTTGATATGTGGCAGAAGCAATGCATGATTGACTAAACCGGCGAGTATATTACAGATCTATAAGGATGAAGAAACGGGTTTCTACAAGAGGTTAAGGTAAAACAGATCTGAGCGATAAAGAAAAAGAGGAAATTTCTGCAGGTCTATTACAGAAGAACTGCGGGGGTTTTATATAGAGCGAATGAATCTAAGGATTGAATCTAGTGCCAAGTCTAAGCATAAGGCAGCGGAGCGGGAGCAAGTTTTGAGGATAAATTTAAGGTTGAGCCTATTACAAGCATGGTGTATAGGACGAACAACCGAAGCTTTGAGGTCTAATGGCGGAAACATGGTGAAACCCTAAGCTACAGATCTACAGCGAGGGGAAAAGGGATACCTGAGGCAGAAGGAAGCGACAGGCGGCGAGTTATCTGGTCGCGTTCAGGTTGATGCAGCGGCCGGACTTGCAGGCGACGGCGAGCTCGACGGACGGCGGCGGAAGCTCGGGTGCGGAGACGGAGGAAGAAGAAGCAGAAGGGGAAAGAGATGGGCCTCAGCGGTATTTATAGGCCGAGGAGAGACGAAACGGTAAGCGCGGGATTTGAGGAAGAAAGAGATTGGATAAAGATTCCCCTGTCGCCTCGATTCTTGGGATGGCCTTTAAAGCAAAGATAATAAACAGTTGTGCGCGATAAATGTGGAAGTGATGTCACGATCGAATCAAGTGATTTCCAGGGATGACGTCATCGCCGGTTTACAAAAACTGAGAAGATACAAGAAAGAAGGTTATGCAAGATTTAGGAGACTGACATGAACAAGTTCAAATCATTCTGGGGCCTAATGTCAGGGATATTGCTAGCAGGTGTAAACCGGCTAGGTTAAACCGGATTATGGTAATATTGTTGTATAATTGTAAACTCAGTAGAGATTACGGCCCATGAAGGCTTAGGGCCTATGTGTAGAGTTACGGTTTGTAAACCATCTTATCATGTAACTTGAGACACAAGGAAGAAACAGCAGAGACCGAGGCGGACACAATTATGAGTCGGCCTCGGGACTCTATAAACCGGACCGGGCGTTACCTCCTATATAAAGGGACGACCCGGCGACGGTTCAGGGACAAGAAACAACCTGTCGAGACACAGGCAAGCAATCCGCTCCCTGTTCATCGACGCCCAAGCAATACCAAACCAAACTAGACGTAGGCTTTTACCTTCATCGAAGGGGCCGAACTAGTATAAACCCTCTGTGTCCTTTGTGTGCTTTTAACCCCTTCAAGCTAACCCGTGCGATGGTTCCATCACTAAGTCCGTTAAACCGGACATCTGCCGTGCTAATTCCACGACAGGTCTTGTCCATCACATCATTCTCCTAGTGATGTGATCCCGTTGATCAAATGACAACTCATGTCTATGGTTAGGAAACATAACCATCTTTGATCAATGAGCTAGTCTAGTAGAGGCATACTAGGGACACTCTGTTTTGTCTATGTATTCACACATGTACTAAGTTTCCGGTTAATACAATTCTAGCATGAATAATAAACATTTATCATGATATAAGGAAATATAAATAACAACTTTATTATTGCCTCTAGGGCATATTTCCTTCATGATGAAGATGATATTTTTAGTCCCCCAAGTTTTGATGAGCAAATTTATTATGATGAAAGCATGCCTCCTATTTATGATGATTATATTGATGAAAGTGGATTTGGAGAGGTCATGACTTTATTTAGTGATGAATCCACTATTTCGGAAGAGGTTCCAATTGATTATGAGAATAAAGATGCTATCTATGATGATTATTGTGATGACTTGTATGCTATTAAGAATAATGATAACCATGAAACTTGTCATCATGAATTTAGTTTTCAATTGGATTATGCTTCACATGATAGTTATTTTGTTGAGTTTGCTCCCACTACTGTTAATGAGAAGAATTTTGCTTATGTGGAGAGTAGTAAAATTTACATGCAAGTAGATCATGAAAAGAATGCTTTATGTGTTGGTTATATTGTTGAATTCTTTCATGATGATACTGAAAATTATTATGAGAGAGGATCATATGCTTCTACATATTGCAATAATATCAAGTTTCCTCTCTATGTGCTTAAAGTTTTGAAGTTATGCTTGTTTTCCCTTCCTATGCTAGTTGATTAGGGAAAACTTTGTTTTTGCCACTCTAGTTTTTGCCTACTTTGCTTATGCCACTCTAGATTTTGACATATCACTTTTGCCACACTTAGTTTTTGACAATACATCACAAATGCCATTCCGTGGCAAAAGCGATAACTTTTCATTTCACTTTTGCCACTCTTTGATTTTGACAATGTATCACAATTGACACTCTAAAATTATTGCTTTTGCCACGGAATGGTAATTGTGATGTATTGTCAAAAACTAAGAGTGGCAAAAGTGAAATGTCAAATTCTAGAGTGGCATAAGCAAAGTGGTCAAAAACTAGAGTGGCAAAAACAAAGTTTTCCCTAGTTGATTATCGTTTCCATAACTTGTTTGCTCACAAAATCCCGATGCATAGGAAGTGGGTTAGACTTAAATGTACTAGCCATATTCTTCATGATGCTCCCTTTATGTTTCAATTCTTATCTTTTACGCGAGCATCATTGAAATCATCATGCCTAGCTAGGGGCGTTAAACGATAGCAATTGTTGGGAGGCAACCCAACTTTATTTTTGTTCTTTGCTTTTTTGCTTCCATTTAAAAATAAATATTGCATCTAGCCTATATTTAGATGTGGTTTTGTGTTTTAATTAGTGTTTGTGCCAAGTAGAACCTTTGGGAAGACTTGTGTGAAGTTTATATGATCTTGCTGTGAAAAACAGAATCGTTAGGGCTCGCTAGAATGGTCATCAGATTTTACTGGAGTGTGCTATTTAGTTGATTCTTATTGCATATGATTAATAGACAAATTCCTCACGTTTACCAATTTAGTTTGAATTTTTTGGAGTTACAAAAGTATGCGAAACATGCAGATTACTACAGAATGTTCTATTTTTTATAGATTCTGTTTTTCGTGTGTTGTTTGCTTATTTCAATGCATCTGTGAGTAGTATTGGGAAGTATGAACCATAGAGACGTTGGAATACAGTAGGTTTAACACCAATATAAACAAAGAATGACTTCATTACAGTACCTTTGAGTAGTGGTTTGTTTTCTTATACTAACGGAGCTCACGAGATTTTTGTCTAAGTTTTGTGTTGTGAAGTTTTCAAGTTTTGAGTATTGCTTTGATGGACTATGGAACAAAGAGTGGCAAGAGCCTAAGCTTGGGGATGCCCAAGGCACCCCAAGGTAAAATTCAAGGACAACCAAAAGCCTAAGCTTGGGGATGCCCCGGGAAGGCGTCCCCTCTTTCGTCTTCATCCATCAAGAACTATACTCGGAGCTATATTTTTATTCACCACATGATATGTGTTTTGCTTGGAGCGTCAATTTATTTTAGTTTGTTTTGCTTGATGTTTGAATAATATTCCAAGATCTGAAGTTCTTAAATGTTAGAGAGTCTTCACATAGTTACATAATTATTCAACTACTCATTGATCTCCACTTATATCCTTTGGAGTAGTTTGTCATTTGCTCTAGTACTTCACTTATATCTTTTAGAGCACGGTTGTAATTATATTTTGTAGAAATAGTTGATCTCTCATGCTTCACTTATATCTTTTAGAGATTCTATTAAAACATCATGGTAATGTGCTTTGGCTATAAAACTAGCCTTCACATGATAGACATCCAAGATCAATGTAGTAAAAACTTTCATACTAAGTGCATTGAATATGATGAGAAGTTGGATGCTTGATAATTGTTTTGAGATATGAGGATAGTAATATTAGAGTCATGCTAGTGGAGTTATTATGAAATTGATAAATACTTGTGTTAAGGTTAGTGATTCTCGTAGCATGCATGTATGGTGAACCGCTATGTGACAAAGTTAGAGCATAAGGTATTTGTAGAGTGTCATCCTTTGTGTGGAGGTCAGGGGCGCGCGATGGTTAACTCCTACCAACCTCCCCCCTAGGAGCATGCGTTGATTGCTTTGTTTTGATGACTCGTAAATTTTTGCAATAAGTATATGAGTTCTTATGACTAATGTTGAGTCCATGGATTATACGCACTCTCACCCTTCCACCATTGCTAGCCTCTCTTGTACCGCGCAACTTTCACCGGTACCATACACCCACCATATATTTTCCTCAAAACAGCCACCATACCTACCTATCATGGCATTTCCATAGCCATTCCGAGATAATATTGCCATGCAACTTTCCACCGTTCCGTTCATATGACACGCTTCATATTGTCATATTGCCATGCATGAGCATGTAGTTGATATCGTATTTGTGGCAAAGCCACCATGCATAATTCTTCATACATGTCACTCTTGATTCATTGCACATCCCAGTACATTGCTAGAGGCATTCATATAGAGTCATACTTTGTTCTAGTATCAAGTTGTAATAACGAGTTGTAACTCAATGAAAGTGTGATGATCATCATTATTAGAGCATTGTCCCATGTGAGGAAAGGCTAAATCAATAAAGCCCCTCCAAAAAAAGGCCAAAGAAAAAGAAAGGCCCAAAAAAGAAAAAAAAGAAAAAAAGAAAAGAAAAAGGGACAATTGCTACTATCTTTTTCCACACTTGTGCTTCAAAGTAGCACCATGTTCTTCATGATAGAGAGTCTCATGTTTAGTCACTTTCATATGCTAGTGGGAATTTTCATTATAGAACTTGGCTTGTATATTCCAACGATGGGCTTCCTCAAATGCCCTAGGTCTTCATGAGCAAGCAAGTTGGATGCACACCCACTAGTTTCTTTTGTTGAGCTTTCATACATATTTAGCTCTAGTGCATCCGTTGCATGGCAATCCCTACTCACTCACATTGATATCTATTAATGGGCATCTCCATAGCCCGTTGATATGCCTAGTCGATGTGAGACTACCTCCCTCCTTTTTGTCTTCTCCACAACCACCTCTCTATTCCACATAGTGCTATGTCCATGGCTCACGCTCATGTATTGCGTGAAAGATGAAAGGTTTGAAAGAATAGAGTATGAAAACAAGTGCTTGGATGAAATCGGGGTTGTGCATGATATAAATATTTTGTGTGATGAAGAGGGAGCATAGCCAGACTATATGATTTTGTAGGGATAACTTTCTTTAGTCATAGTATTTTGAGAAGACATGATTGCTTTGTTAGTATGCTTGAAGTATTATTATTTCTTATGTCAACATAGACTTTTGTCTTGAATCTTTCAGATCTGAACATTCATGCCACAATTAAGAGAATTATATTGAAAATTATGTTGGTTAGCATTCCACATCAAAAATTCTGTTTTTATCATTTACCTACTCGAGGACGAGCAGGAATTAAGCTTGGGGATGCTTGATACGTCTCCAACGTATCTATAATTTTTGATTGTTCCATGCTATTATATTATCCTTCTAGGATGTTTTATGGGCTTTTATATACACTTTTATATGATTTTGGGGACTAACCTATTAACCTAGAGCCTAGTGCCAGTTTCTGTTTTTCCCTTGTTTTTTGAGTTTTACAGAAAAGGAATGTCAAATGGAGTCCAATTGACGTGCCAATTTTTGATGATTTTTTCTGGACCAAAAGAAGCCCCCGAAGTAAAAGAGTTGGGCCAGGAGAGCCACGGGCTGCCCACGAGGGTGGGGGCGCGCCCTGGGCAGGTGGTGGCGCCCCTCTATCTCGTGGACAGCCCGGAGGGCCCCCTGACTTGTGCCCTACGCCAAAAAATCCTATAAATACTGAAACCTTCGGAAATTAACCTAGATTGGGAGTTCCGCCGCCGAAAGCCTCTGTAGCCACCGAAAACCAATCTAGACCCCGTTCCGGCACCCTGCCGGAGGGGGGAACCCTCACCGGTGGCCATCTTCATCATCCCGGCGCTCTCCATGACGAGGAGGGAGTAGTCCACCCTCGGGGCTGAGGGTATGTATCAGTAGCTATGTGTTTGACCTCTCTCTCTCGTGTTCTTGAGATGGCACGATCTTGATGTATCGCGAGCTTTGCTATTCTAGTTGGATCTTATGATGCTTCTCCCCCTCTACTCTCTTGTAATGGATTGAGTTTTCCCTTTGAAGTTATCTTATCAGATTGAGTCTTTAAGGATTTGAGAACACTTGATGTATGTCTTGCACGTGTTTATCTGTGGTGACAATGGGATATCATGTGATCTACTTGATGTATGTTTTGGTGATCAACTTGCGGGTTCCGTGACCTTGGGAATATATGCATAGGGGTTGGCACACATTTTCGTCTTGACTTTCCGGTAGAAACTTTGGGGCACTCTTTGAAGTTCTATGTGTTGGTTGAATAGATGTTTCTGAGATTGTGTGATGCATATCATATAATCATGCCCACGGATACTTGAGGTGACAATGGAGTATCTAGGTGACATTAGGGTTTTGATTGATTTGTGTCTTAAGGTGTTATTCTAGTACGAACTCTATGATTGCTTGAAAATTACTACGGACTCTTGAATAGATCGATCAGAAAGAATAACTTTGAGGTGGTTTCGTACCCTACCATAATCTCTTCGTTTGTTCTCCGCTATTAGTTACTTTGGAGTGACTCTTTGTTGCATGTTGAGGGCTAGTAATATGATCCAATTATGTTATCCTTGTTGAGAGAACTTGCACTAGTGAAAGTATGAACCCTAGGCCTTGCCTACTATCATTTCAACGCCGTTTATGCTCACGTTTACCTTTAGCTACCTTGCTGTTTTATATTTTCTTATTACAAAAACCTATATCTACCATCCATATTGCACTTGTATCACCAGCTCTTCACCGAACTAGTGCACCTATACAATTTACCATTGTATTGGGTGTGTTGGGGACACAAGAGACTCTTTGTTATTTGGTTGCAGGGTTGTTTGAGAGAGACCATCTTCATCCTACGCCTCCCACGGATTGATAAACCTTAGGTCATCCACTTGAGGGAAATTTGCTACTGTCCTACAAACCTCTGCACTTAGAGGCCCAACAACGTCTACAAGAAGAAGGTTGTGTAGTAGACATCATTCCCTTTCTATCCCTTTGCCCCTTTACTTGAAACAAGTGGTCCTGTTAACCATCAACACTTGATGTTCTTTCTTGATTTCTACCTTCGTCGATTTTAGTATCGCGAAGAGCTCGGGAATTACTTTTGTCATCCCTTGCGTATTATAGTTCATCATGAAGTTCTACTAACTTGGTGATAGTGACTAGAGAACTTTGTCAATTACTATCTTATCTGGAAGATTAACTCCCACTTGATTCAAGCAATTGTAGTACCTAGACAATCTGAGCACATGCTCACTGGTTGAGCTATTCTCCTCCATCTTGTAGGCAAAGTACTGTCAGAGGTCTCATACCTCTCCACATGGGCATGAGTATGAAATACTAATTTCAACTCTTGGAACATCTTATATGCTCCGTGGCGTTCAAAACGTTTTTGAAGTCCATGTTCTAAGCCGTAAAGCATGGTGCACTAAACTATTAAGTAGATATCATATTGAGCTTTGCTAAACGGTCATAACGTTTGCATCTGCTCCTGCAATAGATCTTTCACCTAGCGGTGCATCAAGGACATAATACTTCTGTGTAGCAATGAGGATAATCCTCATATCACGGACCTAGTCCGCATCATTGCTACTAACTTCTTTCAACTTAGTTTTTCTCTCGGGACATATCGAATATATAGGGGAGCTATTACGCAAGCTATTGATCTACAACATAATTTGCAAATACTATCAGGACTAAGTTCATGATAAATTAAAGTTCAATTAATCATATTACTTAAGAACTCCCACTTAGATAGACATCGCTCTAGTCATCTAAATGATCACGTGATCCAAATCAACTAAACCATGTTCGATCATCACGTGAGATGGAGTAGTTTTCAATGGTGAACATCTTATGTTGATCATATCTACTATATGATTCATGCTCGACCTTTCGGTCTCCAGTGTTCCGAGGCCATGTCTGTACATGCTAGGCTCGTCAAGTTTAACCCGAGTATTCTGTGTGTGCAAAACTGGCTTGCACCCGTTGTATGTGAACGTAGAGCTTATCACACCCGATCATCACGTGGTGTCTTGGCACGACGAACTTTCGCAACGGTGCATACTCAAGGAGAACACTTGTACCTTGAAATTTTGTAAGGGATCATCTTATAATGCTACCGTCGTACTAAGAAAGATAAGAAGCATAATAAGATAAACATCACATGCAATAAAAATGTGACATGATATGGCCATTATCATCTTGTGCTTTTGATCTCCATCTCCAAGGCACCGTCATGATCACCATCGACACTGATACGTCTCCAACGTATCTACTTTTCCAAACCCTTTTGCCCTTGTTTTGGACTCTAACTTGCATGATTTGAATGGAACTAACCCGGACTGACGTTGTTTTCAGCAGAATTGCCATGGTGTTGTTTTTGTGCAGAAATAAAAAGTTCTCGGAATGACCTGAAAATCCAGGGAGAATTATTTTGGAAAATATATTTTTTACCTTCAAGAAGATCCAGACCAGGGGGCCCACACCCTGTCCACGAGGGTGGGGGCGCCCCCCCTAGGGCGCGCCCCCTGCCTCGTGGGCCCCTGGTGCTCCATCGACGTATCCCCAGATCCTATCTATTCACTTTCGGGGAGGAGAAAATCAGAGAGGAAGAATTATCGCGTTTTACGATACGGAGCCGCCGCCAAGCCCTAATCTCTCTCTCGGGAGGGCTGATCTGGAGTCCGTTCGGGGCTCCGGAGAGTGGAGATCGTCGCCATCATCATCATCAACCTTCCTCCATCACCAATTCCATGATGCTCACCGCCGTGCGTGAGTAATTCCTTCGTAGGCTTGCTGGACGGTGATGGGTTGGATGGGATCTATCATGTAATCGAGTTAGTTTTGTTAGGGTTTGATCCCTAGTATCCACTATGTTCTGAGATTGATGTTGCTATGACTTTGCTATGCTTAATGCTTGTCACTAGGGCCCGAGTGCCATGATTTCAGATCCGAACCTATTATGTTTTCATGAATATATGTGTGTTCTTGATCCTATCTTCCAAGTGTATAGCCACCTACTATGTGTTATGATCCGGCAACCCCGAAGTGACAATAATCGGGACCACTCCCGGTGATGACCATAGTTTGAGGAGTTCATGTATTCACTATTTGTTAATGCTTTGGTCCGGTACTCTATTAAAAGGAGGCCTTAATATCCCTTAGTTTCCAATAGGACCCCGCTGCCACGGGAGGGTAGGACAAAAGAAGTCATGCAAGTTCTTTTCCATAAGCACGTATGACTATATTCGGAATACATGCCTACATTACATTGATGAAATGGAGCTAGTTATGTGTCACCCTAGGTTATAACTTCTACATGATGAATTGCATCCGACATAATTTCCCATCACTGATCCAATGCCTACGAGATTTTCATATATTGCTTGTTGCTTATTTACTTTTCTGCTGCTATTATTACAAAAACTACAAAAACAATATCGTTACTTTTATTGCTGCTACCGCCACTATCATATTACTTTGCTACTAAACTACCTTGCTGCCGATACTAAGTTTCCAGGTGTGGTTGAATTGACAACTCAGCTGCTAATACTTAAGAGTATTCTTTGGCTCCCCTTGTATCGAATCAATAAATTTGGGTTGAATACTTTACCCTCGAAAACTATTGCGATCCCCTACACTTATGGGTTATCAAGACTATTTTCTGGCGCCGTTGCCGGGGAGCATAGCTCTATTCTTTAAGTCACTTGGGATTTATATCTGTTGATCACTATGAAGAATTTGAAGGACACAAAAACCAAGATCTTACCCTCAACTACGAGGGGGAGTAAGGAACTGCCATCTAGCTCTGCACTTGATTCTCCTTCTGTTATGGGTAAATTTGCGACACCTACTCCTGCTATTGAATCTGATATGTCGTATGTTCTTGATGATGCCACTTCTGCTATGTATGATGAAACTAATACTATGCTTGATAATACTGTTCCACTAGGTGAATTTCTAGATGAACAAATTGCTAAGGTTAGGGAAATGCAAATATTGAAACTGATGATATTTATGAAAGTGATGATGAAGCTTCTCCCAATAGATATGAATTGCCAGTTGTTCCCGAGGGTTACGTTATGGATGAAGAAACTGCTAGAGACTTTCTTGCTTGCAACGATAGATATGATCTTAAGAAAATATTAGTTAAGCAGAAAGAAAAGTCCTTGAATGCTAGAATGAAACATGACCCTGCTTTTGCTACTTCACCTATCTGTGTTACTGATAAGGATTATGAGTTCTCTGTGGATCCTGAGTTAATTACTTTGGTTGAATAATATCCTTTCCATGGCTATGAATCTGAAACTGTTGTGGCACATCTTACTAAGTTGAATGATATAGCCACCCTGTTTACCAACGATGAAAATATTCGTTACTACTACATCCTTAAGTTGTTTCCGTTCTCGTTAAAGGGTGATGCTAAGACTTGGTTAATTTCTCTTGATCCTGGTTGTGTGCGTAGTGAAGGAAATATGCCCTAGAGGCAATAATAAAGATGTTATTTGTATTTTATTATATCATGATAAATGTCTTTTATTCATGCTAGAATTGTATTAACCAGAAACTTAGTACATGTGTGAATACATAGACAAAACAGTATGTCCCTAGTATGCCTCTACTAGACTAGCTCATTGATCAAAGATGGTTATGTTTCCTAGCCATAGACATGAGTTGTCATTTGATCAACGAGATCACATCATTAGGAGAATGATGTGATGGACAAAACACATCCGTTAGCTTAGCACTATGATCATTTAGTTTTACTGCTATTGCTTTCTTCATGACTTATACATGTTCCTATGACAATGAGATTATGCAACTCCCTAATACCGGAGGAACACCTTGTGTGCTATAAAACATCACAACATAACTGGGTGATTATAAAGATGCTCTACAGGTGTCTCCGAAGGTGTTCGTGGTGTTGGCATAGATCAAGAATGGGATTTGTCACTCCGAGTGCCGGAGAGGTATCTGTGGGCCCTCTCGGTAATGCACATCATAATAAGCCTTGCAAGCAAATGATTAATGAGTTAGTCACGAGATGATGTATTACGGAACGAGTAAAGAGAATTGTCGATAACGAGATTGAACTAGGTATTGAGATACCGACGATCGAATCTCGGGCAAGTAACATACCGATGACAAAGGGAACAACGTATGTTGTTATGCGGTTCGGCCGATAATGATCTTCGTAGAATATGTAGGAGCCAATATGGGCATCCAGGTTCCGCTATTGGTTATTGACCAGATGTCTCAGTCATGTCTACATAGTTCTCGAACCCGTAGGGTCCGCACGCTTAAACGTTCGTTGACGATATAGTATTTAATGAGTTATGTATGTTGGTGACCGAATGTTATTCAGAGTCCCGGATGTGATCACGGACATGACGAGGAACTGCGGAATGGTCCGGAGATAAAGATTAATATATGGGATAATAGTGTTTGACCTCCGGAAGGGTTCCGGAATTCACCGGAAGGGGTTCCGGATGTTTACCGAAATTGGGTACGAGCACACTTTATTTGGGCCAAAAGGGAAAGCACACAAGATTTTTGGAAGGCGCAAAAGGAAGTTTTGCGGAGTCTAGGGGCCAGATGCCAGGGTCCCTGGCGTCTGGCCCTAGAGTCCGAGAAGGACTCTTGCCTTTCGGGTGAAACCGACTTTGTGAAGGCTTTTACTCCAAGTTTCGACCCCAAGGCTCAACATATAAATAGAGGTGTAGGGCTAGCACCCAAGATAGATCAAGATATACCAAGCCGTGTGCCGGCAACCCCGACCCTCTAGTTTATCCTTCTAGTTTTTGTAGTGCTTGGCGAAGCCATGCAGAGATTGTTCTTCATCAACAACCGTCACCACGCCGTCGTGCTGCCGGAAATCATCTACTACTTCGCCCGTCTTGCTGGATCAAGAAGGCGAGGACGTCATCGAGCTGAACGTGTGCTGAACGCGGAGGTGTCGTACGTTCGGTACTAGATCGGGGCGGATCGTGAAGGTGCGCGACTAGATCAACCGCGTTGATAAACGCTTCCGCTTTCGGTCTACGAGGGTACGTAGACACACTATCCCCTCTCGTTGCTATGCATCTAGTAGATAGATCTTGCGTGTTCGTAGGAAATTTTTTGAAATACTACGTTCCCCAACAGTGGCATCATGAGCCAGGTCTATGCGTAGATGATATGCACGAGTAGAACACAAGTGAGTTGTGGATGATACTAGTCATACTGCTTACTAGCATGCCATACTTTGGTTCGGCGGTATTGTGAGATGAAGCGGCCCGGACCGACATTACGCGTACGCTTACGCGAGGCTGGTTTCACCGTTATGAGCACTCGTTGCTTAAAGGTGACTGGTGGGTGTCTGTCTCTCTCACTTTAGCTGAATCAAGTATGGCTACGCCCGGTCCTTGTGAAGGTTAAAACAGCACATACTTGACGAAATGTCGTTGTGGTTTTGTATGCGTAGGTAAGAACGGTTCTTGCTAAGCCCATAGCAGCCACGTAAAACTTGCAACAACAAAGTAGAGGACGTCTAACTTGTTTTTGCAGGGCATGTTGTGATGTGATATGGTCAAGACATGATGAGTTATACGTTTTTGCATGAGATGATCATGTTTTGTAAAGTTATCGGCAACTG
The DNA here is from genome assembly GCA_902687465.1 of Secale cereale. NCBI lineage: Eukaryota > Viridiplantae > Streptophyta > Magnoliopsida > Poales > Poaceae > Secale > Secale cereale. The sequence continues at coordinate 807,930,973 of LR738713.1, forward strand.
GCAGGAGCCATATGGTTGTCGCTTTATTGTATGAAATACAGTCGCCATGTAATTACTTTACTTTATCACTAAGCGGTAGCAATAGTCGTGGAAGCAATAGTTGGCGAGACGACAACGATGCTACGATGGAGATCAAGGTGTCGCGCCGGTGACGTAGGTGATCATGACGATGCTTTGAAGATGGAGATCAAAACCACAAGATGATGATGGCCATATCATGTCACATATTTTGATTGCATGTGATGTTTATCTTATTATGCTTCTTATTTTGCTTAGTACGACGGTAGCATTATAAGATGATTCCTTACAAAATTTCAAGGTATAAGTGTTCTCCCTGAGTATGCACCGTTGCGAAAGTTCGTCGTGCCGAGACACCACGTGATGATCGGGTGTGATAAGCTCTACGTTCAAATACAATAGGTGTAAGCCAGTTTTGCACACGCAGAATACTCGGGTTAAACTTATACCTTGAACATTGGAGATCGAAAGGTCGAGCGTGAATCATATAGTAGATATGATCAACATAAGATATTCACCATTGAAACTACTCCATCTCACGTGATGATCGGACATGGTTTAGTTGATTTGGATCACGTGATCATTTAGATGACCGGAGGGATGTCTATCTAAGTGGGAGTTCTTTAAGTAATATGATTAATTGAACTTTAATTTATCATGAACTTAGTCCTGATAGTTTTTGCATATCTATGTTGTTGTAGATCAATGGCCCGTGCTACCGTTCCTTTGAATTTTAATGCATTCCTAGAGAAATCTAAGTTGAAAGATGATGGTAGCAGTTACACGGTCTGGGTCCCTAACTTGAAGATTATCCTCATTGATGTACAGAAGAATTATGTCCTTGAAGCACCGCTAGGTGACAAGCCCCCTCCCGCTAATGTAGACGCTTTGAACGTCTGGCAGACGCGGTCTGATGACTACACGATAGTTCGGTGTGCCATGCTCTACGGCTTAGAACCGGGACTTCAACGACGTTTTGAACGTCATGGACCATATGAGATGTTCTAGGAGTTGAAGTTAATATTTCAAGCAAATGCCCAGATTGAGAAATATGAGATTTCCAACAAGTTCTATAGCTGCAAGATGGAGGAGAAGTTCTATCAGTGAACACTTGCTCAGAATGTCTGGGTACTACAATCATATGACTCAACTTGGTTGCAAAGTTGACGAGGATAGTGTTATTGATAGAGTTCACTGCCACCAAGCTATAAAGGCTTCGTGATGAACTATAATATGCAAGGTATGCAAAAGACAATTCCCGAGCTCTTCGCTACGCTCAAGGCTGCGGAGGTAGAAATCAAAAAGGAGCATCAAGTGTTGATGTTTAACAAGACCACTAGTTTCAAGAAAAAGGGCAAGGGAAAGAAGGGGAACTTCAAGAAGAATAGCAAGACAGTTGCTACTCCCACGAAGAAACCCAAGTCTGGAGCCAAGCCTGAAACTGAGTGCTTCTACTGCAAAGGGACTGGACACTGGAAGCGGAACTGCCCCAAGTATTTTGCGGATAAGAAGGATGGCAAGGTGAACAAAGGTATATGTGATATACATGTTATTGATGTGTACCTTACTAATGCTCGTAGTAGTACCTGGGTATTTGATACCGGTTCGGTTGCTAATATTTGTAACTCGAAACAGGGACTACAGATTAAACAAAGATTGGCTAAGGACGAGGTGACGATGCGCGTGGGAAATGGTTCCAAAGTCGATGTGATCGTCGTCGGCACGCTACCTCTACATCTACCTTCGGGATTAGATTTAGACCTGAATAATTGTTATTTGGTGCCAGCGTTAAGCATGAACATTATATCTGGATCTTGTTTGTTGTGAGACGGTTATCCATTTAAATCTGAGAATAATGGTTGTTCTATTTTTATGAATAATATCTTTTACGGTCATGCACCCTTGAAGAGTGGGCTATTCTTGTTGGATCTCGATTGTAGTGATACACATATTAATAATATTGAAGCCAAAAGATGCAAGGTTAATAATGATAGTGCAACTTATTTGTGGCACTGCCGTTTAGGTCATATTGGTGTAAAGCGCATGAAGAAACTCCATAGTGATGGACTTTTGGAATCACTTGGTTATGAATCACTTGGTGCTTGCGAACCATGCCTCATGGGCAAGATGACTAAAACTCCGTTCTCCGGAACAATGGAGCGAGCAACAAATTTGTTGGAAATCATACATACTGATGTATGTGGACCGATGAGTGTTGAAGCTCGCGGCGGGTATCGTTATTTTCTGACCTTCACTGATGACTTGAGCAGATATGGGTATATCTACTTGATGAAACACAAGTCTGAAACATTTGAAAAGTTCAAAGAATTTCAGAGTGAAGTAGAGAATCATCGTAACAAGAAAATAAAGTTTCTACGATCTGATCGTGGAGGTGAATAGTTGAGTTACGAGTTTGGTCTTCATTTGAAACAATGTGGAATAGTTTCACAACTCACGTGTTGGGGAACGTAGTATTTTAAAATTTTCCTACGATCACGCAAGATCTATCTACCAGATGCATAGCAACGAGAGGGAAGAGTGTGTCTACGTACCCTCGTAGACCGAAGCGGAAGCGTCAAGTGATGCGGTTGATGTAGTCGAACTTCTTCGCAATTCAACCGATCAAGCACCGAACGTACGGCACCTCCGCGTTCAGCACACGTTCAGCTAGATGACGTCCCACGAGCTCTTGATCCAGTTGAGCTTCACGGGAGAGTTTCGTCAGCACGACGGCGTGGTGACGGATATGATGTATTCACCGGCGCAGGGCTTCGCCTAAGCACCGCGACGGTATGACCGAGGTGTGTTTCTGTGGAGGGGGGCACCGCACATGGCTGGAACAATTCAACTTGTGTGTCTTTGGGTGCCCCCCTGCCCCCGTATATAAAGGAGCAAGGGAGGAGGGCCGGCCGGCCTCCTATGGTGCGGCGAGGGCAATCCTACTAGGAATAGGATTGCAATCCTATTCCTAGTAGGAGTCCACCAAGAAGGAAGAGAGGGAAAGGAAAAGAGGGAGAGGTGGTGCCCCCCCAATCCTAGTCCAACTAGGATCCCTAGGTGGGGCGCCGGCCAGCCTCTATGGGCTGCCTCTCTCCTTTCCTCAAGGCCCACTATGGACCATCCCCCCTCGTAGGGGGTTCCGGTAACCCCCTCCGGCAATCCAGTTAAATCCGAAACTTTTCCGGAACACTTCCGGTGTCCGAATATAGTCATCCAATATATCAATCTTTATGTCTCGGACATTCCGAGACTCCTCGTCATGTCCGTGATCTCATCCGGGACTCCGAACTACCTTCGGTACATCAAAACTCATAAACTCATAATACCGATCGTCATCAAACGTTAAGCGTGCAGACCCTACGGGTTCGAGAACTATGTAGACATGACCGAGACTCATCTCCGGTCAATAACCAATAGCGGAACCTGGATGTTCGTATTGGCTCCTACATATTCTGCGAAGATCTTTATCGGTCAAACCGCATAACAACATACGTTGTTCCTTTTGTCATCGGTATGTTACTTGCCCGAGATTCGATCGTCGGTATCTCTATACCTAGTTCAATCTCGTTACCGGCAAGTCTCTTTACTCGTTCCGTAACACATCATCTCGTGACTAACTCATTAGTCTTTTGCTTGCAAGGCTTATTATGATGTGTGTTACCGAGAGGGCCCAGAGATACCTCTCCGACACCCGGAGTGACAAATCCTAATCTTAATCTATGCCAACACCACGAATACTTTTGGAGACACCTGTAGAGCATCTTTATGATCACCCAGTTACGTTGTGACGTTTGATAGCACACAAGGTGTTCCTACGGTATTCGGGAGTTGCATAATCTCATAGTCATAGGAACATGTATAAGTCATGAAGAAAGCAATAGCAGTAAAACTAAACGATCATAGTGCTATGCTAACGGATGGGTCTTGTCCATCACATCATTCTACTAATGATGTGATCCCGTTGATCAAATGACAACTCATGTCTATGGCTAGGAAACATAACCATCTTTGATCAATGAGCTAGTCTAGTAGAGGCATACTAGGGACATACTGTTTTGTCTATGTATTCACACATGTACTAAGTTTCCGGTTAATACAATTCTAGCATGAATAATAAACATTTATCATGATATAAGGAAATATAAATAACAACTTTATTATTGCCTCTAGGGCATATTTCCTTCAGGCTCCCACTTGCACTAGAGTCAATAATCTAGCTCACATCGCCATGTGATTTAATACCGATAGTTCACATCGTTATGTGAATAACACCCATAGTTCACATCGCCATGTGACCAACACCCAAAGGGTTTACTAGAGTCAATAATCTAGTTCACATCGCTATGTGATTAATACCCAAGAGTAATAAGGTGTGATTATGTTTTGCTTGTGAGAGAAGTTTAGTCAACGGGTCTGTCACATTCAGATCCGTATGTATTTTGCAAATTTCTATGTCTACAATGCTCTGCATGGAGCTACTCTAGCTAATTGCTCCCACTTTCAATACGCATCCAGATTGATACTTAGAGTCATCTGGATTTAGTGTCAAAGCTTGCATCGGCGTAACCCTTTACGACGAACTCTTTATCACCTCCATAATCGAGAAATATTTCCTTAGTCATCCAATTACTAAGGATAATTTTGACCGCTGTACAGTGATCTACTCCTGGATCACTATTGTACCTCCCTGTCAAACTCATGGCAAGGTTCACAAAGTGTTTTGTACACAGCATGGCATACTTTATAGAACCTATGGCTGAGGCATAGGGAATGACTTTCATTCTCTCTATATTTTTCTGCCGTGGTCTGGCTTTGAGTCTTACTCAACTTCACACGTTACAAGTCAGGCAAGAACTCCTTCTTTGACTGATCCATTTTGAACTACTTCAAAATCTTATCAAGGTATGTACTCATCGAAAGTCTTATCAAGCGTCTTGATCTATCTCTATAGATCTTGAGGCCCAATATGTAAGCAGCTTCACCAAGGTCTTTCTTTGAAAAACTCCTTTCAAACACTCCTTTATGCTTTCAGAAAATTCTACATCATTTCCGATCGACAATATGTCATTCACATATACTTATCAGAAAGGTTGTAGTGCTCCCACTCACTTCTTGTAAATACAGGCTTCACCGCAAGTCTGTATAAATCTATATGCTTTGATCAACTTATCAAAGCGTATATTCCAACTCCGAGATGCTTGCACCAGTCCATAGATGGATCGTTGGAGCTTGCACATTTTGTTAGCACCTTTAGGATTGACAAAACCTTCTGGTTGCATCATATACAAGTCTTCTTTAATAAATCCATTAAAGAATGCAGTTTTGTTATCCATTTGCCAGATTTCATAAAATGCGGCAATTACTAACATGATTCGGACAGACTTAAGCATCGCTACGTGTGAGAAAGTCTCATCGTAGTCAACTCCTTGAACTTGTCGAAATTCTTTCGCAACAAGTCGAGCTTTGTAAACAGTAACATTACCGTTTGCGTCGGTCTTCCTCTTGAAGATCCATTTATTTTCGATGGCTTGCCGATCATCGGGCAAGTCAACCAAAGTCCATACTTTGTTCTAATACTTGGATCCCATCTCAGATTTCATGGTCTCAAGCCATTTTGCGGAATCTAGGCTCATCATCGCTTCCTCATAGTTCGTAGGTTCATCATGGTCTAGTAACATGACTTCCAGAACTGGGTTGCCGTACCACTCTGGTGCGGAACGAACTCTGGTTGATCTATGAAGTTCAGTAGAAACTTGATCTGAAGTTTCATGATCATCATCATTAGCTTCCTCACTAATTGGTGTAGGAATCACTGGAACTAGTTTCTGTGATGTTCCACTTTCCAATTCGGGAGAAGGTACAATTACCTCATCAAGTTCTACTTTCCTCCCACTCACTTCTTTCGAGAGAAACTCCTTCTCTAGAAAGGATCCACTCTTAGCAACAAAGACCTTGCCTTAGGATCTGTGATAGAAGGTGTACCCAACAGTTTCTTTTTGGGTATCCTATGAAGATTTACTTCTCCGATTTGGGTTCGAGCTTATCATGTTGAAACTTTTTCACATAAGCATCGCAGTCCCAAACTTAAAGAAATGACAGCTTAGGTTTCTCGTTAAACCACAGTTCATACGGTGTCATCTCCACGGATTTAGATGGTGCCCTATTTAACGTGAATGTAGCTGTCTCTAATGCATAACCCCAAAAGCGATAGTGGTAGATCGGTAAGAGACATCATCGATCGCACCATATCTAATAAAGTACGGTTATGACGTTCGGACACACCATTACACTGTGGTGTTCCAGGTGGCGTGAGTAGTGAAACTATTTCACATTGTTTTTATTGAAGGCCAAACTCGCTAACTCAAATATTTTACCTCTACGATCATATCGTAGAAACTCTTATTTTCTTGTTACGATGATTCTCCACTTCACTCTGAAATTCTTTGAACTTTTCAAATGTTTCAGACTTGTGCTTCATTAAGTAGATATACCCATATCTGCTCAAATCATCAGTGAAGGTCAGAAAATAACGATACCTGCCGCGAGCTTCAACACTCATTGGTCTGCATACATCAGTATGTATAATTTCCAACAACTCTGTTGCTCGCTCCATGGTTCCGGAGAACGGAGTTTTAGTCATCTTGCCCATGAGGCATGGTTCGCAAGCACCAAGTGATTCATAATCAAGTGATTCCAAAAGTCCATCACTATGGAGTTTCTTCATGCGCTTTACACCCATATGACCTAAACGGCAGTGCCACAAATAAGTTGCACTATCATTATTAACCTTGCATCTTTTGGCTTCAATATTATGAATATGTGTATCACACGATCGAGATCCAACAAACCATTTTCATTGGGTGTATGACCATAGAAGGTTTTATTCATGTAAACAGAACAACAATTATTCTCTAACTTACATGAATAACCGTATTGCAATAAACATGATCAAATCATATTCATGCTCAACACAAACAACAAATAACACTTATTTAGGTTCAACACTAATCCCGAAAGTATAGGGAGTGTGCGATGATGATCATATCAATCTTGGAACCACTTCCAACACACATCGTCACTTCACCTTTAACTAGTTTCTGTTCATTATGCAACTCCCATTTCGAGTTACTACTCTTTAGCAACTGAACCAGTATCAAATACTTAGGGGTTGCTATGAACACTAGTAAAATACACATCAATAATCCGTATATCAAAATATACCTTTGTTCACTTTGCCATCCTTCTTATCCGCCAAGTATCTAGGGCAGTTCCACTTCCAGTGACCATTTCCTTTGCAGTAGAAGCACTTAGTTTCTGGCTTGAGTTTTAGCTTTGGGTTTCTTCACGTGAGTGACAACTTGCTTGTCATTCTTCTTGAAGTTCCCATTCTATCCCTTTGCCCTTTACTTGAAACAAGTGGTCTTGTTAACCATCAACACTTGATGCTCTTTCTTGATTTCTACCTTCGCCGATTTCAGCATCGCGAAGAGCTCGGGAATTACTTTCGTCATCCCTTGCATATTATAGTTCATCACGAAGTTCTACTAACTTGGTGATAGTGACTAGAGAACTTTGTCAATTACTATCTTATCTGGAAGATTAACTCCCACTTGATTCAAGTAATTGTAGTACCCAGACAATCTGAGCACATGCTCACTGGTTGAGCTATTCTCCTCCATCTTGTAGGCAAAGTACTGTCAGAGGTCTTACACCTCTCGACACGGGTATGAGTATGAAATACTAATTTCAACTCTTGGAACATCTCATATGCTCCGTGGCATTCAAAACGTTTTTGAAGTCCCAGTTCTAAGCCGTAAATCATGGTGCACTTAAACTATCAAGTAGTCATCATGCCGAGCTTTTGTCAAAACGTTCATAACGTCTACATCTGCTCCTGCAATAGGTCTGTCACCTAGCGGTGCATCAAGGACATAATTCTTCTGTGCAGCAATGAGGATAATCCTCAGATCACGGAACAATTCCGCATCATTGCTACTAACATCTTTCAACTCAGTTTTCTCTAGGAACATATAAAAATAAACGGGGAGCAACATCGCGAGCTATTGATCTATAACATAGATATGCTAATACTACCAGGACTAAGTTCACGATAAATTAAAGTTCAATTTAATCATATTACTTAAAGAACTCCCACTTAGATAGACATCCCTCCGGTCATCTAAATGATCACGTGATCCAAATCAACTAAACCATGTCCGATCATCACGTGAGATGGAGTAGTTTCAATGGTGAACATCTTATGTTGATCATATCTACTATATGATTCACGCTCGACCTTTCGGTCTCCAGTGTTCCGAGGCCATATCTGCATATGCTAGGCTCGTCAAGTTTAACCCGAGTATTCTGCGGGTGCAAAACTGGCTTACACCCGTTGTATTTGAACGTAGAGCTTATCACACCCGATCATCACGTGGTGTCTCGGCACGACGAACTTTCGCAACGATGCATACTCAGGGAGAACACTTATACCTTGAAATTTAGTAAGGGATCATCTTATAATGCTACCGTCGTTCTAAGCAAAATAAGAAGCATAATAAGATAAACATCACATGCAATCAAAATATGTGACATGATATGGCCATCATCATCTTGTGCTTTTGATCTCCATCTCCAAAGCACCGTCATGATCACCTTCGTCACCGGCGCGACACCTTGATCTCCATCGTAGCATCGTTGTCGTCTCGCCAACTATTGCTTCTACGACTATCGCTACCGCTTAGTGATAAAGTAAAGCAATTACATGGCGATTGCATTTCATACAATAAAGCGACAACCATATGGCTCCTGCCAGTTGCCGATAACATTACAAAACATGATCATCTCATACAAAAACGTATAACTCATCATGTCTTGACCATATCACATCACAACATGCCCTGCAAAAACAAGTTAGACGTCCTCTACTTTGTTGTTGCAAGTTTTACGTGGCTGCTACGGGCTTTAGCAAGAACCGTTCTTACCTACGCATACAAAACCACAACGATGTTTCGTCAAGTATGTGCTGTTTTAACCTTCACAAGGACCGGGCGTAGCCACACTTGATTCAGCTAAAGTGAGAGAGACAGACACCCGCCAGTCACCTTTAAGCAACGAGTGCTCGTAACGGTGAAACCAGTCTCGCGTAAGCGTACGCGTAATGTCGGTCCGGGCCGCTTCATCTCACAATACCGCCGAAGCAAAGTATGACATGCTGGTAAGCAGTATGACTAGTATCGCCCACAACTCATTGTGTTCTACTCGTGCATATCATCTACGCATAGACCTGGCTCATGATGCCACTGTTGGGGAACGTAGTATTTTAAAATTTTCCTACGATCACGCAAGATCTATCTACCAGATGCATAGCAACGAGAGGGAAGAGTGTGTCTACGTACCCTCGTAGACTGGAAGCGGAAGCGTCAAGTGATGCGGTTGATGTAGTCGAACTTCTTCGCAATTCAACCGATCAAGCACCGAACGTACGGCACCTCCGCGTTCAGCACACATTCAGCTTGATGACGTCCCACGAGCTCTTGATCCAGTTGAGCTTCACGGGAGAGTTTCGTCAGCACGACGGCGTGGTGCCGGATATGATGTATTCACCGGCGCAGGGCTTCGCCTAAGCACCGCGACGGTATGACCGAGGTGTGTTTCTGTGGAGGGGGGCACCGCACATGGCTGGAACAATTCAACTTGTGTGTCTTTGGGTGCCCCCCTGCCCCCGTATATAAAGGAGCAAGGGAGGAGGGCCGGCCGGCCTCCTATGGTGCGGCTAGGGCAATCCTACTAGGAATAGGATTGCAATCCTATTCCTAGTAGGAGTCCACCAAGAAGGAAGAGAGGGAAAGGAAAAGAGGGAGAGGTGGCGCCCCCCCAATCCTAGTCCAACTAGGATCCCTAGGTGGGGCGTCGGCCAGCCTCTATGGGCTGCCTCTCTCCTTTCCTCAAGGCCCACTATGGACCATCCCCCCTCGTAGGGGGTTCCGGTAACCCCCTCCGGCAATCCAGTTAAATCCGAAACTTTTCCGGAACACTTCCGGTGTTCGAATATAGTCATCCAATATATCAATCTTTATGTCTCGGACATTCCGAGACTCCTCGTCATGTCCGTGATCTCATCCGGGACTCCAAACTACCTTCGGTACATCAAAACTCATAAACTCATAATACCGATCGTCATCAAACGTTAAGCGTGCAGACCCTACGGGTTCGAGAACTATGTAGACATGAACGAGACTCATCTCCGGACAATAACCAATAGCGGAACCTGGATGTTCATATTGGCTCCTACATATTCTACGAAGATCTTTATCGGTCAAACCGCATAACAACATACGTTGTTCCTTTTGTCATCGGTATGTTACTTGCCCGAGATTCGATCGTCGGTATCTCTATACCTAGTTCAATCTCGTTACCGGCAAGTCTCTTTACTCGTTCCGTAACACATCATCTCGTGACTAACTCATTAGTCTTTTGCTTGCAAGGCTTATTATGATGTGTGTTACCGAGAGGGCCCAGAGATACCTCTCCGACACTCGGAGTGACAAATCCTAATCTTGATCTATGCCAACACCACGAATACTTTTGGAGACACCTGTAGAGCATCTTTATGATCACCCAGTTACGTTGTGACGTTTGATAGCACACAAGGTGTTCCTACGGTATTCGGGAGTTGCATAATCTCATAGTCATAGGAACATGTATAAGTCATGAAGAAAGCAATAGCAGTAAAACTAAACGATCATAGTGCTATGCTAACGGATGGGTCTTGTCCATCACATCATTCTACTAATGATGTGTTCCCGTTGATCAAATGACAACTCATGTCTATGGCTAGGAAACATAACCATCTTTGATCAATGAGCTAGTCTAGTAGAGGCATACTAGGGACATACTGTTTTGTCTATGTATTCACACATGTACTAAGTTTCCGGTTAATACAATTCTAGCATGAATAATAAACATTTATCATGATATAAGGAAATATAAATAACAACTTTATTATTGCCTCTAGGGCATATTTCCTTCATCACGCCACCCGGAACACCACAGCGTAATGGTGTGTTCGAACGTCGTAACCGTACTTTATTGGATATGGTGCGGTCTATGATGTCTCTTACCGATTTACCACTATCGTTTTAGGGTTATGCTTTAGAGACAGCTGCATTCACGTTAAATAGGGCACCATCAAAATCCGTTGAGACTACGCCTTATGAACTGTGGTTTGGCAAGAAATCAAAGTTGTCGTTTCTTAAAGTTTGGGGCTGCGATGCTTATGTGAAAAAGCTTCAACCTGATAAGCTCGAACCCAAGTCGGAGAAATGTGTCTTATAGGATACCCAAAGGAGACTGTTGGGTACACCTTCTATCACAGATCCGAAGGCAAGATATTCGTTGCTAAGAATGGATCCATTCTAGAGAAGGAGTTTCTCTCGAAAGAAGTGAGTGGGAGGAAAGTAAAACTTGATGAGGTGATTGTACCTTCTCCCGAATTGGAAGGTAGTACATCACAGAAATTAGTTCCAGTGATTCCTACACCAATTAGTGAGGAAGCTAATGATGATGATCATGAAACTTCAGATCAAGTTTCTGCTGAACTTCGTAGATCAACCAGAGTTCGTTCCGCACTAGAGTAGTACGGCAACCCAGTTCTGGAAGTCATGTTACTAGACCATGATGAACCTACGAACTATGAGGAAGCGATGATGAGCCCAGATTCCACGAAATGGCTTGAGGCCATGAAATCTGAGATGGGATCCATGTATGAGAACAAAGTGTGGACTTTGGTTGACTTGCCCGATGATCGGCAAGCCATCGAAAATAAATGGATCTTCAAGAGGAAGACCGACGCAGACGGTAATGTTACTGCTTACAAAGCTCGACTTGTTGCGAAAGGGTTTCGACAAGTTCAAGGAGTTGACTACGATGAGACTTTCTCACCCGTAGCGATGCTTAAGTCTGTCCGAATTATGTTAGCAATTGCCGCATTTTATGATTATGAAATCTGGCAAATGGATGTCAAAACTGCATCCCTGAATGCATATCTCAAAGAAGAGTTGTATATGATGCAACCAGAAGGTTTTGTCGATCGTAAAGGTTCTAACAAAGTGTGCAAACTCCGGCGATCCATCTATGGACTGGTGCAAGCATCTCGGAGTTGGAATATACGCTTTGATGAGGTGATCAAAGCATATGGTTTTATACAGACTTTTGGAGAAGCCTGTATTGACAAGAAAGTGAGTGGGAGCTCTGTAGCATTTCTGATATTATATGTGGATGACATATTGTTGATTGGAAATGATATATAATTTCTGGATAGCATAAAAGGATACTTGAATAAGAATTTTTCAATGAAAGACCTCGGTGAAGCTGCTTACATATTAGGCATGATGATCTATAGAGATAGATCAAGACGCTTAATTGGACTTTTTGAAGAAGTTCACAATGGATCAGTCAAAGAAAGGGTTCTTGCCTGTGTTACAAGGTGTGAAGTTGAGTAAGACTCAATGCCCGACCACTGCAGAAGATAGAGAGAAAATGAAAGTCATTCCCTATGCCTCAGCCATAGGATCTATCATGTATGCAATGCTATGTACCAAACCTGATGTGTGCCTTCCTATAAGTCTAGCAGGGAGGTACCAAAGTAATCCAGGAGTGGATCACTGGACAGCGGTCAAGAACATCCTGAAGTACCTGAAAAGGACAAAGGATATGTTTCTCGTATATGGAGGTGACAAAGAGCTCGTCGTAAACGGTTACGTCGATGCAAGCTTTGACACTGATCCGGATGACTCAAAGTCACAAACCGGATATGTATTTTTATTGAACGGCGGAGCTGTCAGTTGGTGCAATTCCAAGCAAAGCATCGTGGCTGGATCTACGTGTGAAGCGGAATACATAGCTGCTTCGGAAGCAACAAATGAAGGAGTCTGGATGAAGGAGTTCATATCCGATCTAGGTGTGATACCTAGTGCATCGGGTCAAATGAAAATCTTTTGTGACAACACTAGAGCAATAGCCTTGGCGAAGGAATCCAGGTTTCACAAGAGAACAAAGCACATCAAAAGACGCTTCAATTCCATCTGTATCTAGTCAAGGAGGGAGACATATAAATTTGCAAGATACATACGGATCTGAATGTTGCAGACCCATTGACTAAGCCTCTTCCACGGGCAAAACATGATCAGCACCAAGACTCCATGGGTGTTAGGATCATTACTTTGTAATCTAGATTATTGACTCTAGTTCAAGTGGGAGATTGAAGGAAATATGCCCTAGAGCCAATAATAAAGATGTTATTTGTATTTCCTTATATCATGATAAATGTCTTTTATTCATGCTAGAATTGTATTAACCGGAAACTTAGTGCATGTGTGAATACATAGACAAAACAGTATGTCCCTAGTATGCCTCTACTAGACTAGCTCATTGATCAAAGATGGTTATGTTTCCTAGCCATAGACATGAGTTGTCATTTGATCAACGAGATCACATCATTTGGAGAATGATGTGATGGACAAGACCCATCCGTTAGCTTAGCACTATGATCGTTTAGTTTTACTGCTATTGCTTTCTTCATGACTTATACATGTTCCTATGACTATGAGATTATGCAACTCCCGAATACCGGAGGAACACCTTGTGTGCTATCAAACGTCACAATGTAACTGGGTGATTATAAAGATGCTCTACAGGTGTCTCCGAAGGTGTTCGTGGTGTTGGCATAGATCAAGAATGGGATTTCTCACTCCGAGTGTCGGAGAGGTATCTCTGGGCCCTCTCGGTAATGCACATCATAATAAGCCTTGCAAGCAAATGACTAATGAGTTAGTCACGAGATGATGTATTACGGAACGAGTAAAGAGACTTGCCGGTAACGAGATTGAACTAGGTATTGAGATACCGACGATCGAATCTCGGGCAAGTAACATATCGATGACAAAGGGAACAACATATGTTGTTATGCCGTTCGACCGATAATGATCTTCGTAGAATATGTAGGAGCCAATATGGGCATCCAGGTTCCTCTATTGGTTACTGACCGGAGAGATGTCTCGGTCATGTCTACATAGTTCTCGAACCCGTAGGGTCCGCACGCTTAAACGTTGGTTGACGATATAGTATTTAATGAGTAATGTATGTTGGTGACCGAATGTTATTCGGAGTCCCAGATGTGATCACGGACATGACGAGGAACTCCGGAATGGTCCGGAGATAAAGATTAATATATGAGATAATAGTGTTTGACCTCCAGAAGGGTTCCGGAATTCACCGGAAGGGGTTCCGGATGTTTCCCGAAATGTTTGGGTACGAGAACACTTTATTTGGGCCAAAAGGGAAAGCACACAAGGTTTTTGGAAGGCGCAAAAGGAAGTTTTGCGGAGTCCAGGGGACAGACGCCAGGGTCCATGGCGTCTGGGCCCAGACGTCGGGAACCCTGGTGTCTGGTCCTGGAGTCCGAGAAGGACTCTTGCCTTTCGGGTGAAACTGACTTTGTGAAGGCTTTTACTCCAAGTTTCGACCCCAAGGCTCAACATATAAATAGAGGGGTAGGGCTAGCACCCAAGATAGATCAAGATACACCAAGACGTGTGCCGGCAACCCCGACCCTCTAGTTTATCCTCCGTCTATTTTCTGTAGTGCTTGGCGAAGCCCTGCAGAGATTGTTCTTCATCAACAACCGTCACCACGCCGTCGTGCTGCCGGAACTCATCTACTACTTCGCCCGTCTTGCTGGATCAAGAAGGCGAGGACGTCATCGAGCTGAACGTGTGCTGAGCGCGGAGGTGCCGTACGTTCGGTACTAGATTGGGACGGATCGTGAAGGTGCGCGACTACATCAACCGCGTTGATAAACGCTTCCGCTTTCGGTCTACGAGGGTACGTAGACACACTCTCACCTCTCGTTGCTATGCATCTAGTAGATAGATCTAGCGTGTTCGTAGGATTTTTTTTGAAATACTACGTTCCCCAACACGTAGTCCCCATGATATGATGTATTACTTCTCTGCTAAATATTTTCCCGCTCATGAGAAACAAGCTGCCTTGCGGGAAATTTATAACTTTGTGCAAATTGAAGAAGAGAGTCTCCCACAAGCTTGGGGGAGGCTTCTCCAATTACTTAATGCTTTGCCTGATCATCCTCTTGAGAGGAACGATATACTTGATGTCTTTTATAATGGACTAACCGATGCTTCCAGAGACCACCTGGATAGTTGTGCTGGTTATGTTTTTAGGGAAAGAACAGTTGATCAAGCTGAATTACTATTGAATAATATGCTGGCTAATGAAAATAATTGGACACTTCCTGAACCAGCCCCTAAGCCAACTCCGAAGATAAGAGGTGTTCTATTTCTCAGTCCTGAAGATATGCAAGAGGCAAAGAAATCTATGAAAGAAAAAGGTATTAAAGCTGAAGATGTTAAGAATTTACCACCTATTGAAGAAATACATTGTCTTGATAACCCGACACAGGTAGTAAAGGTAAATTCTCTCTATAGATTTGATGAAGGTGATATTCCTCGTTATAAGTCTGCTAGCCAATGCTTAGATGAGTTTGACAATTTCATTGTGAAACAAGAAAACTTCAATGCTTATGTTGGTAGACAATTGCAACATAATGCTTATATGATTGAACGCTTGAGTGATTATCTTTCTAGAGTTAAAGGTGAACTGAAACTTATTAGCATACATGCTTCTATGGTTACCACTCAAGTAGAACAAGTACTTAAGGCTCAGAATGATTTTCCCAATGAATTAAATAGTAAGAATAATGACTATGCTGTTAGAGTTGCTACTAGAGGTGGTAAAATGACTCAGGAACCTCTGTATCCTGAGGGCCACCCTAAGAGAATTGAGCAAAATTCTCAGAGAGCTAATTTAGATGCACCTGGTTCTTCTAAGAAGAAGAAAAAGAAAATGATAGGACTTTGCATGCTTCTAGTGAACCTATAGCTCACACACCTGAGAATCCCAATGATATATCTGTTTCTGATGCTGAGACATAATCTGGTAATGAACATGAACCTAGTGATAATATTAATGATGATGTTCATGATGATGCTCAACCTAGTAATGATAATGATGTAGAGATTGAACCTGCTGTTGATCTTGATAACCCACAATCAAAGATCAACGTTATGATAAGAGAGACTTCATTGCTAGGAAGCAAGGTAAAGAAAGAGAACCATGGATTCAGAAACCCATGCCTTTTCCTCCTAAACCATCCAAGAAAAAAGATGATGAGGATTTTGAGCGCTTTGCTGAAATGATTAAACCTATCTTTTTGCGTATGCGTTTGACTGATATGCTTAAAACAAATCCTTATGCTAAGTATATGAAAGATATTATTACAAATAAAAGGAAGATACCGAAAGTCGAAATTTCCACCATGCTTGCCAATTATACTTTTAAAGGTGGAATACCAAAGAAACTAGGAGATCCGGGAGTACCAACTATACCTTGCTCCATTAAAAGAAACTATGTTAAAACTGATTCATGTGATCTTGGAGCCGGTGTTAGTGTTATGCCTCTCTCTTTATATCGTAGACTTGACTTGAGTAAGTTGACACCTACTGAAATATCTTTGCAAATGGCTGATAAATCAACTGCTATACCTGTCGGCATTTGTGAGGATGTGCCTGTTGTGGTTGCAAATGTTACTATTCTAACGGACTTTGTTATACTTGATATTCCCGAGGACGATAGTATGTCTATTATCCTTGGTAGACCCTTTTTGAATACTGCAGGGGCTGTTATTGATTGCAACAAAGGCAATGTCACTTTTCATGTCAATGGTAATGAGCATACGGTACATTTTCCGAGGAAACAACCTCAGGTCCACAGTATCAATTATCGGAGGTTTTGAATTTCCTCTTCCTACTATCAAGAAGACATATGACATTCTTATTGTTGGGGACATACATATCCCCATTGAGGTAACCTAGTGTTATTCAAAAATTCTCCGGTTTCATGTTATTCGGGAAGAGTTTATTTACAAGACCTGATCAACCTTGTTAATGGATTCCTTTTGATGAGCATGAGATAGGTGAATCTAGATAGCACAACCTTAACCGCCTTTTACTTTCTGTTAATTAGAATAAATAAAGCAAAAATAGTATTTTCTGTCTGTTTCCAGACTTATCCATGCAATAAAAAATACCCCAAAAATAAAAGTTCTCCAAATGCCCTAAAAATTTAACATGGTTTTTTCTAGAATATTTGAGAAAATATGGCACAGAACACACATCGAAGGGAGCCAGCACCTGGCCACGAGGGTCCAGGGCGCGCCCCCCTCACAGGGTGCGCCCCCTGCCTCGTGGGCCCCACGTGGCCCCCCTCCACTTATTCCTGCAACCACACTCTTCTTCTTCCTTCCAAAAAATCACCAACCAGCTCAATCCCGAGTCTAGCTCATCTTGCTGGCATTTTCGATCTCCTTGCTCAAAGCACCATTCACCAAACTGTTTGGGGAGATTGTTCCTTGGTATGTGACTCCTCCATTGGTCCAATTAGTTTTTGTTCTAGTGCTTTATTTATTGCAAATTTTTGCTGCTGTGGTGACCTTGTTCTTGAGCTTGCATGCAAATTTTCTTGGTCCCAAGTAGTTCTAATGCATGATATAGTCTCTAGGCACTAGTAGGAGTTGTTGCTATCAATCTTGTTGAGTTTGGTTAACCTTTGTTTTGAGTTACTAAAAATTTCATAAATTTCCAGAAGGGAAAAATGATAAAGAGATTGTTGAGGGGCTCCTCCAGTAAGAGTTCAGAGGAGAAGAAGAAGGAAGAAAATAAGAAGCCCAAATATAATCTTCCTCGCATGGCGGAAGTTCGACCGTGCGCATGGCCTTGTAATGATTTCATGATGTCTGCCGGGATTTACGAAGACTTTTATTGGTTGGCAAATAATGCAGGCCTCACCGACTTCCTCTACGACCAGCGTGAACAGTATCTCTTACTCACCAATATTTTCACGCAAAATTTTCATTTTCATGCTAAGAAAACACCACCTACAGTGGAGTTTCGTTTATATGATGAGCTTAAAGAGATAACACTCTTAGAATTTTGTGAAATATGCAAGATACCCTTTGGAGGTAGACTTGATGAACCACGTCGTGAGGACGTTGAAGGGTTTATTGACACAATAGCTGTAGGGGAAACTAGACAAGTCTCAGGAGCAAGAATCACTAGTATATACTTCCCTGTTCTGCGCTACTTTGCTTTATTTGCTAGTAGATGTTTAATTGGTCGTGGGAACAACGGGGATCTTAGCGCCCCTGATATTGTCATTTTACGCCATGCTCTGTTTCAAGACACAACTTTTAGCATGGGCGTCGTCGTTGCTAAACGACTGAGTCTGAACCGCTCAAAGGGGCCCGTCTTTGGAGGCATCTTTGCTTCTTGCCTTGCTGAACATTTCAGAATACCTATTAGGCATCATGAGAAGGAAGAAAAATTGCTTGCCCCTGTTTATCTAGACTACAAGAGCATGGTAGCACATGATTTTATTGTTAAAGACAAGGATAGGTTGCTTAACTATAAACTAAGGTTTGATGAAAAATATTGTGAAATTGTTACCTTGCCTGCACCATCTCTATTTGATCTGTCTACAGGCATATATCTCATTACATCAGATGCCTTCTACAAGTACCAAGGCCAGGCACAAGCTTCAGAGCCTGAGCCGGAGCCACCACTCGATCCTTACCGTCAGTTTGTTTATGGGTGGCATCTGGATGAGCTTGCCAACTAGTGGCACCCAGAGGACACATCTCAGTACACTGGAGGGAGTAGCTTCGATCCGTGGCCATAGACCAACTTTTGCCAAAAGCCTAAGCTTGAGGGAGTACGTGTTTCTCATCGACATTACATTCATGTTCACACACTTATTCTAGTTGTCGGTGCTCACACTCTTTCATTGTACCATCCATGTTTAGTTTAATTTATTTTTCTTAGTCTTTTTCTCGTGTGCTAGAAAAACCTTAAGAACAAAAAGAAAAAATATTAGTTGCAGCTTCTAGCTAGTTTAATTTCCTTGTAGTAGTAGTAATTAAAAGAAAACCCAAAAAGATTTCTCGTTCTTCTTTTGCTTGTTGGGAGCTTTCCCGTGTAAATAGTTTCTTTTCTTTTCTTTGGGGGTCAAGAGTAGAATACCATGATTAAAATGCTTAGTGGCTCTCATAAGTTTTATTGTTGATTTAACCTTGAGCCATATTACCTTGTCTTCTCTCTTGTATTAAAAGCATACAGATTCCAGCTTAGTCCAATGCACGTGCACTATTATTATTATCCACACCGTTCGGTCGTGCGAGTGAAAGGCAATAAGGATGATATATGATGAACTAATTGAGATGAGAAAAGCTGGTATGAACTCGACCTCTTTTGTTTTTGTAAATATGATAGTTCATCGTTCCTGATTCAGCTTGTTATGAATGAAACATGCTTGTAATGACAATTAGAGATCATAGCTGCTTTTGCCATGTTTAATTAGCTGAGAGTTTATAATGGTCTATCTTGCATGCCAACATGATATTAAAATGGTTGTGATGTGGTATGATGGGGTGGTATCCTCCTTTGAACGATTCAAGTGGTCTGACTTGGCACATGTTCATGCAGGTAGTTGAAACAAATCAACATAGCCTCCACGATATTCATGTTCATGGTGATTTATATCCTACTCATGCTTGCATTCACTGTTGATTAATTTTAATACATGTTCATGACCGTTGTTGCTCTCTAGCTGGTCGCTTCCCAGTCTCTTTCTAGCCTTCACTTGTACTAAGCGGGAATACTGCTTGTGCATCCACTTCCATAAACCCCAAAGTTATTCCACATGAGTTCACCATACCTTCCTATATGCGGTATTTACCTGTCGTTCCAAGTAAATTTGTATGTGCCAAACTCTAAACCTTCAAATGAAATTCTGTTTTGTATGCTCGAACAACTCATGTATCAACTAGGGCTGTCTATATCCTCCATGCTAGGTGGGTTATTCTCACGATGAGTGGACTCCGCTCATCATTCACGAGAAAATGGCTGGTAACCAGGATGCCCAGTCCCATGCTCAAAATCATAATAATTAAACAAAACTCCCCCAGGGCTGTTGTTGGTTTGGACATTACCCGTTGTTTCGGGCTAGCCGTGGAGTGTGCTTATTGGTTGTTGGAGGAGTATAAACTTTACCATTCTATTTGGGAACCGCCTATAATGTGCGTAGCATGGGAGATATCGAGATTCTTGGTTGATATGTTGACAATGAAAGTATACCACTCAAAATGTTATTCATCTCTATTTAAAAATCGAGCTCTGGCACCTCTACAAATCCCTGCTTCCCTCTACGAAGGGCCTATCTATTTACTTTTATGCAGGGTCATCATCCTCTTATCAAAGAGCACCAGTAGGAGAGCACCTCTGTCATTTGCATGTATTACTATTAATTTGCATTGAGTATGATCATGACTGGATCTCTTTTACCATGAATTACAATGTCTAGTCAGTCCTTGATCTTTAAAGGTGCTCTGCATTTATGTTTTGCGGTCTCAAAAAGGGCTAGCGAGATACCATCTTGTTATATCATATCATGATTGTTTTGAGAAAGTGTTGTCATCCAAGGTTTATTATTATTGCTCGCTAGTTGATTATGCCATTGATGTGAGTAGACATGAGACCTGAAAGTTATTGTGAATGTGGTTAGTTCATGATTATTGCTGAAACCCTGAATGTTGGCTTACATATTTACAACAACAAGAGCAAACAGAGTTTGTCAAAGTTTTTCTTTATCACTTTCAGTTTATCAACTGAATTACTTGAGGACAAGCAAAGGTTTAAGCTTGGGGGAGTTGATACGTCTCCAACGTATCTACTTTTCCAAACCCTTTTGCCCTTGTTTTGGACTCTAACTTGCATGATTTGAATGGAACTAACCCGGACTGACGCTGTTTTCAGCAGAATTGCCATGGTGTTGTTTTTGTGCAGAAATAAAAGGTTCTCAGAATGACCTTAAAATCCACGGAGAATTATTTTGGAAAATATAAAAAAATACCTGCAAGAAGATCCAGACCAGGGGGCCCACACCCTGTCCATGAGGGTGGGGGCGCCCCCCCCCCCCCCCCAGGGCGCGCCCCCTGCCTCGTGGGCCTCCTGGTGCTCCACCGACGTATCCCCAGATCCTATATATTTACTTTCGGGGAGGAAAAAATCAGGGAGGAAGAATTATCGCGTTTCATGATACGGAGCCGCCGCGAAGCCCTAATCTCTCTCGCGAGGGATGATCTGGAGTCCGTTCGGGGCTCCGGAGAGTGGAGATCGTCGCCATCGTCATCATCAACCTTCCTCCATCACCAATTCCATGATGCTCACCGCCGTGCGTGAGTAATTCCATCGTATGCTTGCTGGACAGTGATGGGTTGGATGGGATCTATCATGTAATCGAGTTAGTTTTGTTAGGGTTTGATCCCTAGTATCAACTATGTTCTGAGATTGATGTTGCTATGACTTTGCTATGCTTAATGCTTGTCACTAGGGCCCGAGTGCCATGATTTCAGATCTGGACCTATTATGTTTTCATGAATATATGTGTGTTCATGATCCTATCTTGCAAGTCTATAGTCACCTACTATGTGTTATGATCCGGCAACCCCGAAGTGACAATAATCGGGACCACTCCCGGTGATGACCATAGTTTGAGGAGTTCATGTATTCACTATGTGTTAATGCTTTGGTCCGGTACTCTATTAAAATGAGGCCTTAATATCACTTAGTTTCCAATAGGACCCCGCTGTCATGGGGGGGGGGAGGACAAAAGATGTCATGCAAGTTCTTTTCCATAAGCATGTATGACTATATTCGGAATACATGCCTACATTACATTGATGAACTGGAGCTAGTTCTGTGTCACCGTAGGTTATAACTTCTACATGATGAATTGCATCCGACATAATTTCCCATCACCGATCCAATGCCTACGAGCTTTTCATCTATTGCTTGTTGCTTATTTACTTTTCCGCTGCTATTATTACAAAAACTACAAAAACACTATCGTTACTTTTATTGCTACTACCGCCACTATCATATTACTTTGCTACTAAACTACCTCGCTGCAGATACTAAGTTTCCAGGTGTGGTTGAATTGACAACTCATTTGCTAATACTTAAGAGTATTCTTTGGTTCCCCTTGTGTCGAATCAATAAATTTGGGTTGAATACTTTACCCTCGAAAACTGTTGCGATCCCCTACACTTGTGGGTTATCAGTCACCGGTGCGACACCTTGATCTCCATCGTAGCATCGTTGTCGTCTCGCCAACTATTGCTTCCACACTATCGATATCGCTTTGTGAAAAAGTAAAGCAATTACATGGCGATTGTATTTCATGCAATAAAGCAACAACCATATGGCTCCTGCCAGTTGCCGATAACTTTACAAAACATGATCATCTCATACAATAACGTATCACTCATCATGTCTTGACCATATGACATCACAACATGCCCTGCAAAAACAAGTTAGACGTCCTCTACTTTGTTGTTACAAGTTTTACGTGGCTGCTACGGGCTTAGCAAGAACCATTCTTACCTACGCATACAAAACCACAACGATATTTCGTCAAGTATGTGTTGTTTTAACCTTCACAAGGACCGGGCGTAGCCACACTTGATTCAACTAAAGTTGGAGAAACTGACACCCGCCAGCCACCTGTGTGCGAAGCACGTTGGTAGAACCAGTCTCGCGTAAGCGTACGCGTAATGTCGGTCTGAGCCGCTTCATCCAACAATACCGCCGAATCAAAGTATGACATGCTGGTAAGCAGTATGACTAGTATCGTCCACAACTCACTTGTGTTCTACTCGTGCATATCATCTACGCATAGACCTGGCTCATGATGCCACTGTTGGGGAACGTAGTATTTCAAAAATTTCCTACGATCACGCAAGATCTATCTACTAGATGCATAGCAATGAGAGGGGAGACTGTGTCTACGTACCCTCATAGACCGGGAGCGGAAGCATCTAGTGACACGGTTGATGTAGTCGAACTTCTTCGCGATCCAACCGATCAAGCACCGAACGTACGGATCCTCCGCGTTCAGCACACGTTCAGCTTGATGACGTCCCACGAGCTCTTGATCCAGTAGAACTTCGCGGGAGAGTTTCATGAGCACGACGGCGTGGTGACGGAGATGATGAAGCTACCGGCGCAGGGCTTCGCCTAAGCACTGCAACGATATGACCAAGGTGTGTTTCTATGGAGAGGGGCACCGCACATGGTTGGGAGAGATCAACTGATCAACTTGTGTGTCTAGGGGGTGCCTCTACCCCCGTATATAAAGGAGTGGAGGAGGGGGAGGGCCGGCCCTCTCTATGGCGCGCCCTAGGGGAGTCCTACTCCCACCGGGAGTAGGATTCCCCCTTTCCTAGTAGAACTAGGAGCCCTTCCAAGTAGTAGGAGTAGGAGAGAAGGAAAGGGAAAAAAGAAGATAAGGAAGGAGGGGGCGCAACCCCTCCCCCTAGTCCAATTCGGACTAAGCCTTGGGGGGCGCAGCCTCCTCTCTCTCTTTCCCCTAAAGCCCAATAAGGCCCATATACTCCCCGGCGAATTCCCGTAACTCTCCGGTACTCCGAAAAATACCCGAATCACTCGGAACCTTTCCGATGTCCGAATATAGTCGTCCAATATATCGATCTTTACGTCTCGACCATTTTGAGACTCCTTGTCATGTCCCTGATCTCATCTGGGACTCCGAACTACCTTCGGTAGATCAAAACACATAAACTCATAATACCGATCGTCATCAAACGTTAAGCGTGCGGACCCTACGGGTTCGAGAACTATGTAGACATGACCGAGACTCATCTCCGGTCAATAACCAATAGCGGAACCTGGATGCTCATATTGGCTCCTACATATTCTACGAAGATCTTTATCGGTCAAACCACATAACAACATACGTTGTTCCCTTTGTCATCGGTATGTTACTTGCCCGAGATTCGATCGTCGGTATCACCATACCTAGTTAATCTCGTTACTGGCAAGTCTCTTTACTCGTTCTGTAATATATCATCTCGTGACTAACTCATTAGTCATTTGCTTGCAAGGCTTATTATGATGTGTATTACCGAGAGGGCCCAGAGATACCTCTCCGACACTCGGAGTGACAAATCCTATTCTTGATCTATGCCAACACCACGAACACCTTCGGAGACATCTGTAGAGCATCTTTATAATTACCCAATTACGTTGTGACGTTTGATAGCACACAAGGTGTTCCTCCAGTATTCGGGAGTTGCATAATCTCATAGTCATAGGAACATGTATAAGTCATGAAGAAAGCAATAGTAGTAAAACTGAACGATCATGGTGCTAAGCTAACGGATGGGTCTTGTCCATCACATCATTCTCCTAATGATGTGATCCCGTTGATCAAATGACAACTCATGTCTATGGCTAGGAAACATAACCATCTTTGATCAATGAGCTAGTCTAGTAGAGGCATACTAGGGACAGTCTGTTTTGTCTATGTATTCACACATGTACTAAGTTTCCGGTTAATACAATTCTAGCATGAATAATAAACATTTATCATGATATAAGGAAATAAATAATAACTTTGTTATTGCCTCTAGGGCATATTTCCTTCAGAATGCTCCAAGGAGTAGTCAACTCCACTATTTTGCCAGAAGCTGCCAGCTGTGCTAAAGAAAGATAGTCCATAAGAAAAGTTGGATGAAGAATATTCAGTATGGTAGCCACTTGAGCTACAAAGAAAAGAGCCAATGCTTTTGCTTGCAAAGGAGAACTTGTAGGCAGCGCTGAAGCTTGAATCTGGACATTGATTTCACCTTGATTCGAGGACAATGAAAGATAGACACCTACTCCTGTCGCCACTTCACCTTGAACTAAACTAGGAACTTATTGTTTTGAAAGATGCATCAGAATAAATTTTAGGACCCAGAACAAGCAAATTTGTCTTAAGAGTGCATCCCTGCTTGGGAAGTTGATCAGACAAAGTTTGAACTTGTGGCGGCACCTGCATCTTATTTAAACAAGACAAGTCAGCATACGGATCAAAGGACAGGGCCTTTGCAGCTATATGCACACGATGAGGAAGAACCTTTTTCCTGTCAAATAGAAAATCATTTCTCGCCTTCCAAAGACACCATAGAAAGTTAAGAATATGAGGAATGGACCCATAAGGATGCCCCATTTGAAGAAGAGCAATAAGGATGGACTAAATATTAGAATGGCCATAAGTTAAAGCATCAGATCTAATGAACCATGGAGAGGAGAAGCAAGCCGCTCGAGCAAAATCACAGAGAAAGAATAAGTGGACCTCATCCTCTAGTTGACCAAACCTACAACAGTTTTGAGAGATATGAACAGAGAAACGACCCGCTCACAAACCTGTAGGCAAAGCCCTTCTAAGAAGCCGCCAAGCGAAAGTTTGAACTCTAGGAAGAACTTTCTTTTGTTTCCAAATGAGTTTGAGAAGATCTTTCACCTCCAAAGGTACTTTAGAAGGAGCAGCCCTGGGATTTGCATGAATTTCCTACAAACAAAGTTTATAAGCAGATTTGGAAGAACAAATACCATTATGAGTGAGATCCCAGCAGAGTAAATCTGGACCATCATCATTAGTAATGTCAGTTTGAACAATCAGAGAGGCCATAGGTTGGTGGAAAAGAGAAAAAACAAGATCATTATTCCAATTTTTCCGACCAGGAAGCCAAAGATCCTTGACTAAGGAAGGATATCTGTAATCGGGCTCTTGAATAATAAAATGATCATGGATGGAAGCCCACAAAGAGCACCAAGGAGTACTCCAGATTGAAATATTAGCTTGCATTAACTGATAAAAAGAATGAGCTTTCAATTTGGGAAGCATTTTCAAAACAGAGGTCCAGAAATCAGATTTGGGAGTAGAAGAAGTAGCAGACCAAATGGAAGAGCCTTGAAAACAGTTACCTTTAAGAACCAAGTAGAGTTGGGAAGAAGGGGCTTTAGCAATTCTCCAAGCCGCAGCAAGAATAAGACTCTCATTAATAGCTTGCAAATTTCTAATGCCCAGCCCACTTTCTAATTTGGAATTACAAATGTCCTTCCAAGCTCTAAGACAAAGACTTTTGCTAGAATCATTCTCCCTAATACATGTCCACCAAAAATTCCTGATAACAGTTGTAAGTTTAGCAATAAACTTTTTAGTAAACAAGATGTTGTCCATATAGTAAACAGGTATAGCAGAGAAAACATACCGAATCAATTCAAGCCTAATTGCATGAGAGAGCAAATTAGCTTTGTAAGCAGGCAATTTGTTTGCAAACTTATGAAGAACAAAATTATATGCAACAGAACAATTCTTAGTAGGTATAATAAGAGGATGACCAAGATGAGATAAATTGGAATCCATAACAGCAACATGAAAGATTTGTTTAATATTCTGAATACTATTTTGACTATCATGAGCACTAAAAAGAATAGCAGATTTGCCCCAGTTTAAAGTTTGCCCAGATATAGAACATAAATATTGAATGATTTGAGCCATTAAAGTTGCCTCCTTAACAGTGGCTTGACCACAGACCAGCAAATCATTTGCAAACAACAAAGTATGAATAGAGGGGTAATTTGGACCAAGAGAAATACCCTGCAGATGATGAGCCGCAAGAGCTTCATTGAGAGCAAGAGATACTTCATTAATAGCCAAGACAAATAATTAAGGTCACATAGGACAACCCTGACGAATTCCTCTGAAACTTTTGAATTTATGAGATGGTTGACCATTAATTAGCACAGAGAAAGTAGGAGAAGAAATACATGCGTGGATCAAATTAATGAAATGACCATGCAGTCCTTTACGAGCAAGAGCTGAAACAATGAAGTTCCATTCTAGACGATCAAATGCTTTGGCAAGGTCAATTTTGAGCATGAATGCATGATGTTTCTAAGATTTAAGAGAGAAAGAATGCATAATCTCTTGTGCTATAATAATATTATCAGTAATTCTTCTACCTTCAGTAAAAGCTTGTTGCGCATGATCAATATAGTCAGGAAGATGAGTTTTAATTCTGTTGGCCAAAGATTTAGCAATGATTTTTTGAACAACATTACAGAGACTAATAGGCCTAAAATCCATGGGACCCTGAGGTACTAACTTCTTACAAATAAGAGCAATATTAGTGCCATTAATATGAGGAGGCAAAACACCAGTATTGTAAAAATTAATCACAAGATGAGTGACCTCATCTCCTATCCACTCCCAAGCCGCCAAGTAGAATTCAACATTAAATCCATCCGGCCCCGGAGAGGCATTCAACTTCATCTCTTTAAGAATCTGCAAGATCTCACCTTTATCTGGAATAGAGTAAGTAGGATCCAGAGAGTTCTCGAGGAGATAAGTGGAAAGAAAAGGTCTCACATTGTTAACATTAGAGGAAGAGAAGATATATCTAAAATAATTAACAAAGGTATTAGTAATAGAGCTTGGTTTGAAGTGCATCACATCATTCTCATCCTTAATGGAACAGATCGTATTCCTTTTCCTTCTTTTAATCACAGCTTGATGAAAAAAACTTTGTATTACGATCACCACCAGTAGCCCAACCTTTCTTACTCCTTTGCTTATAAAACTGATTGAGCTTAGAGAGAGAGTGTTCATACCTGAGAATGAGAGAATTTTCCACAGTATGGTCCTGCTAATGCAATGGAAGCTTCTGAATCTGATTGATGCTAGATTCCAGCTCATGGAGCTCTTGCTGGAAGGGTTTTTCTTCTTGCACCATTGTTTCAAAGATCATGTGAAAGAATATGATTTTGCTACAAAAGAAGTAGAGTTGGTACTATTCCAGGCGGATCTAGCAAATTGGCCGAAATCTTTTTCCAACAACCATCAGTTTTCAAATTTAAAAGACTGCTTAGGCTTGACAAAAGTGCCATCCGCAGAAATGAGAATGGGCACATGGTCACCGAGAACGATATGCAAATTAAGAACTTTAGTATTAGGATAATGCACACACCAATCAGAGTTGACAAGGCAACGATCTAAACGCCTGTAAATAGGATTCACGGCGTGTTACCTATTACGCCAACTGTACGCAGGACCACTAAAGCCAATGTCGAAGAAACCACAATTCTTAACCAGAGAACGAAAAGCTGACATACGATAATAATTTACACTACCATTACAACCATCAGTATCATACAAGATGTCATTAAGGTCTCCCATACATAACATGGGCTTGCCTAGATTATCATACACAAAAGCGGAAACTTGAGACCAGATAGCACTAGTTTGCCTATGGTAGGGACCGCCATATATACAGATCAAACAAAAGTGGGCCCCCGAAGCTAGATGAACTACATTCGCTAGGATATAGTGGAAGGAAGCACTATGAACAGAGATTTTAAGATCATCATTCCACAAAATCCAAAGCCCTCCTAAAGCACCTCTGAGCTTTAGTAGAACGAATCAGATTAGCCAGAAAGAGCATTCGATCATTGCCGAGGTCCCGGTCCATACCTCGACAATTCCAAGCTATGGCTTTCATGGCACCCGAGGCGCGTTAGGGCCATGCGCCGCTGCCCAAGAAAAAGAGTGAGCCAAGTTCTTGTCCTGTTCAGAATCAAACTCCATAACTTCCCTAGACCGGCCATTCCTGAGATCCACTGTATCCTGTTGGCGAGAAGAGCTAATATCATCATGATTTTCCACTTTGTCTGTACTAACAGATTGTGAAGGCGATCGCAAGGGCGAAGGATCATAGCTGCCTCCCTCATCATGGCCAAATGCCATACCTGATCCTCCCTGCTCAATATTGGTGTCTAGATCCATGTCTCCTAGATTCTTGCTCCTGCTGCCACACAAATGATCGCCAGAGTCCATCTGAACAGTGCTACTATTACGCTTCCAAGTGAAAGAATGAGCGTGGTTGCCAATAAGCCCCTGGAGATGTGGACGCATACCTCGAGATCCCCCAGCCGGAAGAATATCCTATCTGCTACCTCTAGATCGATGGAAACCCCTATGAGAAGCAGAGGAATTGTGAACCGCTGCACCATGCTTAGAATGTCCGGTGAGCAAGCTGCAAACAGCCGAGCCGGCAGCAGAACCAGAATGGGCAGCTCACACACCAGTAGCCAAATATGTCTGATCGTGGAAAATAGGCCTAGAGAGAGGCGCACCGAGGATACTCGCACCATGACCATCCGCGAAAGCAGGATTGGGCACAGGTTGGATAGCTTCCATCCCAGATCAATCTTCACTACTTCCTCCCCCACTATAAGAAACAACCTTTTTCGGCGGCGGAAGAGGTAGACCAAGCAGCGACTCCGACGACCGCTTGGGACTGGATCTGAAAGGACACAAGGGAGGGTGCGCCAAAGGGGAGGAAAGCACTTCCGAGATAGGCGGGGGATTAGTACCAATTTTTGCACAGAGGTTTTTGCCTTCCATAGCTGCAGAGATGGCAGGAGCAGTTAATGGAACCAAAGCGACAGATGCTGGAACCGGTTAAGTGTTGCGACGATTCACAGCGGAGCACCTGAAGGCCTAGATCTGCCTGCGCGGAGAGACAGCGGTACCGCGGGAGGAGACGACGGGGGTGGCGCGCGGCAGCGTACGGGGCGGAGCGGCCATCGATGCGCTTTGCGTGCGAGGGGATTTTTTTCTCCTTTTCTATTTCGCGAGCGAGATGTTACGAGGGATCGAACGGCTCACACGCGGGCTATCAGGCGGCTGCTAGGCGATCGGCGGAAAATTGGGCCGGTCCGCCGACGCCTATCAGTCGCCATTTTTCTAGGAGAAGCTAAACAGATCTGCAGTATTCCAAAAAAAAAAAAACAGATCTGCGGCCCGTGACACATGCTCATGCTAGCAGCCCATCCATGCGGACCGCAGGCAGCAAGGCCCGCCCGCTCCCGCGAAAACGGCCTAAAACCCTAGCAAACCCGCGTTCGCGGCCGTCCGTTCTCCGCTCGCCGCCGCGCCGCAATCGTCAGGGACATGAGCGGCGCGACGGGCACCGCCGACTTCTTCTACCGGGAGGCGCTGCGCCTCGGCTACGTCGCCCGCTCCGCCTTCAAGGTCTGCACCGCCTCGCTCCCGCTTCCGCTCTCCCTCCCCGCGCTCCGCCTTGGATTAATCTCTCACGCGACCCGCTTCTCTTCCCCGCCGCTGCAGCTGATCCAGATACAGAAGCAGCATAAGCTCATCACCCCGGGCGCCGCCGTGCTCGACCTCGGGTGCGCTCCCGGGGCGTGGCTCCAGGTGGCCTGCCAGAACCTGGGCCCGCTCGAGAAGGGCGGCCTGGTCGTCGGCGTCGATGTCAAGGTCCGCCGATCTGCTGATGTTGTGATTGTTGGGCGGGGTGTCGGGTCTGATTTTGGTGCCCGGTTGTTGCAGAGCAGAAGGTGAAGGTCCCCTCGGCGCATTGCGACTCGCGGGTCAGGACGGTCTGCACCGATGTGATGGCTTTGATGAAGCGGCAAGCCCGAGCTATGTCGCCGCAGGTTCGATAATATGCTGCCTTTTTTAATCTACTTGCTGAAATGGAATTTGGCTGGATGCGTATTTTGCTTAGATTAGTGGAATTATGTACTGATCAAATTTGTGTTATTCTGAGTCCGAAATGTGGCTTGATTGGTTCAAATTCATGACATCTTTGCAATATAATAGAAATCCATATATTGAAACCTTTTCACGGCTGAAATATAGTCTCGAAGAGTTCACCCAAAAGGGTGTCGGGATTTATTGTCTGACAGTGCTTGTTACAAAAGAACTTTAAGTAAACCAAATTTCATGCCACGAGCTGTTAAAATATAACCAAATAATTGTAGTTTATTTGTCAACCATCATATATGCTGCATAACAGGTGGCAAAGCACATAGCTATAAGGTCGAACAATATTTACCAGAGAATGAAACCTTAGTTGGAGATATGAGAATGTAGCTGCATATGATGTTGCCTATTATGAAGGGCCAACATGTATTAATTAAACCGCAGTCTCTACTCTTGTGTTAAAATCACAATAAGTAGTTGATTACTAGAACTTGTGAGACTGGTGTGTTTTATTTGTCATCACATATTTGGCCCAACTATCTGTTGTGTCCACCCCTTATATCTATGAAGCTTCACCAATCTGAACATAGAAATTGCCAGTGCCTGATTTCATAGTTGATGATTAGAAATACCAGATCAAGGACTGTCACCTATATTTGTGTTATTGATCTTGCTAGTGGTTGCTCTGTTCATTTGTTGATTAATTGATGCTACTCTGTTGTTCAGGAACGAGGATTTTCCGTGATATTATCCGACATGTGTCCGGTAGTTTCAGGGATCACAACCAGAGATGAAGCTATATCTTGTGAGCTGGGCATGCGTGCACTCTCGTTGGCAGTTGGTAAGATAAAAGTCAAAGAATCGGCTGACTATCGTGAGACTATGGAGAGGTTTCAGAGCTCCACGGGCCCAGATCCTGATGAGGACGGTGTTCTTAGACGTGGAGGCAGCCTAGTAATCAAGTTTCTTGAGAACGAGGATATACCAGGTAGTTCTAACAAGTTACAAGCAGATTTTGCTTTGTTATTGCTGCAGTTGATATCATAGCAACATGAATGATTGTCTGTTGCCCTGCTGCAGGGTTTAACAAATTTTGCAAAGAGAAGTTTAAGAAAGTATCTCTCCTGAGGCCTAAGGCGACGAGGTCTAGTTCGAGGGAGATCTACATGATCTGCGAAGGTTTGCGGTAGAAGATTGGCCACCACTCACCACCCATGAGATCCTGCAAGCTTGTGTTGAGCAGAGTGGCTGGACCGAGAACTCTACAAATTTGCAGTTGAGCTGTAGGCGTGTAGGCCTGAGATGATGCTAACTTCATCCGCAATTCATGATTACTGAGTTGAGGAAACTCGATGATACCTCTTTGTAACAACTGTATTCGCTTGCTTTCGTGCTTTTAGAAGAAAAAGGTTGTACTTGTTTTGATAACCGTGTTGATTCATCTCTAACCTGTGTGCTGTATCATCTGTCTTTCAAGGCATCGTGTTTTAATATTGTTTCTTAGAGAATTTGCTACAGAACATATTTAGGTAAAACATTCTGGGTGAGAAACAGAACGATTGATCTGAAATATCTCTTTTTTTTAGCCTCTCTGAATTTTCTCTTGAGCCCGTGTGGAAATCGTGCTTAGAAATGACTTGGTGGTTCCCCCTTCCGGTTGCTTGGATATTGTGTTCCTTTTAACGCAATACAATAGAAGTCGCTCACATACACAAGTATACACTTACCCCCGTGAATATACGCATGCCCATCCTATCCTTATGAGGGCATCAGCAATGTATAGAGGCTGGGCTGTCTCTATGCTGGGTCCCACCTTCAGCCTCTAGGCAGAGTTAAAATTGACGTAGTGCGTAGCATCGGTTGTGACTGTAAGGATTGGGCCCACAGTAGAATAAACAACAGAATTATTGGAAGTCTGGAGCGATCAGTTTTGGTGGGCCTAGACACAACCTGACACAGACAAGTAGGACCATATGTGTTGTTTAATTCTTGGAGGCAGCCTCCAAGGCAAGCGTCGATGCCAAGCTCAAAAAACATAGAGGCGAAGTGTGCAGTGTTTGGAGGCCGGCTCCAAGCCTTTAGAGGCAGCTTTAGAGGCTGGAAAACACCACACTGTGGATGCTCTGAGCTCTTTCGAGAGACTGAGCTGGCATAACATTTCAAGATTTTATAAAATCACTACATGTGGCATAACATTTCAAGATTTTATAAAATCACTACATGTGCCTCACAATCGATGGAAACGTTTCCTCCCACTGAACGAATATTGCGGAAGTCTGGAGCACCAATGTCAAAACAAGGACTTGTATTCTGGTAGGCTGGGAATACCACTATCCTCCTAAGCATACAACCAGCTGTAAATAGGAAGCTGAATTTGCTGCTTCTGAAGCGGGCATGGAACTAGCTGGGCAATGGTTTTTGAGTCCACTGTGACTAGAATCTGAGTGCACTTGCATCGTTGCACTGAGAATCCAGTATGTATAACATAACATAATTAAATTGGCCAAGCCAGCGATTTTTTTCCCTAATTTTGATTTTCATTTGCAATGACAATTTACCCGGAGACAACGTGTGTAATTAGGGATCCTATTGGGTAAACTTCTGCATGTCCCGTTTTTCCGCCGCATTTACCAGGACATTTCATGAAACTAGGCCAACCGCCCTCTCCTCACCGTGTTGTGCATTTTCTTCCTCTAAAAAAATGCCTCTCATCTCTATAGGGGACGGGAGGAGGAGCGGCGAGGCTGTCTTCTCCGACCTCTTCCGTGGCGGCCATGAAAGCCAAAGGTCCGTCAGTCCAAGAACTTGACCTAAAGTCAGAGGTGGGCAAATTTGCAGCCCCGTCGTGTTCCCCTTTGCCTTCCACTGTGTGTCCTAGGGCGATGCAACCATGTGGGCCTGGTTCGGGTCCTTCCTCTGCCTCAATGCGGCCTCCTCCCTCAATCGCCCCTCCCGCGACATCACAACTCGTCCACGCACACGTTTGCAACTGACTGCTCTGTTGGGAATATACCCTAGAGGCAATAATATTTGTATTATTATATTTCCATATTCATAATTAAAGAGTTTATATTCTATGTTATAACTGCTATGATCCTGGAATATGTGATTCAGTGGAAAACTCATATGCACGTGTGGAATGATAAACAGTAAAATAAAAGGTTCCTAGTCTCGCCTTTAAGACTAGCTCAAGTGTTGTTGATGCTCACGTTTCCGGATCTTAGGATATCATTAAGTGTAACAATGATCCTAAAACAACATTGAGATTTTGATATTGGAAGAACGGTCATATTGAACCGACCCAAACTTGTTTGTTATGAATTAAGTTAATATCGTCTACATTCAATTGTAATAACACAGAGTGTTAGCGTGTGAAATTGCTCCTTCGACCATGAAACTATCGTTGTCACTTCTAACCTTACGCTGGGCTTTGGGGTTTTTCGAACGTCACATGTAACACATAACGACAACCTACAGGTTCATCGGAAATTTAACAAGTGGCCAGATAGCTCGAGAGTGGGATTAGCTACTCCGGCGATGGAGTGATATTCTTTGGGCTCTCTAGGTGTGACGACATCAATCAACGTTTGTCCAGACACACGTGACTTCGTTATGAGGATGACGGAATAAAATAACGAGAAAGAAGAACAAAACTGGTAATGAAGATTTTGTATAGCGAGCATAGTGATGACATGGGAGGATACCGATGCATCGCGGGTTTGTGAAGTATCGCGAAGCAAAAGGAACATCACATGATAACCAAAGGTCCACTCGAATATCATTCATGTTCTCGTAGCATAGGGACCGATACAGATGTCCACGGCCCCACTGCCAGTCATAGAACGAACGGTTCCGCACATGTCTACGAGTTACTGAACCTATGGGGTCGCAAGCTTAAGGAAATCATGATCTTCTGAGTGTTAGTAGGACGGGAGTTATGAGAATATATTTGTGGAACTGCTTCATGAATATTCAGAATAGTTTTGAGAGGGAGTCCAACCAACGCCCCAAGTGGGACTTTCCCTACTTGGTGGCTGCCCTCTCCTCCTCGTCCGATCTATATATATTAGGGTTTTTTGCTCTATTGTATATACAAGTTTTGAAGCCTCCTCTAGTTCTTCTAGTTCTAGTTCTAGTTGGTTCTAGTTGACTCATTAGAGCTAGACTAATCCTCTTGTCCTCATAATTAGAACCCCGATGTGGTTCTAATCTCCTCCCTCTAATCGATTAGCTCTGGACAACAAAGCGATGCCGGATCATGAAGGGTGCATGCTTGCAATCAAGTAGAGAGGTCGTGCTTTCGGTCTTCGGTTCGAGGAACTATTCGAGGGAGGTACGAGGGATCATTCATCGACGGTTCGAGGGACTCCCAGTACAATCTGCACTGACACGTTCTTCTTCCGCTACAACTCGGCGACGGCAACGATCGTGATTCCAACTTGTTATGCATCTTCATATTGATCTTGGGTGATCGTAGGTGCGAATTGTTTTGTACTCCCTCCGTCTCTATGGATACCTTTCTATGGATAGAGAGAGTTTGGTCTGACTGCCTTGTCGCCCGGCTCCTCCCTGCGTTGTAAACACCTGTTGATGGACATTATGTGTTACACAAAGAATCCATAGAGCATGCAGTTCTTTTACTAATCCTTATGAACAGTGTTAGTCATCCCAATGAAACTGTACATACCTGGGCCAGCAAACGAGACCCCACACAGTCGCTACGGGTGAGTATTTAATTGACCACTGCACCTATTATGCGTGGACCGCTAAAAAAATCCCTATTATGCTCGGAATATAAGGTCCCATGCACAAGGCGTTTACAAGTTCGTGAATATTTTCTAAAATTTATGAACAATTTTTAAATTCGATAATATTTCCAAAATTCATTAAAAAAATAATTCGCAAACATTTTTCAAATTCTGGAGCATTGTTTTTGAATCCGCTAACATTTTTTGAAATTCATGATATTTCTATAAATTTTTGACCATCTTTGTAAAAACCTGAGCATTTTCTAAAATCATCCGGTAGACGGCTTTTAGAAAGGAAAAAAATAAAGGGGTGTTCAGAGGATGGTACACTAACGCAGTGAATGGTGCTCCCAGAAAAATAGTGGGCAGTAGTTTCGCCCGGAGATGAAGTCACCAAAGAAGCTACGCATAACCGGGCTAGCTAACGAGGCCGAACACAGTGCACATTTGCTGCCTACTGCATGCATTATGCGGGGAACAGACATCTCCCCCCAAGGAATTTTCAAATTCATGTATTTTTCTATTCATAAATAAATTATGAACATTTTTCGAAAATCATGAATATTATGAACAATTTCAAATTTATGATCTTTTCAAAATTCATGAATTTTTTAGTTGAAGATTTTATTTAAAATTTAGGAATTTCTTATGAATTTCGTTATGTTTAATTTCTCCACCATTTATTAAAATCATGAAGATTTATTAAAAAAATTAATATGTTTTAAAACTCGGTTCATTTTCTATAATTCTATGGTAGCCGGGTTTGGGGGAAAAAACAACTACTCAAAGACAATTCAGAAATGGGGCGTCTAGAGTTTGGTATGCTAATGGAGTGAATGGTCGTCCAGAAAATAGTAGGCGCTGATTCTCAGAAAAATTAGTAGACGGGCAACCAACGAAATTGTACTGTGTCAGCAAAGGCCCAACTTAGTCGTTACGCTGTCAGGTTTGCATTTGTTCAGCCTACTGCAGGCATTATGAGCGGAACAGAGACCCCGTCCACACAAATATGATACTCCCTCCGTCCGAAAATACTTGTCATCAAAATGGACAAAATGAAATGCATCTAGAACTAAAATACATCTAGATACATCCCCTTTTAATCATTTTGATGACAAGTATTTCCGGACGGAGGGAGTACGTACTAAAAAACATCGAAAGTTCCACCCCTCGGCATCTGTCCAAGGACACATATACTCCATTCGTTTCCAAATATTTGTCTTTCTAGACATTTCAACAAGTGACTACATACAAAGCAAAATAAGTGAATCTACACTTTAAAATATGTCTACATACATTTGTATGTTGTAGTCCATTTGAATTGTCTAGAAAGACAAATATTTGAGAACGGAGGGAGTAATTTTCAAGACTCTTTCAACAATTAATTTTCAATTGTTCAGTCATCGTTTAAAACGTACTAAAAAACATGGGAAATTGGTGGCAGCACTGAAAAGGACGCCACAGCTTTGCACTTCAGTATGCAAATGTGGCGGGAGCAAAGGAGAAGCCACACCTCACAAACAAGTTGTGCAATGAGACACAACAGGTTAGCATTTGCGTAAAATACAACTGCCTGTTACGATAAACAAACGTAGGTCTAATTCAAACCTGCTTGCTTAACCATATAAATCGGCACCATGAAGAGCTTAGAGGACAGGGTCAATGCCATCAGCATCATCTTCACCAGAGACCATTCACGAACAGGGAGTGTCTCCGTTCTAAAATCAGATAGGACACCGAAAATTACCACCTGCTACTGAATTATCCAGAGAGTTGCACTGCAAATCATCTGTAATATGAAACTTCAACAGACATACTCAAAATGTATTCCATCCGGTCCTTTTTACTCCGCATATATTTTTTATAACAGACGGAATGTGAACATATATAATGGCATCCAAATAGTCGAGAAAATTGTCTAGGAATGTAGCATAACAGCGGTGCAAAGTTTCCTTGATGTCTAGCTTGCTGGAGAGTTTTTGTTTTTCAAGGGTAGCGGTGACTTCATTGCTCAAGGTTTTTTTGTTCATCTTTTCCTTTAGGTAGGAGAAGGCCTGCCGGGCAAAGAAGCAATGACACTACAGTACCAGTTCACATATTTTTGGAGACCACAATTTACTTGGGGAGTAATAACTTTCTCCGTAAAAACAGAGCGCATCTACCTTGCAACATCACCAAGAATTAATCCAAATGACACACAGATGTGTACACAGTGAGAGCCATTTCAGCCTTCATGTCAATTAGCTTGTCGAATGCCAGTAACCGATTTGCAAACAGCAGTAGTGTTTGGCTGCTTGTATCCGAGCAACGATAAAGATAGAACTGTCCTCGTACAAGACAAGCAGAAACTTAGACACATCCATTGCAGACTGCTACTGAAGCATCAGGAGAGTAGTCAGCAATTAATGGTCATCTTCTACTGCAAATTAATTGATGAGTGGTAGCAGCAAAATTCAACAGCAATATATATCAACTGTATATTGAACCGTGAAAGACTCTGATCATATATAACAGCATCCAAATCGTCGAGAAAACAACAAGTGCTCATCAAGTGTTTAGTTCAGGAACATATAACAGGGCACTAATCATCTTCCTTGAAAACTACTTACTTCAGAAAGAACTCACCAAGAATGCATTGCGTTGCCGAGTTTAAGCAACCGTCAGCATCTCACATGTGTAAAATCTCTAACTGAGGGCAATTTAACCATTCAGAAAGAGCACACGTTTTCTGAATGACAACTCCGTACTGGAATTGTCGACTGCAGGAATTAATCTGGTCTGAATCTGGTAGCCCACAGCATAGATCAGCCACAACACTCAAGCGCCCAATAGGCCAGGACTGATCTAGTTACCACTGCAAAAGTATTAACAGATGGACTGTAAAAACAAAATTTAACTGACAGTAATACATACCAGTTGACAGCTTATATTAAGCTGTAAACAACCGTAAGCAAACATATATAACAACGTCCGAATTGTTGAGAGAACTATTGAGAAGAAGCAGAGCAAGCAAACATATATAACAACGTCCGAATTGTTGAGAGAACTATTGAGAAGAAGCAGAGCGTAACAGGGGCACAAAAGCTTGCTTCATAAAAGAGCACGATGACTGCATACAGATACAGAATGACGACTTGCCAAAGAGCATGACAACAACAGAATGACGACTACGAATGGTCGCCCAATATTATTAACCCATCAACGCGGATGACTGATTATTACAGAAAATGCACTACAGTAGCAGTCTTACCAATTCTACAATTTTGTATCATTATCCATAGCACATTATTATCCGACGGAGAGAATAGTGTATCATATAAGAGAGATGAATCGAGCCAAACACTATTAAACTTCAGAACCGGCTGGGAGCAGAAGTAACTCCCCTGTTGTTGGCTTGTCAATTCAAACTATCAGCGAAATCTCTGAAAGAGTAGACTAGGGTGGTTGGGATGTGTGCTGGCTCCTCTCTCCATGGCAGTCTTCACGGCTTTAACAATGCCATCGTCACCCTCAACACCAATGCATTTGACACTAGTGAGGCAAGGGAGGTTCTCAATTCCAAAGCCCAAAGAGTTAGCTTCAACTATGCGAATATAATGAAGCTCGAGTTTTTCTAGCTTTGGCATGGACCCTGCCCCAAACATCAGATCGACTGGTTTAGAACATGCATCATAAATAAAAATCTTCAAGAATCGGAACCCAACTTCACCACTGATTCTGAGATTTTCGTTGACTTCGTGTATTCCTTCAGACGCATAATGAGCAGACTCCTCAAGATGCAGAACGAGCAGACTGGTTAAGGCCCCAAGGATACAGAGATCGTCCTGCTTGACTACCTCCACTTCAATGTTTAGCTGCTGGAGATTTCTGAGGGAGCCCACCCATGTCGGAACCTGTGGGAAGGCTGAAAAACAGAAAGAAAGGAACTCGAGGGTAGGCAGGCACAAAGGTTCCTGTAAGAGCCTGCCCCCATCATTCCAAATAATCAGGGAGCGGAGGTTCTGGGTGCCTAGCTTACATAGGGAAGAAACGATAGCTTTGTTGCACTCCTCCCAAACCACACCAGTATCCTCAGTGTCCAAATCAACTCCAAAACATTGAAGGTTAAGCTGCAGATTACTCAAATTCTTTAGTTGGCCAAGGCCGCACAGGAAGTCTAATGGCTGAATGGAGACCCTCACATTTTCCAACGTCTCCAGTGCTTGCATTTTTGCAATCCCATCAGGAAATTTAACAAGATCCTCAACAAGTAGATGCATCAATTTTCTGAGATTAACAATAGATGCAGGTAATTCCCCTACATAAGTACGTCTTAGGTCCAGAATCTCTAAGCACCCTAAATGCCCGATTTGTTTTGGGAGCTTGCTTATTTTTGTACCTTGGAGGTTCAGGTACCTTAGCTGGAACAACCTCACTATATTTTCAAGATGATGTTCTTCCAATGGTTGGTAGCTCAAATCAAGAACACGCAGATGTCTGAACTCCTCCAAAGAAGGGATTTCCAATGGACCTCTAACCACAATAAGTGATCGGACATGGGACAATGTGAGACCTGCTGTCAGTACTGTTGAATTTCCTTCCTTTACACCTTGTAGACAGAGTCGACGAACAACTTTGCTTTGATTCCCAATTGTCAGAATGGGAATGCCAAGTAAAGTAACAAAGTTCTCTTCTATGGACTTGGATATGATGAAATCAAGGATTGTGTCATGAACCCGACAACTAGTCACCTTGCCATATCTATTTCTCTCTCCAGGTTGGAGCAAACCCCTATTGAGTAGTTCATTAAAACACCTTTCTCCTAACTCATATGCCGTGTATCTGCCTTCTCTATGAATGAATCCTTCAGCAATCCATCTTCTTATCAGGCCCTTCTTCTCTATAGTAGAATCTTCTAGATATACGCTCAGATATAAGAGACATGTTTTTAGATAAAGAGGCAGATCAAAGTAACTAAGTGATAATATCTTCATCATTCCTTCGACATTAGGATTTCTTTCAAGTGCACAACCAATTGAATCTTTCACTTGATTCCATAGATCTTCTGTTTTTTCTATGTTAGCCAACAAACCAGATATAGAAATGATCGCCAAAGGTAACCCATGGCATTTTTCCAATATCTGCTCAGAAATTTCTTGAAGGCATGAAGGGCAATCTTCATCAGACTTGAATAACCTTCTGTGAAATAACTGTCTGGAGTGCACCATATCAAGAGGCCTTATATTGTAAATACGGCCATTGAATGATGAACAACCTGAATGAGCGACATTGTTTATACGAGTAGTCGTGATTATTCTACTGGTAGAACTTGTAGCAGGGAATGCACACTTAATAATATCCCAGGTATCCACGTCCCATATATCGTCAACAACAACAAAGTACCTGTACATGGACAAATAAATATTAGCATACTCCCTTCGTCTGGTAAGGAGTGTACATTTGGCTTTAAAATGTGTCCACAAAAGAGTGTACTTCTATCTTTCCAATGCACTTTAAAGTAGGAAAAAATATTTCTCTCTCATCACACGGTAATCAAGACTAATAACAATATACGCATGGTCTCCTTAATTTCCACATGCACTTAGTTCATTGGGGGTTGGGTAAGTAAAGAGGAGAGAGATGGTGGCTTGCACCTTTCCAATGCATGTTTTACTCTACTCCATAATTTGTCCTAAAAAATTTATATGTACACTTTTCACCGGACGGAGGGAGTAGCTGTAAAATAAAGTGCTGTGTTCCTAAAAAAAAAAGTGTTGCGTAGATAGACAAAGAATAAACGAAACATGTTAACATTGACAAAATGAAAAGGATAAACACACGAGTGCTAAAAGGACATAGACATACTTAATTCGTTTTGCACGTCCATGTTACTTTGGCACATTACAGAGAGCAAGGGGGATAAGCAGTTGTTTAAACAAGAGGCATGACCGCGAAAAAGATCAAGACTAGAACGATACGTTGAAAGATAAGAGATGAATCAAAAGATGAATAATCATACGTAGGTGTTGATCAAGTAGTCATGAGTAACAAAGCATGAATCTGGGTGCGGACCCAAAGATCAAGTGATCTAAATTCAAAACCGAGTAAACTACATACATAATATCTGGAAAAAAATATGTTTTCCCTCCTGGACTACTTATTTGGGCATGCTCTCCCACTATAACAGAGAGATTATAACAATTAGGCTCACTTAACCTAGTAAAATATAATATATTTTTATTTTGGACGACTACATGGTCGGTGATGGATGGCCGTGTACGGCAACAATAGTGGATGAGGCCTAGCGAATCTCAATGGAGCAGTGCGGCGTTCGGTTGGCGGGACGAGAAGGAGAGGACGAAGAGTGAATCGAGGCATGGTGCATCTGGTCTCAAGGGAAAAGAGACCCAGAGAAGGGAGAGGTGGAGGTGGAGAAAGGTCATGTGTGTGGTAGCTTTCATGTGAAAACCAGGGTAACGGGGATGGCACACTTGCAAAACTAGCATCTATATCATCAAAATTACTAGCCAAAACCGATCATGAGGTAGAGTGCACAAAAAATTATAGTTCATCATGTTAAGGGAGCTCAAGGAGAATTAGAAAGAAAAGTGAGTCAAGGTGTCAGTACTCAGTACTGTGAGAAAATGGAGCGTTTGGGGCTCTACTCTTGACACAAACTTATGTCAATTATTACTCAATAAAGGAAATAGCTATGTCCCTATGTCTTGAAGATCATCGAATATCAAAAAAAAAGGACATAAATCATGAACATAGGCTCCTGGCATGGTTTTCTTTGTACTCTCTCCATCTATTTCTCTTCTTTTTAGAACATCAAAACAATATTTATTAGTACAAACATTTGACCATTACTTTTTGGGATAAGTATACTTTTCGTGCTCGAACTCTTCCGAGAGTTTAGAAATCGTCCCTCAACTCTAATCCGGATAGTTTTCGTCCCTGAACTGCCAAAACCGGATAGTTTTCGTCCCTGAACTGCCAAAACCGGATAGTTTTCGTCCCTCATGCCGATTCGAGCGGTTTTCGTCCGAAGTGAACAGTAAATCGATGAACAATATTTTGAAAAAAATAAATAGAAGAACTGAAAAATCGTGGGATCAAATTTGCAGTTTTTTTTTGAATTTACTGTTCACGTCGGACGAAAACGGCCAAAAGCGGCACGAGGGACGAAAACTCTCCGGTTTTGAAAGTTGAGGGACGTAAACTCTCCGGATTAGAGTTGAGGGACGATTTCTGAACTCTCGAAAGAGTTTGAGGACGAAAAATATACTTATCCCTTACTTTTTCTAACAACATATGGAGAATCTGCGAAGATAGAATTATATGGGACTTTTTAACAAGTTCAACCAGTATAATCTTCCTAATGGACATATATCTAAGTAACTTTTTTATACATCCAAAGAACGACAAGTAAGTAGAAATGGAAAGAAAAGATAAACATAGCATGTACCTTTTATCTAGTAGGAAGTCATTGATCTTGCTAATGAGTATTTGTACACTCCCTGCTTCCGTGTTAGAATAATCTTGACCGC
Source organism: Secale cereale (assembly GCA_902687465.1). Taxonomy (NCBI): domain Eukaryota; kingdom Viridiplantae; phylum Streptophyta; class Magnoliopsida; order Poales; family Poaceae; genus Secale; species Secale cereale. Next base: position 807,973,808 of record LR738713.1, read on the forward strand.
TAACTTCACTAAGAATAGTCCTCAGAATATTTATCATGTTTGGGCTTCGCGACACGGATAAGAAGGCCCAGCACTCGAACTGCCCTTTGAGCTTTTGATAGACTTGGTTTGCAAGAGCTGTTTTGCCCATTCCTCCAGATCCAACAATGGAGACTATCTCCAGTTGTTGTTGTAGTTGCACTGTTGAACGAACATCCTCTTTTGTCAACAACTTGATTACCTCAGCCTTCGGCTTATTAATTCCGACAAGCTTTGATGCATGCTCAAAGATAGCAAGATCTCTAGGGTCAACGGTCGCATTGACTGTCTTGGAGAAGGCCTCACGACTCTTGTACCTTGCATTCCTCTCGCCCACCTCAATGATCTGTTTCTTCAGATCCTGGATCTCCTTGCCAATCCGGCGGCGAGCCTTCATCTTCCCCAACTTCCCTAGTGAGCTCTTGATCTTCTCAATGAAGCCATCTGGTTTTTCGTCTTTATCGCCGATGCTTTGCATGAAGTCGTCGATGGCATCTTCCAGGTCATAGGACAGCTCCCGCACCTCATTCATCCAGACTTTGTCCTGCACATCGGGATCCTCGTCCTCAGACATCTTGAGGAGAAAAGCCTCCATGGCGCCGAGCTCGTGAGTAAGTGACTTGATCTCCTTGCGAATTGTCTTGAAACGCTTGTACTCGTTGCCGAGCAGAACGGTCAGCTTCTCTATGACAGGTTTGAGGACCCCCGTCGCCACGCTGACGAGAGCCGCCTCCATGGCCATGGTAGCTCAGAGCTTGGTCAGTCAACTGTCAGTGGAGGTCAGATTGTTGAATGCACCGACAGTAAACAGCTAGCTACAAATCGACAACCTGAAAAAGAGGAGAGGATGGGTTAGTAGACTGCACATCTAGCTACAGATCGCTCCCAGGGAACCTGAATTTTGTAGTGGTGTGGGAGACATATGTAGGGAGATGTGTAACCTGATGGATTCGGCTCAAAGAGTGGATTATTTCCTTGGTTTCGTGGATCTGGACCCGAAAGAGAATGGATTCAAGGAGGTGAGACCGACCATTGCTGCACCAAACCAGCTACAGATTGCTGAACCTGAATTTTTTAGTGGTGTCGGAGACAGGAGGGAGATGGGTTCATACCAGATTCTCACCACAGCTCGCTCGATTAGTAGTGCAGATGAAGAGTGGATTTGATTTATTCCCTGCGTCGTGGATCTGAACCCTGAAAGAAGATAGATCAGTGGACCATTGCTGCACCAAAAGAGCTCGTCCAAATGCGCGGCACCGACGGCGGCATCGGAGGAGATGGAAGCAGGAGCGAGGGGACGGAGCCGTCATACTAGAGAGAGATGGAAGCAGGGCAAGGGTGGTCGTACACATAAGTACCTAGCTAGCAAACGATGGATCCGCCGCGGAATGGCGGACAACGGCGACTGCGGAGTAACCCGGCACCTGGCCCGGCGAGGTGAGGTGAGGCTCGGACGACGCCGGCGACGCAGCGGTGGGAGCGAGAAGAGAAGAGAAGGGGATGGATGTGGTCAGTCGCCACAACTACGCGTAAAGCCGTAAACAACGACCAGGGATATGGATGGATCTGGTCGTCGCAACTCGTCGGCGTCGTCGTGTGGCCCATCTCTCTCTGTGTGTCTGTTCCGTGGGCCCAAAACAACGTGGCCTAGCAGCGTGTGCACGCCCTCTCGTTTTAATATTTTTGTTTTTGACCACCATCATTTCTTTCTTATACTGTAGTAGTACATTTTTGAATCTAGGACCATGTGTATTTGTTTTTGATAGGAAAACGCCATATATTTTTGAACCGGATTTCAGTTTGTTCTCGGTTTTCACCATTGTCTTTGTCTTCACAAGATGCTTCAAACAAGACTGAGGTTGAATATCTCTACTCTTATAAAAAAAACAGAGTTGGTGATGATGGTGTGCCTGTCATCCTGCAATATAGGCCGTCCTATCTATATCTGACGGATAGGAAGGAAACTATGACAATTTTGCAAAAAGATATCCGCACTCCTTTCCACATTTGCAGATAAGGCCTTCCCTCGTTCATCCCTATCTCCCACAAGATAAACTACTCATATAAATGGATCTTGATGTTCTGTGCAACGCACGGGCATCTTGCTAGTATTTTCCAAAATTTCTCAAGAAAACAAGAAATTATAGAATCAGAACCCCTAAAAAAGTTGATAGAATCAGAATCGGCGCATGCCTAATTTAGAGTACCAATTATTAAGAAGAAAACAAGAAATTACTACTCCTAATTAACTTCATCTGAAGCAAGGAGTTTCTAGTTTTCTGGAGCCAGATGCGGGTCAGTTCATCAGTATTGTTGCACAGTATAATTCAACAAAGGAATCAAGGGTACTCATGCTTCTGCCGTCGCCATTGGCGTTGTCGTTTGTGCGAATGCCCTCATCAAACTTGTGGCTACGCGAAGCTAATGTGCGTGTGTGCATGTCGGCGCCGAAACAATTGATAGAGGCCGTGGCCTCCTCAGTGCAGGTGTGGCTCGGTATTCTTGTCGGTCTTCAGATCCGGTGAGTTTTCAGGTGGCGTTGATGTCGATTGTATCGGTTGTGTTTGGTGTCCTGCAATGGGGTGGGTGGATGGCAGGAAGCAGTGGTGTTCCTCTTCTTTGATTCCGTCGGATGAAGTTGAGGACACTGGGATTTAGAGGGCAAATAACCCCAGCCGACATGCCACAAAGCCTCGGTCTCGTCACTTGTGGCAGTCCGGTTCATCGCCTCAAAAAGCATCATTGTATGCGAAGGTGCTCCTCCAGATTTGGGTATGACTGTAGTTCATTTCTTTTTTCAGTGTTGCCTTGTGGTGGCGGAGGACGATGGTGGGTGACATTTCGGCGTAGCACAAGATTTTGTCGCGGTGAAATTTTAGTAGTTTGCCTCTTTCAGAGCCTTCGATGCAATGTTGCAAGATATCTATGTATGTCTCTACCACATGTGTACTATTTGTACTCCATTTGTCTAATCAATTTCACCAAGTAGTGGTTAATTGTATACTACATGTTTCTATACACGAAGTGGACGCCCATGCGTCGTCAACATTCAGGTCAAATATAGGCACGATACAGAGTCGGTCGCTGCCTCCTCAAAAATAAGTTAGGGTTTCTTTGTCTCCCACCGGCGCCGCCGGTGGTCCGCCTCGTCTCCGGTGGCCATGGGCCATGGGGACGTGGTGGATCCTGGCACTTGCCGGGGGAGGGCTTCGTATTTAGATGTTTCTTTTGTTTTTTTAGGGTTTGTGTCCTGCTCAGGAAGATGAGACGGCGGCGGCGACGGCTCCCTAAAGATGAAATAAGGTTCTTCCCACCTAGCCCCCGTTTCGGTGATGTGTTTAGTAACGTCAAAGGGTGTGTGGAGGTGTGTCTCCGGCGGATCTCTTGGGATTCGGTTGGTGGTTGTCTTTGATGGATCTACTCGGATCAGGTTTCGTTTGTCGATGTTCATGTATCTTCAGGTTTGATACTTCCGGTCTACGCTTCTTTCCATTGGTGGCGATTGTTGTTCTGGTGCGCTGGTCATATGAGGCTTTAGCACTATGACTTTCTGACTGTCTACTACGACAAGTTTTGACCAGTTCCAACGACGGAGGGGCGATGACGGTGATGCACCTTCGGCTCGCTTCATTGCTTGTAGTCGTTGCTAGGTGGTCTACAGATCAAGATATAATTTTTATTATTTCTGGTGTTCGTTGGACTACCATGATTGAAGATGAATATGTTGGAAGTTTTCTCGAAAAAAGTGGGCGCACATGCATGGTTTCTAACTTTCTATCAGTAACGTATGTGATAACCTTGGAAATGTTATCCAAAAGTATATCTTAGTACTTACTAATTAGAGTATGTGGGATATATTTTTGGATTTTAAGTTCTTCACTTAATCAACTAACTCTTTGAGAATTTATTGTGTGATTAAACGTGCATTGCACTCTTGATGCACCTTTCGAGTGTAGCTCTCGTGCTATTTGGGTCCGTTCGGATCTCGTCTGGCTTCCAGATTCCAGAGAATCGTGCGAGAAGCCAGCCAAACAGTTCAGCTCCGGTAATCCAGCTTCTGGAGAACGAGCAGACCCGCGTGCAAATTTGCGGAGCAGCTATCGCCCAGCTTCGCGAAAAGGAGAAGCGGAAGTTGCTCCAAATTACGTGGTAATGCCATCCCGAAATGCTACAGTCCACCAGCGAATCGTTTTCTTATCGCTAAAGCCTCGCATGAACCGTTTTCTCTCAGCGAACAGTTTTTCTATCGCTACAGCCCACCAAGTCGGCAGCCGAACGCTCGCCCAGCTCCCGCAGAAGCCAGCTCGCCCAGCTCCCGCGAGAAGCCAGCTCGTACGAGAAGCTGGAGAGCTTCCGAACGGGCCCTTACTCTATCAATTTGTGGCTACGCCAGCTCATTTGGCAACCGGGACCGTACCAACTAGAACAAAGCAAACGGAGAACTTTTCTTCCTGGTTTACTAGCAGTTTTTTCTACTGGTTATCAGTCGGCTTTTCCATTTGGTTTAAAAAAAACGAAAAATTTAGTCATTTTAAGAAACCAACCTTCTTTTAAAAATGTGAATCTATTTGAAAGTTAAGATATCCTTTTCTGAAAACATGAAATTAATTAGAAAAAAATTCAAAATTTTGGTTTCTTAAAAACGGGGTACTTTTTTAAGAATTGTGATTTTTTATTAAAATTCTTTTTATTAAACACATACAATTTCAAGAAACGTGAACATTTTTATTAAATGTGGAAAAATAAAGAAAAGAAAGATAAATTAACAAAGGAAAACAAATAATAATAATAATAATAAGAAAAACAGGAAATAAAAACCAAAAAGGAAACCGGTAAAAACCAGACAAAATCTTCTAGAAGCTCCCAAAACAGGAAAAACCAACCCATAAACCTTCTAAAATAGGAAACCAACATAACGCTGACTGGGCCAGCCTAGTCGCATGCCCTTGTGCGAAAAGTGGACATTTTGTCGCAATAAACGACCTTTCATCACTCTCACAGTATCTTCAAACCTAGGCCCAGAAAGCAAAGAGGCAATTGCATTAAAAATAAATAATAATAAAAATAGATGCATATGTGACAACGGTGAAATCGTCAAGAAACGTGTGGACCTTTTTTTTTGCGGGAGGACCTTATTTATCAACTACCGTACTGTTGAGAGGTCAAGAAACTTCCTAGGTACTCCATGAATGAAATGATACAAAAAGACTAGTGAAGAAAGATACAAAAGGGGGGAATTACATATCAATGATAGGCAACATGAATAATGGTCGCCAAATTCATTGGCATGGCACATCGAGGGAGAACTTCAAGTCGGCGCATGAAAAAGAAAGATAATTATCTAGCTAAAAAATCTTGGAACCTGGAACCGGACGTGAAAAGAGCAGCATGCAGCAACTTGATCTCGTCTTGGTGATGACAGTTATTGGAATTGTTGATGGGAATAAGGTAGGCGGCCACTAACAGAAGGTAGCAACAGGAAGAGAGAGCGTTTCAAACATTCGCCTTGTCACAATGTATACACAATGTTAGCCACTTAGCGCCAAGGGAATCTTTCTCGGATTATCAACAAGAGCAGTGAGACAGTGCTTACGAACCAATTGTATAACAGTATATGACAGAGCGCCCACGACCCCCGCGTCGCCCCTCCTCCGGCGACACGGGGGAACCCCTCCAGCGCCGCCGCGTTCCCCTCCCGTCTTCTGCCCAGTCTCGCCGCCACCCGAGGAGGCCGCCGGCGAACGCCGCGCGCGCTTCGAGGAAGGTGGCGGCGGGGCCCTTCGGCTGCATCTAGCGGCCGCGGTGCCAGAGGAGGGGCGGCGCCGTCGTGTTGGATCTGGGGGCCGTCCACGGGAGCGGGCGGCGGCTGCTGCCTCGATGGCGCAGTGGGGATGGCTCGATGGCGTCGGCCTTCTCGTCGTCGTGCTCGTCCGGGGCGGTGGCTGGGTGCTGCGTTGGCGCGGATTCAGCCCCGATCTGGCCGCTAACCTCGGGCGGTTGGATCCGGCCTCCAGGAGTGCGGCGGGCGGCTGTAGGGCGCCGGCAGCTCCGGCCGTCGACGGATCGTGCTGTTCCCCTGCTTCGCTGGGTGAATGGTGGTAGCGTGATGCTGACGATCGGCTGTGGGCTGCGGTTGGGATTCCGGGCGGCGGCCTCGGTCCGGGCTCCGGCGTGGCCTGGATGTGGACGGTGTGCGTTTGCGCGGCGGCGCTCAGCCCCTGGATGCGCGCGTGGAGTGCGGATTGATGGCTGGGCGTGGCTGCGCCAGGCGCGCGGCGGGCGCGGTCACCGGCTGGGCGTGGCGGTTGGCTGCTCTGGAGCGCGAGGTGCGCTGCAGGCGTTGCTTCGCGTTGCGACTTTGGTGGCTGCGGTGGTGGTGGTCACGGTGGTTCTGCGGTGGTGGTCGGCGGCTACGGCCAGGGGGGCGGTGCGTGTCTGCTCATGGTGGATCGTGGGATATCGTGGCAGATTGAGGTCGGCCTCGGCAGGTGGTGGTTTGATGGGCGGCGGTCGGTGGCTGTAGGAGGTCATCTCCGGGAGAAATCTTTGCTCCGATCTTCATTGGAGCCGGTGACGGCGGCGCCCGCGGGTGCCGCGATCTTTCTTGGAAGCGTCATCGTGGAGGTGCTTCTACTTCCCCCCACGGCTTTGGCTCCGGAGGGAAACCTCAGATCCGCTTGATCGGGCGATGGAGGCGTCTTCGCGTCTTTCTCCTCCTTGGGGGCATCGTCTCGGAGCCGGCAACGACTGGGAGACCGGTGGATGGCGGCATCTTCGCCGTGTGGGTTGCGGCATCTTCGCCGCGTGGTTTGCTGAGGCGGCCTTTTCGGGGGCGCTGAGTTCTGGTTGGCAATGATGACGACGTCGAGAGGAACTCTGGTCGCGGCTCGGGCTTCGGTAGTCGGATCTTCCCGGCGTGTCCGAGGTGCTCTTTAGGGCACGGTCGGCGCAAGTCCTGCATATTCTCCTTGTGATGATCGTCGTCAGAGTCGAAGCTGTCGGTTGCTTGCACGTGTGGCCTTCTATTGGCATGTGCTGCCATGGTTCCTGTGCAGCTGTTTGCGGGTTGACTTTGACGATGAAGGTCTACGGTGAAGTCGGAGTCGCCCGTTCGAGGTAGCCGGTGATGACGATGACGCTTGCGGCTGTTCGGCGGATGTCTTTTCCCCTTTGTAGCTCTGTGATCCCATGTCGGTGGCCAGGTTGGCCGGTGATACCCATTTTATGTGGGTTGGAGTGTATCGGTTTTAGCCTGGTTTTCCATCAATTAACCGGGCAATTCTCTCTTCTTAATTAATGAAAATGGCAAGTCTTTTGCCTTGTTTCAAAAAAAAATTATATAACAGTGATAACCAGTACAAAAAAATATAATAAATAAGGCAAGGCGATGACACTTATTGCCCGTATTAGGTAGAATTTCTCTGGCCTAATTTGTTTAAAATTTCGAAAAATGTAGAGTCTATTGACGAATCATAGAACAGAGAAGTATGTAATGTATCCAGATACTGTTTGAATTTGAGAACCGAATCATGAGGAGGAGCTAACAATAACTCTACTACTGCTCTAGAACAAGTGAGTAGGTCGGAATTCCACTCCCAGTATAGTGGTTTTAATCAGGTACAAATGTCTTGTACTCATTTAAGAGAAGCTCACAACATAATTAACAAAGACAGGGAAATGAGCCAATTAAGGAGTAATGAAAGAACTGCCCAACCAAAAACTGTTGTGTAAGCTAGCTAGAAATGCCTTTACATTATTCATGTGAAAGAGGATGCGGGAATACAAATGTATTATCAAAGGGACAAACGCAGCAGCAACTCTCATGTTGCCGGCTGGTCAAAATGGATTAGTCAAAGAAGGAGTTATTGCCTGAGTTGTAAGGTATGAAGTTGAGTAAGACTCAAAGTCTGAGCACGATAGAAAAATATAGAGAGAATGAAAGTCATTCCCTATGCCTCAGCCATAGGTTCTATAAAGTATACCATGATGTGTACCAAACCTGTTGTGTACCTTGCCATGAGTTTGGCAAGGAGGTACAATAGTGATCCAGGAGTAGATCACTGGACATCGGTCAAAATTATCCTTAGTTTCCTTAAAAAGGACTAAGGAAACATTTCTCGGTTATGAAGGTGATAAAGAGTTCTTCGTAAAGAGTTACGTCGATGCAAGCTTTTACACTTATCTAGATGACTCTAAGTCTCAATCTAGATACATATTGAAAGTGGGAGCAATTAGCTAGAGTAGCTCCATGCAGAGCATTGTATACATAGAAATTTGTGAAATACATACGGATCTGAATATGACAGACCCGTTGACTAAACTTCTCTCACAAAACAAAACATGATCACACCTTAGTACTCTTTCGGTGTTAATCACATGACCATGTGAACTGGAATATTGACTCTAGTAAAGCCTTTTGGGTGTTGGTCACGATGTGAACTATGGGTGTTAATCACATGACGATGTGAACTATCGATGTTAAATCACATGGCGATGTGAACTAGATTATTGACTCTAGTGCAAGTGGGAGACCGAAGGAAATATGCCCTAGAGGCAATAATAACGTTGTTATTTAATATTTCTTTATATCATGATAAATGTTTATTGTTCATGCTAGAATTGTATTAACCGTAAATTTGATACATGTGTGGATACATAGACAAAACACCGTGTCCCTAGTAAGCCTCTACTAGACTAGCTCGTTAATCAAAGATGGTTAAGTTTGCTAACCATAGACATGTGTTGTCATTTGATGAACGGGGTCACATCATTAGGAGAATGATGTGATGGATATGATCCACCCGTTAGCTTAGCATAATGATCGTTCGGTTTTACTGCTATTGCTTTCTTCATTTCAAATACATATTCCTCCGACTATGAGATCATGCAATTCCCGGATACCGGAGGAATGCCTTGTGTGCTATCAAACGTCACAACGTAACTGCATGATTATAAATATGCTCTACAGATATCTCCGAAGGTGTCTTGTTGGGTTGGCGTGAATCGAGATTAGGATTTGTCCCTCCAAGTATCGAAGAGGTATCTCTGGGCCCTCTCGGTAATACACATCATAATAAGCCATGCAAGCTAATGACTAATGAGTTAGTCACGGGATGATGTATTATGAAACGAGTAAAGAGACTTGCCGGTAATGAGATTGAACTAGGTATAAAGATACCGACGATCGAATCTTGGGCAAGTAACATACCGATGACAAAGGGAATAACATATGTTGTCATTACGATACGACCGATAAAGATCTTCGTAGAATATATAGGAGCCAATATGAGCATCCAGGTTCCACTATTGGTTACTGACCGGAGAGGTGTCTCGGTCATGTCTACATAGTTCTCGAACCCGTAGTGTCCGCACGTTTAACGTTCGATGACGATTTTGTATTGTATGAGTTATGTGATTTGATGACCGAGTGTTGTTCGGAGTCCTGGGTGAGATCATGGACTTGACGAGGAGTCTCGAAATGGTAAAAGGTAAATATTCATATATAGGACAATGATATTTGGACACCGGAAGTGTTTCGGGTGATATCGGGTCACCGGAAGGGGTTCCGGGCACCCCCCCCCCC
>LR738713.1:807983418-808068255 GCA_902687465.1 Secale cereale
CTGTTGGAGATATGCCCTAGAGGCAATAATAAAAGTATTATTATTATATCTCCTTATTCATGATAATTGTCTGTCATTCATGCTTGAATTGTATTGTACGGAAACAGCGATACATGTGTGAATGCACAGATCACAATGAGTCCCTGGTAGGCCTCTAGTAGCCAGCTCGTTGATCAACAGATGGTCATGGTTTCCTGACCATGGACATGATATGTCGGTGATAACGAGATCACATCATTAGGAGAATGATGTGATGGACAAGACCCAAACTTGAGCATAACACGAGATCGTATAGTTCGTAATGCATAAGCTTTTCGGTGTCAAGTATTTATTCCTTAGACCATGAGGTTGTACAACTCCCGGATACCGTAGGAGTGCTTTGGGTGTGCCAACCGTCACAACGTAACTGGGTGGCTATAAAGGTACGCATCGGGTATCTCCGAAAGTATCTGTTGAGTTGGTACGAACCAAGACTGGGATATTGTCACTCCGTGTGACGGAGAGGTACCTCTGGGCCCACTCGGTAATACATCATCATAATGAGCTCAATGTGACTAAGTAGTTAGTCACGGGATGATGGATTACGGATCGAGTAAAGAGACTTACCATAACGAGATTGAACAAGGTATTGGGAATACCGACGATCGAATCTCGGGCAAGTACCGTACCGATGGACAAAGGGAATAACATACGGGATTGAGTGAATCCTTGACACGGTGGTTCATCCGATGAAGATCATCGAGGAACACGTGGGAACCAACATGGGTATCCAGATCCCGCTGTTGGTTATTGACCGGAGAGTGGTCTCGGTCATGTCTACGTGTCTCCCGAACCCGTAGGGTCTACACACTTAAGGTTCGGTAACGCTAGGGTCGTAGAGATTAATGCACGTGGAAACCCGAATGTTGTTCGGAGTCCCGGATGAGATCCCGGATGTCATGAGGAGTTCCGGAATGGTCCGGAGGTAAAGATTGATATATGGGAAGTCCAGTTTCGGCCAACGGGTGATCTCCGGGGGTCACCGGGAGCGTCCCGGGACCACCGAAGGGGCCCCGGGGGTCCACCGGGTGGGCCACCCATCCCGGTGGGGCCCCTAGGCCACGAGGGGATGTGACCAGCCCTCTGGGCTGGCGCACCACCATAGGGGGCCCACCTCTCCTGCGCCTAGGGTTCCAACCTTAAAGGGGAGGGGGGGCTCCACTTGCCTTGGGGGGCAAGGAACCCCCCCTTGGCCGCCGCCCCCTTGCAGATTGGATCTGCAGGGGGTCCAGGCGCCCCCCTGGCCCCTATATATATGTTGGGGGGGGGGAGAGGGCAGCCGCACCTGATCCCTGGCGCCTCTCCCCCTCCCGTCACACCCCATACTCCCAACGCAGGGCACCCCGGCGAAGCCCTGCTGCGACATCCATTGCATCCGTCATCACGCCGTCGTGCTACCGGATCTCTGACGACTTCTCCTCCCCCCTTGCTGGATCAAGAAGGAGGAGACGTTGCTGCACCGTACGTGTGTTGAACGCGGAGGTGCCGTCCGTTCGGCGCTAGATCATCGGTGACGAAGAACGTGAAGAGTACGACTACTTCATCCTTGCTTCGTTGAAAGCTTCCGCACGCAATCTTCATAACGGTATGTAGATGCACTCTAAAGTTACTCGTTGCTAGATGTCTCCATACTTGGATCTTGGTGAAGACGTAGAAATTTTTTGATTTATGCTACGTTCCCCAACAGTGGCATCTGAGCCTAGGTTTTATGCGTAGCATCTTGGCACGAGTAGAACACAAAGCAGTTGTGGGCGTATGATCTTGTTCAACTTTCTTACCGTTACTAGTCAATCTTGATTCGGCGGTATTGTGGGATGAAGCGGCCCGGACCGACCTTACACGTACGCTTACGTGAGACTGGTTCCACCGACAGACATGCACTAGATGCATAAGGTGGCTGGCGGGTGTCTGTCTCTCCTACTTTAGTCGGATCGGATTCGATGAAAAGGGTCCTTATGAAGGGTAAATAGAAGTTGACAAATCACGTTGTGGTTTTTGCATAGGTAAGAAACGTTCTTGCTAGAAATCCTATAGAAGCCACGTAAAACTTGCAACAACAATTAGAGGACGTCTAACTTGTTTTTGCAGCATGTGTTTTGTGACGTGGTATGGCCAAGAACGAAGATGTGATGAATGATATATGTGATGTATGAGATTGATCATGTTTTTGTAATAGGGAATCACGACTTGCATGTCGATGAACTTGACAACCGGCAGGAGCCATAGGAGTTGTCTTTATTATTGTATGACCTGCGTGTCACTGAATAACGCCATGTAATTACTTTACTTCATTGCTAAACGTTAGCTATAGTAGTAGAAGTAATAGTTGGCGTGACGACTTCTTCAAGACACGATGATGGAGATCATGATGATGAAGATCATGGTGTCGAGCCGGTGACAAGATGATCATGGTGCCCCGAAGATGGAGATCCAAGGAGCAAGATGATATTGGCCATATCATGTCACTATAATTGATTGCATGTGATGTTTATCATGTTTTTACATCTTGTTTACTTAGAACGACGGTAGTAAATAAGATGATCTCTCACTAAAATTTCAAGTAATGTGTTTCCCCTAACTGTGCGCCGTTGCTAAAGCTCGTTGTTCCGAAGCACCACGTGATGATCGGGTGTGATAGGTTCTAACGTTCACATACAACGGGTGTAAGACAGATTTACACACGCGATACACTTAGGGTTCACTTGACGAGCCTAGCATGTACAGACATGGCCTCGGAACACGGAAGACCGAAAGGTCGAACACGAGTCGTATAGAAGATACGATCAACATGAAGATGTTCACCGTTTTTGACTAGTCCGTCTCACGTGATGATCGGACACGGACTACTCGATTCGGATCGTGTATCACTTGGATGACTTGAGAGATGTCATTCTGAGTGGGAGTTCATTAAAATTTGATTAAGATGAACTTAATTATCATGAACTTAGTCTAAATTCTTTACAATATCTCTTGTAGATCAAATGGCCCACGCTCCAGTTTCCCTCAACTTCAACGCGTTCCTAGAGAAAACCAAGCTGAAAGACGATGGTAGCAACTATACGGATTGGGTCCGTAACCTGAGGATTATCCTCATAGCTGCCAAGAGAACTTATGTCCTAGAAGCACCGCTAGGTGATGCACCTGCTCCCGATGCTGACCAAGACGTTTTGAACGTCTGGCAGACACGTAGTGATGATTACTCCCTGGTTCAGTGCGGCATGCTTTACAGTTTAGAATCGGGGCTCCAAAAGCTTGTTGAGCACCATGGAGCATACGAGATGTTCGAAGAGCTGAAAATGGTTTTCCAAGCTCATGCCCGAGTCGAGAGATATGATGTCTCCGACGCATTCTACAGCTGTAAGATGGAGGAGAACAGTTCTGTCAGTGAGCACATCCTCAAGATTTCAGGATTGCACAACCGCTTGTCTCAGCTGGGAATGAATCTCCCGGATGAAGCAGTCGTTGACAGAATCCTCCAGTCGCTCCCACCAAGCTTCAAGAGCTTCGTGCTGAACTTCAATATGCAGGGGATGGAGAAGTCCATTCCCGAGGTGTATTCAATGCTGAAATCAGCGGAGGTAGACATCAAGAAAGAACATCAAGTGTTGATGGTCAATAAAACCACTAAGTTCAAGAAAGGCAAGGGTAAGAAGAACTTCAAGAAGGATGGCAAGCAAGTTGCCGCGCCTGGCAAGCCTGTTGCCGGGAAGAAGCCAAAGTATGGACCCAAGCCAGAGACTGAGTGCTTTTATTGAAAGGGAACGGGTCACTGGAAGCGGAACTGCCCCAAATACTTAGCAGACAAGAAGGCCGGCAACGTCAAAGGTATATATGATATACATGTTATTGATGTGTACCTTACCAGCACTCGTAGTAGCTCCTGGGTATTCGATACCGGTGCAGTTGCTCACATTTGTAACTCAAAACAGGAGCTGCGGAATAAACGGAGACTGGCGAAGGATGAGGTGACGATGCGCGTCGGGAATGGTTCCAAGGTCGATGTAATCGCCGTCGGCACGCTACCTCTACATCTACCCTCGGGATTAGTTTTGAACCTGAATAATTGTTATTTAGTACCAGCTTTGAGCATGAACATTGTTTCTGGATCTCGTCTTATGCGAGATGGATATTCTTTCAAATCGGAGAATAATGGTTGTTCTATTTATTTGAGAGATATGTTTTATGGTCATGCCCCGCTGGTCAATGGTTTATTTTTGATGAATCTCGAACGTAGTGATACACATATTCACAGTGTAGATGCCAAAAGATGTAAAGTTGATAATGATAGTCCCACATACTTGTGGCATTGCCGACTTGGTCATATTGGTGTCAAACGTATGAAGAAGCTCCATTCGGATGGACTTCTAGAGTCTCTTGATTATGAATCATTTGACACGTGCGAACCATGCCTCTTGGGCAAGATGACCAAGACTCCGTTCTCCGGAACAATGGAGCGAGCAACCAACTTGTTGGAAATCATACATACTGATGTGTGCGGTCCAATGAGTGTTGAGGCTCGCGGAGGCTACCGTTATGTTCTCACCCTCACGGATGACTTAAGTAGATATGGGTATATCTATTTGATGAAACACAAGTCTGAGACCTTTGAAAAGTTCAAGGAATTTCAGAATGAGGTTGAGAATCAACGTGACAGAAAAATAAAGTTCTTGCGATCGGATCGTGGGGGTGAATATTTAAGTCATGAATTTGGCACACACCTTAGGAGCTGTGGAATTGTTTCACAATTGACACGGCCCGTAACACCTCAACGTAAAGGTGTGTCCGAACGTCGAAATCGTACTCTGTTGGACATGGTGCGATCTATGATGTCCCTCACCGATTTACCGCTATCTTTTTGGGGTTATGCTTTAGAGACTGCCGCATTCACTTTAAATAGGGCTCCGTCAAAATCCGTTGAGACGACTCCATATGAACTTTGGTTTGGCAAGAAACCGAAGCTGTCGTTTCTAAAAGTTTGGGGTTGCGATGCTTATGTCAAGAAACTTCAACCTGAAAAGCTCGAACCCAAATCGGAGAAATGCGTCTTCATAGGATACCCAAAGGAAACTATTGGGTACACCTTCTACCACAGATCCGAAGGCAAAGTATTTGTTGCCAAGAATGGATATTTTCTGGAGAAAGAGTTTCTCTCGAAAGAAGTGAGTGGGAGGAAAATAGAACTTGATGAGGTAACAGTCACCACTCCTGTACCGGAAAGTAGCGCAGCACAGGAAACTGTTCCTGAGGTGCCTGCACCGACAAGGGAGGAAGATAATGATAATGATCATGAAGATACAGATCAAGTTGCTACTGAACTTCGAAGGTCCACAAGGGTACGTTCCGCACCAGAGTGGTACGGCAACCCTATACTGGAAATCATGTTGTTAGACAACGGTGAACCTTCGAACTATGAAGAAGCGATGGCGGGCCCAGATTCCAATAAATGGCTTGGAGCCATGAAATCCGAGATAGAATCCATGTATGAAAACAAAGTATGGACTTTGGTGGACTTTCCTGATGATAGGCACGCCATAGAAAACAAATGGATATTTAAGAAGAAGACAGACGCGGATGGTAATGTGACCATCTATAAAGCTCGGCTTGTCGCTAAGGGTTATCGACAAGTTCAAGGGATTGACTACGATGAGACTTTCTCTCCCGTAGCGATGCTAAAGTCAGTCAGAATCATGTTAGCTATTGCCGCGTTCTATGATTATGAGATATGGCAAATGGACGTCAAAACAGCATTCCTTAATGGCTTCCTCAAGGAAGAGTTGTATATGATGCAACCGGAAGGTTTTGTCGATCCAGAGAACGCTAACAAAGTATGCAAGCTCCAGCGCTCGATTTACGGGCTGGTGCAAGCATCTCGGAGTTGGAATATTCGCTTTGATGAGGTGATCAAAGCGTTTGGTTTTATACAGACTTATGGAGAAGCCTGTATTTACAAGAAAGTGAGTGGGAGCTCTGTAGCATTTCTCATATTATATGTGGATGACATATTGTTGATGGGAAATGATATAGAATTCTTGGAAAATGTAAAGGCCTATTTGAATAAAAGTTTTTCAATGAAGGACCTTGGAGAAGCTGCTTGCATATTAGGCATCAAAATCTATAGAGATAGATCAAGACGCCTCATTGGTCTTTCACAAAGTACATACCTTGACAAGATATTGAAGAAGTTCAATATGGATCAGTCAAAGAAAGGATTCTTGCCTGTTTTGCAAGGTATGAGATTGAGTAAGACTCAGTCGCCGACCACGGCAGAAGATAGAGAAAAGATGAGTGTCATTCCCTATGCCTCGGCAATAGGTTCTATCATGTATGCCATGCTGTGTACCAGACCTGATGTGAACCTTGCCATAAGTTTGGTAGGGAGGTACCAAAGTGATCCCGGTACGGAACACTGGACAGCGGTCAAGAACATCCTGAAGTACCTGAAAAGGACTAAGGATATGTTTCTCGTTTATGGAGGTGACGAAGAACTCGTCGTAAAGGGTTACGTCGATGCTAGCTTCGACACAGATCTGGATGACTCTAAGTCACAAACCGGATACGTGTATATTTTGAATGGAGGGGCAGTCAGCTGGTGCAGTTGCAAGCAAAGCGTGGTGGCAGCATCTACATGTGAAGCGGAGTACATAGCTGCTTCAGAAGCAGCGCAGGAAGGAGTCTGGATGAAGGAGTTCATCACCGACCTCGGAGTCATTCCAAGCGCGTCAAGCCCGATGACTCTCTTCTGTGACAACACTGGTGCTATTGCTATTACCAAGGAGCCCAGGTTTCACAAGAAGACCAAGCACATCAAGCGCCGTTTCAACTCCATCCGGAATTATGTTCAGGATGGAGACATAGATATTTGTAAAGTGCATACGGATCTGAATGTAGCAGACCCGTTGACTAAACCTCTTTCACGAGCAAAACATGATCAACACCAGAACTCTATGGGTGTTCGATTCATCACAATGTAACTAGATTATTGACTCTAGTGCAAGTGGGAGACTGTTGGAGATATGCCCTAGAGGCAATAATAAAAGTATTATTATTATATCTCCTTATTCATGATAATTGTCTGTCATTCATGCTTGAATTGTATTGTACGGAAACAGCGATACATGTGTGAATGCACAGATCACAATGAGTCCCTGGTAGGCCTCTAGTAGCCAGCTCGTTGATCAACAGATGGTCATGGTTTCCTGACCATGGACATGATATGTCGGTGATAACGAGATCACATCATTAGGAGAATGATGTGATGGACAAGACCCAAACTTGAGCATAACACGAGATCGTATAGTTCGTAATGCATAAGCTTTTCGGTGTCAAGTATTTATTCCTTAGACCATGAGGTTGTACAACTCCCGGATACCGTAGGAGTGCTTTGGGTGTGCCAACCGTCACAACGTAACTGGGTGGCTATAAAGGTACGCATCGGGTATCTCCGAAAGTATCTGTTGAGTTGGTACGAACCAAGACTGGGATATTGTCACTCCGTGTGACGGAGAGGTACCTCTGGGCCCACTCGGTAATACATCATCATAATGAGCTCAATGTGACTAAGTAGTTAGTCACGGGATGATGGATTACGGATCGAGTAAAGAGACTTACCATAACGAGATTGAACAAGGTATTGGGAATACCGACGATCGAATCTCGGGCAAGTACCGTACCGATGGACAAAGGGAATAACATACGGGATTGAGTGAATCCTTGACACGGTGGTTCATCCGATGAAGATCATCGAGGAACACGTGGGAACCAACATGGGTATCCAGATCCCGCTGTTGGTTATTGACCGGAGAGTGGTCTCGGTCATGTCTACGTGTCTCCCGAACCCGTAGGGTCTACACACTTAAGGTTCGGTAACGCTAGGGTCGTAGAGATTAATGCACGTGGAAACCCGAATGTTGTTCGGAGTCCCGGATGAGATCCCGGATGTCACGAGGAGTTCCGGAATGGTCCGGAGGTAAAGATTGATATATGGGAAGTCCAGTTTCGGCCAACGGGTGATCTCCGGGGGTCACCGGGAGCGTCCCGGGACCACCGGAGGGGCCCCGGGGGTCCACCGGGTGGGGCCACCCATCCCGGTGGGGCCCCTAGGCCACGAGGGGATGTGACCAGCCCTCTGGGCTGGCGCACCACCATAGGGGGCCCACCTCCCCTGCGCCTAGGGTTCCAACCCTAAAGGGGAGGGGGGGATCCACTTGCCTTGGGGGGCAAGGAACCACCCCTTGGCCGCCGCCCCCTTGCAGATTGGATCTGCAGGGGGTCCAGGCGCCCCCCTGGCCCCTATATATATGTGGGGGGGGGAGAGGGCAGCCGCACCTGATCCCTGGCGCCTCTCCCCCTCCCGTCACACCCCATACTCCCAACGCAGGGCACCCCGGCGAAGCCCTGCTGCGACATCCATTGCATCCGTCATCACGCCGTCGTGCTGCCGTATCTCCGACGACTTCTCCTCCCCCCTTGCTGGATCAAGAAGGAGGAGACGTTGCTGCACCGTACGTGTGTTGAACGCGGAGGTGCCGTCCGTTCGGCGCTAGATCATCGGTGACGAAGAACGTGAAGAGTACGACTACTTCATCCTTGCTTCGTTGAAAGCTTCCGCACGCAATCTTCATAACGGTATGTAGATGCACTCTAAAGTTACTCGTTGCTAGATGTCTCCATACTTGGATCTTGGTGAAGACGTAGAATTTTTTTGATTTATGCTACGTTCCCTAACAGTTCCGGGTTCTCCCGTGTGTTTCATTTGTGCTTGTGTTATTTATTTTTTGCATTGCATCATGTCATCATGCCATCATGTCATATCTTTTGCATCTCAACTAAATAAATTGTGTGGACCTTCGGTCCATTTAAATCGAGGGAAGGATGACTTCTCTTTATAACATATAAAAGCCTCTCAATATTATTAGGGAGCTATATTAAATATTCCAATTGTTTGGAATTAACCCAACACACTTGCATATATTCCCCATGCCTATTCTACTTCTGGTTTCACCTTCAAACCCTCCCTATATTTCTTATCCATTTTTATCGAGGTTCCTCCAAAATCCGATCATTTTGGACACTTCTATAATCAAGTCTTAGTTCAAACCCATTTGAATTAAATTCAAATGTGTTTGAATTATATTTTTCGATCATGCCAATTCTAATTTTCTCGGACCGT
Organism: Secale cereale; assembly: GCA_902687465.1. Classification (NCBI taxonomy): domain Eukaryota; kingdom Viridiplantae; phylum Streptophyta; class Magnoliopsida; order Poales; family Poaceae; genus Secale; species Secale cereale. The sequence goes on from LR738713.1 coordinate 807,992,627, forward strand.
GCTCATTTTTGCGAGTCCAGGAAAATTATCCCCATGCCCTGATTCCACCTCTACCACCTCCTTCCTTTTCTTTCTTCTTTGCTGTTTTCTGTTTTTTTTGGGGAAAACAACAGTAGTTAAAAGTTGCACAAGGGACCCAGCCGCAGCCGGCCCAGCCTCCATCCCTCTTGGGCCTGTCCAACCGAGGCCCGACTCCAGCAGCCTCTTGGGCCGAAGAACCAGGCCGGCCCACCTATCTCTAACCCTAGCGCTCAGCCCCGTCGCCTTTTCCCCTCGAACCATCTCCCTCTCTTCCCTCTGCCGCCGTCGCTCACGCTTCGCCCAGTGCCCCTCGCTCATCCCGACCCTCTCGCTCGCTCGCGCCGCTCGTCCCTTTCCTTCGATCTCCCTCCTCCTTCCAGCGCCGAGCCTGCGCCCCCTCCTCCTACTGCGCCTGCCGCCGGCCTTGCACCCGAGTGCCACCTCGCCGAGGGGAGGAGTCCCCTCGAGTAGCGCCGCCCTGCGCGCCTCCCGCGCCTCGCGCCGACCCCGACCCCTCCATGCTCCAGCCGCCCGCGCCTGGCGCCCCGCGAGCCGGCCGCCCCTGCCTCCGTCCCTCTCCCCGCCGCCTGGAGGCCGCGACCAGCGCCACCGTTGCCGCGCCATCGGCTTCCTCTTCGCCTCCAGCAGAGCCGCGGGCCGGCCAGGAGTCTCCATCCCCAGCGACGCAGCACGCCGCTCGCCTCCGTTGGCCGGGTCCAGTGCCGCAGACCCCGGCCACCGTTTTCCTTGCCCCGCCTTGCTCCAGCCTTGGGCATCTCCTGCAAGACAATGCCCTTGTTTTTGCCTGCCCTTGTTTTGCCTATAGGAGACCGCAGCTTCGACACCCTGGCCTCAGCCAGCCCTGCCTCATGTTCATGTTGACTGGAAGACCTCAAGTACCTCTACTGCCATCTACGAGATCGGCAAGTCTGAATACCCTCAAGTACCTCTACAGAAAATGTTTACATCTACTCAACGTGAATGCCTACCGTCGCCGAAGACCCGTGTACGACTACACATCCGGGACACGACAAGTACCACGACACCGACGACCCAAACATCTACAGAAAACGAGCTCCGTGAACGACTACCGTCGCCGTGTACCACTACTTCCTCGATGACCGTGTACAACTACTTCCACTACCGCCATGTGAACGCCAAGTACCTCTACCGATGACGTGAACGGCTACATAACGAGTACCTCTACGGAACGACTACTTCCTCTACGACCCGTGTACCACTTCTTCCACTACGTCCCTCGACGACTCGAACCCCTCTGAGAACGAACGTCCCGAAGGTATACGAGACGACCCCGTGGATGAACGCTTGTGAATGCTTGTGATGTATGAGATGTTTGCCCTTGTGTGCACCGTGCCTGTTTCATCTTTTGCCATGCTCCTCGGTTGCATCGTCGCCGACTCGTGGGAACCCGGTGACGGGATCACCCCACCTTTCATCTCGTTTGACTGGCTCACGCCATCTTTTCTTTTGCTCCGGTCTCTCAGCGGGTTACCGGAACCGAGATGTTGCCGTTGCATCAATTTCGGATCGTTGCTATGGCACCCTTTCTTTCCACCACGGTGACAAATGCTTCATATCTCTTCATGTTAACCTTTAATTAATAAATTGCATAAACTTGATCATGTCATCCGCATCATGTTAACAACATTTAAAATGTGTGATTTGTTGTTGCTTAAAAAATTGCTAAACATGCTCATGGGGATTTTCCGGAGTTTGTTGTTGTTATTTCCGGCCTCATTTAAAATGCCTAAATAGGTAGTTTGTTTTGCTTCACCTCTTGCCATGTTAACAAACATTTAATCTTGTCTTGTATATAAACGAGAGTCAATTAAATAATTAAAATGTGGTGTTTCGTCAATATGCAACTCGTTGCATATTGAGCTCCACTTAACTTGTAGTTTTGTTTGTGCACATTGCCATGCCATGCATATTAAACCGGACATGCATCATACTTGGATGTGCATCGTATGCCATGTTTATGCTTGTGTGTTTACCGTGTTGTTTGCTTCTTTCCGGTTGCTTCTCTTGTTAGCTTCGGTTTTGTTCCGGAGTTGTGAGGATTTGCTCGACTATGTTGCTCCGTCTACTTCATGGAACCGTTCTTCTCCCTTGCGGAATCCCAGGCAAGATGATCATACCTTTGGATACCTTTACTACCATTGCCATGCTTAGTTGTCTCGATGCTATCGTTACATGTCGCGCTACCCATCTTTTACGTCAGCCTCTCCTTGTTGCCATGAAACCTCTAACCTTGAAACCTTCCTAGCAAAACCATTGTTTGGCTATGTTACCTGCTTGCTCAACCCCTCTTATAGCGTTGTTAGTTGCAGGTGAAGATGAAGATCGTTCCAGGAGGGAACTTGTTGTTGGCATATCACAATATCTATTATTATTATTAACACACCTATATACTGGGCATGGGTGGAAGGCTTGGCCTTTTGCTCGGTGTTTTGTTCCACTCATGCCACCTTAGGCGCCGATAAACCGGCATTATGTTCCTTGATTTTGCGTTCCTTACACGATGGGTGGATGGGGACCCCTTGACAGTTCAACTTTGAATAAAACTCCTCCAGCAAGGCCCAACAGTGGTTTTAATTTGCTCATAATAACAACTTAATTAATTAATTAAATTGCATAGGGAGTTTGCGCTACCCGAGGATTCTTTCTACATAGCAGGGGGGCCAGTGCTGATGGTGTTGGTCCCAAACGGGGAGCCTGCGGGGCCACCACGGGGAAACTCGAGGTTTGGCTCCCGTAGCTTCACCCATACGGTCGTGGCCTGAGACGAGATACGCGCGGCTACTATCAGGGTGTCGACACACCGGGAGGTCTTGCTGGACTTGTTTTACCATTGTCGAAATGTCTTGTGCACCGGGATACCGAGCCTGATCGGTTTTTCCCTAAGATAAGGGGTGATGATATTATATTTATCACTTCAGCTAATCGTGAGAGCTTGTGATGGGCTAAGTTGGGACACCCTGCAGGGTTATGGTCTTTCGAAAGCCGTGCCCGCGGTTATGTGGCAGATTGGAATTTGTTAATGTCCGGTTGTAGAAAACTTGACAGATGATCCGAAGTAAAACACACAACTGTGTGAGTAACCGTGACTGTCTCTTTTCACTTTGAGAAGAGAACACGGTGGGGTTATGTTTGACTCGTATGTAGTTCAGGATCTTTAGCGATCACTACTTTTGCGACCGTTTGCGTAGATGCTCATCTTATTCTTGTACTCGTAAGTTAGCCACCATATTATGCTTAGCCGCCGCTGCAACCTCACCACTTTGCCTCTTCCTACCCATAAAGCTTTGCTAGTCTTGATACCCATGGTTATGGGATTGCTGAGTCCTCGTGGCTCACAGATACTACAACACCAGGTGCAGGTTCAGCCGAGAATGATGCAGGAGCTGGTTCAAGTTCTTCACCGGGAGTTTGATGAAGAGAGTGACCGTATGTTTGTGACGTTTCGACGATCAGTAGTGGTTTCTACTAGGATTCAATCCAGACCTGTGGTTTAACGTTATGTTTGGTATCTTGTCTTTTGGATCTTACCCTTAGATGGTCTGTGATGTTCTGAATGATGTTTTGCTTATGTAATGTATTGTGTGAAGTGGCGAGTGTAAGCCAACTATCTCCTTTTGCAATTTCATCCCCATTTTTACATGAGTCGTGCAAAGATACCAAACTTGCAATCATTCCAGAATGGGCTTATATCTTTAAGTCGTGCCTCGACACGTAGGAGATATAGCCCCATCCTGGGCATTACAAGTTGGTATTAGAGCCTTCTCCGACCTAGAAGCCCCACTGATTGATCGAATCGTTGACGGATGAGTCTAGGCACACACTTGAAAATGTTTTGAGTCCTATATATATATCGGAGAGTAGGAATTCTTTTGCTCCTCATCTCTTTTCACTCTGGTGAGGACTCCTGACGATTACTCTTGTCTCTTCTACTCTCAAAAATTGCACCAAATTTTTCTTTAGGATCACGCGAGTATTGTTTGGATTGTTCCGATGTCTTTGTGACGAGAACATTGTTCTCGATGCCTCCTGTCATTTAGGGGTTGTGGTAGTGTCCCGGGGAGTTGAGCTCCGAGGTGTTGTCGTCACAAATATATCGCATCAGTTCTGGAATACTTAAGACGGCCGACATAAAAAACTCTCCTATGCGGTTAGTGGCAAGATAACCCCGACATCACCCAGTACTGGGGAGGTAGTTCGGGAGTATTGCCATAGCTTGTATAGTAGATGTGTTTCGAAGGTCCGAGGTAAACGGTTTCCGGAGATAACTGGTTATGTGTTGAAGGATGGATACAGCTGGATGTAGGATTAGAGTTGAGTGCGCGGTGCTTCCCCTGTATCCCCAACACCTGATTGCATAACTGGAAACTTTCGTTAATTAATAGGTGGGTTTATCTAGTAGTTCTAGGCATTCTTCCAACGAGTGCATGATATGAAGTTTGGGGTTCTACATTGAGTGAAGTGGTTTTATGGGCTTGTTCCGATCGGGAATTGCATCTTAAAGGGTCCTGGGCTATGCTAATCCGGGGATTGCAAAACCCTTTTGTAACATGTTCCATGAGCTTTCAGCACGAAGATGTCGAACGAAGATTTTATCGTGTATTTGTTCTATCTGCTCCTTGTTGTTTTTATTTATCTTTTGTTCTCCCAAGTGGCTTCTTGTCAAGTTGATGTACCTGCGGAATTCATTCGTTCAATCCTCTGTTCGAATGATATTGTGAAGATTATTGTTGCAACATATCTATCCTTTGTTTTGATTTGATTCTGGTATTCGAGTTGCTTCGATGTCAAATGTTGATTCCATACCTTCCTAATCGGTATTCTCATATTTCTATGGGAGTGCTAATTCTTCTTGACCATCGAGATTTTCATGTTAATCCTTTTCAACCGGTATGCCTTCTCTTCAAGTTATTCCATACGGACGCCGTTGAGAAATCTGACGATTTGTCTGTTTCGTTCATGCCAAGTTGTCTTTGTTTTTCCCCACCCTCCCACCCCTTTTTCTTATGGAGCCAGAATTCTCAGATGAAGTATCCATTTTATTCATGTGATGTTTCTTCATTCTTTTCCTTCAATGTTCTTATCCGATGATTCTCACGAAGATGCTCAAGAGCTTCAAGTTCATCATTCTTTTGTTCTCAAATTCTGCCGATGGATGTAATTCAAGATTTCGGTGTTGATCTTATCCTTTTCCTCATTTCACAATGCTTTCTTATTCCGGTGCACCAATTAATCATTCTCCTCTTGCTATTCATATCCGGAGTGTTGAAGGTATCTCAGAAGGTTCATAATTCCATTCTTAATCCGTTCAAGCTATTTTGAGGATTATCATCTTATTCAAGCCATTTAATTCAACTGGTGCAATATCTCTTCAACAATCTTTTCCAACGGTGATTTCTTTTGAGTGGGCCCTAACCCACAGGTCTTTTCCCAGGATCTTACCTGACTCTTCTAATTTTTTTTCAGAGTTATTCTCAAATTCGTTTCAAAGTGTGACGTAAGAATGATTTCCATCAGTCATATGACTTCTCCAAGATCGCTTTCAAATTCTTTTTCACCATTGTTTCAACCTTTTTAATTCTTCATTCCGGAGTGCTCAACAATTCTTATGGCATTTCTCGTCTTCATTCGCAACATTTGAAGACCCGGAGAAGTGTTTCTCTTAAATCTTAGCCCGTTCTCTCAAGATTCTTCATGAATTCTTTCCATTCTGATCCTCCGAAGGCCATCATTTCAGAATATTTCTTCGTTCTCTGTTTGCAACTTCGTCCTCCAAATATTCTTCATTGATGCCTCTTCGTTCGTCTCCATATTTTTACGGTGGTTCTTTCAAGATTACCCTTCCGTTGTTATCGTTTTAATTCATTTGTTCTTTTCACAATCCTACCTGTGGTTCGCTGAAGATTTATCCAAGCTTGTGCTAGATCTCTCTTTAATTCTTTGCAACGAGAATAAGTAGGATGTCAAATCCTTTGGTTGTCATCAATTTAAATTGGTGAAGGATATGCATGACATAATTCTTATTCTTATTCCTTCAAAGTGATTAATCTCTTTTTTTCCAGAGTTTGTTCATCATATCATATTCTCGGTCCTAAGTTCTTCATCTTGTTTTCCGGAGCTCCAAGTTATTTCTATTATATCATTTCAAAGCTCCATCTAATTCATCGCAGGCCTTGAATCTTATTCTTTTCATCTTTCACTTCTCATGCTTTCATTACCGGAGTTCTCATGGTGGTTTATCATCATTTAATTCATCCTTGAAGTCTTCATCAAGATTCTTGTTGGAGCTCAAGCATCCTTCATCATGCTTTCCAAGTGCAATTCTTTCTACCTTATTGTTTGAGATGGTGTTATGTCATTCTTGACAATTCCTTCATGTTTTATGATTCACGAGTTATCAAGAATGAGATAATTAAAACCATCATTTCTTTCTCTTTAGGAGATCCTTTCAACCCCTCATTTTTATCTCTTGGAGTAATCTTGGGTTGTATTTCACCTAAAAGCTTCCCCTAAGGATTGTTGCTATTATGGTGCTCATAAATGACCCAAATTCTTCATTTATCATTCCGGCGAAATAAGTTTATCGTCTCCTTGTTGATCTCAATCAAATCAATTGTTTAAGTTAGTGGCAGAATTTCACCTCAAGTTTTGAGATGTTTTCCATAAGCCCACATCAAGCTTATTCGTTTCGTTGTTGATTTTCCAACAACTCCGTTCAACCCTTCTTCGTAAGGATGATTTTTCATATTCATTGTCGGAGAAGTTGTCTTTTTCTTCTCCATTCATTTCTTTCATTGCATTATATGCTATTCTTTCATTCCGGAGGCATTGTGATGTCGCTCTCTCCAAACCATCATATCGTTTTATCGAGATCATGTTCTTTCCCTTGCTTATCATTTAACCGGATTGTGGTATTCTTCATTCTAGTTCTCTCATCTTATCAAGTTTTGCCTCTCTTTTCAACCGGAGTGCTGCCTGAAACCTTTCTTACCCCTTGTGCCATTCTTTTAACTGTTTCAGAGGCAGTGTGTTGTTGATTTCATCCAGTATCATCCATCTTCTCAAGTTCTTGTTCAATTCCTTCCATTTTCAGACGGAGTGCTGTCCGAATTCTGTCATCCTTATTCCTTGGCTATACCATTGCGGTTTCATATTCTTTTGGTTTGTAAGCTCTTGTTTCATGTCTTTCAACCTGCAAGGTTCTCATAATGTTCCTTGTTCCTCCTTTTACCGGAGTGTTTTCATCTTCGTTCATCTCCGTTGCATTCTTTCTTTCAATTTGTTCTACCTCTCAAGGCTTGTGGTTTCACTCGTCTGTCAAAGAAGCAACTTTGTTTTACCTATTCCTCTTTCGTTTTTATCCGGTGCCATCTCTAGGATCTCGGGTCGAGATCCTCTGTTAGTGTGGGAGAGTTGTGACGCCCGAAGACCGACGTCCCAGAAGATTCCAGAGATTCCAGATGTTCCGGGTTCTCCCGTGTGTTTCATTTGTGCTTGTGTTATTTATTTTTTGCATTGCATCATGTCATCATGCCATCATGTCATATCTTTTGCATCTCAACTAAATAAATCGTGTGGACCTTCGGTCCATTTAAATCGAGGGAAGGATGACATCTCTTTATAACATATAAAAGCCTCTCAATATTATTAGGGAGCTATATTAAATATTCCAATTGTTTGGAATTAACCCAACACACTTGCATATATTCCCCATGCCTTTTCTACTTCTGGTTTCACCTTCAAACCCTCCCTATATTTCTTATCCATTTTTATCGAGGTTCCTCCAAAATCCGATCATTTTGGATACTTCTATAATCAAGTCTTAGTTCAAACCCATTTGAATTAAATTCAAATGTGTTTGAATTATATTTTTCGATCATGCCAATTCTAATTTTCTCGGACCGTGCTCATTTTTGCGAGTCCGGGAAAATTATCCCCATGCCCAGATTCCACCTCTACCACCTCCTTCCTTTTCTTTCTTCTTTGTTGTTTTCTGTTTTTTTGGGGAAAACAACAGCAGTTAAAAGTTGCAGAAGGGACCCAGCCGCAGCCGGCCCTGCCTCCATCCCTCTTGGGCCTGTCCAACCGAGGCCCGACTCCAGCAGCCTCTTGGGCCGAAGAACCAGGCCGGCCCACCTATCTCAAATCCTAGCGCTCAGCCCCGTCGCCTTTTCCCCTCGAACCATCTCCCTCTCTTCCCTCTGCCGCCGTCGCTCACGCTTCGCCCAGTGCCCCTCGCTCTCCTTCCTCAGCGCCGCACTCATCCCGACCCTCTCGCTCGCTCGCGCCGCTCGTCCCTTTCCTTCGATCTCCCTCCTCCTTCCAGCGCCGAGCCTGCGCCCCCTCCTCCTACTGCGCCTGCCGCCGGCCTCGCACCCGAGCGCCACCTCGCCGAGGGAAGGAGTCCCCTCGAGCAGCGCCGCCCTGCGCGCCTCCCGCGCCTCACGCCGACCACGACCCCTCCATGCTCCAGCCGCCCGCGCCTGGCGCCCCGCGAGCCGGTCGCCCCTGCCTCCGTCCATCTCCTCGCCGCCTGGAGGCCGCGACCAGCGCCACCGTTGCCGCGCCATCGGCTTCCTCTTCGCCTCCAGCAGAGCCGCGGGCCAGCCAGGAGTCTCCATCCCCAGCGATGCAACACGCCGCTCGCCTCCGTTGGCCGGGTCCAGTGCCACAGACCCCGGCCACCGTTTTCCTTGCCCCGCCTTGCTCCAGCCTTGGGCATCTCCTGCGAGACGATGCCCTTGTTTTTGCCTGCCCTTGTTTTGCCTACAGGAGACCGCAACTTCGACACCCTGGCCTCAGCCAGCCCTGCCTCATGTTCATGTTGACCGGAAGACCTCAACTACCTCTACTGCCATCTACGAGATCTGCAAGTCCGAAGACCCTCAAGTACCTCTACGGAAAATGTGTACATCTACGTAACGTGAACGTCTACCGTCGCCGAAGACCCGTGTACGACTACACATCCGGGACGCGACAAGTACCATGACACCGACGACCCGAACATCTACAGAAAACGAGCTCCGTGAACGACTACCGTCGCCGTGTACCACTACTTCCTCGATGACCGTGTACAACTACTTCCACTACCGCCACGTGAACGCCAAGTACCTCTACCGATGACGTGAACGGCTACATAACGAGTACCTCTACGAAATGACTACTTCCTCTACGACCCATGTACCACTACTTCCACTACGTCCCTCGACGACTCGAACCCCTCCGAGAACGAACGTCCCGAAGGTATACCAAGACGACCCCGTGGATGAACGCTTGTGAATGCTTGCGATGTATGAGATGTTTGCCCTTGTGTGCACCGTGCCCGTTTCATCTTTTGCCATGCTCCTCGGTTGCCTCGTCGCCGACTCGTGGGAACCCGGTGACGGGATCACCCCACCTTTCATCTCGTTTGACTCGCTCACGCCATCTTTTCTTTTGCTCCGGTCTCTCAGCGGGTTACCGGAACCGAGATGTTGCCATTGCATCAATTTCGGATCGTTGCCGTGGCACCCTTTCTTTCCACCACGGTGACAAATGCTTCATATCTCTTCATGTTAACCTTTAATTAATAAATTGCATAAACTTGATCATGTCATCCGCATCATTTTAACAACATTTAAAATGTGTGATTTGTTGTTGCTTAAAAAATTGCTAAACATGCTCATGGGGATTTTCCGGAGTTTGTTGTTGTTATTTCCGGCCTCATTTAAAATGCCTAAATAGGTAGATTGTTTTGCTTCACCTCTTGCCATGTTAACAAACATTTAATCTTGTCTTGTATATAAACGAGAGTCAATTAAATAATTAAAATGTGGTGTTTCGTCAATATGCAACTCGTTGCATATTGAGCTCCACTTAACTTGTAGTTTTGTTTGTGCACATTGCCATGCCATGCATATTAAACCGGACATGCATCATACTTGGATGTGCATAGTATGCCATGTTTATGCTGATACGTCCAAAACGTATCTATAATTTCTGCTTGCTCCATGCCTCTTTTGGGTGATATTGCTATGTTATTTATACACTTCCATACACTTTTGATCATATTTGGACTAACCTATTAACTCAGTGCACCCCAGTGCCAGTTTCTGTTTTCGGCTGTTTTTGTATTTCAGGTTTTCACATTACGAGAACTGCCAGAAAAAATCCAGAAAAATTATATAAAAAATCAGCGTTCCGAAAGCTTCCATGCGGCCAAAGTAGGGCCGGAGGGGACCCACAAGGGCTCCAGGCGGCCTGCCCACGCGGCCCCCCTGGCCGCGCCGGGGGGGGGGGCCTGGGCACCCCTGACCCCCTCTGATGCCCCCCTTTGGCATATATTTACACCGTGTCGCGGAAACCCTGATTCCAGACCCCTTTTCTCCAGACGCGATTCCGATCTCCGCCGCCATCGCCATCAAGCTTTGGGGGACCAGAATTCCTGCGCCGGCACCCTGCCGGGACGGGGAAGCGCCCCCGGATTCATCTCCATCGACGTTGCTTCCTCCCTCCATGATGCGGGAGTAGTTCATCCTCGGGGCTGAGGTTCTTACCAGTAGCTATGTGGTCAATTCTCTCTCCCATGATGTGATCTTCGTTGTGATCATAGGCTATGTTAATCTAGGGTGATCCCATGATATTTCCCCTTCCTCTATGTATTGGATTGATGTACTCACTTGTCTTTATCTAGTATAATCCCCGAGACCAAGGTGACAACGGTCTATTGGACATGGATTAGAACAATATTTTCATGAGTGATTTCCTCTCTTGTGTGTTGATTGAAGATTGAGAGTCTCTTGGTGCTTGTCTTTGACTATCCTTTAGATATGTTGTGGTGATTGTGGGACTCTCTTTGGATGGCCGCGGTGACATTGGGAAATCCTTTGATTGAGAACTACGAACTTTGAGGTGTGCTTTTGTAGCCCTACATAATTCTCGTCCTCTCTTGACCACAAAGGAATGACCTCCGAGTGCGTCCCCTTTGCATGTTTTATGGAAAATATCATGTGATTCGATTATGTTAATGTTGTTGGGAGTTGCCACTAGTGAAAGTATGAAGCCTAGGCCTTGTTTCCACCACTGCAATACCATTTGTGCTCACGTTTACCACTTGTTTGCTTGCTGCACTTTTTATTACAGATTTATATTACTTTGTTTTGCCATCCATATCACTTGCCATTTAACATCTCTTCGCCGAACTAGTGCACCTATACATCTGAAAAGTGTATTAGGTGTGTTGGGGACACAAGAGACTTCTTGTATTTTAGTTGCAGGGTTGCTTGAGAGAGACTATCTTCAACCTCTACTTTCCTAAGTTCGATAAACCTTAGGTCATCCACTTGAGGGAAATTGCTGCTGTCCTACAAACCTCTGCGCTTGGAGGCCCAACATAGTCTACAAGAGTAGAAGCGTGTGTAGACATCAAGCTATTTCTGGCGCCGTTGCCGGGGAGGTGAGCGCTTGAAGGTATCTCTTTAGATCTTGCAATTAAATCTTTTCGTTTCTTGTTTTTAGTTTCACTAGTTATGTTTATGGAAAACCGTGCTATTGGATCGTTGCTTGCGGGAAGACGCCCCACACCTGTGGTGGTTGCTCCTCCCCCTACTGAAATTGTGCCCTATAAAATACCAGCTGCTATTATCAATTATGTTTTGGCTAATCGTTATGCAGGAGACAGACATCCCGGTGAACACTTGCTATATCTATCACAACTATGTTCATTATTTAAGCTTGCAGGTGTATCCAGGGAGTTTGTCATGAGGAAATTGTTCGTCGTATCACTTATAGATAAAGCTTCAGAATGGTATAGGCTACTAGATGACTCTCACCTGCTGGATTGGGAAGAGATCCAGTCTCTCTTTTACTCCAAGTTTTATCCTCTTCATGAAGTCCATGAGAATAGGAATTATGTTTATAATTTCTATCCTCATGACGGAGAGAGCATAGCTCAAGCTTGGGGGAGACTGAAAACGTTAATGCTAAAATGTCCTAACCATGGGCTCCCCAAAGATATGATTATTACTAATTTCTATGCGAGGCTTTCTCGACAGGATAAAGATTTGCTCGACGCTTCCTCTATGGGTTCTTTCACAAACAAAAAGATTGACGCTAAATGGGAACTCCTTGAAAGAATTCAACGCAACACTGAAGATTGGGAGATCGACAAAGGTAAAGAGTCAGGTATAATTTATGAGTATGATTGCATTAAGTCCTTTGTTGAAACTACAAGTTTTAATAAGTTTAGTGCTAAGTTTGGGCTTGATTCTCGACTCCTTGTTGATTTCCTCAAATCTTTTGCTTCACATCTTAATATGCCTAAGGAGGATTGGATCAAGTATCATAAACCTTTTAAAGAGACTTGCAAAGAAAATGAAATTGTTCATGATGATTGCAACATGCATGATCCAATTCCTAAAAATGAAGTTTTATATAAGCATGTTAATTTTTGTGGAGTGGATAGACCTTGTGAAAGGCCTATGATTGAAGAAGAGAAGTATTGTAAGCAACATAAGCATGAAAGAACAATCACTTGGGTCAGAGATTTAAATGAAATTGCTAGAGAATTGTGTGACCTTTATCCTTTTACTTGTGAACTTTGCCGTATAGAGGGTCACTTTAATTTTTAATGCATGAACTTTCAAAACATAACTGTTAACCGGTTGTGTGATAACATGATCATCTCTGATCTTTATGATGAGTTTATGTTATTTTTGATGTGCGAAGAGTTATCAGAAAAGACTTCATGGCTAGATGTTAATGCCATAGGAATAAAAAACACTTTGGAAAATTGCCATCTCTATTGTGTTGTTAATTGCCATGAAAATGATTACATTGGTAAGATTATAAAGGAGGGAACTTTACCAAAGTATAAAAATGTCTCTTATATTTCTGCTAATAAAAAGGAGAGTTTCTCCCAAGTTTCCCCTATTGTTTCTAATGATAAACCAGGATATGTGGAGAAGCTTCATCTCCAACCACTCCCTCCTGAGGTTAAGAAGAAGAAAAAGAAGAGGAGGAGGAAGAGGAGCAAGAAAGAAGAAGAATGGGTATCAACCTGGCCTGAGCATATTCCTCCCATCAACTTTTATCCTAACGATTGTAAGTTTAAAGAAGAAGGTGAAGTTTATTGCCTTAATTATCATCTTGATGATACGTCCGTAGGTACTATTGAAGATGATTTTGATTATGATATGCATGTTACTTATTGTGATTGGGAAAATGATGATAATGCTACTTATGATCTTGAAAATCTTTTTGGTACCAACTCTGAAAGTGATGATATGGGAAGCTCTAAGCTTGGGGATGATAGGATTGCAAACCCTTTACCCACTAGTGATGTGATAATTGATAATTCTTTTGCTAGTAAGAATAAAGACAACATGATTACAAATATAGTTGCTAGAAATGATAATGCTCTTCTCTACTATGATGATGTCATAACTCCAACCTATAGTGATTATAAAGGTACCTATGACATAAGGAGAAATTATCCTTATGAAACTTGTCATAATCATGGAGGGAATTACTCCCTTGTTGAACACCACCCTCCTAATACACAAGTAATCTATAGTGTTCAAGTTGTTTATGATAGTCCTACTCCCACTATTACCAATGAGAAAGATTATGCTTATGTGGAGAGTAAGAGTACCTTTTTGCATGTGGATCATGGTAAAAATGCTTTATGTGATGCTTATATTGTTGAGTTCATCCATGATGCCACTGAAATTTATAATGAGAGAGGGAGACTTGGTTCTAAATATCTTAATAATAAGAAGTTTCCTCTCTTTATGGTGAATATTTTGAAGTTATGCTTGTTTTGCCTTCCTATGCTAGTTGCTTTGTGCTTCAATGAATTATTCTATTGCAATATTCCTATGCATAGGAAGCATGTCAGGCTTAAATGTGTTTGGTATTTGCTGCTTGATGCTCTCTTTTGTTCTTCAACTCTTATTCCTACGAGAGCATCATTAAAATCTTAAGCCTATCTTTATGGCTATAAAGAAAGAGATCTAGGGAGACAACCCTTGTTATGTTTACTTTCAGTTTTAGTGGTCTTGATGTTTGTTACTACTGTAGCAACATCATTGTATCTTTATTTTTCGGCTTTGTGCCAAGTTTAGCCTCCGATTGCAAGAAAGTTCAAAAGTTCTGACGTGCTGTCCAGGAAACAGATTCTGTCCTTGGATAGAAAAATTTGTATAAAATCACCAGATCATCTTTTTGGTCTAAATTTTTTCGACAGCGTGCTCTATATAATTTTATTTCGTGCGTCTGTTTTGAATTTTTTGATTAGAGTTGCAGAAGTGCCCCGGAAAAATCATTTACTACGTGCTGTTCTGTTTTTCACAGATTCTATCCTGTTTTGCCTTTCCTTCATTTTGCAAAATTAGAGCTTGCTTTTTCTTTGCAAAAACCTTTTGGCAATCTTGAGAAACAGTAGAACTCCAAGAATATCTTTATTTCCAGCAAGGAACAATTATTTTATTATGGGTACTAACCTCGCTAATCAGATTATGATGAGTTATGTATGAAGGGAGTTTTCAAGTGTGCGAGGGAAGATGATAAAAAGATTCAGGAGTGTCAAACGCTCAAGCTTGGGGATGCCCCCATGCAGCCCCAAGAAATATTCAAGGAGACTCAAGCGTCTAAGCTTGGGGATGCCCCCGTGCATCCCCTTCTCCATCAACATTATCAGTTCGTCCTTCGTTCCACTATATTTTAATCACTTCATGTGTTATGTGCTATGCTTGGAGCGTCTTGTTTTAGTTTTCCTTTTAGTTGTCTTTAGCTTTTCATAACGAGTTGGAACTCAGCTTTATTTATGTGGGAGAGAAACACGCTCCACTTCTACCTAGAACATAACATAGAATTTGCATGTCTATCTTTGCTGTGTGTGTTCTTTGTCTTTTAATAGCTACTATCATGCTTAGCTCTTAACTTTCATGCTTATCTTTTTAAAGAGCTTTTGTTTAGTTGGTTGCTTGAACTCTCTTTAGTTATCATGTTTATCTTATTAAGAGAGTTTGCTTCCGTTGCATTGGTTGATATGTCTATGATAAAGATGCTACGTGCATAATGGCGCTTAGTAGTTCATGTTTTCTTATGGTTAGTCTCAAATAGCTGGGGGGTTCCCAATGTGTTATTGGAGTACCAACATGATTTGTTTGCCTATGATGTGGTATGGTTTAGTAATATCTTCCTTCAAAGAATTTATTTTGATGGACTTGGCGTATGCTCACGCATATTTAAGACTGTAAAGAAAGTCTGTCAAGCCTTGATGATCTTTTGTTTCTGAGTAGCAATATAACTTCCATGCCTGATTCAATGTTGCTTTGTCGCTCTGCATGATTATGACCGTCATTGCTCTCTTAGTTGGTCGCTTCCCGTCTTTTGCTAACCTTCGCCTGTACTAAGCGGACTGACTGCTTGTGCATCCACATCCTTTTAATCCAGTTATGCCATATGAGTCCACCATATCTTCCTACATGGTATTTACCTGCCATTCCTAACGGAGACTTGCATGTACCATCTCGAAATTATTCAAAGAAAAAGCATTCCTATTTTGTGCGTCTGTTTTAAGTTCATGAGGAAGTAGTAGTTAATTCATGATCTTTTTAAGTTTGACAAGCTTCACCCCGGGATTGCATGTATAATGTGCAAGCCCATAATACGAGAAGGAATTGGCATTGAGTGCGCCCGACTCAAAAAGATAATATAACAAACAAACCCTCCTTCACGCTTTGTTCATGAGAAATCAGAAAACTTTGGCAGTGATAAACAAAGGAGATTAAGAGGATGTGATCGTCCTCATTCGGGAGCCGTTCCTCGAAACTTGTCCATCTCAAGAAGTGATTGAGTTGTCTGCTAGCATTCGTTGACGAAACATGCATGATCTAAAAAAATTATTACCTTTGTTTTAAAACCAAGAGCTCTGGTACATGTTTTGTCTTTGTTTCCGACTACGGGTTTTCAACCTTGCCAACAAAAGCCATGGTTCGAGAGTCCCCACCTTCTTTTAAAAGCACCAACCACTGAGAGCATGATTGTCATTCTGAGTGTAATGTGCATTGTCCCAAAGTAGCATTGTCTTTTGCATGATTGTGATATCGTTTATTTTGAAATCATTGTATCTAGTCATCACTTAAACCTTGGAGATGCCCCTGCATTTATGTTTTGCTTCACTAAAGGGGGCAAGCTAGATATCACTTTATCATATTTGCACATCATGTTCATTACAAATCTATTTGATGTTTCAATATCATATTGTAAAACTTCCAGTTCTTTGTGATTTTCTCATGAGGCAACTTAATTACTATAGATTCATTGTCTCAGTAAGCTTTTGTCATATGACTATGAAAAAGTCCTATATGGTTAATAGCATGTCACCACATAAATTATTCTTGTTATCATTTACCTACTCGAGGACGAGCAGGAATTAAGCTTGGGGATGTTGATACGTCCAAAACGTATCTATAATTTCTGCTTGCTCCATGCCTCTTTTGGGTGATATTGCTAGGTTATTTATACACTTCCATACACTTTTGATCATATTTGGACTAACCTATTAACTCAGTGCACCCCAGTGCCAGTTTCTGTTTTCGGCTGTTTTTGTATTTCAGGTTTTCACATTACGAGAACTGCCAGAAAAAATCCAGAAAAATTATATAAAAAATCAGCGTTCCGGAAGCTTCCATGCGGCCATAGTAGGGCCGGAGGGGACCCACAGGGGCTCCAGGCGGCCTGCCCACGCGCCCCCCTGGCCGTGCCGGGGGGGCGCCTGGGCACCCCTGACCCCCTCTGATGCCCCCCTTTGGCATATATTTACACCGTGTCGCGGAAACCCTGATTCCAGACCCCTTTTCTCCAGACGCGATTCCGATCTCCGCCGCCATCGCCATCAAGCTTCGGGGGACCAGAATTCCTGCGCCTGCACCCTGCCGGGACGGGGAAGCGCCCCCGGATTCATCTCCATCGACGTTGCTTCCTCCCTCCATGATGCGGGAGTAGTTCCTCCTCGGGGCTGAGGTTCTTACTAGTAGCTATGTGGTCAATTCTCTCTCCCATGATGTGATCTTCGTTGTGATCATAGGCTATGTTAATCTAGGGTGATCCCATGATATTTCCCCTTCCTCTATGTATTGGATTGATGTACTCACTTGTCTTTATCTAGTATAATCCCCGAGACCAAGGTGACAACGGTCTATTGGACATGGATTAGAACAATATTTTCATGAGTGATTTCCTCTCTTGTGTGTTGATTGAAGATTGAGAGTCTCTTGGTGCTTGTCTTTGACTATCCTTTAGATATGTTGTGGTGATTGTGGGACTCTCTTTGGATGGCCGCGGTGACATTGGGAAATCCTTAGATTGAGAACTACGAACTTTGAGGTGTGCTTTTGTAGCCCTACATAATTCTCGTCCTCTCTTGACCACGAAGGAATGACCTCCGAGTGCGTCTCCTTTGCATGTTTTATGGGAAATATCATGTGATTCGATTATGTTAATGTTGTTGGGAGTTGCCACTAGTGAAAGTATGAAGCCTAGGCCTTGTTTCCACCATTGCAATACCATTTGTGCTCACGTTTACCACTTGTTTGCTTGCTGCACTTTTTATTAGAGATTTATATTACTTTGTTTTGCCATCCATATCACTTGCCATTTAACATCTCTTCGCCGAACTAGTGCACCTATACATCTGACAAGTGTATTAGGTGTGTTGGGGACACAAGAGACTTCTTGTATTTTAGTTGTAGGGTTGCTTGAGAGAGACCATCTTCAACCTCTACTTCCCTGAGTTCGATAAACCTTAGGTCATCCACTTGAGGGAAATTGCTGCTGTCCTACAAACCTCTGCGCTTGGAGGCCCAACATAGTCTACAAGAGTAGAAGCGTGTGTAGACATCACACAGTAGCGTAAGTATTTCCCTCAGTTTTTGAGAACCAAGGTATCAATCTAGTAGGAGACCATGCGCGAGTCCCTCGCACCTGCACAAACAAATAAGAACTTCGCAGCCAACGCGATAAGGGGTTGTCAATCCCTTTACAGACACTTACGAAAGTGAGATCTGATAGAGATGATAGTTTGATATTTTTGGTATTTTTGCAGGCCGCCTGGAGCCCCTGTGGGTCCCCTCCGACCCTACTTTGGCCGCATGGAAGCTTCCGGAATGCTGATTTTTTATATAATTTTTCTGGATTTTTTCTGGCAGTTCTCGTAATGTGAAAACCTGAAATACAAAAACAGCCGAAAACAGAAACTGGCACTGGGGTGCACTGAGTTAATAGGTTAGTCCAAATAAGATCAAAAGTGTATGGAAGTGTATAAATAACATAGCAATATCACCCAAAAGAGGCATGGAGCAAGCAGAAATTATAGATACGTTTTGGACGTATCACTGTGCTGCATCACCCTTTCCTCTTCGAGGGAATACAACGCAAGCTCGAGAAGTAGCAAGAAGAATTTCTGGCGCCGTTGCCGGGGAGGCTTACGCAAAAGTCATATACCAAGTACCTATCACAAACCCTTATCATTCGCATTACATTTTTTGCCTCTCATTTTCCTCTCCCCCACTTTACCCTTGCCGTTTTATTCGCCCTTCTTCTGCCGTGTGTTTATCGTTCGCTTGCTTCTTGTTTGCTTGTGTGTTGGACTGCTTGCTTGTCACTATGGCTCAGAACAATACCAAATTATGTGACTTCTCCAATACCAACAATAATGATTTTATTAGCACTCTGATTGTGTAATGCCCAGTATGAGATTATACCTCCTACGTGTCGAGGCACGACTTAAAGGTATAAGCTCATACTAGAATGATCTCAAGTATGGTATCTTTGCACGACTCATGTAAAAATAGGGATGAAATTGCAAAAGGATAGTTGGATTACACTCGCCACGTCACACAGTACATTACATAAGCAATCATCATCCAAATAACATCACAGTCCATCTACGGACGAAGATCCAAATGAAAGATACCAAATAAATAAAGCCACAAGGTCCGAATCGCCCCTAGTAGAAGCCACTACTGATCATCGGGATAGTGCACATAGTATCGACTACGTTCTTCATCGAACTCCTAGTACAGCTCTGTGCCGTCACCTGTGTAGTCCACCATAGTATCTGCATCTGGTGTTGTGTAGAAACTGTGAGCCACGGAGGACTCAGCAATCCCGTTCCCGGGTAACAAAACTATCTAAGCCTTAGGTGTGGAACAAGGCTGAAGAAGAATAAAGGTTGCAACTGCACTAGCACTATCTTACGTGTTTAGAGCGAGAAGAGAAGTGCCACGAGCGTCAAAGTGATCACGAAGTGATCCTATCTAAGCATGTCAATCATAACCCCACCGTGTTCACTTCCCGAAACCCCTTTCGGAAAATGACCGTCATGGTTACTCACGCTGGTAGTGTGTTCTGAACATGGTGTCAAGTTTCCTACAACCGGATATTAACAAATTCCCATCTGCCACATAACCGTGGGCACGGCTTTCAAAAGTTCAAAACCCTGCAGGGGTGTCCCAACTTAGCCCATTACAAGCACACGATCTGCAGAGTCGCAACTCCAAGGTGGGAAGGCCCGAGTATTCTCGGAATCCCGTGCTCAAGATATTCCGACTAAGGTAAAACTAATCCAGCAAGACCTCCCGACGTGCCGACACCCTGACAGTAGCCGTGCGTATCTAGTCTCAGGCCACGACCGAATGAGCTATGGTTACAGCATCCAGATACCCCAAGTTGCTACGGGGCGGTGCCGCAAGCTGCTCTAGGTTGGACCAACACTCATGTGGAGCACTGGCCCGGGGTTGTTAATTAAGATCACGGGATAGCTAGTCCCTATGCAAGTTTTAGTTATTAGGCAAATGGAGTACCAATGTTGGGCCTTGCTGTAAAAGCTGTAGCGCTAAGCGGGTTATCGAGGGGGTCCCATAACCCCAACCATGTGAGGAACGCAAAATCAAGGAACATAACACCGGTTTATATGGTTCCTAGGGTGGCATGAGTGGAACAAAACACCAAGCAAGAGGCTTAGTGATGGGCCTCGAACCCCTCGTTGGTTACCCCAAGTGGAAGGTGTAAGATGCAGTAAGTAGAAGTGTTTTCCCTTAGCAAAGATGCCAAGGATCAAATCCCCAGAGACTCCTAGGTTCAACAAGTAGGTGTCAACTGCTAACGGCGCAATTAGCAATCAACGTGGACCTGCACACAGATACAAATAACTTTGCTCCCAACGAGTACAGAGAGGTTGTCAATCCCTCCGGCCTTGTAGTTCACAAAGGGTTAAAAGCAATGATAGTAGTGATAGATAGTTTTTGCAATAGTAAATAATAACGGAAAATAAATAGTGGATGTGATCAATGATGGTAATATGGACCGGAGTCTCATGATGTTCACTAGTGATGTCTCTCTCCCAAAAGACAATAAAACAACTATGTGAGGTAACAAATTACAGCTGGGCAATTGACAGGACCACGAACGCAAACCAATGCTGACTACATCGCAAGAAAGGTTGAGGTTCAAAGCATGGGCGGTACGCCAAAGTAAGTAGACCGAAATCCATCAATATCTACTACTAATCATCCACCTTGAGATATCTATCCAGAACATCTCGCTGGTATTAAGTTGCGAGTCCCACCCATAGTGTAAACTCAATGCAACAGACAACTGCATTAAAAGAACTTTGCGTAAAGTAAACAATCCTTGCACCCGCGGGCACAAGCACCATTGTTTTCCGCCTTGTGGCAACAACACATCCCCTAGACTCATGTTTCTGTCACTCAAGCTAGTCATCGAGGGGCATGAACCCACAATCGAGCATAACGTTCCCTCTTGGAGTCACTACCTACTACTCGGCCAAAGCAATAAGTAACAACGGAGAACATGCAAGAATTACTTATGAACTAAAATATAAAAGAGGTGAATCAAATATATTACTCAAGATCAATTTGAACATAATCTCATAATCCATCGGATCCCAGCAAACTCAACATAGCAACAGTATAAGGATTACATAGGTGCCTCGATCATGTAGGGCAGCTCACGAGGACTAATTAGTGAAGCACAAGAACGGGAGGAGAACATCACATAGCTACTGGTCATGGACTCATGGTCCAAGGGAGACTACTCACGAGTCATCCGGGAGGCGTCCATGGTGGTGGAGAAGCTCCCGGTGATGATCCTCCCCTCCGGCAGGGTGCCGGGAAGAGTTCTCCTGGTGCTCCCGATCTTGGAAGCGGCGGCGGTGGCGGAACAGAGATGGGATCGCGAAAAGAGTTCCTGTTCTGAGGGTTTCGGAGGGTCCCTTAAATATATGCCAAAGTAGGGCATCGGGGGAGCCTCGGGGGGCCCAGGCGCCCCCCCGACGCGGCCCGGGGGGGGGGGGCACAGGGCGCCTGGAGCCCCTGTGCCCCCCCAGGCTGCCCTTCGGACGCAGTGTTATTTCCGGAACACTGATTTTTTATATAATTTTTCTGGATTTTTCTGGGCAGTTCTCGAAACGTGAAAACCTGAAATACAAAAACAGCCGAAATCAGAAACTGGCACTGGGGTGCACTGGATTAGTAAGTTAGTCCAAATATGATCAAAAGTGTATGGAAGTGTATGAATATCATAGCAATATCACCCAAAAGTGGCATGGAGCAAGCAGAAATTATAGATACGTTTTGGACGTATCAACATCCCCAAGCTTAATTCCTGCTCGTCCTCGAGTAGGTAAATGATAACAAGAATAATTTCTGTGGTGACATGCTATTAACCATATAGGACTTTTTCATAGTCATATGACAAAAGCTTACTGAGACAATGATTCTAAAGTAATTAAGTTGCCTCAAGAGAAAATCACAAATGACTGGAAGTTTTGCAACATGAAACTGAAACATCAAAAAGATTTGCAATGAACATGATGTGCAAATATGATAAATTGATATCTAGCTTGCCCCCTTTAGTGATGCAAAACATAAATGCAAGGGCACCTTCAAGGTTTAAGTGATGACTAGATACAATCATTTCAGAATAAACGATATCACAATCATGCAAAAGACAATGCTACTTTGGGACAATGCACATTACACTCAGAATGACAATCATGCTCTCAGTAGTTGGTGCTTCAATATAAAGGTAAAAGAAAGGTTAAGTGCTAAAGCTTTTTATTTTGAAAACATGGAAGCAATTGTGTCAACGGTAGTAGTACTTCATATGTATCATGCATAAAACATCCTATAAGTTGCAAGCCTCATGCATCGAATACCAATAGTGCTCGCTCCTTGTCCTAATTAGCTCGGATCCCCATGGGTTATCATTGCATTACATATGTTTTAACCAAGTGTCACAAAGGGGTACCTCTATGCCACCTGTACAAAGGTCCAAGGAGATAGATCGCATTTGATTTCTCGTTTTTGATAGATCTCAACTTGAGGACATCCATACCGGGACAACATAGAAAATAGATGATGGACTCCTCTTTAATGCATAAGCATATTCTCATAAGAGTTTGAGGATTAAGGTCCAAGCTAAAACTTCCACCATGATGCATGGCTTTGGTTGGCGGCCCAATGTTCTTCTCTAACAATATGCATAGTTATTCAACCCACGGTAAATCACCCTTACTTCAGACAAGACGAACATGCATAGCAACTCACATGATATTCAACAAAAGTGTGACAGTTGATGGCGTCCCCAGAAACATGGTTACCGCTCAACAAGCAACTTATAAGAAATAAGATACATAAGCAACATATTCTTTACCACAATAGTTTTTAGGCTACTTTCCCATGAGCTATGTATTGCATGGTTAGTTTGCTTAGTGCAGGTGGAGGTTAGCAAAAGACTGGGAGCGACCAACTAAGAGAGCAATGACGGTCATAATCATGCAGAGCGACAACGCAATATTGAATCAGGCATGGTAGTTATATCTCTACTTAGAAACAAAAGATCATCAAGGCTTGACAGACTTTCTTTACAGTCTTGAATATGCGTGAGCATATGCCAAGTCAATCAAAATAAATTCTCGAAGGAAGATATTACTCAACCATACCATATCATAGGCAAACAAACCAAGTTGGTACTCCAATAACACATTGGGAACCCCCCAGCTATTTAAGATTAACCAAAAGAAAACCTGAACTACTAAGCACCATCATGAAAGTAGCATCTTTATCATAGACACATTAACCAATGCAACGGAAGCAAACTCTCTTAATAAGGTGAGCATGGTAATTAAAGAGAGTTCAAGCAACCAACTAAATAAAAGCTCTTGAAAAGATAAGCATGAATACTAAGAGCAGAGTATGATAGAAGCTATTAAAAGACAAAGAACACACACAACATAGTTAGACATGAAAATTCTATGTAATGTTCTAGGTAGAGGTGGAGCGTGTTTCTCTCCCACATAAAGGAATGCTGGGTTCCGACTCGTTATGAAAAACTAAAAAGAAAACTAAAAGCAATACGCTCCAAGCATAGCACATAACACATGAAGTGATAAAAATATAGCGAAACGAAAGACGAACTGATAGTGTTGATGGAGAAGGGGATGCACGGGGGCATCCCCAAGCTTAGACGCTTGAGTCTCCTTGAATATTTCTTGGGGGTGCACGGGGCCATCCCCAAGCTTGAGCGCTTGACACTCCTGAATCTTTTTATCATCTTCCCTCGCACACTTGAAAACTCCCTTCATACACAACTCATCATAATCTGATTAGCGAGGTTAGTACCCTTAATAAAATAATTATACCTTGCTGGAAATAAGGATATTCTTGAAGTTCTACTGTTTCTCAAGATTGCCAAAAGGTTTTTGCAAAGAAAAAGCAAGTTCTTAATTTGCAAAGTGAAGGTAAGGCAAAACAGGACAGAATCTGTGAAAAACAGAACAGCAGGCAGTAATTGATCTGTTCGGGATACTTCTGCAACTCAAATCAAAAAACTCAGAACTGACGCACGAAAGACAATTATATAGAGAACGCTGTAGAAAAAATTCAGACCAAAAAGATGAACTGGTGATTTTATACGAATTTTTCTATCCAAGGACAGAATCTGTTTCCTGGACAGCACCTCACAACTTTTGAACTTTCTAGCAATCAGAGGCTATACTTGGCACAAATATGAAAAGCAAAGATACAATGATGATGCTACAGCAGTAAACAACATCAAGACACAACAAAAGCAAAAATTTTATTCATGTGGGCTGCCTCCCAAAAGCGCTTTCTTCTATGCCTTTAAGCTAGGCATAATGCATAGATCAAGTTGTATCAATTGAACCATCATCAAGATCATCAAAAAGCTCTTCAATAATACAACTAGTCTTAAGAGGACTCTCAAATAAAGGCCTCATAGAGATACTTCTAGGTAGAAGACCAAAAGGATAAAAGTCAAGGGAAGAATCATTTATAAATTCATCAACGATAGGTGTTTCTTCCAAAGTCTTTATAGTTTCAACCCCTTTGGCAATAGGTGGATTGCTTTTAGAACGGGGAGCCTTTGGAACGTGAACGAACTTAGGCTCCCTCTTTACCGGAGTTTCTACCTTTTCGGTTTTGATCGAGGAGAAAGTAGTTCCTAAGGTATCAAATATTTCCTCAATCTTGTCCATCCTAGAAGAGTCAGAATCATGGAATTTGACGGTCTCCAAAATTTTGAAAATTTTATGCATGGAGCTATCAAGTCTATTCAAATTCCCTTGGATCTTTCGATCCAACTCATTCATCTTATTAGTGCTTGGCATCTCTAGCTCTATTTTTTCAAGTTTTTTCATAATGTGAGCTAGGGTGATGTCCTCTCGAATGCTAACAACAGGGGGACTCCCAACAAGATTTTCAATAATAATAAGAGACTCCCAAACTGGGGCCTCTAGGAAATTTCCATTGATAGCAGTATCTAGAATAAACCTATTCCAAGAAGTAATTCCAACATGAAAATTTCTAAGCAAGATAGTAGTAGGTTGCTTCTTGGTGGCTCTTTTTTGTGAATCATTAATTCTATACCAAGCATCTTTCAAACTTTCCCCACCTCTTTGTTTAAAGGTGAGAACTTCTGCCTCGTCAAAGACAAAAGGACCCGACATAATGATAACTAAAGAACAAGATAACTATTTTTGTGATTTTCGATAAAAAGGAACTAAAGAAAAAATGAAAGGTAAACTAACAAGACAAAAAGCAAAGGTAAAAGATAGCATGCAACTCCCCTATCCTGAAGAGTGGAGTCCCCGGCAACGGCGCCAGAAAATACTCCTTGATGGGCCTCGAACCCCTTGTTGGTTACCCCAAGTGGAAGGTGTAAGATGCAGTAAGTAGAAGTGTTTTCCCTTAGCAAAGATGCCAAGGATCGAATCCCCAGAGACTCCTAGGTTCAACAAGTAGGTGTCAACTGCTAACGGCGCAATTAGCAATCAACGTGGACCTGCACACAGATACAAATAACTTTGCTCCCAACGAGTACAGAGAGGTTGTCAATCCCTCCGGCCTTGTAGTTCACAAAGGGTTAAAAGCAATGATAGTAGTGATAGATAGTTTTTGCAATAGTAAATAATAACGGAAAGTAAATAGTGGATGTGATCAATGATGGTAATATGGACCGGAGTCTCATGATGTTCACTAGTGATGTCTCTCTCCCAAAAGACAATAAAACAACTATGTGAGGTAACAAATTACAGCTGGGCAATTGACAGGACCACGAACGCAAACCAATGCTGACTACATTGCAAGAAAGGTTGAGGTTCAAAGCATGGGCGGTACGCCAAAGTAAGTAGACCGAAATCCATCAATATCTACTACTAATCATCCACCTTGAGATATCTATCCAGAACATCTCGCTGATATTAAGTTGCGAGTCCCACCCATAGTGTAAACTCAATGCAACAGACAACTGCATTAAAAGAACTTTGCGTAAAGTAAACAACCCTTGCACCCGCAGGCACAAGCACCGTTGTTTTCCCCCTTGTGGCAATAGCACATCCCCTAGACTCATGTTTCTGTCACTCAAGCTAGTCATCGAGGGGCATGAACCCACAATCGAGCATAACGTTCCCTCTTGGAGTCACTACCTACTACTCGGCCAAAGCAATAAGTAACAACGGAGAACATGCAAGAATTACTTATGAACTAAAATATAAAAGAGGTGAATCAAATATATTACTCAAGATCAATCTGAACATAATCTCACAATCCATCGGATCCCAGCAAACTCAACATAGCAACAGCATAAGGATTACATAGGTGCCTCGATCATGTAGGGCAGCTCACGAGGACTAATTAGTGAAGCACAAGAACGGGAGGAGAACATCACATAGCTACTGGTCATGGACTCATGGTCCAAGGGAGACTACTCACGAGTCATCCGGGAGACGTCCATGGTGGTGGAGAAGCTCCCGGTGATGATCCTCCCCTCCGGCAGGGTGCCGGGAAGAGTTCTCCTAGTGCTCCCGATCTTGGAAGCGGCGGCGGCGGCGGAACAGAGATGGGATCGCGAAAAGAGTTCCTGTTCTGAGGGTTTCGGAGGGTCCTTTAAATATATGCCAAAGTAGGGCATCGGGGGAGCCTCGGGGGGCCCAGGCGCCCCCCCGACGCGGCCCAGGGGGGGGCGCCCACAGGGCGCCTGGAGCCCCTGTGGCCCCCCAGGCTGCCCTTCGGACGCAGTGTTGTTTCCGGAACGCTGATTTTTTTATATAACTTTTCTGGATTTTTCTGGGCAGTTCTCGAAACGTGAAAACCTGAAATACAAAAACAGCCGAAAATCGAAACTGGCACTTGGGTGCACTGGATTAGTAAGTTAGTCCAAATATGATAAAAAGTGTATGGAAGTGTATGAATATCATAGCAATATCACCCAAAAGTGGCATGGAGCAAGCAGAAATTATAGATACGTTTTGGACGTATCACTTAGCCTTCCACCCATTACCAATATACAGATGATTTTGGTTAACATATTATATAGTGTGATATCCCAACCATAACTTCAACATGAAGCAAGAATCTTCAAAATCTTCTCCTGCAACTAGCAATGCTATAAGAGGGGCTGAGCAAAGCTTACGTAGCGAAACAAACGTTTGCTAGGTTGGGTGGTTAGACAGATTCATGGTTACGATAGGAGGCTGACAAACAAACATGGGCATCGAGGCAATAAGCTAAAGAGCGAGACATCTAGAAATAGGTAAAGATAGTAATGATATCTGGGTCAGGTCATCTTGCCTGTCGAGTCGTCGATGGGATCGTAATACGGCTCCTCGTACTCAACCTCGGTAGGAACCTCGCACTCGGTCTCGGCTTCCGGCTCTACTCAACACAAGAACACAACAAGGCACAAACCAAACAAGGTGCAATGCTCAATCAACATGATGCAAGTATGATGCATATATGATGCAATACATGTCAAAGGATGAAGCACACAAGAACAACACAAGACAACAAGTTTAAATGAGGCCGGAATCAACATATAGCAAATCTGGTAAGTCCTCATATGCATATATTGAAATTGGTCCAGATCTGAACAAACCTTAAGTTAACGTTGTTAAACAGCAAGTTAACATGCACCATGATGATCTACACGAAATTCTAGTCAAGTTTCATATAAAGTTTGTTTAATTTGGAGCTACGGTCTAGAAGATATGAGAAAAACAAGACAAGCATGGCAACGGTGCAAGATGCAACCAAACATCAAGCAAACACACTCCAAACATGTAAACAAGATGATATTATGATTCTACATGCAAAATCACACAAGTTTCATATAGGACACGCTCAAAACGGAGCAACGGTTCAACACATACACACGAAACAAGATACACACGAAACAAGATTCAATGCAAAGCTGAAATTAACAGCCACATAGCAACCTGAGAGCAAGAAATATATACTCTACAGCACCCAAACATGATGACAATAAGCATGGACATGAAGTAGACATATCCTACAGCAAACAACTCCATTGGAGCAACTCCATAGGAGGCATGGATCAATAGCCACAAGCTACACCATTTTGATCATGTTGTTAAAAACCTGACAGATATAATTTATAGCAACTTGAGAGCAAGAAATAAATAAGCTACAGCAAGCCATATGAGGAATTGAGGGCATGTATGGATAGACAATAACATGGACAACAAGAAATGATCAATGGTCACTCCAAAACATGCATGAATTTGACTAGGGCATCAAGTAAACATAGCATCAGGTTAAGACAGATTCCAGACTTAGCAGAAATTTCACTAAGTATAAGACAGTTATGTTGGCATGGCATGTTTACAAGCATGTTTAAGTCACCTCAAGGTATATCATGGAAAATGGTTTGCACCACAGCAAAGACCATATGATGGAGATTCTAAAACATATTGACATGTGACATGGGGACAAACATATCAATAGCAACGTGCACTTCAAATCAGCATCTCATAACATGTTACAAAACTTAACAGCCACATGCACTTTTGCAACCAAGATTAACATGGCAATATGAACCCAAACATGAATGCTACAGCAACCATCATGTAGAGCATCTCACAATAAACATTTTGACATATCATTTGCTTCATTTGGATAAACATGCACCAAGTTACCACATCTCAAACATGGCATGAAAATAACAAGTTGCAGCTGTTTATAACAAGTAGCACTCTTGCAACAGAGATTAGGGCATCAAGATGAACTCAAACAAGCATGCCACAATGGAACAAAACGTAGAGCACATCACCACGATCATTTTGACATATTATTTGCATCATTTGGATAAGCACACAAAAAGTTACAGGTGGTCAAACATGCAACATTATTAACACATGCCAGGGACTAATCTGTAAATATGCAGTTTTGAAAAAAAAAACTAAAATCGCAGAACTAAAAAAAAACAAAGTTGGGCCGAAACGGGGCGGCCTGGGCCTCACCTTGCGGGCCGTGGCCCAGGTGGAGAAGGAGGCCTGGGGCCTGGATCGAAGCGGTGCGTCCCCGTCCTCCCGATCCGCCTGGATCGGGCAGGGGCGGCGGCTCCCGACAGCGAGGGGAGGAGGCCGGCGACGGACGGTGAGGGGAGGAGGCCGGTGACGGCTGGGGCGACGGGATCCGACGGCCGACGCCGGATCCGGGGTCGGAGGCGGCGGAGTACGAGGGCCGGCGGTGGTCCGGCGCCGAGCGCAATGGAGGCGGCGCGCGCCGGTGACCGGAGCACGGCGTGGAGGCGCGGGGAGGACGCGAGCTGGCGGCGGCGCGATGCGGGCCGCGGGGGCCGGGGACGGGCCCGGCAGGCCCGCGCGGTGGGAGGCGGCGGTCGACGCTGGGCAGCCACGTGGCGCCCTCCAGTTGGCGCGTCCGTCGGCTGGACGCGTCCGGTGGTGTACGGACACATCCGGTGGCTGCGGGAGGAGGAAAATTAGGGTTTGGACGCAAAAATGGACGTGAGGGACTAATTTATAGGCATAGGGAGCTTGGAGATTCCAAATGGGGAGCGGTTTTCGGCCACACGATCGCAATTCGACGACCGAGATGATGGGAAGGGTTGTGCTGGGTTAGTGGGCTGTTGTGGAGGGGATCTTGGGCCTTAAAGAAGAGGTTCTTTTAGCCCACTAGGTTAACCGTTGGAGTACCAAACGGACTCCAAACGCGACGAAACTTGACAGGCGGCCTACACGTACCAAAACAACAACGCATGACAAGTCTCACGTCATTCCGGAAACGTTACACAGCCACACACGAAATAAGGACTCGGGGATGCCACGGGCACGTGTGTGAGCGTCGGAACACGAAACGGACAACGGGAAGAGACGAGTGGGACCAGGTGCAAGTGACAACACAAATGCAATGCAATGTACATGACAACATGACATGGATGAAATGCACACACGCACATGACAAAACGAAGAAACCCGAAATGAAAGAAGAGCCCAGAATGGAATTGACGAAGCCAAAGTTTCATATATTGCCAAAATTGGAAAGTGTTACATCTGGGGCATTACAAACTCTCCTCTACTACGAAAAGATTCCGTCCCGAGATCTAGGACTGGAAGAAGGAAGGGTACTCGGAACGAAGGTGATCTTCTCGTTCCCACGTAGCTTCTCGGTCGGTATGGTGTGACCACTTAACTTTCAAGAACTTGATTGACTTGTTGCGGGTCTTGCGCTGAGTTTCTTCAAGAATAGCAACGGGGTGCTCACGGTAAGACAAGTCTTGTTCAAGATAAATCTCCTCAAACAGAATAGTGCGTTCAGGTGTCTTGAAGCACTTGCGGAGTTGAGACACGTGAAACACATCATGAACATTAGCAAAGTTGGATGGAAGCTCGAGTTGATAGGCTAGATCGCCTCTTTTGCCAAGAATCTTGAAAGGGACCACATATCTAGGAGCAAGCTTTCCTTTGATACCGAATCTTTGGGTGCCTTTCATAGGAGAAACTCGGAGATAGACATGGTCTCCAATGTCGAAAGCCAAATCACGATGCTTGCCGTCATAGTAGCTCTTTTGACACGACTGAGAGGCCTTGAGATTCTCACGTATGACTTTGCACATTTCTTCGGCTTCTGAGATCAAGTCATTGCCAAGAAGTTGACGTTCACCAGCTTCGGACCAGTTGAGAGGGGTACGACACTTTCTGCCATAGAGAATTTCAAAAGGAGCTTTGCCGGCACTTGCTTGGAAATTGTTGTTGTAAGAGAACTCGGCAAACGGAAGGCAATCTTCCCACTTCATGCCAAAAGAGATGACACAAGCTCTGAGCATGTCTTCGAGGATCTGGTTCACTCTTTCGACTTGACCACTAGTCTGAGGGTGAAACACAGTGCTGAAACGGATCTTAGTGCCCATGGCTGACTGAAAGGAGTCCCAGAACTTGGATGTGAACAAACTTCCATGGTCTGAGGAGATAACTTGAGGAATGCCATGTAACGACACAATTCTGGAGGTGTACAACTCTGCCAGCTGAGCTACATTGATGGATTCTTTGACTGGAAGGAAGTGAGCTACTTTGGTTAGCTTGTCAATCATTCCCCTTCTTGGACTTGGGAAACCAAGTGACGAAATCCATTTCAATGTGGTCGAATTTCCACTCGAGAATAGGCAGAGGTTGGAGGAGACCGGCTGGACGTTGATGCTCTACCTTCACTCTTCTGCAGACATCACATTCATTCATGAATTGGGCAATCTCCCTTTTCATGCGTGTCCACCAGTAAGATTGCTTGAGGTCTTGGTACATCTTGGAACTTCCGGGATGAATTGAGAGGAGGGAGTCATGTGCTTCGTTCATTATGAGCTTCCTGAGATCACCCTTGGGAACCACAAGTCTGTCCTCAAAGAACAAGGTGTCTTTCTCATCAACGTGATAGCACTTGTATTTGGGAGTACCCTTAGCAATACCATGTTTTACTTTCTGCACCATAGCTTCACTGAGTTGGGCCTCACGGATCTGATCTTCCAAGGTAGGAGCAACTTGAAGATTTTCAAGAAATCCTTGCGGAACAACTTGGAGGTTGAGCTTCCTGAATGATTCACAAAGCTCAGGCTAAAACGGCTTGAGAAGGAGACTGTTGCAATATGCCTTTTTGCTCAAGGCATCTGCAATGACATTGGCCTTGCCAGGTGTGTATTCGATGCTTGGATCATACTCTTGGATCATCTCAACCCAACGAGTCTGGCGAAGGTTCAGGTTCGGCTGTGTGAAGATGTACTTCAAGCTCTTGTGATCGGTGAAGATGTCCACTTTTCTGCCCAACAGAAGGTGTCTCCACGTGATCAAGGCATGTACCACTGCTGCTAGCTCGAGATCATGTGTGGGGTAGTTCTTCTCATTTGGCTTCAATTGACGAGAAGTGTATGCCACAATTTTCTTGTCCTGCATGAGAACACCACCAAGTCCTTGAAGATAAGCATCACAGAATACTTCGTATGGCTTGTACTCAACCGGAGGAGTAAGGACTGGAGCAGAGATGAGCTTTTCTTTGAGAGTTTTGAATGCCACATCACAATCCGGAGACCTGTTGTACTTGACATTTTTCCGCGGCAAGTTTGAGAGAGGCTTGGCATCTTGGAGAAGTTCTCAACGAACCTTCTGCAATAGCTAGCAAGACCAAGGAAGCTTCGGAGTTGCTTGACGTTCTGTGGGGGTTCCCAGTTGACAATCGCTTCAACTTTCTCGGGGTTGACAGAAATACCCTGAGCAGAGATGATATGGCCAAGATATAAGACCTCATCGAGCCAGAATTCGCATTTAGAGAACTTCACATAGAACTTGTGTTCACGGAGTCTGTCGAGAACCAAACGGAGGTGCTTGGCATGGTCTTCTTCATTCTTGGAGAATACCAAGATCTCATCCAGATAGACGAGAACGAATTCGTTGGTGTAGGGGTTGAATATGTAGTGCATCATTCTCGAGAAGGTGGGTGGAGCCTTTGCGAGGCCAAAAGACATGACTGTGTATTCATAGGAGCCGTAGCTTGTTCTGAATGCAGTCTTGTGAATATCTTCTTCTCGGATACGGATCTGGTGATAACCCATCCGGAGATTGAGCTTTGAGAACGCTTTTGCTCCTTTGAGCTGCTCGAACAATTCATTGATGTTGGGGAGCGGATACTTGTTCTTTATTGTCTTCTTGTTCAATGGTCGGTAATCAACGCAAAGGCGCTCTGTGCCATCCTTCTTCTTGACAAATAGAACACCACAGCCCCAAGGAGAAGTGCTAGGACTGATTAGACCCATACGCTCTTGCTCATCAAGTTGTCTCTTCAACTCCTTCAACTCTTCAGGGGAAAGCTTGTACGGACGCCGACATGCTGGCTCGGTACCGGGCTCGAGTTCAATGACGAATTCAACTTGACGATGCAGAGGCATGCCTGGAAGCTCTTCAGGGAAAACATCTTCATATTCATTGACCACCGAAATTTGGGAGATGGCATTAGTCTCGCCCTTGTCATTGAGAGAGAATAGCCTGATTGTGTTATCTCGAGAGGCGAAGATAATCACATCTTCGTCAGGATGAGTAAGCTTGACTTCCTTATTTGCACAATCAATGTGAGCATCATGCTGGGAAAGCCAATCCATCCCAAGAATAAGATCAATGTCGGAGTTGTCGAGAGCAATAGGAGAAGCCAGAAATTTATAATTGCCCATCTTGATAGAAACATTAGGAGCTACAATATGAGAGCTCATCCTCATACCCGGAGAAACCACACGAAAAGGATCTTGCAAAGTTTTTGTAGGCAACTCATGCTTGGACAAGAAAGGTTTTGAGATGAAGCAATGCGATGCACCCGAATCGAATAAAACTTTTGCAGGAGCAGAGTTAACTGAGAGGTTACCCAATATCACATAAGAAGAATTCTCCGCTTGAGCTGCATTCATCAGATTCACTCTTGCTGCCTTGGGGTTGTGCTTGACAATAGCAGTACTGACAGGTGGAGGAGGCGGAAGGCGCCTTGGGTTGGGGCACTTGTTAGCATAGTGACCCTTCTGGCCACACTTTTTGCATACCACTTCTGAGAGAGGACGGTGATAAGGAGCACTTGACTTCGAAGCTTGAAAGTGATTCTTTGACTGATTGCTTGGGTTGGGTGGGTGGCAGAAACCACGGCCACCAGAATGCTTGTTGTTGTTGTTGGGAGGTCGGATCACTGGAGGAGGTGGAAGCCAAAACTTCTGTTGCTTTGCGACCACTTGGGAAGAAGAGGAGGAGTGAACAGCATCTCTGATCCTCTTTTTGAAAGCTTCCATCTTGAGCCGGGCTCCCTCTTTCTTAAGTGCCATGTTATAGAATTGATCAAATTCTTCCGGCTCAAACAAGGTGAGAGCTATCTGGAGTTCATCCTTCAGACCACCACAGAACTGATAAATCTTGCTCTTGGCATCTAGGATGTCTTGCTTGGCATAGCGGGCAAGGTTCTGGAACTTGACATTGTATTGATAAACGGACATGGTGCCTTGATTCAGGTTGCTGAATTGCTCACACATACCCTCGATGACACTTGTTGGAATGTGATGAGAGCAAAAATCCTTGCAGAAGTCAGCCCACGAGATTTCACGTCCTTCTCTGGAATCTTTGTACTGCTGCCACCAATCAGCGGCTTGGTCCTTGAGTTGGAAGGCGGCAAACTTCACATAGTCCTCATGTCTCACGTTATTGCACTCGAAATGCTTCTTGATATCTGTTATCCAGTCTTCAGCATCTAGAGGGTCCACACAGTAACTGAATGCCTTCGGTTGGTTTGCCAGGAACTGGTTGAGTGTAGCAAAGTGAGGTTGGTTGAACAAATTGCCTTGGCCTTGGTTCCCATGACCATCTTGATTTGCTTGATTTGCTTGAATGTTCTGCATCATTTGCATAAGCATCTGGGTGTTCTGGTTCGTCGCTTGCATAATTGCTCTCCAGGCCTCAGACGGAGGAGAAGGGGAAGGAGGACGATCAGGAACTTCTTCACCCTCTGGGTTAGCGTTGGCAACCCTTTTAGGAGCCATCCTGAATGAGATGACAACTATTAACCATTGATTGAGAAAAATGTATAAGCTGAATCAACGGCTAGAAATTGCAACATAAGTCTTCACAAGAATCATTCGAACAAAATGAACGAATGTAATCCACAGTTTAATGGTAACAACAATCTTCTTGAGAAGCCACTTGGGAGAACAAAAGGTAAATAAAACAACAAGGAGCAGATAGAACAAATACAAGATAGAATCTTCGTTCGACATATTCGTGCTGAAAGCTTATGGAACGTGTTTCAAAAGGGTTTTGCAATCCCCGGATCAACATAGCCAAGGACCCTTTAAGATGCAACTCCCGATCGGAACAACGCCCATAAAACTACTTCACTCAATGTCGAACCCCGAACTCCATATCATGCATTCGTTGGAAGAATGCCTACGAACTACTAGATGAACCCACCTATTAATTTCCGAAAGTTTCCAGTTATGCAATCAGGTGTTGGGGATACAGGGGAAGCATCACGCACTCAACTCTAATCCTACATCCAGCTGTATCCATCCTTCAAAACATAACCAGTTATTTCCGAAAACCGTTTACCTCGGACCTTCGAAACGCATCTGCTATACAAGCTATGGCAATACTCCCGAACTACCTCCCCAGTACTGGGTGATGTCGGGGTTATCTTGCCACTAACCGCATAGGAGATTTTTCGATGTCGACCGTCTTAAGTATTCCAGAACTGCTGCGATATATTTGTGACGACAACACCTCAGAGCTCAACTCCCCGGGACACTGCCACAACCCCTAAATGACAGGAGGCATCGAGAACAATGTTCTCGTCACAAAGACATCAGAACAATCCAAACAATACCCGCGTGATCCTAATTTTTTTTGAGAAATTTTGAGAGTAGAAGAGACAAGTAATCGTCAGGAGTCCTCACCAGAGTGACAAGAGATGAGGAGCAAAAGAAATCCTACTCTCCGATATATATATAGGACTCAAAACATTTTCAAGTGTGTGCCTAGACTCAACCGTCAACGATTCGATCAATCAGTGGGGGCTTCTAGGTCGGAGAAGGCTCTGAATACCAACTTGTAATGCCTAGTATGAGATTATACCTCCTACGTGTCGAGGCATGACTTAAAGGTATAAGCTCATACTAGAATGATCTCAAGTATGGTATCTTTGCACGACTCATGTAAAAATAGGGATGAAATTGCAAAAGTATAGTTGGCTTTCACTCGCCACGTCACACAATACATTACATAAGAAATCATCATCCAAATAACATCACAGTCTGTCTACGGATGAAGATCCAAATGAAAGATACCAAATAAATAAAGCCACAAGGTCCAAATCGCCCCTAGTAGAAGCCACTACTAATCATCGGGATAGTGCACATAGTATCGACTACGTTCTTCATCGAACTCCTAGTACAGCTCTATGCCGTCACCTGTGTAGTCCACCATAGTACCTGCATCTGGTGTTGTGTAGAAACTGTGAGCCACGAGGACTCAGCAATCCCGTTCCCGGGTAGCAAAACTATCTAATCCTTGGGCGTGGAACATGGCTGAAGAAGAATAAAGGTTGCAGCTGCACTAGCACTAGCTTACGTGTTTAGAGCGAGAAGAGAAGTGCCACGAGCGTCGAAGTGATCACGAAGTGATCCTATCTAAGCACGTCAATCATAACCCCACCGTGTTCACTTCCCGAAACCCCTTTCAGAAAATGACCGTCACGGTTACTCATGCTGGTAGTGTGTTCTGAACATGGTGTCAAGTTTCCTACAAACGGATATTAACAAATTCCCATCTGCCACATAACCACGGGCACGGCTTTCGAAAGTTCAAAACCCTGTAGGGATGTCCCAACTTAGCCCATTACAAGCTCACGATCTGCGGAGTCGCAACTCCGAGGTGGGAAGGCCCAAGTATTCTCGGAATCCCGTGCTCAAGATATTCCGACTAAGGTAAAACTAGTCCAGCAAGACCTCCCGGCGTGCCGACACCCTGACAGTAGCTGCGCGTATCTAGTCTCAGGCCACGACCGGATGAGCTATGGTTACAGCATCCAGATACCCCAAGTTGCCAAGGGGCGGTTGATGACCCTCAACCGTAAGGGATCTATTGCAGCGTTTTCGATAAGTAAGAGTGTCGAACCCAACGAGGAGCAGAAGGTATTGATAAGCGATTCTGAGCAAGAAATCACTGCAAGCACTGAAAGATAACTTTTTAGGGGTTTCTCGATATAAGTAACAGGAAAGTAAAAGCAAGCTATGTAAAAGGCACAGAGAGTAGCAAGTGGCCCAATCCTTTCTTAGCAAAGGAGAGGCCTAGCAGCTGAACTTATAAAGACTAAAGCGTTCCTGAGGACACACGGGAGAGGTAGTCATGTGCTTTCACCATATTCCGTATCGATACTATGTTATGTGTTGATAAGTGTTGAGTGGGTGGATCTATGCTAGTACACTCTCTAGACTAAGATGAGTGCACTCTTATGATTAAACACCTTGCAAGCATCCGCAAATACAAGATAGAATTTAAGGCAAAAGCCTAACCATAGCAATACGATCGAGGATCCATTATTCCCTTATGCAAAAGCATGCGAACTGGGGTTCAGGTTTCTGTCACTCCGGCAACCCACCATAAGCACTCTTTATACACAATGTATTCTCCTAGGTCCTTAATAAGGCGAAGTGTTGGGTGTTCGACTCACACAACACCACTAGTAGAATGACAACGCAGCTTAAGTATCAAACAACACATATTACTTCAACAACATATGACTACTAACAACAAGACTTTCCCCATGTCCTCAAGAACTAAGGTAACTACTCACGAGACATAAAGGAGATCATGATTAGTGGGGATAAATAGGTGATAAACAATCTGGACATAATAATATTTCTCCAACAAAACTCGATAGCATTCACCACAAAGTAGTAATCAACACCGATGGAGTAGAGAGGATAGGTAGTACGAGTTAGAACACAAGTTGCGATTGTAAGATGAGATTTGGATGAAGATGGAGATGGTGCTGGTGTTGGGGATGATGTTGATGATGATCTCGATGATGCCCGTGACGATGGTGATGACGATGGCGACGATCTCCCCTCCCTGGAGGTGATCTCCCCGGCGGAATCTGCCCGCCGGAGATGGCTTTTTCTTCTCTGTAGGTTTCCGCCACGGAGCGGCGGCGGAACTCCGTAAAAATTCCCGTCCTTAGGGTTTTTGGATAACGGAGAGCATATATGCAAAAGGGGGCGGCCAGAGGTGGGCCAGGGGCTCCAGGCGCCCCCCTGGCGCGGCCAGGGGGGCGCCCCCAGGGCGCCTGGGCACCCTGTGGCCCCCCTCTGGTTGCCCTTTCGCGTGCCTTCGTGATCCGTCTGAAAAATATCTCCCGTCAATTTTCAGGTAATTTGGAGGTATTCTTCTTCAGCAACTCAGCGTCCACTTTTTTACTGCTGAATCCTGCATCTGCTGCTTCGGCATCGGAAAGTTTGCAACTGTGTAAAATAGACCAAAACAACATAAGACCATCACCGTAAAGTGAAATATATCAATGAATAAGGATAAATTATGATACAAAATAGTGATGCATTTTGGACGTATCGACACCCCCAAGCTTAGACCTCGCTTGTCCCCAAGCGAATACTGAGCTCGGTAAACCTGTCCACAAGTTTAGAGAGTGAAGTGTCGATAAACAGAATACGAACAAGAAGCATCACAGTTTCCTCACCAACTTAAATATCCTCAACAACAATCTTCAACTCATAAGGTCTTTATAAAAGAGTGGTAACACTTAT
This sequence comes from Secale cereale, assembly GCA_902687465.1. Taxonomy (NCBI): domain Eukaryota; kingdom Viridiplantae; phylum Streptophyta; class Magnoliopsida; order Poales; family Poaceae; genus Secale; species Secale cereale. The sequence continues at coordinate 808,030,853 of LR738713.1, forward strand.
ATTCGAAAGTAGGGCTAAGGAAACTTATTGAATCATGGCAAACATGTCCTTTGGTCAAAGAACAACTAATAGCTTTTACTTTTGCTCTTTCTTTATGTTTTGATGAGACTAATTGAAGCTTTTGAAAGAACATGTCATCAGGCAAGAAGTGAAAGTGTTAACACAAAGGAAGATATTTGCCTTAGCTGGGCTTGACAAACAACTTACTTATCAAATGATAATGTCAACAAGGATATGATATGACAAATCTTAATGCAACTTTTTATGAATGAATCCTTATCAACATCAAATGTCTGCTCTCATTAAGAGTAGAAGGGAGTAGGAATAACTGACTCAACTTAAAATTAAAAGATGGGCCCTGCTCTAGGGTAGTAGGGAAAACTCATGTGCTATCCTTAAATCAAACAGAATGAAAACAATTTTTGAGAGGTGCATGATTTGTCAACGAATGCTAATAGATAACTCAACTACTTCTTGAGCTGGACAAGTTTCGAGGAACGGCTCCCACACGAGGACGATCACATCCTCTTATTCTCCTTTGTTAATCACTGCCAAAGTTTTCTGATTTCTCATGAACAAAGCGTGAAGGAGGGTTTGTTTGTTATATTATTTTCGAGCTGGGCGCACTCTTTGCCAGTTCCTTCTCGTATTATGGGGTTGCACATTAGACATGCAATCCCGGGGTGAAGCTTGTCCAACTCAAAAAGATCATGGATTAGCTATTACTTCCTCATGAGCTAAAACAGAGGCACAAAATAAAAGATTTTGAACATTTGAGGATAACACATAAATTCTGTACTTTAGGAGGTGGTAGTGGAATACCACGAGTAGGAAGGTATGGTGGACTCATATGGAAGGTATTGGCTTAAGGGTATGGATGCACAAGCAGAATTCCGCTTAGTACAGAGTTAGGCTAGCAAAGGTTTTGAAAGAACAGACAATTGATGATGACTAAGATGCAAAGCAATATAAAGCATGAACATTGGAATAAGCATAACACATCAAGTTGTCTTCCTTGTCAGCATAACACTTCAAACATAATAACATAAAGGTTTTGGCTATGTTGATACTTTAAGAAAATCATGCTTGCCGTTATGACCAAAGCTATGTTTGCCAAGATTAAATAAAGTTTTCACAGCCATACCTGACATAAGGTCAATACTCCACATAAGAGTCATCATATAAGGTCGATTGCGTGAAGAGAATACCGAGTGCAGCAAAAGGAACCAATAAAATTCTCATTAATATTCCATCATGGACGACTGCACACTCATGGATACAATTCTTCACCGAAGGAGCGATAGACCTCAATGCACACACCTATCTCATATAATAACCTCCCTAGACATGATACGACTCTACTTGACTCTAAATGACAAAAGGTAAAGATAAAGATACCGGGCACTCCCCCAAGCTTGGAACAAGCCAAGGGAATGCCATTACCCCAGGAGATTTCACTCATCATCCTTATTGGCGTTGATCACGTAGTCCTTGGCGAAACGCTTCCATGGAAGGGGTTCTCCAGTCTCATATGAGAAGCTCGTCTCCTGAATCCTGCATTCAGCACCCAAACTCATGCGCATAAACCTTAGTTCATACTCACAGTTCTGGTTATGTAGATCATTAATTTGCCCTTGGAGCTCTATAATTCTTTCTTCAGACGCGGTGATGCTTTTCCACATCTCCTTCATCTCCTTCAGGAAGTAGTTCTTCAGCTCGTTGATGATGTCAAAGTTAGCTTCAACACCACGCTCGATCATCTTCTTGTACTCGAAGACTTCTTGCTCCACTTCTTCCAGCCTGGCCTGGACGCTCCCCTCCTTGATAGGTCCCTTCAGATCTTCTTGATGAAGGACACCGTCCTCCATCCGAACAACCTGAGGGTGCTTCTTCACCTCAGCGAGGTAAGGGTTGATGACGTTGACGACGAACTCGTCCTTGGGGGAGCTTGGAGAAGCCATGGCACCTAAATTCAGCTGAAAGATTCCCTGGCAGAAACAGATCGAAGAGAAAACACGCGAAATCGCAAGATACGTTGCCGGAACAATCCGGGAAAATATATAGGAAAAATTTATGCACAAAAAGGAAGGTAACGGACCAAAGCGGGGTCGGAGACGGACTCCTGGGTGTCCAGGCGGCCTCCCGGCGCGGCCATGAGGTGGGGCACGCCAGGGGGGCGTCTGGACCCCCTGGAGGTCGTCTCCGGCTCCACTTAGGCTCAGAATTTTACTAATTTTGCAAAAACTCGTAATACGGAACTTTTATGGCGGTTCGCGATGTTTCCTTACCGTACTACATACCTTTTCTTTATTCTGCTTCTGTTGGCGTCTGAAACAGGGCTGCAACATGTTCTTCGTGAGTTGTTGTGTATATTATATTCACATCAACATTGACAGGGTCTCCTGCTATGTAATGTTTAAGTCTTTGCCCATTCACAACTTGAGGTTTGGTGCCTTCAAAATTATTAATCTTAATTGCACCAGACCGATAAACTTCTTCAATATGAAATGGTCTTTCCCACCTGGAAAGTAGTTTACCCGGAGAAAACCTGAAACGGGATCTAAACAACAAATCTTTATCACCAACATTAAATTCACGTTTCATAATCTTCCTATCATGCCACTTTTTTACCTTTTCCTTGAACATTTTAGCGCTCTCGTAAGCTTCACTTCTCCATTCATCTAGAGAAGTCAAGTTCATGAGACGCTTCTCACCATCTAATTTTGGGTTAGCATTAAGCTCTCTAACAGCCCAGAAAGCTTTGTGCTCTAACTCTAATGGCAAATGGCAAGCCTTGCCATACACCATCTTATAGGGGGACATGCCCATGGGGTTTTTGTAAGCAGTTCTATATGCCCACAAAGCATCGCCTAACTTATTTGACCAGTCCTTTCTATTTCTGTTTACTGTCTTCTGCAAGATCAACTTAATCTCTCTATTGGTGAGCTCAACTTGCCCACTAGTTTGAGGATGATATGGTGAAGCAATTCTATGATTAACATCGTATTTGGCCAAAGCTTTTCTAAAAGCTCCGTGCGTGAAGTGTGATCCTCCATCGGTCATGAGATACCTTGGTACACCAAACCTAGGAAAAATTACATCTTTAAGCATTTTCAAAGATGTCTTGTGATCAGCACTTTCAGTGGGGATTGCTTCAACCCACTTGGTCACATAATCAACAGCTACTAAAATGTGAGTGTACTTGTGCGAAGAAGGAAAAGGACCCATAAAATCAAAACCCCAACAATCGAAAGGTTCAATCACTAGTGAGTAATTCATAGGCATCTCATTCCTTCTACTAATGTTACCAACTCTCTGACATTTATCACAGGCTAAAACATAATTTCTAGCATCTTTAAAGAGAGTAGGCCAATAAAAACCTAATTGAAGAACCTTATGTGCAGTCCTCTCACCGGCATGATGTCCTCCATAGGGACTATCATGACACCGTCTGAGAATGTCCTTCTGCTCATGTTCCGGAATGCATCTCCTCACGATCCCGTTGGGACCTTCTTTGAAAAGATGTGGGTCATCCCAGAAGTAGTGCCTCAAATCATGAAAGAACTTCTTCCTTGCTGAAGTGTTAAACCTGGAGGCAAATACTTTGCAACAATAAAATTAGCATAATCTGCATACCAAGGGTCGGAAAGAGATTGTACTTTTACGACCGCAAGTTGCTCGTCTGGAAAACCATCGTTGACTGGGATGGGATCATGCGGTATATCTTCCATCCTTGAAAGATTGTCTGCTACCGGATTGTCTTCTCCTTTCCTATCAACAATCTGCAAATCAAATTCTTGAAGAAGGAGTACCCATCTGATAAGCCTTGGCTTGGCATCCTTCTTTTTATAAGGTACTTAATGGCAGCATGATCAGTATGAATAATAACTTTGGAATCAACAATATATTGTCTAAATTTATCACAAGCAAAAACTACAGCTAAGAATTTTTTCTCAGTAGTAGCATAATTCTGTAGGATCGAAAGTAGGTCTAGAGGGGGGGTGATTAGACTACTTGACAATATAAAAAATCTGCCTTTAGATCATGCAATGTTTTTGGCAGTTTCACAAACAAGATCAGTTCAAGTAACACCCTACACATGCAATTCTAGAGTTTATGCAGCGGAAAGTAAATTGCACATGTAAAAGAGAGGTGGAGAAGATCAAACGCAGTTTGGTGACACGGAGATTTTTGTCGTGGTTCCGATAGGTGGTGCTATCGTACATCCACGTTGATGGAGACTTCAACCCACGGAGGGTAACGGCTGCGCGAGTCCACGGAGGGCTCCACCCACGAAGGGTCCACGAAGAAGCAACCTTGTCTATTCCATCACGGCCTACGCCCACGGAGGACTAGCCTTACTCGGGGTAGATCTTCACGAAGTAGGCGATCTCCTTGCCCTTACAAACATCTTGGTTCAACTCCACATCATCAAGACGGAGGCTCCCAAGCGACACCTAACCCATCTAGGAGGCACCACCCCCCAAAAGGTAATAGACGGTGTTGATGATGATGAACTCCTTGCTCTTGTGCTTCAAGTGATAAACTCCCCAACACTCAACTCTCCTCACTGATATGGCTGTGGTGGAAGAAAGATTTGAGTGGAAAGCAACTTGGGAAGGCTAGAGATCAAGTTTCATATGGTAGGAATGGAATGGCTTGATCTCAACACAAGGGTAGGTGGTTCACTTCTCAGAAAGTGTATGATAGAAGTGGTGGTACTTTCTGATGGCTCTCCTCACGAATGAAGAGGGGGTGGAGGGGTATATATAGCCTCCACACAAAATCCAACCGTTACACACACATTTGACCAATCTCGGTGAGACCGAAGTTAAAACTCGGTCAGACCGAAAGTTCAAATATAGTGAACGTTGGGATTTTCGGTGGGACCGAAAATACCATCTTGGTGAGACCGAAGTGAGACAAAGGTTAGGGTTTGCCATTTCGGTGAGACCGAAAGTATAAACTCGGATATTCCGAATTGATGTCAACTGATCACAGAAGGTTGGCAGCCCTTTTTCGGTGAGACCGAAACTCAGAATCGGTTTGACCGAGAAGCTAGGGTTTGGAGAAACAACTGAAGTGGTTCATCTCGGTGGGACTGAGTTGGAGAAATCGGTGTGACCGAGATTACTTATGGGTGTGTGTTAAGTAGTGAGTAGTGCTGATAGTTGAGGGAGTTAGATCACCAAGCACTTGAGCAACAAGAACATTAACACAACCTCATCCCCTTTTAATAGTATTGGCTTTCCTATGGACTCAATGTGATCTTTGATCACTAAACCAAAAAGGAGTCTTGAGCTTTTGCCAATGCTTGTCTTAGCATTTTGAGGGGTCCACTTCTTCAGACATTTCCATACCCACATCATCGAACTTTTCTGAAATGATTCTCAAGATAATATTAGTTCAATGATATATATGTTGTTATTAATTACCAAAACCACCCGGGGATTAGTTGCACTTTCAATCTCCCCCTTTTTGGTAATTGATGACAACATATAGATCAAAGCTTCGACAAGAGATATAATCAAAGAATAATATCGTCGCTTTGAGAAGTATGTGATAAACAAGAGCTCCCCCTAAATTTGTGCATTATTTAAAATTTGCGTTTGAATGCAAATGCACAATCGATTAGGATTATGGGTCACTCTTCCATGTCACATACATCTTGGTGGAGCGCACAAAATGATAAGAATGAATAACATGCACTCAATCACCAAGACAAGAGTACATAGCCATACAATAAGAAATAGCATATGATAAGCAATAAGCACACATTAAGGCATAGTATGACTAAGCACTCATTAAGGTAGCATCAAACATAGTAGCAAGCACACATAAAGTATCTGGAACCAAAAGAAACCAATGTATCACAGGGAAAACCGGCAAAAGAACGAAAAGACGAAAGAGCACTCTCTCTCTCGAAGCCCTATGATCTATAGCAATTTCTCCCCCTTTGGCAACAAGTTACCAAAAAGTTCGAAAAGGTATAGAGCTAAGCGTCACTGCGGGCTCGGCTGGCTGCTCCCGTCTGGGTAGATGTCGGTGTAGAGATAGCTGCGTCGGCGAAGACTTCTGCTGATGTCTGCGCTGGAGGAGTGGATGCTGGAGCTGGAGCTGTGGCTGGAGCTGAAGTAACTGGGATAGCTGCAGACCTGGATCCTCTGGGAACCGGAGCAGTCTGGCGATGAGAGTCCTGGACTATATCATCCTGCATAAGCTCTGCTCTCTCCTGCCTAGTCTCCTCCATGTCTGCCTCAAGCTTGTTGACAGACACCTGAATCTCAGTCAGCTTCACGTCTAGAGCATGGATCTTGTCCTCAACAATCCTCTCAAGGCTCTCCTGAGATTGCTCAATGCTGGCCAGGCGTTGTTCAATTCTCTGGGTTGCTTCAAGGATTTGCTCTCCAAAGCTCTTTGGCTTAGCTGCTGCTGCTGCTGCCTCTCTGTCAGCTTTGGCTTTCTTTGCAGCTTCGATCTTGGCTTGCCCTTCAACTGAGGTGGGATCCTCTTCATCCATCACAACTACGTTGTCCTCATGCTCTGGCTGCAGTGGCAAGTGCTTCCTATCCAACATGAATTTGCCCGTGCCAAACTTGGCGTTGATGAGCATCTGTATCTGCGGAGCAAACCCACATGACCTCTTCTGGTCAGCTGCAGTCCTCTTAATGGTCTCAACCATCAAGTCCATCACCTTAAAAGGTGCCTTCTCATCGAGAATGTGCAGCATGTTGATAGAATAGCCTCGTATCATCCGGTGGTCACCTGACTTAGGCATCAAAGTATGCCTCAGAATAGTGTTGGTGGTGGTTAGACCTGCCTGGAGATAATACACTGAGCCGAGCTTCCATCCTTCCAAATCAGCAGCTGGGATCTCCTTGTACATATTCTTCATAGAATCATGACTCTTCTTAGGAATCCCATAGACATCAATGTCGTCCTCTCTCTGCACTGGAGCATTCAGAATTTCTGCCCATTCTGCAACAGTTGAAGAAAACCTTTGACCTTCAGTCATCCAGGTGATCTTGCCATCGGGGTAGAAATGGGCTGTGGCATAGAACTGCATGATCATCTCGTCATTCCAGGCTGTTAGTTCTTGACCCACAAAATCAGCAACTCCACATGCAGTAAAGCTCTCATGCACATGGGGAAAGAAGTCCCGATGCTCTCTGCTGTCAATGTACTTCCAGTCAACATACCTGGTGTCAGCAACAATGGGCTTCTTATCCATTAGCACGGTCTCATAGAAATCCTGCTGCTCTCTGGTGTGGAATCTGGGGTCCACAGCAGTCCTTCTTCTTACGGCATATGGATCAGACTGTCTCCATAGCCTGAGACCTTTGTCCTTTCTTGCCTTCATATCCTCAGCTTGAGGATGAGCATCATTGTGGAGTGGCAACTTGGGACGGAGCTTGAGCAACACATGCTCTTCATCTGACTCAGAAGGTGGCATTTCACCTTTGTTCTTCTCAGAAGCTGGAATGCTTCTGGTTGTCCTCTTGGGCTTGGCTGGAGCTGCCTTAGCTGGAGCAGGCTTCTTGGGCTTGGAGGAGGCTTGAGCCCGAATAGCATCACCCATGAACTTAGCTTTCTGAGGAGGAGGCTGGGGTGCATCTTCTTCTTCTTCTTCAGCAGCATCAACTTGAGGTTCAGCATAAACAACTCTCTTCCTCTTGGAAGTCTTCTTCACCTTACTTGGAGCAGGCTCTTCCAAGTTGAGCTTCTTGGCAACTGCAGACTGCTTCACTTTGCTCGTGCCTTTCTTTGGCTGCTGCCCTTGGAGCTCTTTGGCAACCACTTGCCTCTTTGGCTTGGAGGTAACTTCCTCAGCAACAAAGTCGGAATCCTCAGAATCAGAAGTTCTCTTCTTCCTGGTTCTCGTAGCAGCAGGAGGTAGACCACTAGGGGTGCTCCTCTCACCATCATCACTGGAGCTGCTAGCCTCAGGACTTGTACCTGCCTCTGGAATCTCAGCAAACGGTGACTCAGACCTGTTCTGGCTGTCACTGACATCTGACATGGCTGAAAAAACCTGTGAATAGATAAGGTATAGGCAGAGTAGAAGAGTTATCACAACTGCAGAAGTTTTTTTTTTAAAAAAAATGAGTTAAAAACTTAGTTTTGAGTTTTCACAGAATGTATTTCGGTCAAACCGATTTCAAGTTTCGGTGTAACCGAAGTGTTCAACAGAACCTACACACCACTTTCGGTCAGACCGAAATGGGTTTCGGTCCTACCGAAAACTTAGGGTTTCACAGAAACTTCAATTCGGACATTCCGATTTTCACAACTCGGTCAGACCGAGCTATGTAGTGCAATGGTCAGAGACCAAATCGGTCAGTCCGAGTTTCAGGAATCGGCTTCACCGAGATGCATTCCGTGGAAACCTAAACCTAAGAATTTTCCTCGAAACTAAACGATCTGAACAATGTATTGGGAACATATCAAACGTGGATTGAATCAGGGCAGTCCTATCATGCAAGAATCAGAAGTGGAGCATGAATAGGGATCGGGACACACCCTAACTTGGTGGTGTCCCTCTACGGCGGCAACGGAGGAGAAGATTACCGTTGACGGCGGCGGAGACCTGCGGCAAGGGCACACAGGCGACGATCCTTAGATCAGGGCGGCGGCAGCAGGGGTCTTGGAGGGCGAACGGTTTGAAAGGAATAGATCGCGCGCAGCCCTCAGTATATATAACCCCGTACTGTCGGTGGGACCGAGTTGAAAAACTCGGTGTCACCGAGATGTATTTCTGCTGTGCAGTTACACATATCGGTCAGACCGAGATTTTGAACTCGGTTTCACCGAGATGAAACCTAGATCAATCTAAGTGTTTCGGTTGGACCGAGATTGAGAAGCCGGTCAGACCGAAATAGACTTAGAAGGTTTTGGAAGTCAGCCTTAGACGAATCGGTGGTTCCGAGTGCTCCTCACTCGGACTGTCCGAAAAAGACTTGTTCAAAGTTGTGATATAAGCATGAATAGAATTTTGAGACAAGATAGCATAGATAGCTAGGGAAGGTGCTTAGGCATTCTTGTCCATCCATTTGGCCAGAAAAAGAAAACAAAACAATCAAAACAACAAATGGATGTCCTTGAATGGATAAAATCATGCATCCAACATGCTCACACAATAAGATAGCAACTGAAATATGTGTCAAACATGCACAACCAAAACTCTAGCTACTAGCACACAAATTGTCGATGACTAGGTCATCTATATATGAGTATATTGACTTAGGAGTCAAATGAGAACATTTGATCATAGGTCATACTCATCGTTTAAGCACAAGTGGGGTTACCACTTTTACATAAAGCATTTATGTGTTCACATCATTTGGAGATGCTTTTAGCTCAATTTTTAGAGCAAAGCTCCCCCTAGATGTGAGAACCCCTTTTAAAGGGTCAAACTAACCTTGGGTTGTCGTAGAAGACTTCATGTAGATGTTGAAGATGTGGATGCTCAATGTTGATGTAGATCATCATGAGTTAGGAGCAGTCCTTTGGATTAGGGCACTTTCAATACCTACATGGGTTAGTCCCACAAGGAACAAACAAGAGTATCCATGGACATAGAGTGAAGTACACAAAAGATGATGTCCATGAAAGCAATGATTACCTTGTTCCTTGACTTACCAACAAGAGGGTTTGTGACTCCATGAACAAGTGCATGATGTGGAAGTTGATTGCATAAGTTCTTGCCAAAATGAATATGAGTGAAGTTTGTTGGCGGAGTCACCCTCAAGAACCTACTAGTTCTTCTTCTTTGGGATCCACATCATCTTGATGGGAATCCTTGGTGTTGTAGTTGAGCTTGACGAAGTAGAACTTGATGTGTCCTTGGGAACCCACTTGACCATGGCTTGAGGTGCTTCAATGAATGCATCAATCTCCTCTTGAAGCTTGTCCTTGGCCTTTAGCTTGTGGTCTTGTGGTGGAAGGTCATCTTGAGCTTGTTCCACATTGGAAGAAGTAGGATCATACTTCTCCTTTTGTGAGACAAACTGTGGAGTAGGGTATTGACCTTCTTCCCACTCAACACCTTTGGCGTTGAACTTTCGCTCAAAACCAATCCCTTGATTCTTCCGGTGTCTTCCTTGTTTGCGAACAATCTCCTCAAAGTTCTTGCTTCCGGCAAGACTCTTGTAGACACTTTTCTCTATGATTTCCTTCAATAAGCTATTTTCTTGCTCAAGTGTAACTTGGCTTGAAACATTGTTAGTGGAATCAAGAGAACTACTAGAAGTAACAACATTAGATTTAACATTGTTATTGTTACTACTAGAGGAAGAATTTTTCTTATGCTTGTCATGCTTAGTCTTAATAGGTGGCAAGAAATTAGACAAGAGAAGTCGTTTGGCAAGATATGAAGAACTCTTCTTTCGAAGATCGTCATTGATCGCTTTTAGAAACTCATGTTCTTGCTCTAGAGTGAGCTTCTCGAAGCGTAGCTTCTCATGAGATCTTAGGAGCTCTCTATGATCTTCTTGAGTTGTTTCATGAGCTAACTTAAGAGTGTTTAGTTCTTTAGTTAGACGCTCAATCTCCTTCATAGCATTGTCATTCGACTCTTCTCGACTATAAAGACTACTAGCATTTTCATCATTACTAAGCTCACTAGGTTTATCATGCAAGAGCTCATCTTCACCAAGCAAGTCATCCTCATCACTATCAAAGTCAATGAATTCAGGGTGTGTTACCTTGGGGCCTTTAGCCATGAAGCATCTTACAATTCCCTCATTTGGTGAATCAAATAAGTCGTAGGAGTTGGAGTTGGAGGATACGAGTGCAAGTCCGGCAACACCTTCATCTTGACTATAGTCGGAGTCGGAGTGATAGCTTCCATCGGATTGACTGTCAGAGTCGGAGCCAGAGACCCATTCACCAACATGAGCTTGATGTCTTCTTCTTGTGTAGCTCCTTGATGACTTGTCTTTCCTCTCCGAGTCCTTGCTTCTCCGAGAAGGTCTTCGTTCATAACGATCATCTCTACTCCTTCTCTCTCTCCGAGGTGACTCATCTCTTGCTTTTCTTCTTGGAGACTCTTCTCTTCTCTTGTGGGGAGCCGTACACTCATTTGAGAAGTGTCCGGGTCTTCCACAATTGTAGCAGTTTCGATCACGACTAGAAGATCTCTTTCCATCATATGATCTAGACTTTGAGCTTCTTTCTTTGCCTCTATTCTTGTATAACTTGTTGAAGTTCCTGACCATTAGGCTTATGTCTTCATTGGAAACTAACTTGTCACTTGAGGTAGTAGGAGCATCACTTGTAGCTTTGTAAGCACCACTTGACTTGTTGTGAAGCTCTTCCTTATCCTTAAGTGTCATCTCATGAGCAACAATCCTTCCAATGACTTCAGTTGGCTTGAGAGTCTTGTAGTTTGGCATCATTTGGATCAAAGTGCACACGGTGTCATACTTTCCATCCAAAGCTCTGAGAATCTTCTTAATGATGAATCGGTCGGTCATTTCTTCGCTTCCTAAGCCAGCAATCTCATTTGTGATGAGAGCAAGCCTAGAGTACATTTCAGCGACTCCTTCACCATCCTTCATCTTGAACTTGTCAAGTTGACCTTGAAGAATATCTAGCTTTGATTCCTTCATAGATTCAGTACCCTCGTGCATTTCAACCAAAGTATCCCAAATCTCTTTAGCATTCTCAAGACGGCTGATTTTGTTGAACTCTTCGGGACACAAAGCATTGAAGAGAATGTCACAAGCTTGAGCATTGTTTTGCAACATCTTCAATTCTTCGGGTGTAGCTTCGCGATCCGGAACTTTTCCTTCTTCAAAGAAGTCACCTTGCATGCCAACACAAATAATGCCCCATGCGGCTGGGTTATGACCAAGAATATGCATTTTCATTTTATGCTTCCAACTAGCAAAATTTGTACCATCAAAGTAAGGACCTCTACGATAATTACCCTCACTAGACGCCATACTCTCCTAGGTTGTGAAACCAAGCTTATGGAGTCCAATGCAATGGAAACCAAGGCAATGGAGACCAAAGCTCTGATACCACTTGTAGGATCGAAAGTAGGTCTAGAGGGGGGGGATTAGACTACTTGACAATATAAAAAATCTGCCTTTAGATCATGCAATGTTTTTGGCAGTTTCACAAACAAGATCAGTTCAAGTAACACCCTACACATGCAATTCTAGAGTTTATGCAGCGGAAAGTAAATTGCACATGCAAAAGAGAGGTGGAGAAGATCAAACGCAGTTTGGTGACACGGAGATTTTTGTCGTGGTTCCGATAGGTGGTGCTATCGTACATCCACGTTGATGGAGACTTCAACCCACGGAGGGTAACGGCTGCGCGAGTCCACGGAGGGCTCCACCCACGAAGGGTCCACGAAGAAGCAACCTTGTCTATTCCATCACGGCCTACGCCCACGGAGGACTAGCCTTACTCGGGGTAGATCTTCACGAAGTAGGCGATCTCCTTGCCCTTACAAACTTCTTGGTTCAACTCCACATCACGACGGAGGCTCCCAAGCGACACCTAACCAATCTAGGAGGCACCACCCCCCAAAAGGTAATAGACGGTGTTGATGATGATGAACTCCTTGCTCTTGTGCTTCAAGTGATAAACTCCCCAACACTCAACTCTCCTCACTGATATGGCTGTGGTGGAAGAAAGATTTGAGTGGAAAGCAACTTGGGAAGGCTAGAGATCAAGTTTCATATGGTAGGAATGGAATGGCTTGATCTCAACACAAGGGTAGGTGGTTCACTTCTCAGAAAGTGTATGGTAGAAGTGGTGGTACTTTCTGATGGCTCTCCTCACGAATGAAGAGGGGGTGGAAGGGTATATATAGCCTCCACACAAAATCCAACCGTTACACACACATTTGACCAATCTCGGTGAGACCGAAGTTAAAACTCGGTCAGACCGAAAGTTCAAATATAGTGAACGTTGGGATTTTCGGTGGGACCGAAAATACCATCTCGGTGAGACCGAAGTGAGTCAAAGGTTAGGGTTTGCCATTTCGGTGAGACCGAAAATATAAACTCGGATATTCCGAATTGATGTCAACTGATCACAGAAGGTTGGCAGCCCTTTTTCGGTGAGACCGAAACTCGAAATCGGTTTGACCGAGAAGCTAGGGTTTGGAGAAACAACTGAAGTGGTTCATCTCGGTGGGACTGAGTTGGAGAAATCGGTGTGACCGAGATTACTTATGGGTGTGTGTTAAGTAGTGAATAGTGCTGATAGTTGAGGGAGTTAGATCACCAAGCACTTGAGCAACAAGAACATTAACACAACCTCATCCCCTTTTAATAGTATTGGCTTTCCTATGGACTCAATGTGATCTTTGATCACTAAACCAAAAAGGAGTCTTGAGCTTTTGCCAATGCTTGTCTTAGCATTTTGAGGGGTCCACTTCTTCAGACATTTCCATACCCACATCATCGAACTTTTCTGAAATGATTCTCAAGATAATATTAGTTCAATGATATATATGTTGTTATTAATTACCAAAACCACCCGGGGATTAGTTGCACTTTCAAATTCCTTTGAGCACTATCAAGAGTTTTGCTAGCATAATGTATAACATTCAATTTCTTATCAACTCTTTGTCCTAAAACAGCTCCAACAGCACAATCACTTGCATCACACATAATCTCAAAAGGTAAATTCCAGTCAGGTGGTTGTACTATAGGAGCGGTGATTAAAGCTTTCTTAAGGACTTCAAAAGCTTCCTTACAATTTTCATCAAATACAAAAGGAACGTCCTTCTGGAGAAGATTAGTGAGGGGTCTTGAGGTTTTAGAAAAGTTTTTAATAAATCTTCTATAAAAACCTGCATGACCGAGGAAACTGCGAATACCTTTGATGTCCCTTGGATAGGGCATCCTCTCAATAGCTTCGATCTTGGCTTTGTCCACTTCAATTCCCCTTTCGGAAATCTTGTGACCAAGAACAATTCCTTCATTAACCATGAAGTGGCACTTTTCCCAGTTGAGTACCAAATTTGTCTCCTCGCATCTCTACAAAACTTTATTAAGGTTGTGAAGACAATGGTCAAAAGAAGTTCCATAGACGGAGAAATCGTCCATGAAGACTTCCATAATATCCCCGCAGAAACCATGAAAGATAGCAGACACACACCTTTGAAAAGTAGCAGGGGCATTACATAAACCAAAAGGCATACGCCTGTAAGCATAAGTACCAAAGGGACAAGTAAAAGTGGTCTTCTCTTGATCGGCAGTGTTAACATGAATTTGAGAGAAGCTAGAATAACCATCGAGATAACAAAAGTGGGTATTTTTGGATAACCTTTCAAGCATTTGGTCGATGAACGGCAACGGGTAGTGATCCTTCCTGGTTGCTTTGTTCAACTTCCTGTAATCAATACACATTCTATATCCAATAATAATTCTCTAAGGTATTAATTCATTTTTATCATTAGGAACCACAGTTGTACCTCCTTTCTTAGGAACACAATGTACCGGACTTACCCACTTACTATCAGCTATAGGGTAGATAATACCTGCGGCCAGAAGCTTGAGAATCTCAGTTCTCACAACATACATCATCTTCGGGTTCAACCGTCGTTGATGATCAACAACTGGTTTAGCATGAGGCTCAAGGTTGATAGTATGTTGACAGATAGATGGACTAATCCACTTAACGTCATCAAGGGTATAGCCAATTGCACCTTGGTGTTTACGAAGTACTTCCAATAATCGCTCTTCTTCATATCCTGAAAGGTTAGAATTGATAATAACAGGATATACTTTCTTTTCATCTAAATAAGCATACTTGAGCGTATCGGGAAGAGGTTTAAGATCGAACACCGGGTCTTCCTTCAGTTTTGATAAAATTCCCAAAGGTTCAACCGGAAGGTTGTGCTTCAGGATAGCAGGCTGCCTCAAAAATATTTCATCTAGTTCATTTCTTTCCTGCATATGCAAATCATTCTCGTGGTCCTCCATGTATTGCTGCAAAGGATCATTAGGGGGAATAGCAATAGAGGCAATACTTTCAATAATTTTATCATCACTAGGTAAATCAGTACCACGAGGCTGCTTAGAGAACTTAGAAAAATTAAATTCATATGGCTCACCATCAAATTCAACAGAAACTTTACCTTTCTTGCAATCTATTATAGCTCCGCAAGTTCTAAGAAAAGGTCTACCAAAAATAATTGGACAAAAATTGTCCCTCTCTGAACCAAGTACTAGAAAGTCGGTAGGGTATTTTACCTTTCCACATAGGACTTCAACGTCCCTCACAATCCCGATAGGAGAGATAGTTGTTCTGTTTGCAAGATGAATGGTAACATCAACTTCTTCAAGTTCACAAGGGGAAATCTCACCGATGATTTCTTCATAAAGTGAATAGGGGATAGCGCTTGCACTCGATCCCAAATCGCATAGCCCATAATAATTGTGATCTCCTATTTTAACAGATACCACTTGAGTACCTGAAATTGGGCCTTTATTCTTGGCTGTGACAAGGTTAGTGGAAACAGCACAAAAATTTATATTGGAATCCAAAACTTCATTAGTAGCAAGGTCTTTAATCAATGCAACTTGAGGATCGACCCTGATCTGGTCCTCAGGCTCATCAACTCAGAGTGCCCCCTTATCCTCGTGGGAAAAGGAGGCTGTTCATATATAACTGCAGGCAAAATAGGGTCAGCAACATAAATATCAATAGGTGGCTCTTTAAAAGGTTCATGGTGCTGGTCTCTCTTCTTTTTAAAAGAATCAACGTGAGAGGCAAAATTCTTACAGAAATCAATCACTAGATGGGAATCAAGACCAATCTTAGAGCAAAAAGTATTGAAGTAATCAGTTTTCACATAGCTCTCAATATAATCATGTTCATAATTTATAGCGGGTTCAATACCTTTATCAATTTCCCAATCTTCGGTATTCCTCTGGATCCTTTCAATGAGATCCCACCTTTCTTCAACACTCTTCTTCTGAAATAACCCACTAGAGGAGGCATCTAGCATCTCCTTATCCTGACGAGAAAGCCTGGCATAAAAATTTGTAAGTATAATTTCCTTGGGAAGCTTATGAGTAGGGCATTTGAGCATTAGGGACTTCAATCTCCCCCAAGCTTGAGCAATGCTTTCTCCGTCGCGAGACCTAAAGTTATAGATATAGTTCCTGTCTCGATGAATTTCATGAAGAGGATAAAACTTAGTATAAAAGAGAGACATAAGCTCCTGCCAGTCAAGCAAGTGTGAGTTATCGAGAAGCCTATACCAATCCGAAGCTTTATCTATAAGTGATACGGCAAACAATTTTCTCATGACAAACTCCCTCGATACACCTGCAAGCTTAAATAATGAACTTAGTTGTGACAGATATAGCAAGTGTTCACCGGGATGTCTGTCTCCTGCATAACGATTAGCCAAAACATAATCGATAATGCCAGCTGGTATTTTATAAGGCACAATTTCAGTAGGGGGAGGATCAACCACCACAGGTGTGGGGCGTCTTCCCACAAGCAACGCTCCAATAACAGGGTTATCCATAAGGACAAAGATCAGCAATAGCAAAAACAAAAACAGAATTATAAAAACTTCCTTACCAGTTTCACTTTACCAATAGCGCTACGCTCCCCGGCAACGGCGCCAGAAAATGGTACTTGATGACCCTCAACCGTAAGGGATCTATTGCAGCGTTTTCGATAAGTAAGAGTGTCGAACCCAACGAGGAGCAGAAGGTATTGATAAGCGATTCTGAGCAAGAAATCACTGCAAGAACTGAAAGATAACTTTTTAGGGGTTTCTCGATATAAGTAACAGGAAAGTAAAAGCAAGCAATGTAAAAGGCACTGAGAGTAGCAAGTGGCCCAATCCTTTCTTAGCAAAGGAGAGGCCTAGCAGCTGAACTTATAAAGACTAAAGTGTTCCTGAGGACACACGGGAGAGGTAGTCATGTGCTTTCACCATATTCCGTATCGATACTATGTTATGTGTTGATAAGTGTTGAGTGGGTGGATCTATGCTAGTACACTCTCTAGACTAAGATGAGTGCACTCTTATGATTAAACACCTTGCAAGCATCCGCAAATACAAGATAGAATTTAAGGCAAAAGCCTAACCATAGCAATACGACCGAGGATCCATTATTCCCTTATGCAAAAGCGTGCGAACTGGGGTTCAGGTTTCTGTCACTCCGGCAACCCACCATAAGCATTCTTTATACACAATGTATTCTCCTAGGTCCTTAATAAGGCGAAGTGTTGGGTGTTCGACTCACACAACACCACTAGTAGAATGACAACGCAGCTTAAGTATCAAACAACACATATTACTTCAACAACATATGACTACTAACAACAAGACTTTCCCCATGTCCTCAAGAACTAAGGTAACTACTCACGAGACATAAAGGAGATCATGATCAGTGGGGATAAATAGGTGATAAACAATCTGGACATAATAATATTTCTCCAACAAAACTCGATAGCATTCACCACAAAGTAGTAATCAACACCGATGGAGTAGAGAGGATAGGTAGTACGAGTTAGAACACAAGTTGCGATTGTAAGATGAGATTTGGATGAAGATGGAGATGGTGCTGGTGTTGGGGATGATGTTGATGATGATCTCGATGATGCCCGTGACGATGGTGATGACGATGGCGACGATCTCCCCTTCCGGGAGGTGATCTCCCCGGCGGAATCTGCCCGCCGGAGATGGCTTTTTCTTCTCTGTAGGTTTCCGCCATGGAGCGGCGGGGGAACTCCGTAAAAATTCCCATCCTTAGGGTTTTTGGATAACGGAGAGCATATATGCAAAAGGGGGCGGCCAGAGGTGGGCCAAGGGCTCCAGGCGCCCCCCCCCCCCCCGGCGCGGCCAGGGGGGCGCGCCCCCAGGGCGACTGGGCACCCTGTGGCCCCCCTCTGGTTGCCCTTTCGCGTGCCTTCGTGATCCGTCTGAAAAATATCTCCCGTCAATTTTCAGGTAATTTGGAGGTATTCTTCTTCAGCAACTCAGCGTCCACTTTTTACTGCTGAATCCTGCGTCTGCTGCTTCGGCATCGGAAAGTTTGCAACTGTGTAAAATAGACCAAAACAACATAAGAACATCACCATAACGTGAAATATATCAATGAATAAGGATAAATTATGATACAAAATAGTGATGCATTTTGGACGTATCAGCGGTGCCGCAAGCTGCTCTAGGTTGGACCAACACTCATGTGGAGCACTGGCCATGGGTTGTTAATTAAGATCACGGGATAGCTAGTCCCTATGCAAGTTTTAGTTATTAGGCAAATGGAATACCAATGTTGGGCCTTGCTGGAAAAGCTTTAGCTCTAAGCGGGTTATCGAGGGGGTCCCATAACCCCAACCGTGTGAGGAACACAAAATCAAGGAACATAACACCGGTTTATACGGTTCCTAGGGTGGCATGAGTGGAACAAAACACTAAGAAAGAGGCTTAGCCTTCCACCCATTACCAATATATAGATGATTTGGTTAACATATTATATAGTGTGATATCCCAACCATAACTTCAACATGAAGCAAGAATCTTCAAAATCTTCTCCTGCAACTAGCAATGCTATAAGAGGGGCTGAGCGAAGCTTACGTAGCCAAACAAACGTTTGCTAGGTTGGGTGGTTAGACAGATTCATGGTTACAATAGGAGGCTGACAAACAAACATGGGCATCGAGGCAATAAGCTAAAGAGCGAGACATCTAGCAATAGGCAAAGATAGTAATGATATCTGGGTCAGGTCATCTTGCCTGTCGAGTCGTCGATAGGATCGTCAGACGGCTCCTCGTACTCAACCTCGGTAGGAACCTCGCACTCGGTCTCGGCTTCCGGCTCTACTCAACACAAGAACACAACAAGTCACAAATCAAACAAGGTGCAATGCACAATCAACATGATGCAAGTATGATGCATATATGATGCAATACATGTCAAAGGATGAAGCACACAAGAACAACACAAGACAACAAGTTTAAATGAGGCCGGAATCAACATATAGCAAATCCGGTAAGTCGTCATATGCATATATTGAAATTGGTCCAGATCTGAACAAACCTTAAGTTAACGTTGTTAAACAGCAAGTTAACATGCACCATGATGATCTACACGAAATTCTAGTCAAGTTTCATATAAAGTTTGTTTTATTCGGAGCTACGGTCTAGAAGATATGAACAAAACAAGACAAGCATGGCAACGGTGCAAGATGCAACCAAACATCAAGCAAACACACTCCAAACATGTAAACAAGATGATATTACTATTCTACATGCAAAATCACACAAGTTTCATATAGGACACGCTCAAAACAGAGCAACGGTTCAACACATACACACGAAACAAGATTCAATGCAAAGCTGAAATTAACAGCCACATAGCAACTTGGGAGCAAGAAATATATACTCTACAACACCCAAACATGATGACAATAAGCATGGACATGAAGTAGGCATATCCTACAGCAAACATCTCCATTGGAGCAACTCCATAGGAGGCATGGATCAATAGCCACAAGCTACACCATTTTGATCATGTTATTAAAAACCTGACAGATATAATTTATAGCAACTTGAGAGCAAGAAATAAATAAGCTACAGCAAGCCATATGAGCAAGTGAGGGCATGGATGGATAGACAATAACATGGACAACAAGGAATGATCAATGGTCACTCCAAAACATGCATGAATTTGACTAGGGCATCAAGCAAACATAGCATCAGGTTAAGACAGATTCCAGACTTAGCAGAAATTTCACTAAGTATAAAACAGTTATGTTGGCATGGCATGTTTACAAGCATGTTTAAGTCACCTCAAGGCATATCATGGAAAATGGTTTGCACCACAGCAAAGACCATATGATGGAGATTCTAAAACATATTGACATGTGACATGGGGACAAACACATCATTAGCAACGAGCACTTCAAATTAGCATCTCATAACATGTTACAAAACTTAACAGCCACATGTACTTTTGTAACCAAGATTAACATGGCAATATGAACCCTAACATGAATGCTACAGCAACCATCATGTAGAGCATCTAACAATAAACATTTTTACATATCATTTGCTTCATTTGGATAAATATGCACCAAGTTACCACATCTCAAACATGGCATGAAAATAACAAGTTGCAGCAGTTTATAACAAGTAGCACTCTTGCAACAGAGATTAGGGCATCTAGATGAACTCAAACCAGCATGCCACAATGGAACAAAATGTAGAGCACATCACCACGATCGTTTTGAGATATTATTTGCATCATTTGGACAAGCACACAAAAAGTTACAGGTGGTCAAACATGCAACATTATTAACACATGCCAGGGACTAATCTATAAATATGCAGTTTTGGAAAAAACCTAAAATCACAGAACTAAAAAAAACAAAGCTGGGCCGAAATGGGGCGGCCTGGGCCTCACCTTGCGGGCCGTGGCCCAGGTGGAGAAGGAGGCCTCGGGCCTGGATCAAAGCGGTGCGTCCCCGTCCTCCCGATCCACCTGGATCGGGTAGGGGCGGCGGCTCCCGACGGCGAGGGGACGAGGCCGGCGACGGACGGTGAGGGGAGGAGGTCGGCGATGGCTGGGGCGACGGGATCCGGGCGGCCGGCGCCGGATCCGGGCGGCGGCGAGGTCGGCGGCGCGGCCGGAGGCCAGCTGCGGCGAGGCCTGAAGGGCGGCGGAGGTGGCGGAGTACGAGGGCCGGCGGTGGTCCGGCGCCGAGCGCGGCTGCGGCGGTGCGTGCCGGAGACCGAAGCACAGCGTGGAGGCGCGGGGAGGACGCGGGCTGGCGGCGGCGCGATGCGGGCCGCGGGGGCCGGGGATGGGCCCGGCGGGCCCGCGCGATAGGAGGCGGCGGCCGGCGCTGGGCTGCCACGTGGCGCCCTCCGGTTGGCGCGTCCGTTGGCTGGACGCGTCCGGCGGCGTACGGACACGTCCGATGGCTGCGGGAGGTGGAAAATTAGGGTTTGGACGCAAAAATGGACGTGGGGGACTAATTTATAGGCATAGGGAGCTAGGAGACTCCAAATGGGGAGCGGTTTTCGGCCACACGATCACAATTCGACGACCGAGATGATGGGAAGGGTTGTGCTGGGTTAGTGGGCTGTTGTGGAGGGGGTCTTGGGCATTAAAGAAGAGGTTCTTTTAGCCCACTAGGTTAACCGTTGGAGTACCAAACGGACACCAAACGCGACGAAACTTGATAGGCGGCCTACATGTACCAAAACAACAACGCATGACAAGTCTCACGTCATTCCGGAAACTTTATACGGTCACACACGAAAGAAGGACTCGGGGATGCCACGGGCACATGTGTGAGCGTCGGAACTCGAAACGGACAACGGGAAGAGACGAGTGGGACCGGGTGCAAGTGACAACACAAATGCAATGCAATGTACATGACAACATGACATGGATGAAATGCACACACGCACACGACAAAACGAAGAAACCCAAAATGAAAGAAGAGCCCAGAATGGTATTGACGAAAAAAAAGTTTCATATATTGCCAAAATTGGAAAGTGTTACATCTGGGGCATTACAGATTGCTCCTATTACCGATGCATAATCTTGTGAGATCAATGCTGCACTGTTGAATCTTGTCATGAAATATAAATTTTCCGGCCTTCCTAGCGAAGATGCCGCTACCAGATGGCTTCTCGCCCCTCGTTGTTTACCCCAAGTGGAAGGTTTGAGATGCAGTGTAGCGGAAGTTTTCCCTTAGCAAAGATACCAAGGATCGATTTCCCTGAGACTCCCAGTTTCAACAAGAAGGTGTCAACTGCTAACGGCGCCAGATATTAGCAATCAACGTGGACCTGCACACAGATGCAAATAACTTTGCTCCCAACGAGTACAGAGAGGTTTTCAATCTCTCCGGCCTTGTAGTTTACAAAGGATCAAACGCAAGTGATAATAGTGATAGGTAATGCTGCAATAGTAAGTAAAAGCGTAAAGTAAATAGCGGATGTGATCAGTGATGGTAATATGGACCGGGGTCCCATGATGTTCACTAGTGATGTCTCTCTCCCAAAAGACGATAAAACAGCTATGTGAGGTAAACAAATTACAGCTGGGCAATTGACATGATTATGTGCGCAAACCAATGCTAACTATGTTACAAGAAAGGTAGAGGTTCAAAGCATGGGCGGTACGCCAAGGCAAGTAGACCGAAATCCATCTGCATCTACTACTAATCATCCACCTTGAGATATCTATCCAGAACATCTCGCTGGTATTAAGTTGCGAGTCCCACCCATAGTGTAAACTCAAAGCAACAGACAACTGCATTAAAAGAACTTTGCGTAAAGTAAACAATCCTTGCACCCACGGGCACAAGCACCGTTGTTTTCCCCCTTGTGGCAACAGCACATCACCTAGACTCATGTTTCTGTCACTCAAGCTAGTCATCGAGGGGCATGAACCCACAATCAAGCATAACGTTCCCTCTAGGAGTCACTACCTACTACTTGGCCAAAGCAATAAATAACAACGGAGAACATGCAAGAATTACTTACGAACATAAATATAAAAGAGGTAGATCAAATATATTACTCAAACACAATCTGAACATAATCTCACAATCCATCGGATCCCAGCAAACTCAACATAGCAACAGCATAAGGATTACATATGTGCCTCGATCATGTAGGGCAGCTCACGAGGACTAACTAGTGAAGCACAAGAACGGGAGGAGAACATCACATAGCTACTGGTCATGGACCCATGGTCCAAGGGAGACTACTCACAACTCATCCGAGAGGCGTCCATGGTGGTGGAGAAGCTCCCGGTGGTGATCCTCCCCTCCGGCAGGGTGCCGGGAAGAGTCCTCCTGGTGCTCGCGATCTTGGAAGCTGGCGGCGGCGGCGGAACAAAGATGAGATCGCGAAAAAGGGTTCCCGTCTCGAGGGTTTCGGGACACGATATAAATATATGCCAAAGGGGGGCATCAGCGGTGGCTCGGGGGGCCCAGGTGCCCCCCGGCGCGGCCAGGGGGGGCCGCGCCACCAGGGCGCCTGGAGCCCTGGTGGCCCCCCTCCGGCTGTACTTTGGCTGTTGGGAAGCTTCTGGAACGCTGATTTTTTATATAATTTTTCCGGGATTTTTCTGGCAGTTCTCGTAATGGGAAAACCTGAAATACAAAAACAGCAGAAAACAGAAACTGGCACTGGGGTGCACTGAGTTAATAGGTTAGTCCAAATATGATCAAAAGTGTATGAAGTGTATAAATATCATAGCAATATCACCCAAAAGAGGCATGGAGCAAGCAGAAATTATAGATACGTTTTGGACGTATCAACATCCCCAAGCTTAATTCCTGCTCGTCCTCGAGTAGGTAAATGATAACAAGAATAATTTCTGTGGTGACATGCTATTAACCATATAGGACTTTTCATAGTCATATGACAAAAGCTTACTGAGACAATGAATCTGTAGTAATTAAGTTGCCTCATGAGAAAATCACAAAGAACTGAAAGTTTTACAATATGGTATTGAAACATCAAATAGATTTGTAATGAGCATGGTGTGCAAATATGATAAAGTGATATCTCGCTTGCCCCCTTTAGTGAAGCAAAACATAAATGCAGGGGCACCTCCAAGGTTTAAGTGATGACTAGATACAATGATTTCAAAATAAACGATATCATAAACATGCAAAAGACAATGCTACTTTGGGACAATGCACATTACACTCAGAATGACAATCATGCTCTCAGTAGTTGGTGCTTTAAAAGAAGGTGGAGACTCTCGAACCGTGGCTTTTGTTGGCAAGGTTGAAAACCCATAGTCGGAAACAAAGACAAAGCATGTACCAGAGCTCTTGGTTTTAAAACAGAAGTAATAATATTTTTTTCTTCTTAGATCATGCATGTTTCGTCACGAATGCTAGCAGATAACTCAATCACTTCCTGAGATGGACAAGTTTCGAGGAACGGCTCCCGAATGAGGACGATCACATCCTCTTAATCTCCTTTGTTTATCACTGCCAAAGTTTTCTGATTTCTCATGAACAAAGCGTGAAGGAGGGTTTGTTTGTTATATTAATTTTGAGCCGGGCGCACTCAATGCCAGTTCCTTCTCGTATTATGGGTTTGCACATTATACATGCAATCCCGGGGTGAAGCTTGTCCAACTTAAAAAGATCATGAATTAACTACTACTTCCTCATGGACTTAAAACAGAGGCACAAAATAGGAATGCATTTTTTTTCTTTTTGAATAATTTCGAGATGGTACATGTAAGTCTCCGTTAGGAATGGCAGGTAAATACCATGTAGGAAGGTATGGTGGACTCATATGGCATAACTGGTTTAAAAGAATTTGGATGCACAAGCAGTCAGTCCGCTTAGTACAGGTGGAGGTTAGCAAAAGACTGGGAGCGACCAACTAAGAGAGCAATGACAGTCATAATCATGCAGAGTGACAAAGCAACATTGAATCAGGCATGGTAGTTATATCGCTACTCAGAAACAAAAGATCGTCAAGGCTTGGCAGACATTCTTTACAGTCTTAAATATGCGTGAGCATACGCCAAGTCAATCAAAATAAATTCTTGAAGGAAGATATTACTAAACCATACCACATCATAGGCAAAAAAATCATGTTGGTACTCCAATAACACATTGGGAACCCCCCCAGCTATATGAGACTAACCATAAGAAAACATGAATTACTAAGCACCATTATGCACGTAGCATCTTTATCCTAGACATACCAACCAATGCAACGGAAGCAAACTCTCTTAATAAGATAAGCATGATAACTAAAGAGAGTTCAAGCAACCAACTAAACAAAAGCTCTTTTAAAAGGATAAGCATGAAAACTAAGATCTGAACATGATAGTAGCTATTGAAAGACAAAGAACACACACAACAAAGATAGACATGAAAATTATATGTTGTGTTCTAGGTAGAAGTGGAGCGTGTTTCTCTCCCACATAAAGAAAGATGAGTTCCGACTCGTTATGAAAAGCTAAAGAAAACTAAAAAGGAAACTAAAAGCAAGACGCTCCAAGCATAGCACATAACACATGAAGTGATTAAAATATAGTGGAACGAAGGACGAACTGATAATGTTGATGGAGAAGGGGATGCATGGGGGCATCCCCAAGATTAGACGCTTGAGTCTCCTTGAATATTTCTTGGGGGTGCATGGGGGCATCCCCAAGCTTGAGCGTTTGACACTCCTGAATCTTTTTATCATCTTCCCTCGCACACTTGAAAACTCCCTTCATACATAACTCATCATAATCTGATTAGCGAGGTTAGTACCCATAATAAAATAATTGTTCCTTGCTGGAAATAAGGATATTCTTGAAGGTCTACTGTTTCTCAAGATTGCCAAAATGTTTTTGCAAAGAAAAAGCAAGCTCAAGGTTTGCAAAATGAAGGAAAGGCAAAACAGGACAGAATCTGTGAAAAACAGAACAGCAGTTAGTAAATGATTTTTTCGGGGCACTTCTGCAACTCTAATAAAAAAACACAGAACAAACGCACGAAAGACAATTATATAGAGCACGCTGTCGAAAAAATTCAGACCAAAAAGATGATCTGGTGATTTTATACGTATTTTTCTATCCAAGGACAGAATCTGTTTCCTGGACAGCACGTCACAACTTTTGAACTTTCTTGCAATCAGAGGCTACACTTGGCACAAAATTGAAAAGCAAAGATACAATGATGATGCTACTGTAGTAACAACATCAAGACACAACAAAAGCAAAATAAAATTTTTATTCATGTGGGCTGCCTCCCAAAAGCGCTTTCTTTTATGCCTTTAAGCTAGGCATAGTGCAAAGAGATCAAGTTGTATCAATTGAACCATCATCAAGATCATCAAAAAGCTCTTCAATAATACAACTAGTCTTAAGAGGACTTTCAAATAAAGGCCTCATAGAGATACTTCTAGGGAGAAGACCAAAAGGATAAACGTCAAGGGAAGATTCATTTATAAATTCATCAAAAAGAGGTGTTTCTTCCAAAGTCTTTACAGTTTCAACCCCTTTGGCAATAGATGGATTACTTTTAGAACAGGGAGCCTTTGGAACGTGAACGAACTTAGGCTCCCTCTTTGCCGGAGTTTCTACCTTTTTGGTTTTGATTGAGGAGAAAGTAGTTCCTAGAGTATCAAAGATGTCCTTAATCTTGTCTATCCTAGAAGAGTCCAAATCATGGGATTTGATGGTCTCCAAAGTTTTGAAAATTTTATGCATGGAGCTATCAAGCCTATTCAAATTCCCTTGGATCTTACGATCCAACTCATTTATCTTATTAATGCTTGGCATCTCTGGCTCTATCTTTTCAAGTTTTTTCATAATGTGAGCTAGGGTGATGTCCTCTTGAATGCTAACAACAGGGGGATTCCCAACAAGATTTTCAATAATACTAAGAGACTCCCAAACTGGGGCCTCTAGGAAATTTCCATTGATAGCAGTATCTAGAATAAACCTATTCCAAGAAGTAATTCCAACATAAAAATTTCTAAGCAGGATAGTAGTAGATTGCTTCTTGGTGGCTCTATTTTGAGAATCATTAATTCTATACCAAGCATCTTTTAGACTTTCCCCACCTCTTTGTTTAAAGGTGAGAACTTCTGCCTCGCCAAAGACAAAAGGACCCGACATAATGACAACTAAAGAATGAGATAACTTTTTTTTTGTGATTTTCGATAAAAGATACTAAAGCAAAAACTGAAAGGTAAACTAACAAGACTAAAAGCAAAGGTAAAAGATAGCATGCAACTCCCCTATCTTGAAGAGTGGAGTCCCCGGCAACGGCGCCAGAAAACTTTGCTTGATGGCTTCTCGCCCCTCGTTGGTTACCCCAAGTGGAAGGTTTGAGATGCAGTGTAGCGGAAGTTTTCCCTTGGCAAAGATACCAAGGATCAATTTCCCTGAGACTCCCAGTTTCAACAAGAAGGTGTCAACTGCTAACGGCACCAGATATTAGCAATCAACGTGGACCTGCACACGGATACAAATAACTTTGCTCCCAACGAGTACAGAGAGGTTGTCAATCCCTCCGGCCTTGTAGTTTACAAAGGATCAAACGCAAGTGATAATAGTGATAGGTAATGCTGCAATAGTAAGTAAAAGCGTAAAGTAAATAGCGGATGTGATCAGTGATGGTAATATGGACCGGGGTCCCATGATGTTCACTAGTGATGTCTCTCTCCCAAAAGACGATAAAACAACTATGTGAGGTAAACGAATTACAGCTAGGCAATTGACATGATTATGTGCGCAAACCAATGCTAACTATGTTACAAGAAAGGTAGAGGTTCAAAGCATGGGCGGTACGCCAAGGCAAGTAGACCGAAATCCATCTGCATCTACTACTAATCATCCACCTTGAGATATCTATCCAGAACATCTCGCTGGTATTAAGTTGCGAGTCCCACCCATAGTGTAAACTCAAAGCAACAGACAACTGCATTAAAAGAACTTTGCGTAAAGTAAACAATCCTTGCACCCGCGGGCACAAGCACCGTTGTTTTCCCCCTTGTGGCAACAACACATCCCCTAGACTCATGTTTCTGTCACTCAAGCTAGTCATCCAGGGGCATGAACCCACAATCAAGCATAACGTTCCCTCTTGGAGTCACTACCTACTACTTGGCCAAAGCAATAAATAACAACGGAGAACATGCAAGAATTACTTACGAACATAAATATAAAAGAGGTAGATCAAATATATTACTCAAACACAATCTGAACATAATCTCACAATCCATCGGATCCCAGCAAACTCAACATAGCAACAGCATAAGGATTACATATGTGCCTCGATCATGTAGGGCAGCTCACGAGGACTAATTAGTGAAGCACAAGAACGGGAGGAGAACATCACATAGCTACTGGTCATGGAACCATGGTCCAAGGGAGACTACTCACAACTCATCCGGGAGGCGTCCATGGTGGTGGAGAAGCTCCCGGTGGTGATCCTCCCCTCCGGCAGGGTGCCGGGAAGAGTCCTCTTGGTGCTCCCTATCTTGGAAGCGGCGGCGGCGGCGGAACAGAGATGAGATCGCGAAAAAGGGTTCCCGTCTCGAGGGTTTCGGGACACGATATAAATATATGCCAAAGGGGGGCATCAGCGGAGGCTCGGGGGGCCCAGGCGCCCCCCCCCCCTGCGCGGCCAGGGGGCGCGCCACCAGGGCGCCTGGAGCCCTGGTGGCCCCCCTCCGGCTGTACTTTGGCTGCTGGAAAGCTTCTGGAACGCTGAATTTTTATATAATTTTTCCGGGATTTTTCTCGCAGTTCTCGTAATGGGAAAACCTGAAATACAAAAACAACAGAGAACAGAAACTGGCACTGGGGTGCACTGAGTTAATAGGTTAGTCCAAATATGATCAAATGTTTATGGAAGTGTATAAATATCATAGCAATATCACCCAAAAGAGGCATGGAGCAAGCAGAAATTATAGATACGTTTTGGACGTATCACTACCCATCTAAACAACTTTGTTGATTTGTGTGATATGCAAAAGAAAAGGGATACATATAACGCTATTGTTAAATTGAAGTTATTTCCATTTTCACTTAGAGATCGTGCTAAAACTTGGTTTTCCTCTTTGCCTAGAAATAGTATTGATTCCTGGAATAAGTGCAAAGATGCTTTTATCTCTAAGTATTTCCCTCCTGCTAAGATCATCTCTCTTAGAAACGATATTATGAATTTTAAGCAACTAGATCATGAGGATGTTGCACAAGCTTGGGAGAGAATGAAATTAATGATACGTAATTGCTCTACACATGGTTTGAACTTATGGATGATTATTCAAAACTTTTATGCTGGCTTGAATTTTGCTTCTAGAAATCTTTTAGATTCGGCCGCAGGAGGCACGTTCATGGAAACTACCTTAGGAGAAGCTACCAAACTCCTAAATAATATTATGGTTAATTATTCTCAATGGCACACCGAAAGATCTACTAGTAAAAAAGTGCATGCTATTGAAGAGATTAGTGTTTTGAGTGGAAAGATGGATGAACTTATGAAATTATTTGCTGCTAAGAGTGCTTCTTCTGATCCTAATGATATGCCTTTATCCACGTTGATTGAAAATAATAATGAATCTTTGGATGTGAATTTTGTTGGTAGGAATAATTTTGGTAACAATGCTTATGGAGGAAACTTTAATCCTAGGCCTTTTCCTAGTAATTCCTCAAATAATTATGGTAATTCCTACAACAACTCTTATGGAAAGATGCCTTCTGAATTTGAAACTAGTGTTAAGGAGTTTATGATTTCGCAAAAGAATTTCAATGCTTTGCTTGAAGAAAAATTGCTTAAGATTGATGAATTGGCTAGAAGAGTGGATAGAATTACTCTTGATGTTGATTCTTTGAAACTTAGATCTATCCCACCTAAGCATGATATCAATGAGTCTCTCAAAGCCATGAGAATTTCCATTGATGAATGCAAAGAAAGAACCGCTAGGATGCGTGCTAAAAGAGAGAATTATATAAAAGTGTGTTCTTCCAGTTATCATGAAAATAAAGATGAAGATCTCAAAGTTATTGATGTGTCTCCTATTAGATCCTTGTTTTCTAGTTTGAATCTTGATAAAGATAGGATTGAAGATGAGTCTACTTTAAGGTGTCCCAATGGTTCGGAGTTTTTAGATCTTGATGCTAAAATTGTTAAAAGTGGGAGTGAAGAGATAAAAACCTTGCATAGTGATGAACCCACTACTTTGGATTTCAAGGGATTCAAGTATGATAATTGCTCTTTGATTGATTGTATTTCCTTGTTGCAATCCGTACTAAACTCTCCGCATGCTTTCAAAATAAAGCTTTTACCAAACACATACTTGATGCTTTGATGCAATCTTATGAAGAAAAACTTGAATTGGAAGTTTCTATCCCTAGAAAGCTTTATGATGAATGGGAACCTACTATTAAAATAAAAATTAAAGATCATGAATGCTTTGCTTTATGTGATTTGGGTGCAAGTGTCTCCACTATCCCAAAAACTTTGTGTGATTTGCTAGGGTTCCATGAGCTTGATGATTGTTCTTTAAATTTGCATCTTGCGGACTCTACTATTAAGAAACCTATGGGAAGGACTAATGATGTTCTTATTGTTGCCAATAAGAATTATGTGCTCGTGGATTTCATTGTTCTTGATATAGATTGCAATCCTTCATGTCCTATTATTCTTGGTAGACCTTTCCTTAGAACGATTGGTGCAATTATTGATATGAAGGAAGGAAATATTAGATTCCAATTTCCATTAAGGAAAGGCATGGAACACTTTCCTAGAAAGAAAATCAAATTACCGTATGAATCTATTATGAGAGACACTTATGGATTGCCTTCCAAAGATGGCAATACCTAGATCTATCCATGTATCGTGCCTAGCTAGGGGCGTAAAACGACAGCGCTTGTTGGGAGGCAACCCAATTTTATATTTTTTTATTTTTGCTTCTGTTTAGGAATAAATATTGCATCTAGCTTCTGTTCGGATGTGGTTTTGTGTTTTAATTAGTGTTTGTGCCAAGTAGAACCTTTGGGAAGACTTGTGTGAAGTTTATATGATCTTGCTGCGAAAAACAGAATCGTTAGCTCTCGCTAGAATGGTCACCAGATTTTACTGGAGCGTGATATTTAGTTGATTCTTTTTGCAGATGATTATTAGACAAATTCCTCACGTTTACCAATTTAAATCAATTTTTTTGGAGTTACAGAAGTATGCGAAAGTTACAGATTACTACAGACTGTTCTGTTTTTGACAGATTCTATTTTTCGTGTGTTGTTTGCTTGTTTCGATGAATCTATGAATAGTATTGGGAAGTATGAATCATAGAGAAGTTGGCATACAATAGGTTTAGCACCAATATAAACAAATAATGAATTCATTGCAGTACCTTTGAGTAGTGGTTTGCTTTCTTATACTAACGGAGCTCACGAGATTTTTGTCTCAGTTTTGTGTTGTGAAGTTTTCAAGTTTTGAGTATTGCTTTGATGGACCATGGAACAAAGAGTGGCAAGAGCCTAAGCTTGGGGACGCCCAAGGCACCCCAAGGTAAAATTCAAGGACTACCAAGAGCCTAAGCTTGGGGATGCCCCGGGAAGGCATCCCCTCTTTCGTCTTCATCCATCGGTAACTATACTCGAAGCTATATTTTTATTCACCACATGATATGTGTTTTACTTGGAGCGTCTTGTATAATTTGAGTCTTTGCTTGTTAGTTTGCCACAATTATCCTTACTGGACACACCTATTTGAGAGAGTTAAATATGGCCTAGGAATTGATAGAACACTCTATGTGCTTCACTTATATCTTTTGAGTTGAATAATTTTTGCTCTAGTGCTTCACTTATATCTTTTAGAGCACGGTGGTGATTATATTTTGTAGAAATTGTTGGTCCCTGATGTCTACTACACAACCTTCTTCTTGTAGACGTTGTTGGGCCTCCAAGTGCAGAGGTTTGTAGGACAGTAGCAAATTTCCCTCAAGTGGATGACCTAAGGTTTATCAATACGTGGGAGGCGTAGGA
Organism: Secale cereale; assembly: GCA_902687465.1. Classification (NCBI taxonomy): domain Eukaryota; kingdom Viridiplantae; phylum Streptophyta; class Magnoliopsida; order Poales; family Poaceae; genus Secale; species Secale cereale. The sequence continues at coordinate 808,062,330 of LR738713.1, forward strand.
TGAAGATGGTCTCTCTCAAACAAGCCTGCAAGCAAATAACAAAGAGTCTCTTGTGTCCCCAACACACCCAATAAAATGGTAAATTGTATAGGTGCACTAGTTTGGCGAAGAGATGGTGATACAAGTGCGATATGGATGGTAGATATAGGTTTTGTAATAGGAAAATATAAAAACAACAAGGTAGCAAGTGGTAAAAGTGAGCATAAACGGTGTTGCAATGATAGGAAACAAGGCATAGGGTTCATACTTTCACTAGTGCAAGTTCTCTCAACTAGCACTAGTAGAAAACAGGGCATTGGTCCAGCCCATTAGCCCCGGTTCAATCTAGAACCGGGACCAATGGGGGTACTGGACCCGGTTCGTTAGCCCAGGGGGCCGGCCGGGCCACGTGGGCCATTGGTCCCGGTTCGTCTGGACCTATTGGTCCCGGTTGGAGCTAAAAACCGGGACCAATGGCTCTTGCTCCTGGCCCACCACTATTGGTCCCGGTTTGTTTTATGAATCGGGACCAAAGGCACCCCTTTAGCCCCGGTTTGTAGCACCAACCGGGACCAGTGAGTTGCCTATATAAACCCCCTCACTCAAGAGCAGAGCTCACTGCTCTGTTTTTTTTCTGGCCGAGGGGGAGAGGGGTTAGTGGTGCTCTAGCTCACCTCCTATGCACACAACGTGTTCGGTGGAATGCCCGAGCCACACTAGTTAAGCTTTTCTCCTCTCGAAGCTCTTTTTTTTCCGAGATTTGTCTGGGTTTAGCGGTCCGTCACGTCCCGTCCCCGTCTTCGCCGCCGTCGATCGCCCCCGCCGATCTCGTCACCGGCACCACCGTGGTGAGCCTCTTGTTATGTCCATGCTTTTCTTACTTTTATTATTGCTTTAGATAGATATTTGTCTAATTTTCTTACGTTTATTATTGCTTGTTATTATATAGTGCGATGGTTTTGATATCCGCCCACGTGGGCCCTCGTCCGGTCTACGATTCGGATGTGGTATATTATCTTTAATTTATAACTATTTGTTTTAGTGCTTATGATAGTTATGCCGACCAACCTGACATGCATAGATGTTTTATTATGTCTAGGAGGTAGTTGAACCGGAAATTCCAACCGACCCTCTTGTGGAGAGGTTAAATTTAGTTGAAGAGGAAAACATTTCGTTAAAGAAAAAATTGGAAAAAATGGAGGAGGAGAAGATGGAATTGGAGTTGCATGTTGCGGAAGTTATCGATGATCACAAGATCAAGATGGACCCTATTGTCGAGAGGTTAAATTTAGTTGAAGAAGAAAACAAATTCTTGAAGGAAAAAATAAAAAAAATTGTGGACGAGAAGATAATATTGGAGTTGCATGTTGTGGATGTCGTCGATGATCACAAGATCAAGATGGATGCAATGCGGTTGAAGATTAAAAAGATTAGAAAATATGGCATTAATACCGAGGCTTGGTATCATTATGCCGTTGGATCAATTGTTACCTTGGTTGCGATTATGATAGCATTTGTTTTCGCGTTGAAATGTTTTACATAGTTTCGATGTGTATGGAGAGCTATATGTTGTTAGATGAGAACTATATATGTATGTACTTTGGTTTTAATGTGATGATGAACTTTTATCCATTTGGTCACTTAATTATCTATTTATGATGTTCTGTAATGGTTTTTGACACACTTAATTATATATAAATGCACGCAGATGAACCGCCAATGGATGTACGGTGACAGACACACCTCCGAGTACATTAAGGGCGTGCGTGAGTTTCTAAATGCGGCAGAGGCAAACAAGCAGAATGGTTTTATGTGTTGTCCATGCACTAAATGTGTGAATACGATGTCTTACTCTAACTGAAAAATCCTTCACTCCCACCTGCTTTACAAGGGTTTCATGCCACACTATAATGTTTGGACGAGGCACGGAGAAATAGGGGTTATGATGGAAGACGGCGAAGAAGAAGAGTACGATGACAACTATGTGCCCCCTGAATACGGTGATGCTGCAATGGGGGGAGCTGGTGAAGATCAAGAGGAACCAGACGATGTGCCCAATGATGCTGCAACGGGTGAAGCTGCTGAAGATCAAGAGGAACCAAATGATGATCTTCGCCGAGTCATATTGTCGATGCAAGGACACAATGCGAAAGTCAAAAGGAGAAGCTGAAGTTCGATCGCATGTTAGAGGATCACAAAAAAGGGTTGTACCCCAATTGCGAAGATGGCAACACAAAGCTCGGTACCGTACTGGAATTGCTGCAGTGGAAGGCAGAGAATGCTGTGGCTGACAAAGGATTTGAGAAGCTACTGAAAATATTGAAGAAGAAGCTTCCGAAGGATAACGAATTGCCCGACAGTACATACGCAGCAAAGAAGGTCATATGCCCTCTAGGATTGGAGGTGCAGAAGATACATGCATGCCCTAATGACTGCATCCTCTACCGCGGTGCATACAACGATCTGAATGCATGCCCGGTATGCGGTGCATTGCGGTATAAGATCAGACGAGATGACCCTGGTGATGTTGATGGCGAGCCCGCCAGGAAGAGGGTTCCTGCGAAGGTGATGTGGTATGCTCCTATAATACCACGGTTGAAACGTTTGTTTAGAAACAGAGAGCATGCCAAGTTGATGCGATGGCACAGTGAGGACCGTAAGAAAGACGGGAAGTTGAGAGCACCCGCTGACGGGTCGCAATGGAGAAAAATCGAGAGAAAGTACTGGGAGGAGTTTGCAAAGGACGCAAGGAACGTATGGTTTGCTTTAAGCGCGGATGGCATTAATCCTTTCGGGGAGCAGAGCAGCAATCACAGCACCTGGCCCGTGACTCTATGTATGTATAACCTTCCTCCTTGGATGTGCATGAAGCGGAAGTTCATTATGATGCCAGTTCTCATCCAAGGCCCTAAGCAACCTGGCAACGACATTGATGTGTACCTAAGGCCATTAGTTGAAGAACTTTTACAGCTGTGGAATGGAAACGGTGTACGTGCGTGGGATGAGCACAAACAGGAGGAATTTGACCTAAAGGCGTTGCTGTTCGTGACCATCAACGATTGGCCCGCTCTCAGTAACCTTTCAGGACAGACAAACAAAGGATACCACGCATGCACGCACTGTTTAGATGACACTGAAAGTATATACCTGGACAAGTGCAGGAAGAATGTGTACCTGGGCCATCGTCGATTTCTACCGACCAACCATCAAAGTCGAAAGAAAGGCAAGCATTTCAAAGGCGAGGCAGATCACCGGAAGAAGCCCGCCATGCGTACCGGTGATCACGTACTTGCTATGGTCAATGATTTACATGTAATCTTCGGAAAGGGCCCCGGCGCACTAGCTGTTCCGAATGACGATGAGGGACACGCACCCATGTGGAAGAAGAAATCTATATTTTGGGGCCTACCCTACTGGAAAGACCTAGAGGTCCGCTCTTCAATCGACGTGATGCACGTGACGAAGAACCTTTGCGTGAACCTGCTAGGCTTCTTGGGCGTGTATGGAAAGACAAAAGATACAGCTGAGGCACGGGAGGACCTGCAACGTTTGCACGAAAAAGACGGCATCCCTCCGAAGCAGTATGAAGGTCCTGCCAGCTATGCTCTTACGAAAGAAGAGAAAGAAATCTTCTTTGAATGCCTTCTCAGTATGAAGGTCCCGACTGGCTTCTCGTCGAATATAAAGGGAATAATAAATATGGCAGAGAAAAAGTTCCAGAACCTAAAGTCTCATGACTGCCATGTGATTATGACGCAACTGCTTCCGGTTGCATTGAGGGGGCTTCTACCGGAAAACGTCCGATTAGCCATTGTGAAACTATGTGCATTCCTCAATGCAATCTCTCAGAAGGTGATCGATCCAGAAATCGTACCAAGGCTAAGGAGTGATGTGGCGCAATGTCTTGTCAGTTTCGAGCTTGTGTTCCTACCATCCTTCTTCAATATCATGACACACGTCCTAGTTCATCTAGTCGACGAGATTGTCATTCTGGGGCCCGTATTTCTACACAATATGTTCCCCTTTGTGAGGTTCATGGGAGTCCTCAAGAAATATGTCCGTAACCGCTCAAGGCCAGAAGGAAGCATCTCCATGGGCCATCAAACAGAGGATGTCATCGGGCTTTGTGTTGACTTCATTCCTGGCCTTAATAAGATAGGTCTCCCTAAATCGCGGTACGAGGGGAGACTGACTGGAAAAGGCACGCTTGGAAGGGACTCAATAATATGCAGGGACGGTTATTCTTGGTCTCAAGCACACTACACAGTTCTACAGAACTCTACATTGGTGACCCCGTATGTCGATGAACACAAGAACAGTCTGCGCTCCAAACACCCGGAGCAGTGCGACGACTGGATTACATGTGAACACATCAGGACTTTCAGCAGTTGGTTGGAAACACGTCTCAGAGGTGACAACACTGTTTGTGATGAGTTGTACTTGTTTTCCAGGGGACCATCTTCGACTGTATTGATTTACAAAGGATACGAGATAAATGGGAATACATTTTACACGATTGTCCAAGATCAAAAGAGCACCAACCAAAACAGCGGTGTCCGCTTTGATGCAACAACCGAGAGGGGAAAGGACACATATTATGGTTACATAGTGGACATATGGGAACTTGACTACGGACATGATTTTAAGGTCCCTTTGTTTAAGTGTAAATGGGTCAATCTGTTAGGAGGCGGGGTACAGGTAGACCCACAGTACGGAATAACAAAAGTGGATCTGAAAAATCTTGGATACACTGACGAACCGTTCGTCCTAGCCAATGATGTGGCACAGGTTATCTATGTGAAGGACATGTCTACCAGACCGAGAAAAAGAAAAGATAAGGAAGCGAATACATCATACGATGAGCCAAAGCGCCACATAGTTCTTTCAGGAAAAAGGGACATCCTGGGAGTGGAGGGCAAGACAGACATGTCTGAAGATTATGAAAAGTTTCATGAAATTCCTCCCTTCAAAGTCAAGGCTGACCCAAGCATCCTGATAAACGATGAAGATTATCCATGATTACGGCGCAATAAGCAAATGACACAAGCGAAGAAAAAGTGAAGAGTTTTTTCCGCAACTATTATGATGATACCATGCCAACTTTGTAACAAACGAGTATGATATCATTGTCAGTTTGTACTATTCAAATTTGCACTAACAGAAAGTTTGTAATTGGTTTTACCAGAAAGAATTAAAAAATAAAACAAAAAACAAAAGAAAATAAATAATGCAGAAAACAAAAAAAATTGCAAAAAAATAAAAAATTGCAACAATAAGTATTTCATTGTAAGTAGAAACAAAATAAAATAAATAAAGCAACAAAGAAAACAAATAATTTCAAATTTAAACTATTCAAATTTGAATACTACTTGCACTAACAGAAAGTTTGTAATTGGTTTTACCAGAAAGAATTAAAAAATAAAGCAAAAAACAGAAGAAAATAAATAATGCAGAAAACAAAACAAAAAAACTTGAAAAAAAATAGCAACAATAAGTATTTTTTTGTAAGTAGAAACAAAATCAAATAAATAAAGCAACAAAGAAAACAAATAAATAAAAATAGCAATAGTAAGTATTTTGTTGAAAGTAGAAACAAAACTAAAAAATAAAGCAACAAAGAAAAAAAATAAAAAATATGCCACCTGCTGGGCCCACATGGCCTGAATACGACTAGAAACCCAACTATGGGCCAGGATTCAGGCCCGTAGAAAGCCCAGCAAGCCCACAGGCAAAGCAGTGTCAGTTTAGGCCCTTAGGCCCGCAGTTCAGTGGAGTTCGAGAGGAGAGAGGCAGCGGGGCTTATAAACTGGTGCTGCTCTCTCTCAACTAGCGAGGTGGGACTAAACTTCCCACCGCACCGCGGCAAGGCTTTTAGTCCCGGTTGGTGGCAGCAACCGGGACTAAAGGGTGGCATTAGTCCCGGTTGGTGGCTGAAACCGGGACTAAT